>CM058045.1:28139695-28739695 GCA_030169165.1 Centaurea solstitialis | reverse complement strand
ACTAGAATGTCACCGGTCAAAATTTGAGCCGATTCAACAGCTAAACACTTCCTCAACTGAGACACGTGAATGTATTTTGTACTTGACTGAGTTCAGAAGGTAACTCAATTCAATATGCCACCTTGCCTACATGCGCTATCACTTTGAAAGGTCCGATATATCTAGGGCCAAGCTTGCCCCTCATTCCAAATCGGATTACTCCTTTCCACGGTGATACTTTCAGTAACACATCATCACCCACGTTAAACTATAAATCCAATCTTCACTTGCCGGCGTAGCTTTTCTGATGACTCTGTGCGGTCTGTAACCGCTCTCGAATCATCCCTATGCCCTTCGTCGTCTTTTGAACTCTTTCGGTGCTATTCAACTTACACCGATCAACCTTTCCCCCACAAAAGGAGTTTTACATCTCCACTCGTACAACATCTCATACGGAGGCATGCTAATACTGGCATGAAAACTGTTATTATACAAAAACCCGGCCAACGGTAGATAGGTATCCCAACTATCGCCAAAAACGAACACGCACACCTTTAACATATCCTCGAGAGTCTTAACCGTCCTCTCGCTCTGTTCGTCTATCTGAGGATGAAATGTAGTACATAACTGTAGTCTAGTATCCACATACTCATGAAATCTTCCCCAAAACCATGATGTAAACCACACGTCTCGATCAGAAATCACTGCTACTGGCATTCCATACCTTGGCACCACTTCTTTAACACAACAAGTGACATCCCGCTTCATTCCCGGCTACCAATAATCGGCCTTCAAGTCCCGATACATTTTGGTAGCTCCCGGGTGCATAGAGAATTTGAACTTATGAGCTTCGTCCAGAAGTGTCTGTCTTGCCTCATACGATACTGTCATCCAAACACAACCCGAACAAGTCAAAAGTTCTCGACTGTCAGACCCCTAAGTGGGCCGGTTGACCCTTGATCCTCTCTTCCTCCTAATTCACTTCTTTCACGTCACCAACTTGAGAGCTCTTGGTCAGCTCTAACATCGAATTCATCATCGTCAATCTCATTAACGATACTCTCATCACCACACTGTGAGCCTTTCGACTCAACGTAATCACCACCACATTAGCCTTACCCGGATGGTATAGGATCTCACAGTCGTAATCCTTTACCAAATCCAGCCACCGCCGCTGACTCATGCTCAGATTTTGCTGGTCAAGCAAATACCACAAACTCTTATGGTTAGTGTAAACGGTACACTTAACACCATAGAAATAATGCCTCCAGAACTTCGGCGCGAACACCACCGCTGCCGACTCCAAAACGTGTGTCCGGAAATTGCTTCATGCGTCTTTAACTGACGGGACGCATAAGCTATTACCTTCCCACACTTCATTAACACACATCTCAACCCATGATACAAGCATCACAATACTCTGCTATGTATCGATCCCTCCGGTAGCGACAATATCGGCGCTTCACACAACCTTTTCTGTAACACCACAAAAGCTTCTAACTGCTCGCTACCCCCAACAACTTCACACTCTTTCTCATGAGCCTTCTCAAAGGCACCACCATTTTCGAGAAGTCTGGGATGAATCGTCTGTAATATCCAGCTAATCGAAGAAAACTCCGAATCTCGATGGGAGTCTTCGAAGCCTCCCCTTTGTTACTGCTTCCACTCTCGCCGGATTTCACCTTGATGCCTTCCCGGTTAACAAAGTGTTCTAAGAATTGGGCCATCTTGTAACACGGAGTCACACTTGGAGAACTTGGTATACAGTCTCTCCTTTCGCAACGTCTCTAACACTTCAACCCAAAGTTTCGCATCCTCCCCTTCCATCTTGGAGTAGATCAGTATGTCGTGCGTGAAATGATTACCGGTCCATCCAGCTTAGGTCCACAGACACGATTCATGAGGTCCATAAACACCACTAGAGCATTCGTCAACTCGAACATCATCACTACAGACTCGAGACATTCGCACTTTGATTTGTACGCGGTCTTCTGCACGTCCTCGCCTGTCACCGTCAGCTGATGGTACCCTGAACGAAAATCTATCTTCAAGGACCACGCGGTTCCCAGAAGTTGATCAATTAGATCATCGATCCTCGGTAGCGGGTATCAATTCTGCATCGTAAGCTTGTTGAGCTCATAATTTTCGATGCACATCCGCATCGGGCCATCCTTCTTTCATTCGAAAAGGATAGGAGCTCCCCCAAGGTGAACTACTTGGACGGATAACCCCTTCCCTTACAACTCCCCCGCTTGGGTTGACAGTTCCTACATCTCTGGAGGTGCCAAGCAAAAAGGAACTTTGCCCACTGCTGTCGCTCCTGGAATCAAATCTAACTCGAAATCCACTTGCCCGCAAAGGCATCTGAAAAATTTTCTCATAATGGAACATCACCCGGTTATCACTCACAAACGTCAATCAGCTGACTCCTCAACAGTGAACATATCCTCTTGTTTTCGCCATCGAACACAGCTTTGGTTTTCTCATCGATCCGCTTCCCGATGAGTAGAACTCCCCCACTTGGAGTTCGAATCTTCACCCGTTGACTTTCACAGTCAAACGAGCCCTATAAGAATTGAACCAGTTCATACTAACCACCACATCAAATTTTTTCTAAATGGAATAGGGATGAGGTCCATGCGAAACTTCATCCCCTCCAATCATATACACTTCCTTCCTACACATCACTAGCCAACAGTACCCTAGTCCGCCATTTTACTTCTAACGGACTCTCCACCGTACCCTCACAAAACTCCTGAAGCTCGGCTTCAGGATCGCCACGACAATACGTCTCTAAGTTCTCATTCGCCACATAAATGAACAAACAAGTGACCTATCCCACAAACAAATCGGTGACTTTATTCACCGGTCTCGCCGTCTATGCCCACGATAAGAACTCGTCCGTGTGTCACCACACCTTAACCTGCAACATTAACTATTCCCAAAACATCTCCCCGAAATGCTCTGATGTCAACGCATTGACTTGCCTCTTAGTTCACGATCGGACTCTCAGGTCCCACCAAGCGTTGCCGTCGTCCTTTGCAGGTTCGACGTGTAAAGAATCCTCTCTTCCTCTGAACAGAAGCTGGTGCAGAATGCACCCTCTACCACACTATCCAGCGAATGCTGGTCACGGGTCCTTCTACTCCCCAAACTGCAGCTGCTGACGAGCCGAAAAATCACTGTAACTCGTCACCCTCGACTGTTCGCCTTGCGTTTCTCCCGAACCACTAGGCCTACCGGCCACAGCTGCCTCCACTCGATTGTGGATCTCCATTACCAACTCTTGCTTCTTACGGGTGATATTACCCGAAAGAACGCCACACAAAACCTTGCCGACCCAGAATATTGTCTATATAGGCAAATACTATCCTGTAGTGAGCCTATACAACCCTCTAATACTTATCGGTAACTCAAGATCCCTTATGATTCCGTCGAAATCAAATTTGCATCTACGTTTATAAACAACCCAGATGTAAGAATCGTGTTTCAAACCCCTCGGCAACAACCAAACAAGGATATGCCAAAGAGTTCTCCACAAGACTCTCACCCATCGATACAAATTCGGTTTTAACTTCACCACTGGTATCCCGATTTACAAATTCACCATCGAACTCCACAAAATAAAGACATTTAGTCTAAATATACAGTCATGACACTTCCCACACAATGAGGACACCCTTTTGTCCACAACCCATACTACCCCAGATAACATCACACTTTTAAGATGACCACTTTCATTCTCGTCCTGACTATAATGTCCGAGTCAACGACCCTCACTACACCTTACCCTTCCTAACATGCTAATGAGTGGTCTATTCATCCCTTTTGAGGACACACACATGTACGTACTACCACTTAATTTATAGCATGCCCTTACACAGGCCATCATACAATCAACCCAACAAAGGCTTATACATAAATTCTTAGCATGCTACTAACCCAACCCAACCTAGTTGGTTTATAGATACCCTCTATAACTTCGCGAAGTCCCAACATGTACAATATAATTGTGATGATATGGGCCCTTATATCACTATAATTATATCCTACACATCTAGGCTTTACGTTGTCACCAAAGATTCTAATCCCCAATCTAGGCTCACACCACATATGCAAAACACAACAACAAGGCAACTCTCTAACTATCATAGTATAAGAGTTACACCACGCCATTCTATTTTACCACAAGGTTTATGTATAAACATCACATTGTAATATTAATATAGTTCTCATAACATCTAGCATAAACACAACATTATCATGCTAGCACTTTCATCACATATGTAATATCATAACATGCCAACACAATCAACAAATAGCATGTCAACCACAATGAAACCTCAATGAACATTTAACATAGCATCCACAACACACTATAGTTAGGCACACTCAATCATGCTAATACGTCACCACGATAACATGATAATCACAATTAATTCACAACATCAATCATGTGATATAAATAAACAATGTGCTCACCCCGTCTTGATGCTCCGATCCTTGGCTCATTCACACTTCCTTTTCAAATAAAAAAATCAAAATTTTTAAAGGTTACTTGCTTTGAAAACACAAGCTCTTAGGTTTAAGTCCAAGCACTCACCTCTCGTGAATGCTCGAATCCCTTAAACCAAGGCTCTGATACCAATTGTAACAACTCAAATCCAATTTTCTAAATTTAACGAAATTAGTTAACGATAGTAAATAAAGTAACCTTTGCAGCGGAAATAGTAAAAGGTTTAAACTTGAATTCGAATTTCATTTAAGAAAAACAACCAACAATTTAAGTAAATCGCAAACCCTTTAAAAAATGAGATACAATGTATCTGAAAAATTCACTTCAAAATAAAAACAACAAAATCCCCAACATTAACAGTCGTTGTCTCTTTAACATAATTTAACTGAGCCATGGAGCTGATCGGAGCTTCAAGCCAAGCCCTTCCCTTTAACTTTCCCGGAGGAACCTGCAACTAAAAGAGAAATCCACAGACGGGTAAGCTTGAAAGCTTAGTGAGCACAAACCACAAACACGTGAACATTATATCACAAACCACAACGCATATGAGAACTAGACATGTTATTACCAATGTCCTTACGGTACACGCCGGTAAGAACCATGCTATCACCAATGTCCTTATGGTACACGCCGGTAAGAACCACACACATACTGATATCAGTTTAACACAATGACAATACCCATGGTGTCCACCACCACTACAATGGGTACGCCCTCACACAAACATGCTAGTCTCATAACCACACACGTAATCACGTAATTTGTACATAAAGCCACGTATAAGGGTTAATGTACTCACCTTCAATAACGTCACCACAAATAGTGTCATCACACCACACAATTGTCATCAAGCACCTAAACCAAAACAATACATGGTTCACATAAACAATTGCTCAAGAATGACACGTAAATCTCCCATACCGAAAAGCGAGTCTTAGCAATAGCTAGACTACTCCAATTGCCCTTAAATTCTACCCAACATTATCTTAGAACATCCCAAAGATAAGCCCCAAGCCAAAACCTGAAAAAGACCGCACACGAAAAATTCAAAAATCAAAACAGTGAGTTACGCGACCTACTCCCGTGACCTCAGGTCACGGGGTCAGGTCGCGCAACTTTCCTGACCTGACAAACTTCGCAACTTGGCTACGGGAAACACCCCAAAACTCATCCTTACGACCATATTACTCAGCAATGGTGTTATTGAACACCCCCATACCAATATAACATGAAGTAGACTAATTTAAACACAACACTAACATCAAACAACCCAATTCGATCATCAATCGACCGAATTCCCAACTATTAGAACCCTAACCCTTATTCATCCCAATACACCAACAACTAACGAATAGACACAAACAACCACATACCTGGGGTTAGGAACGCGATAACAATCGTACCCCGATGATCAATTTCACCGAGCACTTCCAATCTCCCTTTCGATTGCACCAAATTTCTCAGGCACACACATAACCCTCCACTCTTCATCTCTGATGATCGACCAACACCAAAAAGAAATGAATTTGGCTTCTAAAAGATTATACACAAGTTATTTACAACCCTCCACTATCACAAATGACACTTCCGACCCTGTACCTCCAAATAATACAATTAACACATTAGCACAAAACTTGACGAAATCAGTTAAAAACTAACTTTGGAAAATGGGGCGTTACAGAACTTCATCACAGTGGTGCTAAGTATTTTTCAGTTATTGGACAAGGATCATTGGTATTTCATCAAGTCATAGAGGAGCTGGATCAACATAATCAGAAATATAATCTTATGCCATAATATGGTGGCGATTTTGAAAAATATATGTCACCCTATATCATGATGAGGTGATCGTTTTGATAAATAAACGCCACCATATATCATAATAATATGGTGACGGTGATAAATAAACGCCACCCAATGTCCTACTGTTATGGTGACAGTTTTGGGAAAAAAAGTCACCTTATGTCATGCTATAATATGTATTGCTAAGGTTAGTAAGGTGACCGCTTCAAATGATACATGTCATTGTATGTTACTCAACAGTAACGATTTTGATACATTATGTGACTATATGCCAATATGGTGATAGTTTGAGACATTTCCCCACCATATGTGATGATACGATCAGGGGCGCATCCAAGAAAATTTTCATACGATTGACACTATTTGACTAAAAGAAACATGTATAGAGATATTTTTAACAAAGTTAATGTTGGTTTAGTGGTTAGTTCTTCGCTTTTTAAATGAAAGGTCTTGTGTTTAAATTTTCTTAAATACAACTTTTTTGGTATCTTAATAATTATGATATTAAAAGATAAAAACTAAAATAATGTCTTTAACAAGATTTGAACTCTAAACCTCATATTTGAAAGGGTTAAGTACTTGGAGTGTATCGAACTTGTCACATTTTATCATTGTATGTACTCAACTTTAAAACTTACCGATTAATGTACCGAACTTGCTAAAATTGTCCTTGTATGTATCCAACTTTATCAAATACCTATCATTTAATGTATCCAACTTGTCACGAAAGTGTATCCAACTTGTCATTGGATAGATACAATGGCAATTTTAGCAAGTTCGGTACAGTAATCGGTAAGTTTTAAAGTTAAGTACATACAATGATAAAACGTGACAAGTTCGATACACTCCCATGTACTTAACCCTATTTGAAAGGCAAAAAACAAACCAACTTTACCAAGGAAAATTTATGTGCTTATTGCTATTTCAAAATATATATTACACAAAGGGAAAGGATGGAAATGTGGAAAAGGAATGGAGGGGTATAAAGGCATGAATTAAAAAGTTGATTTCCTTCATTTTGCAAACTTTTTTCGGTGATTTTTAGAAGCATAAAAGAATCACTTCGTGAGTATTTAGATAACCACCTTTTTAATACAAAAATGTTTATTACTATATTATATTATAAAATATTTTATAGAAAACTAACAAAATATATGATGTATCCATCAATGTATCAATGAAATTTCCATAAACTATGTACACTCCTTAGAATTTTGCAAAATTTAGTGACCTCTATTCAAGTAACTTCAAGTTTTATAAAAATTTTCCCCATAAATAAAAAGTAGCTAGTAAGTTTCATAAGCTTTTTTGCCATTTAATTATAACTATACTCATGATCAATATTTAATGAGTAAATTACATATATATAGTCCCTACGATTTATATTCTATTATATTATTGGTATTTATTTTGAAATAATAATGTAACGTCTCATAATCCAAAACATGAAATTACTGAAAAACATTTGAGATATGCGGAAGCCTACTCAAAAGTCTTTAGTTTGATTGAAAAGATAACCAAACATTTGTTCGTAAAAGAAAGTAATCAAACATAGTCGAGGCTAAACACATGCCAAGTCATAATATCCTTTGTTCCAAAGAACTAAAGCATGAGCCATCAACAACATAAAACGTAGTCTCTTTAAAAAAAAACATAATCCATAACAACTGACTGACTAAGGTGCCAACATCGGATCCATCACGCGTGAGCCTTGCCTTTGCTACCCGATGTCATACCTGACACTAAAGAGGTGGAATAACAACGGGTAAGCTTTCGCTTAGTGAGCACATATCTATACCAACATAATCATATGTATATAACTGAGATACATGGCAATCACATATCACATAACTTGGTCCCTTGACACTGGTACCAGACCACTTAATCCATAACTTGATCCCTTGTTCCCGAAGGAACTACTTTCCCTAGTGGTAATTAGTACCAACTAGGTGTCAACATAATCCAACCAACATATAATTACACATGCATATCATCACATAGGTATCACCACATTAATATAGATAGAGTACTCACCTGAAAGTAGCTTGAGAATGTACACACTACACGTACAACGCTCACAACAAGTCACCTATACATTTACATGCACATTCAAGTCAATACATAGTTCGAAATGACCCTTTAATACTCTATACCGAAATACTAGTCTTAACCATAGTTAGACAAGTCCAATTGCCCTAAAAATCTACCCATAGTCATCTCATAACTGTTGGGAACCGGAGGCGATACACGCGCAGCGGAAAAATAAAACCGATTCCCAATCAGGATCCAATCCTAAACGATACAGATTCAATATGAGGGTGTTTGGTGTGCTTACCTTTTGCAAAAATTCTCCGAATCGCTAATAGGGGATACATCGCTACTAACACCGTTCGAGACTGGTTGCTAGACCACCGTGGATTCCCCCGAAAAACGACTCCGGTCGCGTGTCTGCTTGGGCCGCCGGTTTTTGGGAAGGGAAAGAGAGAGAGAGAGAGAGAGAGAGCTTTCTTGAGGAATAAGTTTCTGATCTATAATCTTATTACCCCTAGGCCTTTATTTATATGGATAAACCTGGCAGTGTTTGATTCCATATATAATTCCTCATAATTATCTCCATAATTAATCAAATAGATTAATTATATAATTCAGATAATTATCATTTAATTAATCCTAACTGATTAATTAATTATAAATAAATAATTTAACTAATTATTTATTTATTTATTTCTCTCTTTAAATAATTAATAAACAATTAATCATTTCTCATATAATCCAAAACGTTCTCAATTTTAGTGTGCAGCGGTGTGACCTACTAGTGTCTTATAACATTGGATACAGTAACCCCGTTATTGTCTCGCACATAAACCTAACAATAACATCCCTAACATAAGCCCAAGCCAAATCCCGAAAAGGACCGCAAACGAAAAATGTCAAAATTGAAACAGAAAGTTGCGCGACCCTGACCCCACGACTTAAGGTCGCGGGCTTCTTTTGCATCGCCAAAAACGCGACCTTGCTTCGGGATTCGTGCCAAAACCTTAATTTCGTCCAAAATTACATCAAAACATGTTTCTACCTTGCTTAGGGTCAATATCAAACAATTACATGCAACCCAATCAACCCATAATACATCAATTGATGATCTAGTGATAATCCTTCCAAAACATAACCCTAACCCATAAACTACTCTTACCAAAGCTTACAATTAAACAACAAATTAAACATAGTGTTCTTACCTCCAACGTAAGCAGTGAATTCACTATTCCAATTGCACCAAAAGGATCTCAATTGAACCCTTTAGTCTCTCCTCTTCAAGAACGTTTCCTCTCTCTCTCTCTCTCTCTCTCTCTCTCTCGTACGTCTCTAGAAAACTGAATGAAGGTTGGGAGTTTCTCTCTTGCATAAGCCCTTATCTCATGCCTTTCACTTCCCAGAATGACACTCTAGTCCCTCAACCTCTACAAATGCAGTTAACTGAGTTAGACAATTAGCCAAGTATCGATAAAACATAACATAAGAAAACGGGGTGTTACAAATAATAAAAAGGTTCTTGTGATTATTGGTCTTTATTTTGAAATAATAATAAAAAGGTTCTTGTGGTTTACATTAGATTGCACTATTTGGTCCCTAACTCAGTGTGAAATCAATCTATTGAGCATAGAAACCAATAGAGCAACATAGTTAAACCACAGAGACCAACATTGTAATATACTACATAGATCCTTTTCTTAATTATTTCAAAATAAGAATCAACAATGCAATATAGTGTAAACCACATGGACCAAATATGTAATTTACACTTAATTATATTTAATAGTAAAATGATAATGTTGAATGATATACATTATCACATGTAATGCTAAGGTGACACTTTTAAATGCTAAATGTCTTTGTATGTCACTCAACAATGACGAATTTGATAAATTATATCACTGTATATCATTATGGTGATAGTTTGAGAAATTTCCTCATCATATATATGTCATGATACGATGATGGTTTGAGAAATTTATGCCGCCATTTGTCATAAATATGATGACAAATGAGAAATCTATGTCATTTTGTATGTCATGAAACAGTAACGATGTGACCTCATTGTATATTATATGCAGGGTCTCCCCTGTGGGGCGCTGGTGCTGCCGCTACACAGATCGTTTGAGGCATATTGATCTTTTAATTTATTTAAATAATGTAAACTTATTATATATATTTCAAAAAAATAAAGTTACATAATGTTTATATAAAAATTTACACAAGTCAAATGTCGTATGAAAATGTGTGAGGCTTAACCGTCGAGAGAAAAAAATCGCAATCGATAAGAAGTGCGGAAAAGTAAAATAAGACAAAGGATTTGATGACGCAGGAAAAACCTCATGATGGAGGAAAAAACCTGCGGTCGACATAGAAGGTAAGTCGACAGTGCACTATGATCACCAAACAGGGGTGATGTCCTTCAAGTATACAGCTTTGATCGTACGATTACAAGATAAATAATAATGAGATCGAATGTAAAGTACAACTGATGATCAAAGAATAGCCAATAGAGAACTTGTGAGCTTTGAGCAGACTTCGTGTCTTGAAATGATGGCTTGAATCTTCTTATATAGTAGCTTGAAGATAACCATCCAAGGGTATTGTTGATCATTAATGCTTGGAAAGTAACTGTCCAACGGTACTTGTTGAGAGTTAATGTCTAGATTGTAACTGCTGCGAGTATCTTGTTTGTAACGGTCGATCTCTTAATGTCATTGGCTTCCATCGAACGAGTTATAACTTAAGACATGTCCATTTTAATGATGTACCCCAACGAGCATAACATAATACTCAATCTCAGACTTTCTCAAAGGTGGATGATGCGTTAATTATTATATATAAAAAGCGGAACAAGTTTTAACCTCTAATGCCTAGCCACTGTCTTACCACATATACAGGCATGCGTACCTGATCGTGAGTAATATAGTGTAGGAAAGTCCAGGTATCGTATCTACCACTGGGAACGGTCAAGTTATCGTAGATTATTAATCTAAATCAGTTTAATTAACCTAAAGCTTTTTGGGGGGTTTTTATGAAAAAGGGTTTTAATACTAAAAAGACAACTAAATTAATTTCGAACTAAGAAAGCGATTTAAAAGAGATTAATTAAGAACTATATAAGAAAAGTAGTAGTACTCATCATGGTATAGTGAATCCCCAAGTGGATGATTTAAACAGACCAAAGGTTCGGTTGTTTTGGTTATTGTAGGAATTTAAGTCTAGGACACCCTAACATGTAGTGATTATGGTTATTAACTAGGTCTTGGTCCTTCTAGTTCCAATACTTAGGTCGTTTGTCAGACAATCTAGTACCGGTAATCCGATCCTACTTCTATTGTATGGTTTTCTACCTCCAGGTCACTCTCGGTCCGAGTAACCACTTAACACAGCTCTCTTGGTCACAGGGTAGGTTAAGGTAGGTTGATTATCCTATCGGAGTCTATCTACTTTGGTCAAAACAGATACACCCAACCAATGAGTTCAAATAACCAAACAACAAGAATCAGAACGGAACCATAACACACATTCAATCAACCAAAAATAAACCAATAAACATTAAGTATAAAATCATCATCCACAATGGTTCATCGACCACAATAAGTACCACTATTAAAAGACTACTCACTAATCATAATGAAAACAAAAAACATGATAGTAGACATGATACCGACAGTACAACGACGGATGATCAAAGATTGAACCCCGCAGCGTATCGGCACCACTCAGACTTTCACTTTCCACTGTATCGTTTCCTCTCGTCTCTGCTTGCATATGAGTATCTTCTGAATTGAAGGAGGAGGCTGGTGTTTAAAAGAAAACGTCCAGAAGCCTTTTCGCGATCGCCAGACGGCGGTTTCGCGGCGCCAAACACTTAGGTCAAACCCTGGTCTTCGTCTTTGTCGAACTTGGCAGCGCCAGATCTGGAACTTCGCGATCGCCAGATGGCTACTGGATTGAACTAGTGCATTTTTCACGTTTTTTCGCCTTTTTTAGTACTTTTCCGTTACACGGCCTCCAGATCCTATATAAGCAATAATAAGCTCATTTGGTGAGTGAAATGATCATAAACGGGTGAGAAATGGGGTAAAGTCATACAATTAAGCTCAACCAAAACATGTATAATTTTGGTGTTATCAAAATCCCCACACTTAAGCTTTTATTGTCCTCAATCAAAAGACTAAAAGATAAGAAAGATAACTCCAAAATTATCTCCACCCAAGACCATCCAAGAGAACAAAGAATACTCACACAATCGAACACACAAACAAGACTCATTAAGCAATCGGATACCAAGATCAACCTTTTACCCTCACATAGTATGAATAATCATATAAAGTGTATCTCTCGGGGGTAAAAGTGTATATGTAAGTGACAACACCAATACTCGACTAATTCCCGCATGCATAAGCTTGTCACCAAATCTAATCTCCACCACTGAGAAGTTGTCAACCATCAAGAGGACTTTAGCGTTGTAACATTAGGCTAAGGGTTAAGGGTAGGATAAAGGATATATAAGTGACTAAGGGTTGCAGCAAAAACCTTAAAACGAATCAGTTCAAGACCCATATTAATCATCTGACTTTTGAGATTTTTAGAGCTCGGGATTTCTATCACTATCACATTTATATCGGCCTAAGCATATTGCTTATTTGTGGCTTCGATATTTATTTTCTTTTAAGCACATCAACTCTTTTGATTTTTCTTTTTGAATGAGTCGGTTTCTTTTTTTTCTTTTCTTTCTTTCTTTTCAAGCTCTCTATTTTTTTTCTTTTGAGTAGCAACTATGTTGCTTTTTACTATTTTGCTCTCTTTCTTTTCCATAATCCCTTTCTCTATTTGTCAGATTCATAAAATGGACCAAAAACATGAAAAATTTCCAACTTTGAGCTACGGCCAAAAGATAGATAAAAATTAGGCTAAAGGATAAAGTGTATAGTGGGTAAAGAAATGAAAAGGCTAAGGCTCAAAATGGTTACAAGGGATGAAGTACTAATGATGAGTACTTTTAATCAAAGGCTAGGCAAATCAAATAACCTTATGACGAGGTTATCTGACGAAGGCTAAAAGGGTTAGAAATGAAGGCCTCTATCAGTGCAATGGTGATAAATACTTCTCTTATGTGGTCTCGACATGCATTCAAATGACAAGTTCTACCTTGGGTCAAAGTCGGTATTCCTCACGAAATAAATAACAATTAAGGCTCAATCTCACAAAGGAATTGGGTGAGGCACTCATGGTAGTCAGTATTCCAAGGCATCCTTTTACTCAACTAATCCTATTCAGTGTTCTCCTATGCAAGTAACTCAGTCACAAAAACAATCTCAGATTTCGAAAAAATTGGGGTCAAATCTCAAAGCTTTCAAAAATTTGAAAAACGACAATCCATAAAGCAAAAGTGAACCCATTTAAACAGATAAGTCTACATAACCCCCTCCCCACACTTAAAATTTGCAGTGTCCTCAATGCAACAATCAAAAGAATTATGGAGTAATTGGGAAAAGAGAAACTTCCCGGGTTATGTGACGAAATATGTTCTGATCTGAGAGAGTATTCCAAGTATCGTGCTCGATCAAAGATCATAGATCGCTATATCTACTACCAAAAAGAAAAAGAAAAAGTAAAAACAAACTAATAAAATAAACCTAACTTAAGCAATTAAAGAGTACTTAAAATCCTAAACAAACCAACAAAAATAAAAAGTTGTCCAAACAAACCAAACCAAACACAAACAAAGCAAAATAAAAATATCTTAAACAACCATATCGAATGAGAGATTAAAAGAGAGAGATCAATAAGGGCCACGAGGTTGGTATTGCCAATCCTCGTAAGTCGGGTAACCGGGCGGAGCATCCTCGGAGTATGGCCAAAAAGGTGATGGAGCATACGTGGTATTCGGTTGAATATCGAAATGAGAGGCCATTTGGTTCATAACTCCACTTTGCCAGTTGGCTTGGTGAAGAGCCTCCGCGGTGTTGTACTCCACATGTTGATGATGGCGGCCAGAAGATAACGACATCTCCGAGAGTCGGTTACTCAAGTCTTGGTAACCCGAATATGCCGTCCATTCCGCCGATTGCTCTCCCGCATTCGTCCCACTTGTTCCACCAGTCTCATGCGTGCTTCTTGCTTGATCCCTCGGTTGACTCCTTGTCCCATAAGCTTGAGGATTATGGATCCATGCGTTATAATCCCTTCCGGTCATATGCTCAACCCTTGCTATACCCACGCCACGGAGTTGGTCCATGTCGATCAATCCCATCTCCCCAAGGTTCGTCATCGAGGCAATGGCACCTTCGGTAAGGATACCGAAGTGTTTGGCGAGAAGCGTGACGTACTGGCCTCCAACCATTCGACTACCCTCTCGATAACCACCTCCTTTGGCAAGTTGAACGGCGATGAGATACGGAGCATTTGGATATTTGTCATCCGTGGTGAGTTGCTGAAGAAGTCATAGATCATAAACCGAAATTTTCTCCTCACTTGAAGCACGAGCATTCGCCGCATGAATGAGCATACGGTGCAGATGTCGATCCGAAGAAACAATAAAACCTTTCACCTTGAGATTACCACCATAGTCACCTTCAACAAGAATCGCCCAAGCCGATCGAGGATCAAAACCATCCGGCCTTTTTGAAGTCGCCCACATGTACTCCACGAATCCGGGAGCATCAACCTCCTCTTGGGTGTATATCCCCAAAGCAACGACAAACTCGACCAAAGATAGCGATCTCCACACTCCACCAAGTAGGAATGTCATGCATGATTGATGGAACTCCTCGAGGGCCTTGATTGCGTCGAAACGGAACGTGGCCACGAACTCAACGATAAGCTCGCGATAGAGGGTCTCGGAAATGTCGAAGACTCGCTCCCATGCATGGAAAATATAATACTCGGTGCTATCCTCGTCGTAGGCATGCTTCTTGAGTATCGCCTTGATGTTGTTTTCGACACTCATTGATCGAAGAAGGTCCCAGTTGACTCTCCTCGGTATTAGCACTTGACGGGCAAGAATCCGGTTAACAATATCCCGGTATTCCTCCCGCTTTGGAGCGTTCAAAGTTGGGTCACTCATGAAATAGATGAAAACGTGGCTCCCGTCCGGTGCACGGAAGTTAGTTGCGGTGGAAGTTGACGAGCGGGTTCTTTGTCTCTACAAAATCCAAATACCATTGTCTTAGAAACTTTTGATTAATAAACATAAGACAAGGTTCATTCACATCAAAAACTTTACGAGACAAAACTTCCACGACTAATAAGTTCAACTAGCAAATGTATAAATGAGATACCAAGATCAAAGGGGATGTGGAACATCCCACACTTGAACTTTTAGTCCAACTTCAATTACAACTAATCTAGCTAAGCAAGAATGGGGGATTTTGATGTTATCAAAATCCCCACACATATCATCAAAGCATATTCACTAGATTAAACGAAAATAAAACATGCTAGAGTGAAATTTCAATCTAAACATATAGCATGCATAAACTCTTAAGCAGTAAACAATCAATGGTGCTTCAAGAACAATGTCAAATCCATATAAGCACAAACACACCATTGATGCCCAAACCAAGATCCAAATCTTCCAAACCAAGCTAATCTCATGAAATTAAAATTAGGAAACAAAGGTTGTTCATGGTGAATGATGAAATTGAAGCTCAAGAAGGTCAGATTTCGCAAAGACGTGGGAGGGGTTCGCAGCGCCTAAAAGAAATTAGGGTTGTGTATTTGGAAAAAATGAGTAAAAGAGGGTTAAAAACCGTTTGCACTGGTTTGGCGTCGCCAAAATGGTATTTCGCGTCGCCAAACAGGCGGTTTCTCGAAATATAACCCTAGTTTTTAAAAGCTTCACGTCGCGAAACGACCCCCTCGCGTCGCAAGATTCGAAAATTTTACCTGATACCAAACCTGACCAACCTCGCGCCGCCAAACTTGAAAACTGGCGATCGCGAAATGCCTTCTGTTTCCAACTTTTCAAAAATTCCATCGCACGTCGGATTTGCTCGATTTTGGTTCTTATTCCCCCATATGGTTACCTAAGCAATACCAAACAAAAAGATTAACGAAAACACACACGAACAACCTAAAAATGCAAAAAGAAAGAAAATGCTCGGGTTGCCTCCCAAGAAGCGCTTCGTTTTTGGATGGGTCTAGAGCTCGACCCCTTTTTCGGCTTATTTCTTGGCACGTCGGGATGACGAGCCCTTCTTCTTTCTGTACTCCTTCTTTGAGGGTCCCGACCCATTGGTTGTTTGCTCCTTTTGACGTATTGTGTTCGGATAATCTTCCGTCTCCTTTCCACGTTCATGAGGGAGTAACGGGCGGTTCATGCTCTTCTTGTAGGCCAGAGAAGGATCTTCATACGGTTCATCAAGATGTGTGACCGGCTCTCCGTTAGGATCAAAGTAAATCCGATTTTCTCCATACCCCAAGCTCGTCACTTGGTTTCGCATATCGGTATTCACTTGAGCGATGTGCAAGAAAGATCTCCCGAGGATTATCGGGATCTCCGTGTTCTGTGGAAGATTAGCTATGACGAAGTCCGTACAGTAAACAAAGTTGCCAATGCGAATTGGGACTCCTTCCGCTATTCCTAACGGCTTTGTCATGTATCCATTCACTCCTCGGTATTGATAGTCTGTTGGAATGATCTTTTTAACTCCCATTTTCCTGCAATAACCAACAGGCATCATGTTAAGTGCGGCACCTGAATCTACTAAAGCAAGACCTTTAAATTTATGACAAGAAATAGGTAAGTTGTAACTCCCGGATCATGCTTGATAGGTGCAATGTAGATGAGGTCATCCTCCGGTGCTTTTACTTCTCTTTCTCCTTTCCTTTATCCGCTTTCTTCGGTATCACGAACTCTGCGTATCCGCCTTGCTTTCCATCTTCCTCCTCATCATCACTTGTAGCAAGGGGTCCTTTAAGTCCTTGATGCTCGAACGAAATGGTGAACCCCTCCGAGTCGTAATCCGTGCCATAATCGGGCTCACTTCCACTATCGCTCTCCACATACTTCTTCGTGTAGATGTCTGTCCACTTCTTCTTTGATGGTTCTCCAGTCATCATGAGCATCGGTTTCGCATTCTCCACCTTCGGGTTGACTTGGGTTTGAGTTGGCAACTCCCCTTGAGTCCTTTCACTTAGCATTTGCGAAACACGTCCAACCTGCAATTCCAAATTCTGGATAGTACTTTGGTGGTTACGTAAGTATGAACTTACCTCATCATTTAGCTTCTTTTGCGTATCCATGAATTGGACAATCCGATCCTCGATAGAAACACGTGGCTCTCCATCCGGTCTTTGGTTTTGTTGATTTGGTGCAAAGAAACCGGGAGGTCTAGGAATAAAGTTACGATTGTTGTTCCACCTCCCTTGGTATTCGCCTCGGTTAAGATAATTCACCTCCTCGGGTGTCATCATTGGTCGATTTGGGCAATCCTTTGTCAAGTGTGGTCCATTGCACTCCTCGCATCCAACCTGCAAAGCATGAACAGATTTAATTAGTTCTTCGATTTTTCGTTCAAACTTTACCTGTTGGTTTTTCATAGCGGCTAGTTTATCGGATGGATCAAACTCGGTTGAGATTTTTCCGGCCATCCTCGGGATTTGCAAGCGCTTGTCCGTCCTCCAATCTATGTTGTGTATAAGCGTGTCTTCGAGGTACATAAAGACACCTCCGGCAGATGAATCCAATGTAGCTCGTGAAGAATAAGCAAGCCCACTATAGAAAGTTTGGACTTGTTCACTCTTATTCAATCTGTGACTCGGGCACGAATTTAGAAGGTGCTTGAAACGTTCCCATGCTTCGGATATGGTCTCCCCGTCATCTTGTTGGAAGGATTGGATATCGGCTCTTAACTTGTTGATCTTAGATGGTGGAAAGAATCGGGAAAGGAACTTTGAACGAAGTCCTTCCCAAGTAGTGATCGAACTTGGCTCTAACGAGCGCAACCAAGCTCTAGCTTCTCCGGTAAGTGTGAGAGGAAAGACTCGGAGACGAATTGCATCATCTCGGCCTTCCTCCGTTTTGAACAGATCGCATATATCCACGAAGTTTTCCATATGAACGATAGGATTGCTATCGTTTTTCTCGTCGAAGGTAAGGTCCTTGATCATGTGAAGGAGCTTTCCCGGGATCTCCTTGTTTAGGCCCGGCATCGTGATCGGATTGGTGGGTACAGTTGGAGCAGCTCTCCTGGCGGTCCACATCGGTGTCTCCCATCTCAAAAATCAAAGCTCTCGGGCGAACTTTGTTGGCTTTCGACTTCTTTTTATTTCTTTTTCTGAATTCTCTCTCCGGCTCCTCAAATGGTTCTAACAAGTCTGCCGTGACTGAAATCACAACAAACGGTTACGGGCAACTTGCGGGAAACAAAGAGATAAATTAAAAATATAAATAACTAATTAAACTAGAAAGCAAAAAAACTTGCAAGGGAAAGAATCCCTCACAAGGATCGATTAACAAAACTAATAAAGACTAAAATCTAACAACTACCGTTCCCCGGCAGCGGCGCCAAAAACTTGATGCGGTAATTATTATATATAAAAAGCGGAACAAGTTTTAACCTATAATGCCTACCCACTGTCTTACCACATATACAGGCAAGCGTACCTGATCATGAGTAATATATTGTATGAAAGTCCAGGTATCGTATCTACCACTGGGAACGGTCAAGTTATCGTAGATTATTAATCTAAATCAGTTTAATTAACCTAAAGCTTTTTGGGGGGTTTTTATGAAAAAGGGTTTTAATACTAAAAAGACAACTAAATTAATTTCGAACTAAGAAAGCGATTTAAAAGAGATTAATTAAGAACTATATAAGAAAAGTAGTAGTACTCATCATGGTATAGTGAATCCCCAAGTGGATGATTTAAACAGATCAAAGGTTTGGTTGTTTTTGTTATTGTAGGAATTTAAGTCTAGGACACCCTAACATGTAGTGATTATGGTCATTAACTAGGTCATGGTCCTCCTAGTTCCAATAATTTGGTCGTTTGTTAGACAATCTAGTACCGGTAATCCGATCCTACTTCTATTGTATGGTTTTCTACCTCCAGGTCACTCTCGGTCCGAGTAACCACTTAACACAGCTCTCTTGGTCAAAGGGTAGATTAAGGTAGGTTGATTATCCTATCGGAGTCTATCTACTTTGGTCAAAACAAATACACCCAACCAATGAGTTCAAATAACCAAACAACAAGAATCAGAACGGAACCATAACATACATTCAATCAACCAAAAAGAAACCAATAAACATTAAGTATAAAATCATCATCCACAATGGTTCATCGACCACAATAAGTACCACTATTAAAAGACTACTCACTAATCATATTGAAAACAGAAAACATGATAGTAGACATGATACCGATAGTACAATGACGGATGATCAAAGATTGAACCCCGCAGCGTATCGGCACCACTCAGACTTTCACTTTCCACTCTATCGTTTCCTCTCGTCTCTGCTTGCATATTAGTATCTTTTGAATTGAAGGAGGAGGCTGGTATTCAAAAGAAAACGTCTAGAAGCCTTTTTGCAATCGCCAGACGGCGGTTTCGCGGCGCCAAACACTTATGTCAAACTCTGGTCTTCATCTTTGTCGAACTTGGCGGCACCAGATCTGGAACTTCGCGATCGCCAGATGGCTACTGGATTGAACTAGTGCATTTTTCACGTTTTTTCGCCTTTTTTCGTACTTTTCCGTTCCACGGCCTCCAAATCCTACATAAGCAATATTAAGCTCATTTGGTGAGTGAAATGATCATAAACGGGTGAGAAATGGGGTAAAGTCATACAATTAAGCTCAACCAAAACATGTATAACTTTGGTGTTATCAGTGGACAATTGTTAGAAATGATAATCAGCTTTCTTGCATCAAAGATATAAACTTCGTATGCTTATTCGTTAGTACCGTCGTACGACATAATAGGCATCGTTCGACTTATCCGTTGTATCTGTTCGATGTTTAATAATCTTTGTTCGAGAGTCTTATTAGTTTTATCTTAGGACCTTATCTTAATACAGAATCATTGTCCTATTATTTGTCTTACGATTATAGTCGGTCGTCGTGCGATTGTAGATTTTTACCCTAACAATTTGCCCCCAAGATTTAGAAAATAATTCTAATTTTATCTAAATCTTTAGTTCACTGGACAAAGAGTAAAAATACGTTGGCAAACGGTCGTATTAACGTTAGTATTTATGACGTCATATAGCCGTTATGCGATACGTGTCCTTCAACGGCTAAGTGGGGACGCGTGGCATGATTATCTTTGATGACTCACGTATGATTCGGTTACTATAAATACAAAGAATTATATTAAAGAAAGATTTTACCAAATCATGTTAACTTTCGTTTGATTTACGAGATCACTTCCCAATCGCAATCCGACTTTATTTTCGGCAAAGATTTCGTGCGACTAGGCATATAAGGTACCTCCTTCGCCCTTGTTCATGCGTCTGAAATCAATAGCACATACGAGTAATAGAGGTTTAGAGGTTCTTATATTTCTGCGTTTGAGAAATAGTTTAGAACGTTTAGAAGTGATCATGTCGAGTGAAGTTAGAAGTTCGATCACAGAAAGTTTAGAGGTCACGGAGTTGAGAGAGCTTGTTGGGTTGCCGGAGGGTGCCCATATTAGGATAGCCGGAGAAATTAGGCCGGCGGATACTCCGTCGGGGTTTTTTGCCCTGTACGAGTATCCGTTCAAGATCGGCTTTCGATGGCCGTACTCTCCACTCTCCCGGGCTTTTATGACCTGGTTCAACTTATCTCCAGGGCAACTGATGCCCCAATTCTGGCGTGTCATCCTGGTGATCGAACGGGTGACCAGGGACTGTGGTCGTCGTGCGTTTTCAGTCGATGACCTTCTTTCTGCTTACAACATAACGAGGTTGCCGTACAATCGTTATGGATTGTTTCCTAGGGGTAGGCACGACTCCATGCTTGTTCATGGCACCCAAGTGAATGATCGAGGGTGGAAGTCTCGCTATGTGTTTGTCCAGACGTCCTCAGTTACTGATGAGTCTTGGGACGTTCCCGAATGGAATTCGAATGGTAATTTAGATGTTAGTTTCTCTTTTTCATATTTTTATATATGTCTATGTATTAATCGCACGTTTTCTTTTGCAGCTGTCAACTTTACGTACGAGACTGCCGAGGAATCGACTGAATTGATCTCACACTTCCTTAGCTACAGTGTGACAGATCGTACATACAGGACGTCGAAAGGCGGTGAAGAGAGCGACGTCGAACCAGAGGTACAAGTCATCGAAGAGACAGAGATGGAAGGTAATTATCTTACGATGACTGTCAGTTTTAACTTTAGTCGTATGTTTCTAACTCTGGATTTTCTTTTTAGGTTCAGCTTCCAAGAAGACGTCGATGATGGACGCGGCTGCTCATGCTGCTAAAAGGAAAGCCGCACCTGGTGAAGGCTCGTTGGCCAAACGTACGAGATTGTCGTACATTTTTCTGGACACTCCACCTAAGGATGCCAAGCAAAAGGCTGAAGGTGGAATAAAGGCGATTCCCATCAACTTTGCTCCGCCTGCAAAGGAAACGGGTGCCTCAAGCCAACCTTCGTCGAAGGTTGGTAAAGGTAAGGAGACGGAGGGGTCTGGTCTTACGACCATGACTATTAGCATGCCCTCCGACTTCATGGTGGACGACGTCATTAGGACGAAGTCCATCTTCCCTGTTCTGGAGCAGTTCCACTCCCCCGCTCAGAAGGCGCATATGGAGGAGGCGGCCATAGAGGACCTGGACGCCTCTGTCGCGGGCTTCTCCTTCTTGGTAAGTTCTTCACATCGTACGACTTCTTTTTATATTTCGACGTTCATCCTTCTGATCTTTTTCTTTTTTCTTTGCAAGCTCTCCAAACGAGTCTTAGCCTTCATTCAAGGATGGCTAAGATCAATGAGGAGATAGCCTCGAACCCGAACGACGCAAAGTTGGCCAAGAGAGAAGCTGAGAAGGCCAAGAAGAAGCTGGCTCAACTGACCGACGAGGTTAATGCTAAATCGGTCCAAATTGGGAACCTTGAATCGAAGCTGGAGATCAGTGATCGGTTCCACGTCGAACAACGAGAGCGGCTGAAGGTGGCCTTGTAGCGTACGAAGGACCTGGAAAAGGAACTACTCGACGTTCGACGGGAGAAGGCCGAGAGGGAGGAGACCTTGTCGTCCAGGATCCAGGAACTTGAGGAGGACGTTGCTTTGGCCCGCGTGGTCGCACGTACTTCGCTTATGCGTCGTGTGGCTGCCGGGACCATTACTTCACAAATGGCGAGTGAAGAAGTGGCTTCCTTTGTGCGGGTGATGGGTTCTGAGGATCTTCTTTACGAAGAAGACCTCAAAGGCCTGGACGAGGAGGTGGCGGTCGAAGAAGATAAATCTGTTGAACCAAGGGCGCCGAAGTCGAGGAGGAGGTTCCTGAAACCTTTGGATCCGTTTCTGTGCCCCCGCATGTGATCGAAGAAACTCCTGTCGCAGATCAACCTGCCTCTGATGCTCCGTAGAATAGTTTTTGTAATCTTTTGTTCTTTCATTTTTTGTAATTTTGCTAAATTTAGCAAAGTGTTCAATGAAAAACTTTTGGTTTATTATCGTGCGTTTTAGCCTTTGTCTTCTGATTCTAGCTTTTGCTTGCGTTTTTAGCTTTTATCATGCGTTATAGCTTGTATCGTGTGTTTGTATCGAGCGTTACAGCCTTTGTTTTTGCATGCATTTGTTTAAAGTCCTAACACTTAGATTTAGAAACGTTTCTTTTTGTACTCATAAGAGTATACGTGCGACTAGCGAATTGTCTTGCGCTCTTGCGAGATAATCATGCGTTTATAGCAATTTATCTAATCGTACGATCCTTGCGATGGTCGTGCGATACTTGCGATAATCGTGCGATACTTGCGATAATCGTGTGATACCTACGAACAAACATAGTTGCTATGGGGTGGCCGTTGGTTTGACCAACGGCACTCCGACGCTGAACTCAGTAATCGATTCAAAAAATAAATCTTATGTAAATAGGTTAGAAATAGTACCTTTTGAGGTGGTGAGCATTCCAACTACGTGGGATCTCTATACCTTCCATTGTTGTGAGTTGATAAGCTCCATTTCCAATTACTTTGGAAATTACGTAAGGTCCTTCCCATTTGATGGAAAGTTTTCCAGCGTTTGGTTCTTGAGTGTTCTGAAACACATGTCGTAGGACATAATCTCCAACTTGGAAGATTTTGGCTTTTACCTTTTTGTTGAAATGTCGTTCGACTAACCCTTTTTGTGCTACCATCGTGCGCAATGCGTTTTCTCGAAGTTCTTCTAGAGCATCTAGATCGTATGATAAATTTATGGCATTCTGGTCAAACGTACGATTTCTAGCAACAGGTACTTGGGCTTCGATTGGTAAGACTGCTTCGCATCCATATACTAAGGAATATGGAGTTTGTCCCGTTGATGCTCTTGGTGTCGTTCGATTTGCCCATAAGACTGATGGTAGTTCTTCTACCCATTTACCTTTTGCTCCCTTCAATCTTTTTCGAGTTGAATTGATGATAACTTTGTTGCTCGATTCAGCCAATCCGTTGGACTGAGGGTATCTTGGAGTAGAAGTGACTAATTTGATCCCACGTTTTTCACAGAACGTACGAGTTTTGTCACTTATAAATTGTGAACAATTGTTGCACATGATCTCGGATGGTACTCCGAATCTATGGATAATGTTGGTTTGAATAAAGGATATGACCTCCTTATCTCTGACCTGCGAGAAAGCTCCAGCTTCTATCCATTTCGAGAAATAATCGGTGAGCACGAGTAAATAAACTTTTTGTCCAGGAGCAGGGGGTAATTTCCCAACAATGTCCATTCCCCATCGCTTGAATGGCCAAGGAATCAGGACAGAATGTAAAGGTTGTGATGGTCGATGAGTCATGCCCGAATGTTTCTGACAGGCGTCGCAATGTCGAACGTACCTTATTGCGTCTTCTCGTATGGTAGGCCAATAATAACCTTGTCGTGAGATTCGATTAGCAAGGCTTCTGCCCCCTGCGTGATTCCCACATTCTCCATCGTGCATTTCTTGGAGAATTCGATCGATTTGTGTCTTATTTGTGACACATCATAGAAGGAGTCCAGTTGTGGATCTTCGATAGAGTTGGTCTTCAAAAATTGTATACCTTGAAGCTTTGGACCTTGTCTTTCGGGCTTCCATTTTGTCTTCAGGTAATTGGTCGTGCTTGAGATAATTCCATACGTCAATCGACCAATTATAGACTTCTTCATTCATCTGTACTTCATCTTTTGTTTCAATTGTTGGCGTCGTAAGATGAAGTATTGGGATATTCTCCATAGATGGATCGTGGAATGCAGATCCCAAGTTAGCTAATGCGTCAGCTTGCATGTTTAGATCTCTTGGTATTTGTTCGATCAAAAAGTGTTCGAATCGTGCGATTCGATCTTTAACAGCTTTGAGATAGCTCATCATTTTCGAATCTTTTGCTTGAAAGTCCCCATTTATTTGGTTGACTACCAATAAAGAATCGCTTCGAACGTGCAACTGTTTCGCCCCCAGTCTAAGAGCGATATCCAATCCTGCGATCAGAGCCTCATATTCTGCTTCGTTGTTCGTGGCTTTGAGTTCGCATCGTATGGAGTATACTACGTTTCCCCCTGTGATGATTTTAAGACAACACCTAGTCCACATCCTCGTACGTTCGATGAACCGTCAACGTAGAGTAACCAAGGTTTGTTGTCTGAAATCATCACATTATTGACCTCGTCGCCGTCGTTGGCTCTAGTCCTGGAAAAAATTCTGCTACAAAGTCCGCCAATGCTTGTGATTTAATTGCCGTCTTGGGTTTAAATTCGATGTCGAACGCACTGAGATAGATGTTCCACTTAGCTAGACGCCCTGTTAGTTATGGCTTCCATAGTACCGTCTTGAGTGGATAATTAGTCACAACAACAATATGGTGCGACTCGAAGTAATTCCTTAACTTTTTTGCTGCAGTCATGAGACCTAATAGCAATTTCTCCATGGACGTGTACCTTGTTTCTGCGTCGAGGAAAGATTTGCTGACATAATAAATTGGTCGTTGCTGCTGATCCTCCTCTCGCACGAGTACTGCGCTCGTCGCATTTTTGCTCACTGCCAAATACAGCTGCAAACTTTCACTATCGACTGGTTTTGTCAACAGGGGTGGCGATGTCATGTACTGCTTTAGTTCTTGTAGACCCTTCTCATGTTCGTCTGTCCATAAGAAGCCTTGATTCTTTCGTAGGACGTTGTAGCACAAGTGGCATTTATCCGATGATCGTGAGATAAATCGGGTTAAAGCTGTCACGCGTCCTGTTAATTTCTGGACCTCTTTGATATTCCTTGGAGATTGTATCTCGGTGATGGCTTTCACTTGCTCTGGACTTGCTTCGATTCCTCGTTGTGTCACCAAGTATTCTAAGAATTTCCCTGCACGTACTCCGAAGGAACATTTTGTTGGATTGAGCTTCATATTCTATTGTCGTAGGATGTCGAACGATTGCTTTAAATGTGCTACATGATCGATCGAACGTTCTGATTTCACGAGCATGTCGTCGATATAAACCTCCATCGTCCGACCGAGATATTCCTTGAACATCATATTAACCAGCCTTTGATACGTCGAACCTGCATTCTTAAGACCAAATGGCATAACTTTGTAACAGTATATGCCATTGTCTGTCATGAATGCGGTTTTTTCCTGGTTGTCCGTGTGCATCAGGATTTGGTTATATCCTGAATATACGTCCATGAATGTCAACAATTCATGTCCTGCCGTTGCGTTGACCATAGCATCGATGTGAGGTAACGGGAAAGGATCTTTTGGACAAGCTTTGTTTAGATCTGTGAAGTCGATGCAGACTCGCCATTTTCCATTCTTCTTCTGTACGACAAACACGTTGGCTAACCATTCTGGATATTTGACTTCTCGGATCTTTCCAGTTTTGAGCAGATTGTCGACTTCATCGTTGATTACTTTGTTACGTTCAGGTGCAAACTTGCGACGTTTCTGCTTTATTGGCTTAAAAGTAGGATCCACGTTTAGCTTGTGCGATATAACGTTGGGATCTATCCCAACCATATCTTCGTGCGACCAGGCAAAACAGTCCGAATGTTCCTGCAAAAAAGATATAATCGTATTTTTTATGTCAGGGGGGAGCGAGGCTCCTACGAAGACCTTTCGATCAGGATGTTCAGGATCGAGTACAACTTCTTCTAGTCGAAGGTCATTGTTCGATTTCTTCCCATCCTGGCTCTGTAATTGCTAGATGTCCTGCGGCTTTGTCTTCATCGTGATCTTGTAGCATTCTCGTGCGATCTTCTTTTCACTAGCAATTTCTTGAATTCCCCATGGAGAAGGAAACTTGATCTTCTGATGGTACGTCGAAGGAACTGCTTTCATCTCATGGATCCAAGGTCTTCCAAGAATAACATTATAGGCCGATTGGCAATCTACAACGTTAAACTTTGTTGGCTTGTTGATGCCTTTGGCGAAGACAGGTAAGATGATTTCTCCGAGAGTGTTCATCGGGTCCCCATTGAATCCAATCAGAGTAGTACTTCGTCGTACGATTTCTGATCATTCGATTCCCATTACTTTAAGAGTATCTGAAAAATAACATTAGCTGAGCTGCCTCCATCGATCAATATTCTCTTAGTCTAGCAGTTTCCGATGGTCAACTGTATGACTAGAGCGTCATGTTGCTTATGATGGACTCCTTGAGTATCATCTTTGTCGAACGTAATCGTCATCGCGTCGAGCTCTTTTTCGGCCTTTGACTTGACTTCATCGGGGATAGGGCGTTTGTCTGGACCATCTCGTGCATGTCTTTTGGCAGCAGAGTATGTGATTCCACATACTTCTGAACCTCCGGTTATGCAGTTTACAACTTTAGTATGAACTGGAGATGCTGGTCGTCCTTGTTCTACTGGAATGACACCTTTTAGATGTCCTTTAGACTTCAAATATGAAATCTTCTTCTTGAGGCTGATGCATTCATCCGTCGTATGGCCATGGTCTTCATGGAAATCGCACCATCTGTTTTGATCTTTTCTTTGCTCGGTTTGTCAGACTTCTTTGGCCAACGTACGTTTGCATCAATCTTTCGTAGTGAATCGACCAAGTCTTTCGATGTACCTGCAAAATTGTAAGTAGATAACTCTGGATATCGTATTTTAACGGTACCTTTGCTTGGTCGAGCTTTTGACTCGTATCGAGGGTTTCCAATCTTGTTTACTCTTTTGTGCTTAAAATCATGTTTTTGAGCACCAAGAGGTTTCTTTTCGGCGGAATGCTTTCGTCGAAAGAGAGCATCATCCTCTATTCTCATGAAAGCTAATGTTCTAGCTCGTATGTCGTCGAAGTTTTCCGGCGGGTATTTCGTCAATTCTAGGTATAATCTAGAGGAGTCTTCTAGCCCACGTTTGTATGCCTCGATCGCAGTCTTCACATCACAATTCTTTACTTCGATCATTGCTACGTTGAATCTGTTGAAGTAGTCGCAAATTGTTTCTCCAGGCTTCTGTACGACGTAGTATAAGGCGCTGGTCTGTTTCTCCATCTTACGACTGCTAGCAAACTGTCGAGTGAATTGATTAACCAATTCAGCAAATGATCCAATACTTTTTGGCTTTAAGTTGATAAGCCATTGTAATGCTGCTCCAGTTAAAGTAGATCCGAAGCTCTTGCACATGCAGACTTCTTGGAATTACGCCGGTATAGGAACTGTCCACATGAGTTGCTTATATTGTGCGACATGTTCGACGGGGTCGGTGACTCCAGAATATTTTGTTGCGAAGGCTGGAATCGTATATTTTTTGGGTACGTCGATGAGAGATATTTCGTCAAAGAACGGCGAAGCTTGCAATCCGGTTTTGGGTTCGACCTCAACGGGCACTGCTGCTCCGGGTAACTTTGTAAGTAATGCGAATAACTTTTGATTCTGCTCCTCCAAAGATTTCAATCGTACGTTTAGAGGATCTTCAATGGTTATTGGAATTGTTGGGATAAAACCAGAAGAAATTCCGGTGCTGGGTGGTATCGTCGTATGAACTGTGGAACTAGCAGCTGTGGGTATATGACCACCAGGAATAGGAATTTGTTGAGATACGTTGTTAAAGGGTCCGAACGTGAATACGGGTGGGCCTTATGGCATGGGAGGTGGACCTTGAGGCATAGGTGGCGGGCCTTGTGGTATTGGTGGTGGACCCTGAGGCATAGGTGGTCCTACGTTATTATACTGCTGGTTTACAGTTGATAAAGGTACTGAAGCATTGAATTGTGGACGAAGTGGCGGCCTCAGGTGTTGAGGTGGATAAGGAGGAGGAATAGGCATTGATGGAACTTGCGAAGCTCGAAGACGCTGGATTTCTTCATTAGCTTGTTGCAATTGTTGTTGTAGAGATGCTATGAATCCGTTATCCATTATCCTGCAAAAATAGTTCAAAGAGAACTCGAAGAAAAGATTAGTACGAAAGCGCACTTTTCACCGAATGAAATTTTTCTCAAAACGGAGCCCCACGGTGGGCGCCAAACTGTTTATGTAAAAATTTACACAAGTCAAATGTCGTATGAAAATGTGTGAGGCTTAACCGTCGAGAGAAAGAAATCGCAATCGATAAGAAGTGCGGAAAAGTAAAATAAGACAAAGGATTTGATGACACAGGAAAAACCTCATAACGGAGGAAAAAACCTGCGGTCGACCTAGAAGGTAAGTCGACAGTGCACTATGATCACCAAACAGGGGTGATGTCCTTCAAGTATACAGCTTTGATCGTACGATTACAAGAGAAATAATAATGAGATCGAATGCAAATTACAACTGATGATCAAAGAATAGCCAATAGAGAACTTGTGAGCTTCGAGCAGACTTCGTGTCTTGAAATGATGGCTTGAATCTTCTTATATAGTAGCTTGAAGATAATCGTCCAACGGTATTGTTGATCATTAATGCTTGGAAAGTAACTGTCCAACGGTACTTGTTGAGAGTTAATGTCTAGATTGTAACTGTTAGGGATTATGTGCAGAATTGACAAACCAAGTGATTACACATCCAATGTTGCAAGACACTTGAGGGTCACACCTGTGAGGACCTATAAATCGAATAAGTTAAATGAAACCCGGAAATGAGAAGTTAGGATTTATAATAGTGAATTATAAATCAGTTGGGTAATTTCAGACAGAAATCCCAAAGTTGGAGGGTTATTAATTAATTAGAACATTATATATTTATTAGATAAAATAAATATATAATAGTTAAATAATAAGTAATATATATATATTAGATAAATATATGTATATATATATATATATATAATTATCATAGGCAAATTTCTTTTCCAGTAATTAAAGAGGGAAAAGATTTGAGATAATTATAATATGGAAACTGGATTCTGTTCAAACTGTGTTTTTCCTCCATATAAATAAGGCTTATGGGTTAAGGAAAAGTTAAGCTTTCAATCAACTAGAAATCCAGTTCCAGTTTCCTCTCTCCCTCTCTCTCTTCCCCAAATCGGCGCCGCCACCGCCCTCCTTCCAGTCGAATTCCAGTTTTGGTTATTCAGCTTTCGGGTTTCAGTTCTACTAGAGGAACATTCGTTGGTCGATCACTGGTGGACTAATTCTCGAGCAATCCAGGTAACTGATCTAAAACTATTAGAATTAATTAGACTAGAACGATTAAAGATCATAAGTGTTTAAGGTTTTTTTTTAACTTTATCGCTTCCGCATTAAAAGATCAAATCAATGTGTTTTTGATCGTATGGGTTTTATCAGTTTGATTGTTAAACCTATGAGATTTATCAAACCAGTGAGGTTCGTTAGATCTGTGTTAAACCTCGAGTCAGTTTGATCCGAGGGAACCCACAAAAACCAAACAGTAACTGTTGCGAGAATCTTGCTTGTAACGGTCGATCTCTTAATGTCGTTGGCTTCCATCGAACGAGTTATAACTTAAGACATGTCCATTGTAATGATGGACTCCAACGAGCATAACATAGTACTCAATCTCAGACTTTCTCAAAGGTGGACAATTGTTAGAAATGATAATCAGCTTTCCTGCATCAAAGATATAAACTTCGTTTGTTTATCCGTTAGTACCGTCGTACGACATAATAGGCATCGTTCGACTTATCCGTTGTATCTGTTCGATGTTTAATAATCTTTGTTCGAGAGTCTTATTAGTTTTATCTTAGGACCTTATCTTAATACAGAATCATTGTCCTATTATTTGTCTTACGATTATAGTCGGTCGTCGTGCGATTGTAGATTTTTACCCTAACACATAAAATATCATTAAATTTAGCGGGTAAAGCCGTAAGGGATTTGTAATTTTGGTGAAGTCCTTTCACGGCTCGGTTCGAAACTACTATGACCCTGCTTTTTGGCAAATTTGTTTTTCACTTTGAATTTGCTAATATTTTTTCGTTTCTCTAATTTTTTTTTTCCGACAAAGACAATTGTTTCATGTTTTGTTCCCCAATTTAAATTATTTTATATTTTCTAATTATTTTTTCCAACAAAGAGTAACTTTTCCAATAAAAACACCCCCTTTTCAGCTTTTTTTTTTCTTTTTCTATTTCACTTTAGATTTACTAAAACGATTTAGGTATACATGTTTAATGATTTTTTTTGTTTCCTAATTTTGCTTTTACCAAAGAGTAGTTTGTTTTAATATTTTCTTGTACTTGTTCTCTAATCCAAAAAAACCCCATTCATATGTATATATTATTTACTTTTTTTGTATGTTCTAATATTTTATCGATAAAGAGTAGTTGTTTTTAATATTGTTTATTTTGTTTTCTCAACTTATTGTTCAGATACATATTTGGATGAATCATATGCTAGTTTTTTGAAAAGTTACTATCACTAATGTTTTGGTGACTTATGAAACTTGTTCCATTTTTTATTCCAAATATATCCCTGATAAGACTTATGACTTATTCATTAGCTAGCTTATCGGTCATCAGTTAGCTTATCAGTCATCAGCTAGTTTGCCAAACATAACCAGAATTTGAATCTATTTATTTGAAGTGTAAAAAAAGGTTATGAATTATATATATTATTGACCCCAAGGAGTCAGAAAATCAAGGAATTAATATCAACCCTTAGATTAACCTTAGATTAAATCCTGACCGTTTAAAATACCCTATTTTACGGTTATGAATCTATCCAGACCACTTCTCCTTCTTCCGGCGTCAAACTCCCCTACATGACCACTCTCCTTGTATCTCCCTCCACGTTTCTCTCCCAAATCCCGGATGCCCTAACTGCTCTCCGATGACATCCTCGAACGAGTCCCTAAACCCACGTTGTAATAACCAAGATTTCTGGATGGAGTTAATTAAGTTAAGTTTCTGTCAAATGACCTTTTTGTGAGAAAATTAGGATTTTTGGATTAAATGTGTTACCTTTGAAAAGTCTTTAATGATGTGGGCTTATACTCTTTTAGGTATGGGCTTGGCCCAAAATCCTAGGTATTTAAGTCCTTAAACCCTAATCTTTGCCATTTTTGGGAAAAGATTTGTGTGTGATTAGTGTGTGTTTTTGGAGAAAAAGCTTGGAGCCATTTCATCATCTTTAAGGTCGAGAAATCATCGCCGAGGTAAGATCTCGATGTTATTTTGCGTACAACTTATCTAGGTTGATTCAGGCATGATTTAGTGACCTTCTAGAATTGCTTTGGATCCAATTGGATCAGTTTTCATCGAGTTTTGGAGCTTTTTGCGAATCTGTTCGGTTTTCCGAATTGGGATTTTTGTGTTTTCCGAATCGGAATTCATGTTTTCCGAATCGGAATTCATGTTTTCCGAATCGGTTTTTATGAACTTGTTTGAGTGTCTCTCATGCCTTTCCCGAATTGGAAACTACGTTTTCCGAATCGGGAAATGGGCTGACCTAGCCGTTATGCTGACCTCGTTTCCTTTCGAGTTAGGGTTCGGAATTTGATGTTTTCCGAATTCGGAATTGGTGTCTTTCCCGATTCGGAAATTGCTATTTTCCGAATCGGAAAAGATGGTATTCCGATTCGGATTTTGTAAGTCGGAAAATTATGTTTTCCAAGTCGAACTTTAAGGGATTTCAAATGTAGGATTAGTTTTCGGAGAGGATTTTCCATAGTGATTTATTCCCCCGTGCTAAGTCTGCCTAGGGGTATCCTAGTTGTGGGTTTTCTAAGTGCGAATCACTAATGCCTTAGGAATTTTTACAGATACCAGGAGATAGAGTAAACAGCGAGATAAGCTCAGGTGAGTTCCCTTACCTGAAAATGAATGGATTGCTTTTACTGTTTTGAAATATATCCATTCGGTTTGCAAAATGTTTTTATGATGATATTAATGTGATTTTTTTGAACGTAACTGGAAAACAATGCCTTGCCAATGTTATCGTGAGATTTATAAATGACTGTAAATGCTATATTGATGATCATCGTATGCATGCTATTTTGATGTTTTGGGGTTAGCATCGTGAGTAATGTGTATCATGGGACCGTACATCCCGGGGAATTATAGTGGCGTGAGGCACGGACTACGTTCGTCACTCCTTAAATGAGAATCTGGGAGATCCGGCCACGTAAGGTTGATTGTGGGATGGTGCGAGGCACGGACTACGTCCGTCACTCCTTAATTGTGAATCTGAGAGATCCGGCCATCCGGTTTGTTGTGTTGTGACTTTATTACTCATGATGCTTTCCTGGTACCTTGTGATATCTGATTTTACGGCCAGCGGGCCGGAACCGTATCTTAAACTGTTTTGAGGGAATTCACTAGACCTTTCGGTCTAACCCTCGTTTTCAAAATCCAAAATCTTTTCAGGGAAAGATCGAGCAGTGAGAGGCAAGGAAAAGGTAGATGTCTAGAGTAGCGTTGCTGGTCTAAAGTAGAGTTTTGTCCTAAATAGAATCTCAGCTGTGGAGGGTTGTTCCGGATGCACTCTTAAACCATTTATTTTTGAGTTGAGAATTCTGAGACTTATGCGTATTAGATCACTGGGAATTTATATTATGCTTTGTTATTATTGTATGGGTTTTGGGTTGTTACACACGTCCCTTCCCTCTCTGTGTTCTGCCCTAATTTCTCACGTGTAAATCAAAAGATTGCAAACGCAATTACAGAATCAATCTAGACTTTCAGTAAGGAATGTATAGTCTTATGATTTTGGTCACCTTTCTTTCATCAGTCATTTAGGTTTTCGTTCACGCTCTATTTATATCTAATTTGATTCTTATACAACCATTTGAGATTTGTATAGTTTTAGTTTCGTTAGGTTGTATAATCTTTGGCAAATTGCAGGAGAGCAGCTTGAGGATGGTCCAACTCTTGCCGACTTTAACATCTAGAAAGGTATTCTTCTTCCAGTTTCTTTAAATTAATCGATGAAGAACTTTATTTCAGTTTCATGAACAAAAAATCATCGTTGTCACTTATTGTAGAATGTTTCTTCTAAGACTATAATTTAATATGTGTGTTATTTTTTTATTTGTAAGGTTTATCCCACCCTGCCATCAATTGTTTTGCTTTTCAACCTTTCAACTTCTCTACCGGAAGAGATTCAAGCTTCTACACTTCTGGGGCATCGAGGTAATTGGTTACCAAATCATATTTGTATAAGTTTCTCTTGATCCAGTCTTCCTAAGACTTTGTGAAATACCAATGATCCTTTATCTATTTTCTGTAAAATACTTAGCACTACTGAAAGATAAAGTTCACTAATTCAACGACTCTTTATCGCTGATAGTTTAGACAATCAGCGATTGCTGATCACTGACTCTGTTCAGTATCAGCAAGAGCTGACATCAGCTAAGTATCCCCTGAAAGACAAATAGTCATGCCATAAGAAAACCATCAGCACCATCTATTGATGTAAGCTGAATGAAAGAGTCAGCGAGCTTGTGATCTAAAGTTCAAATTAGTGATAGCGAGCTGACTACTCTGCATGACGTTCTGCTGAAGACAAGTCATAGTGCCTCCCTGATCTTTCCCAGAGATCAGCGATTCTAAGGCCCGATCAGTGACTTGCTCTTTACGAATTCAAGATTTGTCTTTCCCTCGTATATGCACGCAAAGGATTTGATTTGCCTTTTCACAAAAGTACAAAAGGGGATGTCTCTTCACTGCTGCCTCTTTGCTTGTCAACCATAAGGCAATTGTACACTATAGACCATAACCCTACCAAGTATGGGCCGTCGTTAATAGTATATAGTACAATAGAACCACTTTTTGTTTGCCACGTGCAAAAGTGGTTCTGCCATGCATTTAATGCTTGGGGTATAAACATGAGTATAAACATGAGTATTAGGTTTGTTCTTCAAACCATCCTTGGTTCATGCTTCTATACCCCAATCCTTTTTCTCTCTATCAAGGTTCATTTTATCTATCTCTATTCTTGCTTTGTCCATAAGCAAATGCTTCGTGAAATATTTATGGATTGTTTGGATCATGACATAGTCTAGATCCGCTTCAACAAACAATCTACTTTAGTTCACACAAAAACTCCATAGGGGTTGTGAATTAAATTAAGTAGAAGAAACTGTGTTGATTGTATTCAACCCCCCCCCCCCTTTCTACAATACAATTTACATAGTTGGCCATCAAAAGAGGACCAACAAGTGGTATCATAGCGGTTAGAAACTGTTTATTCTATCTAACCGTTCACAAAAGAAACATAGTTTCTAAATCCACACTATGGCCACATTTCCTTCTAAAGATTCTTACTTCGATTTTGGATCTCTGGCAAAGCCACCCAGATTCATGCCCGAAAATTTCCCTCTCTGGAAATCTCGGATGGAGCTATTCTTAGCTGGTGTTGTCCTCAAATCCCCTACTTTATAGAGCATGGACCACACGTTCCCACTTCTATAATCCCTTCCGTTGCTGCTCTGATAACACTCCCGCAGTACAGGAAAGAAGCTTTGTCAAACTAGTTGCTAACTATGTCTTTTCCTGATGAAGTATTTCACTCCATCAGCAAGCTTAAATCAGCTAAGGAGATATGGGACACTCTGTGTCTCCAATACGAGGACGCTGATGTTCTCATGGAATCTAGAAAGATTCACCTCATACGTCAGTATGTGAAGTTCATCGCTGTTAAAGGTGAAACTCTCTCCCATACCCATAAGAGGTTTAACTGCCTCTTGATAGATTTGAAGACCTACGACGTCTCCTATCCAACACGCAGGTAATCACTAAGTTCATGGAATCTCTCTCGGATATATCACTGGGAAAATTACACCATGTGTCTTAAAATGTCAAAGGACATAAAGACTATAACTCTCAGCGAGTTATATGGTATGATGCTCAACCATGAACAGCATAAGACCCTTAAGTCTAATCTCATAAGAGATACTAAGGATGTCAAAAGCACCTCTCTTGCTTTAATTTCTGACTCTCCTCAACCCTCTAATCCTATCTCAACAGTTACCATCACTGAGATAGAAGATTCTGACTCTGACCACGTCTCTGATACTGAGACTGAGCTCAATGAGTCCCTTGCTCTTCCCTCTAAGCATTTCAAGAAGTTTGGACGAAAAGGAAACCTCCGAAAGTCCAAACCCTCTCTCTTACTAACAAGGTTGAAACACCTGCTGGTGATAAGGCCTCTGCTACTTGCTTCAAGTGTCAGGGAAAGGGACACTATGCTACTGAATGCAGGTACAAGAAGAATCAGTTCGCTGAATCTTCCACTCCAGCTTCCAAGGAGGACAAATACTGGAAGCTGAAGTCGAAATATCGCAAGCTGAAATACCAGCGAAAGGGCAAAGGTCTAATTGTTGAAGGCAAAGGATGGGACGATTCCTCTGATGATTCCTTAGATGAGGAAGACACCACTGAGGCCACATGTCTGATAGCTATCATTGAAAAAGCTGAACCAGTTCTCATGGCGCAGCTTGAGGACATCCCTGAAGAGGTTTCTGCTACACCTACTTCATCCTCACTCCCACCTTTTCAGGTATCTACTCCCTCTCCTTCTGATACTATGTCTGCGATGGACGCTCTTATCATCGATCTGCATAATGCCTTAAACGACAAGTCCTCTGCTGAAAAGATCAATCTTGATCTTAGGACTGAGCTCAAAGAGTGTCATGAGAAACTCAAAGAGCTTGCCATTTATGAAGCAAGTTACAAGGACCAGGTTCATGTGAACCAAATCCTTTGTCTTGAAAGAGAACAGGCTATCGCTGAGAAAGAGAAAGTTTTTGCTGAAGTCTACTATGAGAAGGTTACTATCAAAAGTTGGGCTGATGCTTCTGGAACTGTTGACAAAATAATCTCCTCTCAGCGACATCCTAAGATTAGAACCTGTCTAGGTTTTAATAAAGACAATTTGCATGTTGATGATATCCCTGATAAATCTAGTTTAAAGTTTGGCATGTTTGTCTCTTCTAACTCTTGTCCTGCTGATGAAAATGACTCTACCTCTAACCAGCTCTCCAAGGACAAGAAATTCTCTCTCCAACCACCAAAACCTTCTAAATCTCAATTTAAGACTCCTAAAGTCTTAGGTGGTGGACCTCCTAGGTCAGGGAAGCTGAAAACAGGACAAAACCCTGTTCCCAGACTTAAAGTAGATGTTATATCTAAGCCTGAGGAGAAGACACAAATTCCTCCTCATACCGCTGAAAAAGGCTTTCTTGGACAAGGACCAACCCATCTTAGGTTTAAACATCCTAAGGGTAGTCTCTCTAAGGCTAAGACCTTCAGAAGTTGCTATCACAGTGGTCAAAATGATCATATTGCTAGTAATTGTCCAAATGCTACCAAAGCTGAAAAGGCAGCTAAGGTAAAGAAAGGTCCCAAGGCTGGAAAAGCAGTCAAAGGAAAGAATCCTTTAATCCCTGATGCGTCTAGCATCCCTGATCCTGTCAATTCTTAGAAATTAGAAACGACATATGTCGTTGCCTCTACCTCAAATGCAATGATAATCTATGTCCCTGATGTGTCAACAATTGCTGACCCAACTGGACTCAACTTTATGTGGGTCCCCAAGACCACTTAACCTGTCTTCTTATTTTAGGGAAAGGGAATCTGGTATCTGTTGGGTTCTATCGGGTCGGATGAACAGATAAATAATTACGCAGCGGATAAAACCTAACCCGAACAATGATCCATCCGTAGTTTATTAAACACAATTATCAAAGGGGGTTTTCTCGCGTTTACCTTTTGATGATACAAACGATCCTCCGGATGCTAGTGAGGGATACACCGCTACTGCACCACCGTGAGACTGGCTGCTAGACCGCCTAGGATTTGATCGGAAAAACCTCCCGGTGTATGTGTGTGTGTCAACGTCGACAAGAGAGAGAGAGAGAGAGGTTTGGGATTCTTGGCGAGAAAGTAATCATGAAATCAGTGTTGTAATTCTATTACCCTAACCCTATATTTATATAGGTAATTATGGTAATCATATTAAGAATCCCAATCCATAAATAACTATCCACAATAATTTCCTTAATTAACTCAAACTTGTTAATCAAGTAATTATATTTATCTGATAAATAATAAATAAACAATTTATTATTTATCCTTTTTCTCTCTATTAAATAATTAAACTTAATTAATTATTTCCACACGATAAATCCAATAGGTCTCGGGTTGGGTGTGTAGCAGTGTGACCCACTAGTGTCTTATAACATTGGACATAGTGATCCTAATTACTGTCTTGCACATAATCCTTTCAGACTCCCACTTGTGCCAGACAAGTAACTTAACTGTCACTATTAGCCTAAGGAGGTCCCTAGCCAGACACTTAGGTTGACCAGGTTATAAGATCTCTTATAGCCAGAGATACGATTCATATTTGAATTGTACACAGGTTCATTCCTTTTACACACGATATTTTAAAGTGAGTTTTGACATGGAGCTGAGATAGTTCAATCATAAACTCAAGTATTTCCTGACTCTGATCTCGATTGCCTGCAGTAACGGATCTTCCAAATAACCCACTGTTATTCTACCCGAGCGTGGCCACGCATTTCTGCCAATCTTAATCGTCAGGGGGCCCAGAAATATCTCTCCCATGTGGGAGGTGTAAATCCCGTCTTGACTATCCGCATCTACAACCACGGCTTCCGCTGCATCTAGTCATACCCCTTATGACCACCCAGTTACGGTGCGGCGTTAGAGCATGCTAAGAGTACAGTAGTCCTCATGATCATAGACCAGATATCTCAGGTCAAAGGACAACCTATCATCAAGTCAATGCTTATGACAAAGGCTCCATGAAGCAGACTTGAAACTGGTCACTTCCAATACTCAAACACTCTGATGAGTATCTATGAATGTTTGGCCACATCACTTGTGCTTTTACTCATTACGTTGAATAAACCACCAAACACCCATAATAGCGTTACAATCCTGCTAAGGTTCCCACCTTAACAAGTAGCTACGGAACTTTAGATTTTTCGAACTCGTGAAAAATCATGGATAACCTTAAATATGCGAAAAGTAATTTTTCTTGAAACATCTTTAAAATAGTATCTCTTTATTTCCAACACACAGTGAAATAAACTTTCATAATGTCTCAAAAATTACATTGATAATCGATAACATAAACTAACTACTAGTATCCAGGTACTGCATTCCTATGGAACTAGTATGGCCCTCATGCTTTGCTCTAGCTAAAGGCTTTGTTAGCGGATCTGCAACGTTCTCATCCGTCGGAATCTTGCATATTCTCACATCTCCTCTTCCAATAATCTCTCGGATGAGGTGATATTTCCTGAGTACATGTCTCGACTTGTGATGTTCTCTGGGCTCCTTCGCTTGCGCTACTGCCCCAGAGTTATCACAGTAAATATCAATGGGTCTAGAGATACTGGCTACAACTCTTAGATCCGTGATAAAACTCCTGAGCCAGACAGCTTCCTTTGCCGCGTCTGATGCTGCAATGTACTCTGCCTCTGTAGTGGAATCCGCTATGGTATCTTGCTTCGAGCTCTTCCACGAGATCGCGCCTCCATTTAGGGTAAATACATATCCTGACTGTGATCTAAAATCATCTTTGTCGGTCTGAAAACTAGCGTCAGTGTAGCCTGTGACGCTAATCTCGTCTTCAGATCCTCCAAAGACCAAGAACATTTCTTTTGTGCGTCTCATGTACTTGAGAATGTTCTTGACAGCCACCCAATGGGCTTCACCTGGGTTCTGCTGGTATCTGCTCGTAACACTTATCGAGTAAGCAACATCGGGCCTTGTACATAACATGGCATACATAATTGATCCTATCGCTGAAGCATATGGGATCAATTTCATCTTGTCCTGATCTTCACTAGAAACAGGACACTGTGCTTTGCTTAGCACTATGCCATGCTGCATTGGGATAAATCCTTTCTTGGATTCCTCCATCCTGAATCGTTTCAGGATTTTGTCAATGTATGTACTTTGACTAAGCCCGATAAGCCGTCTAGATCTATTCCTGTAGATCTTTATACCAAGTATATAGGCGGCTTCTCCAAGGTCTTTCATTTGGAAACACTTGCTTAACCAAGTCTTTACACTCTGTAAAGTTGGTACGTCATTTCCAATGAGTAGAATATCATCTACATATAAGACCAAGAAGGTTACTATGCTCCCACTGAACTTTGTGTAAACACATGGTTCAAACTCACTTTTGGCAAAACCAAATTCTTTGATTCGCTCATCAAAGTGTAAGTTCCAACTTCTAGATGCCTGTTTTAATCCATATATGGATTTCAACAACTTGCACACTTTATTAGGATTCTTTGGATCTATGAAACCTTCCGGCTGTTCCATATAGACGTCTTCTGTTAACTTCCCGTTCAGGAAGGCCGTCTTAACATCCATCTGCCAAATCTCGTAATTGAAGTACGCTGAAATGGCCATCAAGATCCTAATAGACTTTAGCATTGCTACTGGTGAAAAAGTTTCATCATAGTCAATACCATGAGTTTGCGTGAAACCTTTTGCTACCAGTCTAGCTTTAAAGGTGTGCACATTACCGTCCATGTCAGTTTTCTTCTTGAAAACCCATTTACGTCCAACAGCCCTACTGTGTTGGGGTAAATCTGTCAACTCCCATACTTGGTTGTCGTACATGGACTGCATCTCAGCCTTCATGGCCTCCTGCCATTGTTCAGACTCACTGCCTGATACAGCTTCTCCATAGGAGGTCGGTTCATTCAAGTCTCCATCATCCTGAGAGACTAAGAACCCAAGATACCTATCTGGCTCTTGCCTTATCCTAGTGGATCTGCGAAGGTCCTGTGTTTGCACCTCCTCAACCGTTTCCGGTTGAGTCTCAACATATTCTTGTTGAGCAACTGGCTCAACTATCGGTGAAGTGTCATCTTCCTCTACCTCCTGTAGATCTACATCATTCCTGGTATCCTCTTGGTTGAGGAACTTATCCTCCAGAAAATCACCTCCCCGAGCTACAAAGACTTTGTTCTCGGTAGGATTGTAGAAGTAGTATCCCACAGTAGTCTTGGGATATCCTACGAAGAAGCACTTATCTGATTTGGGTTTGAGTTTTTCAGAAGTTGGTCTCTTGACATATACTTCACAACCCCAAATCTTTAGAAAAGACAATTTTGGTTTCTTGCCTGTCCAAATTTCATATGGTGTCTTTTCTACCGATTTAGTTGGCACTTTGTTCAGTATGTGGGCCGCTGTTTCGAGCGCATGTCCCCAAAATGACACTGGTAGTGAGGAACGACACATCATTGATCTTACCATATCAAGCAAGGTACGGTTTCTCCTTTCTGACACACCATTCATCTGGGGTGTGTACGGAGGTGTGAGTTGTGAAACAATCCCACATTCTATCAAATGATTGTTAAATTCCTGACTCAGATATTCCCCACCTCGATCTGACCTTAGGAACTTGATCTTCTTGTCAAGTTGATTCTGTACTTCACTCTGAAATTCCTTAAATCTTTCAAAGGCTTCAGATTTATGTCTCATCAAGTAGACATAACCATATCTACTGAAATCGTCAGTAAAAGTGATGAAGTACCGGTATCCTCCTCTAGCTTCATGACTGAAGGGACCACACACATCTGTGTGTATAATTCCCAACAAATCATTTACCCTTTCATTATCTTTGTTGAAGGGTTGCTTTGTCATCTTGCCGGATAAACAAGATTCGCAATTGTCAAACGGTTTAAAATCGAAAGACCCAAGGAGTCCTCCTTTCTGGAGTTTCTCTATGCGTTTCTTGTTTATGTGACCTAGACGACAATGCCAGAGGTAAGTCTGATCCTCAATATCCTTGGATCGTTTACTTATATGATAGACTTCTCTATTTTCTTGTAGATTTAACACATATAGACCATTAGAGGGAGTTGCTTTGAAATAAAAGATATCATTTTTAAAGCAAGAGATAAGTTTATAATCATATTTATAGAAAAACCCTTGGTCTACAAGTAAGTCGAAAGAAATAACATTTTTGATCATTCTAGGAACATAGTAACAATTTTCAAGTTCCAATACTAGACCCGAGGGTAAACTAAGACTGTAAGACCCTATAGACTCAGCTACAAACATCTGGCCTTCGCCGACTCTTAGGTTCGAACGGTCCTTCCCCAGCATCTCCCTTCTTTTGAATCCCTGTAAATGATTACAAATGTGATTACCACTGCCTGTATCAAGTACCCATGATTCATAAGAAGTGATCAAACAGTCTATCATAAAGATACCTGGTGCATCGGGTAAACCGATGTCTAGCTGGTCGATGTCCATCGAGTGAGCACAAATATCCTTGCTACCGCATTCTGGGCAACTCAGATCTCCCAGCTCGTCAATCCAATCCGTGTCCATGAGGTCAGCAGGTGCTGCAGTTTTCGGCTCCAAACTGGCCAAAATATCCTCATGAAGCTTTGCCACGTCTCTCTTTGGTTCTCCAATGTACGCACTAACTGTGTTACGTATCTCATCAGTGAGGGAGAACCACATGAGATGCACAAGTTCCTCCTGGACAACTTTGTATCCCATGCGTGACAAACTTTTAAAGAGCTTCCTCATCTCTAGGAGATGCTCTTTAACAGATTGACCCTTTTCCAGTTTCAGAGAATAGATCTCTTTCATGATCAGATACTTCCCACTCTTCTTATAGAAACCCACCTGGTTCTCTATATTCTTCACGACCTCATGGCAATATCTAACCCTCAAATCAGCAGTAAACTCGGGTGAGGTAGAAAAGGACATAATCGACATCACATCAGATTCGTCAGCCATGAATTTGAAGTATTCAGCAAAGTCCTTTTCAGGAGCATTGCAACCGGGTCGTGAAACGGGTTTCTCTATCACGTACCGCTTACCCTGTGCATCCAAGACATTGTCAAGGTGCATTTTCCAGACTGGAAAATTTTGGCCTGTAAGCTTCCATTTCCCCATTATCAGGCGGAGAGATTCCTCAGGTGAATAAAAGATAATAGCAGACATCTACAGACAAATATAAAATTCCGATTTAGTTATCTGATTGTACTTCTAATAAATTATTACCTTAGAACAATAATTATATTAGACTAGAATCCATATTTCACATGAATTGACAGGCGGTTTGCTCACGCAAGCCAATCCATGCTATTTCTGGTAGGTAACGACTTATACCAATCGCATCTTTAAACGAAGATACGACTTCTAGATCGTCGGGACATCGGATACTTGAATCCGTGCATATTTAGTCCCTCTAGTGTGTTTTGGCCCGGTACCACCCGGTGAGTTGTAACAACTACCAAAATAGATCGCACCATTTTGAACTGGATGTACTCTGGTCGGTACCCCCCGATATCGCAGAGTCTTTTCACCCCCTTCAGCTTGGGGTTTGAACGTGGGGCTAAAGGTTCGACTCCTTCGAGCCCCGACGTACCTTACGCCAAAGGTGTCCACAAATGGATCACACTAACTGATCTAAGATTTTCCTAAGGATTTAGCCAGTTTTTAGTTTTGAAAAAGACTGGTTCGAAAAACAAACTGTAATCGAACTCTTTTGACTGATTTCATAAAATTTTGTTTTTATCTAAGACTAAGCAATCATAATCAACCACGCAGATAAAAACAAGACAGTGTCATAGCTTTTGCCCAGATCTATTGTCAGTCTCGTGAGCCAACACGAGAACTGACGGTCCAAAATCCTATGTGACTAAACAACCACAAGGCATGAAATCTTGGTGCTCCCACTGGCTCCAACATCTCTGGTCGTGCGAAGCTCCGTCTTCGAGTTTTACTCCTTTGGAACTATTCTATTTTAACTAAATATAAAATTGAGTTGCAAATGGCACGCAGGCCTTCCAACTAGACTATTTAAAATTAAAGTACAAAAAGGGTTGTAAATGGCTCGCAGGCCTCCCTTACCATGAATAGAATAATAAAACGATAATAAAGCATTAAACACAACCATAGGTCTTTGGGCTTGGCTATGACAACAAAACTAGTTTAAAATAAACTAACTAAACTGATTTCGATAAAACTGGTTTTCCGTAATAATCTAAATTGGATTAGAATAAGATTTTAATAATAACAAAATTAAATTGATAACAATTAAACGATTAAAACCTTTATCCAATTCGAGAAATTATTACGATCTGATAACTATCCTAACTGATAATTACCAAAAACGCGTTTATCCGTCGGTTCGATAATGGTAAAATAAACATTATCAATTATCGATATCGGTTATCTTGGATGATGGTAGCGGTGAGAACACCGCCACCACCACCTCGCCGGCGATTTAAAACAAACAACCACCACCGCGGCTTCGGCCGCGGTTGTGATCGTGAACTACCCTATCGCCGCCAACTGCTATCGACAACCACCATCGATCACCGCCTTGGACAGCCGCCACCACCACAGTAGCAGCAGCGATCGGCCGCCACCACCGTGGCGTGGCCGATTGGCGTTTGATCGAAAAACAACGGCGCACGACGGCAACGCCGAAGCGCAACCGCCGCCGCCCTCCTCGCCGAGAACTAACAGCCACCGCCCCCACCACCGGCGACGATGAACGGCGCCAAGGAACCGCCACCGCCACCGGCGGCTACGGCCGACAGCAGCAGCGCAAAAACCCACCACCACCGTCGCCGTTTCGGCGTTCAAAGCAATAGACCGCCGCCGCCACCGTGGCTGCCTTAGCCGATCGGTGGCGCGGCTGCTGTTATGGGACGACCACCACCACCATCGCCGCTGTGGCTTTGGTGGTGTGGTGGTTTTGCGGTTAACGCGAGGGACGGCCACCACCACCGTCGCCATCGCGGCTTCGGTGGTGTGGTGGCTTACGGTGGTTTAAACCGAACACCACCACCGTTGCCGTTCACGGCTTCGGTGGTGCGGTGGTTTGCGGTTACGACTCGTCCGGCGATCGGCCCGGTGGTCCGGCCGGTTATCACCGCCGTTCCGCCGCCGATTGCCACGAGTTACCGGATAAACGATAAAATCAAAATTTAAACAAAAACGCGAAATTTTCAGATTTTATAAAACCTAAAACCAATTTTATCAAAACCTAAACAACAAAACAGGTTTGATAAACGTACGGAGGTGGCTCTGATACCACTGTTGGGTTCTATCGGGTCGGATGAACAGATAAATAATTACGCAGCGGATAAAACCTAACCCGAACAATGATCCATCCGTAGTTTATTAAACACAATTATCAAAGGGGGTTTTCTCGCGTTTACCTTTTGATGATACAAACGATCCTCCGGATGCTAGTGAGGGATACACCGCTACTGCACCACCGTGAGACTGGCTGCTAGACCGCCTAGGATTTGATCGGAAAAACCTCCCGGTGTATGTGTGTGTGTCAACGTCGACAAGAGAGAGAGAGAGAGAGAGGTTTGGGATTCTTGGCGAGAAAGTAATCATGAAATCAGTGTTGTAATTCTATTACCCTAACCCTATATTTATATAGGTAATTATGGTAATCATATTAAGAATCCCAATCCATAAATAACTATCCACAATAATTTCCTTAATTAACTCAAACTTGTTAATCAAGTAATTATATTTATCTGATAAATAATAAATAAACAATTTATTATTTATCCTTTTTCTCTCTATTAAATAATTAAACTTAATTAATTATTTCCACACGATAAATCCAATAGGTCTCGGGTTGGGTGTGTAGCAGTGTGACCCACTAGTGTCTTATAACATTGGACATAGTGATCCTAATTACTGTCTTGCACATAATCCTTTCAGTATCTTGATAGTCGATGCTCAAAGCACATGACTGGAAACAAGCATGTGCTGGTAGACTTCAAAGAAGAAGCAGCCCCTTCAGTCAAATTTGGCGGTGAAGGAAGAGGTATCACTAAAGGTTATAGTACCTTAACCAATGGTAAGACTACCTTTAAGAAGGTATCTTATGTTGAAGGACTGACTCACAACCTGCTGAGTATCAGTCAACTTTGTGATAAGGATCACAAAGTCTCTTTCTCCAAGAAGGACTGTAAGGTGAAGAACATGCACAAGAAAGTCATTCTCAGAGGACAACATTTTCGTGATGTCTACACTATCAACATGGACACATCCACTGAAAATGTGTGCTTCATGTCCAGGGCCTCTTCTGACATCAACTTGCTCTAGCACAAGCGTCTCTCTCACCTCAACTTCAAAACCATCAATCAACTCTCTATCAGCAATCTGGTTGATGGTCTCCCTGAAAAGAGCTTTGCAAAGGAATCTCTTTGCTCAGCATGTGAAAAGGGAAAGCAGACCAGAGCTTCTTTCATATCGAAGCAGGTCTCCACTATCTCCTCTCCACTACAGCTATTGCACATGGATCTCTTCGGACCTGTCAATATTCAGTCTATTGGTGGAAAGTGCTATACACTTGTGATTGTGGACGAATACTCAAGATACACTTGGTGTTTCTTCCTCATATCCAAGAGCGATGCCTCTCAAGAGATTATCAACTTCATTCTTCAGATGGAGATGCATAATCAGATCACTGTTCGTTCTCTAAGAAGTGATCATGGCACTGAATTCAAAAACAGTGTTCTTGATGATTTTCTTGTTAGCAAGGGAATCTCTCAAAACTTCTCATCCGTTCGAACTCCTCAGCAAAACGGGGTCGTTGAACGAAGAAATCGCACGCTAATTGAAGCTGCAAGGTCGATGCTGATTGAAGCACGTCTACCTCTTCAATTCTGGGCTGAAGCTGTCAACACGGCCTGTTATACCCAGAATAGGTCGTTAATCGTGAAACGATTCAAGAAAACAGCCTATGAACTCTTCAGGGGAAGAAAGCCAAACATTTCCTACTTTCATATCTTTGGTTGTAATTGTTATATCAAAAACGACAGAGATAATCTTGGAAAGTTTGATGCCAAAGCTAACGATGGTTTTCTTGTTGGATACTCAACTGTATCCAAGGCCTATCGTGTTTTTAACAAACGTAGGCAAACTCTAGAAGAAACCATCCATGTCAAGTTTGACGAAATTGATCCATTTTCATCCGCACCTTCTTTTACTGATAGTGATGATATAGATCAATGGGCTAACTCTTACTTTCAGGTCCCTGAAAATGACATTCCTAAGGTTAGCACTCCTGTTGCAGGATCTTCATCATACATCCCTGATGGATTCGAAGAACCTAATATCCCACAGGATACCCCTATCTACTCAATGATTCCTTTGAATCAAGTATCTCCCACTATTTCTCAGGAAGATATTCTGTCAACTTCAGGCTTTGCTGAAGTTGTACAAGATGCTAACAGTCCTCTTCAACTGAATGATGTCCCTGAGGCTTCTATCCTTTCAGCTGCTGAACCTATTCAAGTCATCGCTGATGAATCTACTTCATCAACAAATATTGAACCTCTACAGGCCATTCCTCAGCCTCCTATGGACCAGAGGTCATCCAGTTGATCAGGTACTTGGTGATCCTTCTACTGGAGTCAAAACTCGACAACAGTCAGGTAACCACTGTCTTTATGTCAGCTTTCTATCTAAACATAAACCTACAAAAGTAGATGAAGCGCTCGCTGATCCATCTTGGGTCTCAGTGATGCAAGAAGAACTCGCTGAGTTCGAAAGAAACCTTGTCTGGACACTTGTTGACAAGCCATCTAGAAAGACCATCATTGGTCTCAAATGGGTTTTTCAAAACAAACTAGATGAGCATGGTATAGTCATTCGTAACAAGGCTAGACTTGTTGCACAAGGCTATAGACAAGAAGAGGGGATAGACTACGACGAAACTTTTGCCCCTGTTGCTAGAATTGAAGCCATAAGGATATTTCTTGCCTATGCTGCTCACATGAACTTTCAGGTCTACCAAAGGGACGTCAAAAGTGTGTTTCTAAATGGGAAACTCACTGAAGAAGTCTATGTCGCTCAACCTCTAGGATTCACTGATCCTAAGCATCCAAACCATGTTTACAAGCTAAACAAGGCTTTGTATGGTCTAAAGCAGGCACCTAGAGCCTAGTATGAAACCGTATGTACTATTCTTATCGCTGAAGGTTTCACTCGTGGAAAGATTGACAGCACTCTGTTTGTCAAGTCTTACAAGGATCATGTTTTCCTTGCCCAAATTTATGTTGATGACATTATTTTTGGATCCACGAAAGCCAAACTTTGCAAAAAGTTTGAGTCACTCATGCAATCTCAGTACAAGATGTCTATGATGAGTGAACTAACCTATTTCTTAGGTCTTCAGGTTAAACATTCTGAAAAGGGGATTTTCATCTCTCAAGGAAAGTATGTTCGAGATATGCTGAAGAAATTTGATCTCACTACTAGCTCTGAAATGAAAACACCCATGGCTCCTCCTCTAAAACTAGACAGGGATTCCAATGGAAAATCTATCGATGTTTCTACCTATAGAGGAATGATAGGCTCACTGCTGTATCTTACGCGAGCCGTCCTGATATCATGTATGCCAGCTGCCTATGCGCACGATATCAGGCTGACCCAAAGGAGTCCCATCTGAAGGCTGTAAAGCGCATCTTCAGATATCTGAAAGGGACTCCCAACCTTGGTCTCTGGTACCCCAGGGACTCAGGTTTCGATCTAACTACTTTTTCAGATAGTGATTTTGTAGGCTGCAAATTAGATCGAAAAAGCACTACTGGTGGGTGTCATCTTCTTGGTGGCAAGTTGGTGAGCTGGACAAGCAATAAGCAAAACTCCGTGTCCACATCAACCGTTGAGGCTGAATATGTTGCCGCTGGAAGCTGTTGTGCTCAAGTGTTATGGATGAGGAATCAGCTGCTGGACTACGGTTTTCATCTGTCCAAAATTCCCATATTCTGCGACAATACCTCAGCTATTGCCATCGCCAGCAATCCTGTCTTACACTCGAAGACAAAAGCACATTGAGATCCGATATCATTTTATCAGAGATAATGTGATGAATGGAGATGTTGAACTCCATTTCATACCTACTGAATACCAGCTCGCTGATCTCTTCACTAAACCCCTTGATGAGAAGAGGTTCAATCAACTCATCAGCAAGCTAGGCATGCTAAACCCTGACGCTTGATCTTCAGCAAGCTCATGGCTCTTACTATTCTTGTACATTAATTATGTATTTTTCTTTTCCAGTGTACTATTTATTTCCCTTGAATGACTATAAAGATCCAGCTGATCTTTATCAGTCACTGATGATTTTTCTCTCTGATATATTGCATTTATTTATGTCCTGATGATCAATTATCAGTGATAAACCTACCTTAAAGAATTTATTGTGTTAAGAAGATTTTCTGACTCCATTTTCAAAATCTTTTTAATATGTAACTAGATAAGTTATCTTTTTACTTATTTTTTACCAACTCTATCTAGTAGAGTTGACATTTTGGCACCATACGTTACATCTTAACGTGTGTCAGGTGCGTGGCAGTAAATGAAAAGACGGTTTTGAGTGCGTAATATGAACTGATTCGGCGCATTTAATAACCGTCATAATCACATCTTGAAACTTGCTCCACGTCCCATATTCTTTGGGCGCCAAAATCGCACATTTTGATATCCATACTCTCTATATAAATCCACTCTTGGATTACTTCTTTTCTTCACAACTTAGAGTATCTCCAACGGGTTTGCTATAATTTTACTAAAATAGCAAATGAAATGTCAAAATCTCTAAAATTTTATTTTTCCATCTTCATCTGCTTTTCTATTATAGAGATTCTATCATCACTTATATTATTAAAATATACTTACATTTATTATTCCAATGAATTTTTAAAAAAAATTTAAACAACCAAATTATGCTATTGGTGGAAAATAAAAAGTAATCCTTTCTCTCTCCTATTTTAGAGAATTTAGAGAATTCTCTAAATTTAGTGAAAACCCAAGTTTTTTCTATTTTAGCAATCATTTTAGCAAATCTGTTGGAGCAATTTAGGGAAAAAAATATCAATTTTTCTATTATAGCAAACCTGTTGGAGATGCTCTTACCACATCTTCTCTCTAAAGATTTGCTTCACAATGTGTTCAACTCTTTCTTCCTCCTTTGAAGATCTTCTTCCTCGTTTGGTAAGTTCAACCTTGTTACAAGGATCTTTTCTTTTCTCTTCTCTCAGAGATAATAAATCACTTTGAGTTTATCTTTAAGAACATAAGTTCTCTAACAATACATCTTTCTTATATCTTATTGTGATCTAACTTATGTATCTTTTTTTCCTTCTATGCAGATTCTCTTCTACTCTATTGTTTCTGCAGCACAAATCTCAGCTCTAATGAAGGAAGGTCCTGCATCTCAGCTACATCACCTGGTGCTGTATCTGAGCGGGAGAAAGTCTTGCAAGACACCTTCTTCTAAAAGGGATGTTCTATTCCCCTTTACTTTCCTCTTGCAGGATACCTTCTTATAACGAAGAAGGTTCCTTTTTCCTACCTCTTGAACCCATTCCTTGGGTTTAAAAAGCCTATCATCCGAGGGGGAAAAAGCACATCCTGAAGGGAAGAAACATCAGTGATCAGAAACTCAAACGAGTGACGATAGTTGATGTTTCGTGCATCATCAAGACAGGATCTAAGATCCTTTCCTCTGGATCTTGTGTTGTTGATAAGTCTCTTCCTTGTCTTCTCTGCTCTATGGAGAAGACTCGCCAAGGAAGAGAAGACTGGCTGAAAAGGACATTGCAAAGCTTTGCTTTAAAATGTCCTTCACCTTCAGCAAGCTCAACTCAGGAGTGTCTCATGGCTCTCCTGATTGAATGCCTCTTTCCCCACCTTACTGCTGAGTTCGTGACTCGCTGCGGAAGAGAAGAAAAAATGGAGAAGAAAGAAAAGACCTCTAGATTAGTTCGCTATCTATGTATTTCTTTCACTGTCTCTATGTATTTCTTTCAGTGACTTGTAATTTGTTTCTTTCTGTATTGTAATCTTCAATTTATGATGAAATGAATACAAGTATCTTCTTATCTCTGGTATCTGTTTCTTTATTGCTGATATCAGCTCACTAAAAATGACTTTACTTAACAGTTAAATAATACAAGTACCTTACACATGTGTTGTTTCCTAACTGTTACATCTGGACTAAGAATTCAAATTATTTTAAGTTCTAGAATCAAGACAACTTCTCTGTTGTCTTATCATTGATATTTATGGGAGATTCTTGATCCAATCTCCCTAAGACTTTGTGAAATACCAATGATCCTTTATCTATTTTTTGTAAAATACTTAGCACTGCTGAAAGATAAAGTTCACTACCTCAGCGACTCTTTATCCCTGATAGTTTGGACAATCAGCGATTGCTGATCACTGACTCCGTTCAGTATCAACAAGAGCTGACATCAGCTAAGTACCCCCTGAAAGACAAATAGTCATGCCATAAGAAAACCATCTACACCATCTATTGATGTAAGCTGAATGAAAGAGTCAGCAAGCTTGTGATCTGAAGTTGAAATCAGTGATAGCGAGCTGACTACTCTACATGACGTTCTGCTGAAGACAAGTCACAGTGCCTCCCTGATCTTTCCCAGAGATCAACGATTCTAAGGCCCGATCAGTGACTTGCTCGTTACGAATTCAAGATTTGTCTTTCCCTCCTATATGCACGCAAAGGATTTGATTTTCCTTTCTGACAAAAGTACAAAAGGGGATGTCTCTTCACTGCTCCCTCTTTGCTTGTCAACCATAAGGCAATTGTACACTATAGACCATAACCCTACCAAGTATGGGCCGTCGTTTATAGTATATAGTACAATAGAACCACTCTTAGTTTGCCTCGTGCAAAAGTGGTTCTGCCATGCATTTAATGCATGGGGTATAAACATGAGTATTAGGTTTGTTCTTCAAACCAACCTTGGTTCATGCTTCTATACCCCAATCCTTTCTCTCTCTATCAAGGTTCATTCTATCTATCTCTATTCTTGCTTTGTACATAAGCAAATGCTTCGTGAAATACTTATGGATTGTTTGGATCATGACATAGTCTAGATCCGCTTCAACAAACAATCTACTTTAGTTCACACAAAAACTCCATAGGTGTTGTGAATTAAATTAAGCAGAAGAAACTGTGTTGATTGTATTCACCCCCCCCCCCTTCTACAATAGAATTTACATAGTTGGCCATCAAAAGAGGACCAATAGTTTCAGTTTTGTTTCGTTTTTGGTTGTTTTGATTGAATGGTTTGAATTGAATACTCTTAAACAAGCGTTTACCCATTGAAACTTCTACACTACTCTTTCTCTTGGTTGTGATTAAAGTTGATCCAATCACTTTCAGTTTTATAGTTAATTTGATGGTTTATTGTAGTAATAATCTTCATTGTTATCTCTGTTTCGGAAGTTATATCAGGATGAAGCCACTGAGGGCAGTTGCTTTCCTTAGAGCACTTTTAGCAAAGGTTTTGAGTTTTACAACTGTAGCTGCTGATTATATTGAGCATGGCTTGGAATGTCCAAGCTATCCTTGGCCTCACCAAGGGATTGCCCGTTCGTACGACTATGCTTTGTGAGTTCTTTTTTTAACTATGTAATAAGCCCATTTGCTTTTTTCCTAGTTTAAAGTTGTGTACTGCATGTTTTAATCATTTCATGAGCTTGAAATGTAATTGAAGTGTAACTTGATCAGGAATTAAGAAGAACCTGATTCATAGTATTTGACATTGATCTTTGAGTTTTTGACATGACTACTAATTGTTTTAGTTTGCCTTGCAAATATTTAAACATGCCAGTTTAGGATACTGGTTGGAAAACAAGTAAAAGAAATATACAGATTTATTGAGATGTGTGGTTTTTACTTACTATAACTCCCAAGTGCTCCATGGATCATGCAATTAAACTTTAGAGTAAGCTCTCCCTAGGTTTTTTTTTTTCTTTTTTTGTAAGTTGGAGAATAGCTGAGTACAAAAAGATATTAATTACTTCTTGTGTAATCTTATTCCGGTCATTGACAACATTTGATCAATTATGCTATAGATCATTCATTCATATGCGTCAATCAGAATCACCTTTCTTTAGTTGTTTTGTAGGCTCATTTCTAGGTACTCTACAAACAATAATTTTCTTTATGGACCTTTTGAGCATATAAATGATCAAGAGTGTGATATATCAGTTCTATATCCTATATCTTATCAAGATTCTGTTATATACTTAGATTCTACATGTCTCCTTTCTTGTAAAGAAGCATCATGTTTTTACATCTATTTGTTGCTCCAACTTCTGTTTTTGTAGACCATGCCATCGTGAAATGATTACTTATACTTGCTAGACCATAAAATAAGAAACCATAACCTGAAAAATAATTGGTTACTTATACTTGCTAGACCATGCCATCGTGAAATGATTTAATTAGCTTTCGTTATCAACAATCTATCAAAAAGCTGATACAAAAGGGCAAATCGAGCTTAATGTAGGAGCCACTTAACAAATGCTTACTTGGATTTGTGCTTACCAAGTCAAATTATCTTATTGGTTGGATGTGACAAGGACCATGAATATTACTTGGTAAGAGCTAAGTCACGGAATGAGTCTTATCCAATTAGTGCCCACGAAGACTTTTACCACCGTTAGCACTTACCGGGAAAATTGTAGCTTTTGTAGCTTACGATACTTTTTTAGTGGACTAAAAACTTATCCGGTAAATGGTGATAGTGTTAGATTTTACCATAAGAACTTACCCCGGTAAGTGTTGGGTAAATGTAACCTTAGTCGTGAAACCACTACCTCCTCCTCCAATATTTGCCATCACTTCAATTTCGACCAATTTTGCACCCAAATGGACCATTTTCACGAATCCCATCCTCCTCCGAATATGATTCTTGATGATTGTAGGTACCAAAATCAAGATTTATTTAAATCGCTTGAAAAACTCGAGTTTAAGATCATGAAAATCATGAAATCCTTAAATCCAAAAGTACCGATCCGATTTTCGATCGCTTCTTTGTCTATGATTTATTATGAAATATACGGAAGGACCGTTGGGTACTTAACTGAAAGTCAAAGGCACGGGAAAATTCGAATCCTCTCATGCGCATCTTGTGGCCAGGCTTAGTCTCAGATGGCCGAACTTTCAGTTTATGTTCTATATTGCCAAGTATGTAGTGTAGGCAAAGCCTAGATGAACCTTATCCAAAAAAAAGGCACAAGAAAACCAGTTATAGTTTGACTAATCTTTTTGCTCGACTTAAAAATAACATTTGGTAATGATGAAAATAATCAATCTAATAACTAAACCTAGATTAAAGTCAAGTTGTACCTGACCAAGGACGGGTATAATACTAGGGTAAAATGAAACATGTTCATGTATGAACACGATAATTTAATCTAGGTTCTTGGATTGAAAGATGGTGACTTGAATAACATTACAATTTGCTGTGATCCTGGATGGAAATGGCACATGCTAACCAGGTAACCCGTGGTACTCATTAAATTGTATTTCGTTGACTCTTAAAACTTATCAAAGACTACATTTCGGTTACATACAAATCATCCAAAAGGTTTAAATGGGAATATCAAATAACTGAATCTAGATTAAAATATGTAGTTTACCCGGCCTACGGACGGTACAATACTAGTTGTTCATGGTCAACAAGAAACCATCAATCTCGTTGTTATCAACCTGACTTTGGGATATCGTAAAAAAATAATATTATAAATACTATAATTAACTTAACACAATTAAGGGCCACACTTATTTCAATGTACGTATAGGGCCTCCGAAGTGTCAAAACCTGCCCTAATCATATGTAGTGGTAGTTGTCCAGAAAATATGTCCTGATTAGTGTTTGCCCATACGTCAGGTGGATATGTCATTTTGGATATCATTTTCTTAACAATCCAATCTTTCAAGTTTCTATTTTTGATACACAATTTTAAAACAAGTCAACAAACAAAAAGAATGAGATGAAAAAAAAAATCTCGTCCGAGAATCAGTCTCGCTCGATTAAGGTTCAATAACAACAACATAGAGTCAAACATGATTTGTCAAGACCCATTATAGTTTATTAAGATCACTAAAGCCTATCAAGGCTCAATCAAGTAAATTAAGATCCATTAGAGCTCATTGAGGTTCAAGATAGTTCATTAACTCCCACTAAGGCTATGTTTGGCAAACTAATTGATAAACTAGATGGTAGTTAATAAGCTAACTGATAAATAATAAACTAGCTATTGACTAATAAACTAGTTAGTACCTGATAAGTTAGCTTATGAATAAATTATGTCTTGCAAAAACTAGTTTATGTGTATGTAAAATGACTGAAAAGGGTAACGTCTTGGAGTATAATAATGAATATTATTAAATATTAACGGTATAACCGGAAAAAACAAGAAAAAACTTATAAAAACCTACTCAAAGAACCGTTTAAAAAAGTAAGCTAACTTATGGTACATGTTTGGATGAACTAGATTATAAGCTAGCTTATTTTTGTCAAACACAACCTAATGCTAGTACAACTCACTTTAATATTTATCAATTATTATTTTATATAGTTCAAACATAAATTTAGAAGTAATACAGTTAGAACCTCTTAAGTTATAAACTTGATTTTTGATAAATTTTAAAAAATATGGGATAATTGTTTATAATATTGCAAATATAGAATAAACCAAGTATCTTTAGTAATTAGAAAAAAAACCAATCTGAATATTCACTAAATTGTTCTTACGTTTAAATAAAAGGCTAATAAACTTTTCGAAAACTTTATTATCAAATTTTTCAACTTTTCTCTTTTTGAATTTGCAACCCCCTAAGACCAACTCCAACCTATAACACCAAAAATAACACCAAAACACTAAAATTGGTGGGACCTTTAGTACTAAAAAAAATGTTCAATTCCAACCATACTTCAAAAAAAAAAAAACACCAAACTTCTAAATCTATACATATTTTGACTTATAACCCTTAAATGGTGGGCCATGTTGGTTTTGGTGGGTGAATATTGTCTCACAAAATTTGATGATATTTGGTGCAAAAAATATTGACACCGTAAATTTTTTTTTAAGTTTGAACTGTGGTTGGAATCCACCATACTGCAAATTATCAATTTTGCAGTATGGTTGGAGTTGCTCTAAGATAGCCGCCTCCTTCTTCTATACTGAATTTTCTCTTCTTCTCCATTGCTTCAACCAGGTTCCAGATTTCTCTCTAATGTCTCTCAATTTGTCTCTAATATATATGTCGATTTATACTTTAATTTGTCCCTTGATCCATATTCAATATTTGTTGTGGAAACTCAAATTTAGTACTAAATAGATTTCTGATTTATGTTAAATAACTAAGTGATTATTGGTGTAATGACCAGAGTTTAAAAGTTAGTTCTAATGTTAGTCACTCGTTAAAAATGACCAAGTTTGAAAAGAATTTCAGAGTTAGGGGTGAAAAGTGACATTTCTGCCTAATGTTTGGAATTTGGGCTTATACCAAAAATGGTATGGGCTTAGCCTTTAGCCCATACTATTTAAGGCATAAACCTAGGGTTTTTACCATTTTGGAGAAAACTTAGTTGGGTGATTAGTGTGTGTTGTGGAAATCAAGTTTAGAGTCATTCTTCATCTTCGGGGGCGGGATTTCGTCGTTCGAGGTAAGATTCGATACCCTATTAGTGTAAAATCGTTGTTATATGATGTAGGATTATCTTGTAATGATTTAGGAAGCGTTTAGAGCTACTTAGAATCAATTCTTGGCCGATTTTGATATTTTCCGGATCTGGTTGCGTTTCCCGAGTTGGGAACTCATGTTCCCCGAATCGGGATTTATGTTTCCCGAACCGGGAATTCATGTTTCCCGAATTGGGAGTTCATGTCTCCCGAATCGGGAAAGCATTTAACCCGAATCGGGAAATTTGCTTGGGTGATTGGGTGGAAACTCGTTTCTTCGTTTGCCTTTCCCGAATTGGAAAATCTATGATTTCCGAATCGGGGATTTGGCCAACTTAGTCGTCACTTTGACCTCGTAACCTTTGGATTCGGGATTTTTGGAGTTGGATGCCTCCCGAATTGGGAATTGGCGTTTCCGGAATCGGGAATTGCTATTTCCCGAATCGGGAGTGGTGATATCCCGAATCGGGATTTGTGGAGCGGGAAAGATGTTTTTCCGAGTCGGGTTTTGGGAGGACTGCGTCAGTAGAGTTAGTTTTCGGAGAAGGATTTTCCATAGTAGTTTAACCCCGTGCTGGGTCTGCCTAGGGGTATCCTAGTTGTGGGTTTTCTTAGTGCGAATCACTAATGCCTTAGGAATTTATACAGATACCAGGAGATAGAGTAATTAGCGGGATAAGCTCAGGTGAGTTCCCTTACCCTGAAATTTGTGAACATAACTGAATTACTATGCTTTGCAAAAGTGTATTTTGTGCTATCTTCAAATGACTTTAAATGCTATTCTGATGATCATCATATGCATGCTGTTTTAATATTGTGGAATTGCATCGTGAGTAATGTGTACCACGGGACCGTACATCCCTGGGAAGTTTAGTGGTGTGAGGCACGGACTACGTCCGTCACTCCTTAAATGAGAATCTGGGAGATCCGGCCACGTAAGGTTGATTGTGGGATGGTGCGAGGCACGGACTACGTCCGTCACTCCTTAATTGTGAATCTGAGAGATCCGGCCATCCGGTGTGTAGTGTTGTGACTTTATTACTCATGATGCTTTTCCTGGCACCTTGTGATATCTGATTTTACGGCCAGCGGGCCGGAACTGTATTTTAAACTTTTTTGAGGGAATTCACTAGACCTTGCGGTCTAACCCTCGTTTTCTTTAAACTCTAAAACCTTTTCAGGAAAGGAGCGTGCTACTAAGGGAAAGGAGAAGGTGAATGTTTAGAGTAGCGTAGCTGGTCAGAACTTAGTATCTACCTAAATAGAATCTCAGCTGTGGAGGGATGTTCTGCATGCACTCTTTAGCTATTTACTTTTGAACTAAATATGATGAGATTGTGTTTTAGATCACTGGGATTTATATTATATGCATGTTATTATCATTATGGGTTTTGGGTTGTTACAATTGGTTTAACTCTTGATTACTACTCTGTTATATCCCTAAATTTATCAATTTCTACTGTATGATCTTTTCTTTTTGGGGAAACTAGAAGCGATTGAAGTAGTCATTAGGTTGGTATTCAATGAGTTTTAAATCATCTTATTTTGTCTTGATTTTCATGTTGTTAAACGCTTGATTGATATTGGTCAATTTTATATATTAAGTGTTTTCTATCATTTGCTCAAGATTGTGTGTAGATATTTGAATGAGCTCTCAGTTGTTGATATTATGTTCTGTCCAGGCTCTAGTTATGCTTGGTTGCAACCGAAAACCATCTTGAGCAAAATCCAGGTTACACAAACTTGCAAATGCTCATTAGGGATTCTTGATTTCATTTATTTTCGTTTTATCATTGCACAATTTTTATGACTAGTCATGAAGGAGTGAAGCTTTGTTTTAAATGAGTAATCAAATGTATTCTTCCAAATGAAGCCTTATACTAGCCTTTTCCTTTATAAAAGGTATGAAGCCTTTTGTTTTTAAATGCATCTCAAAAAACCCTTTGCTCGCTATTATGATTTATTGTTGTTTGGATTCATGAATTCATGGTATTCTCTTCTAATGTCTTTTTACTTTCTCCGTTAAGCTATGTTTTATATATCATTATTTACATTTTGGTCTTGCATGGTGTCTCTACTTCATATAAGTTCTCACTCAATCTCTTTATCATATCATATTAATATGTGGTTTAACAATTGGTCTGCAGTATTTCATCCATGACCAAAAGGAAGGGAATAGGCTAATGCAATTTAGGAATGGATATGTGTTGGGGACAGATCATCCTTCATGTAACTTTAATTGTCGTATCAATTTTAATGTAAATCTCTTGTCGTAAATCTCTAGAATCTATTTTGCGTCTAGCTTCCACTAATCATAATAGGCTTTCATATGCCCTTTTACGCATTTTCGCTTCTCTAGTGCTGGTTGGTAGTGTTTATTCTAGCATTTTTCCTTTGTTTAGGAAACAAATTTAGCTAGGTCTTCAGCATGCACACTTAGGGCACTTAATCTTATTACCTCATCCTATATCCTCTGTTTCTTATTATTTTCTAAAGACCGGAATTTACATACTTTTGGTGCATCAATTTACAGGCTCAAATGTAAAGTGGGATATATCTGCCTACTTTAATGTTCTCGATCTTAATTTTACACAAAATTTCTTGTGCAGAATATACTCAAGTCAAAGCACCTAATAAGAAGTGACCGTTCCAGGAGAGTTTTTGTAGCATCCCAAAAACCTGATAATGATCTTTTATTTTATTTATTTATTTTTTTAGTTGTTGAGTTGGGTTGGGTTTAGGATAGGGTAAGTTTATCTCAACTTGAAGCCTGACCCACTCCTATATAAATAAAACCTAGAGACTAGCTTTTATTGTGATTACTTGGAGCATAAGAAATTAAAGAGAGAGAGAAGAGGGAGACGAGAGGGAGACTAGGAGGCTGCCGGAAATCGGGTTTGTGTCGTTATCGTCGGAAGGTAACCTCCCGTTCCGTAGGCTATGTTTTGTAGTTGTTCTGGGTGGTGGGTCGTCGTTGGCTTTGGCCGGCGGTGGCCTGACCGCCACTGCTTGTGATCGCCGGCGGTGGTGGCGTGTGCCGCTGCCGCCGTTGCTGGTGATGGCCGGCAGTGGTGGCGGTACATGTTGCTGCTGCCTTGTTGTTGATTATCGGCCGGCGGTGGTGGTGGTTATCCACCGCTGTCGCTGCTGCTTTGTTGTTGATTCTCTGCCGGCAGTGGTGGTGGTTATCCACTGCTGCCGCTGCTGCCTTGCTGTTCTTATCGGCCGGCGGTGGTGGTGGTTATCTGCCGCTGCCACCGTTGCTTTCTTGTTGATGACGACCGGCGGTAGTGGTGGTGTACACCACGGCTGCTGCCGCCGTTGTTGTTGTTATGTCGATCGACGGCGCAAGGTGGTAGGCTGCGTTGGCGGGCGACGGTGCCTGGGGGAGAAGGTGCAGCGGCAGAGCTGAAATAGCTCGCGCCGCGAAGGGGGACGCTCGCGCCGCGAGGGTTGATGTTCAGGCCGCGGTGACTGACGGCAGAGCTGCAATAGCTCGCGCCGCGAAGGGGGTCGCTCTCACCGCGAGCGACTGCCAGACAGTGGTGGCGGTGGCCGGTTGGTTGCTATCTGTCGGTTGAGGGGCGGAGATGGTTGGCGGTGGGTGATTGTCGGTTGTCTGCTGCTGTGAGGGGGGAGGGTGTTTAAGAGATTCGTGTGGATCGCTAGACACCAAATCCCCGGTTGTCCTTCGTGTGATAACTTAGCGTTAGCCGTTAGGTTAGGTTGTTTTCCAATAGGTTGTTGGGTGGTCTTAATAATTATATGAACTTAATTTTATTTTTCAGTGTTGCCGTAGGAGAAGTTGTGATATTTGTGTTATACGCATTTTACGAGGTGAGTGGGTTTTTACATGCTTATGTTGTAATTAATATGTATGTTGGCGTTACATGATTGGGCCGGGTTGCGGGATGACCCGAGTGGGTAACCACTAACGCCGGATTGCGGGATGATCCGAAGAGCGGGAAACCGTTAAGATGTGATTTGATGTGGATATATGTATTGGTTATGATATATTGTATGTGATTACTTGTTCACTAAGCGGTTGTGCTTACCCCTCATTTATTTTATCTTTTTATGTGCGAGTTCGGGTGTTGATCGAGGCAAGCCTCCGGCTTGACGATTCCGGCAATTGGCATTCCGATTAGACATTGAATAGTTTTACTTAGTTATTTATTCTACAAATTTGGGATTTGGGATTATTCTTTTTTTTTTTTGGAAAGAGGGAACGGAACCCCAGGAAAAAAATTTATTAGAAAAAGAAAAGAGTACAAACCAAGCTAAGGACCCTACAGGTCAGGGACTCAAAGCCGGACAAACAAAGAAAACCACCTAGTACAAAAAGGGCTAGGAGCAATCCCAAAAAAAAAAACCAAGGCTAAACTATCTCCGTAATACCGGTATCAACTGGCTAAACAACTCACATTGTTTGAAAAAGTAGTCCACTTGCTTTTCCGTCCACATACCCAGCCCTTTCCGAGTAGGCCACCTTTTCTCCGCAATCCGGCGGTCAACTTCCTGTTTTTGTCTTAACCAAGTGCCATAAGGGGTTTCCTTAGCCATATCATCCATAAAACCGCCTTGGTCAGATGAAACATCATCATCAGACTCGCTCTCATCACCAATGTCATCCGGAATCACAACCCTTTCCGGAAGTGTAAAACCACGAAGCTTCCCTTCATGCTCCTTACCATATACTCTTTCCCATCTTCCAATGAAGTAATCCAGTTTTTGTTTAGACCATGAGTTTACAATCGGTTGTCCATTCAGCTCCTTACCGGAAGTGTAAAAACCCAATTGGTTGTCCATTCAGCTCCAAAAACAGCTACAACAATGATTTATTTGATGTATATTGTCTAGTTGAAGGTAATATGACAACTAACCCAAAAAGTTCAACCTGAACATATTTATAAGTGCCAAATCTCATTTTATTTATGTCGTTTATATAGTTTACTTACTTTTTACATCTTTGATTATAATCTGCTATTTTACTACTTTTTACATGTTGCATGATTGTTTTTTACTAGGATTTTTACATGTTGTATGATTGTTTCTGATGGTAATGCCTTTCCCAAAATTATCTGCTGTAAATGGATTTTTTATATTGGTTTACCAGAGGTAATCAGGTTCCTCACTTAGTTTTTATAAAAAGAAAATTGTAGTATACTCGGTATCCTTAACCGCAGTTACAAGATATTGGGAAGAAGCTTGTTGGTGCCCATCACTGTAACAAAGATGGAGCCCTCAACAATAAGTAATAGATTAAGTAAAACTAAAATATGATCTCCTTTTTGGGTGCCCATCCTGATTCCTAAAAATAACTGCATTTTATTTTTATTTGGGTTAAGTACATGGGAGTGTATCGAACTTGTCATGTTTTATCATTGTATGTACTTAACTTTAAAACTTACCGATTAATGTACCGAACATGCTAAAATTGTCATTTAATGTATTTCATGACAAGTTGGATACACTTTCGTGACAAGTTGGATACATTAAATGGTAGGTTTTTGATAAAGTTGGATACATACAATGACAATTTTAACAAGTTCGGTACATTAATCCGTAAGTTTTAAAGTTGAGTACATACAATGATAAAACGTGACAAGTTCAATACACTCCCATGTACTTAACCCTTTTTATTTTTACCTTATAGACTGAATTGTTGGTTCCATCGTTGTTGCTGTAAATATACTATGCGGTTCTAGACTGTGAAATAAGATTGTTTTGATTTAGAGTATGCTTATAGTTCCTTTCCATTTCTCCTCATTCAACATTTTTTACTGGTTATATAACTTATAAACACACAAAGTATGATAAGCCTTTATATTTGACCTTGTATTATATTCCATGATTAAAATTGTAGCTTATAACTAACACACATCTTTTAGATACAAGAAACACAAGTGCTTAATACTTCAACCCAATGAGCTATATTTTGTGATGTCAGTCATGTAAATTGTTTGGGTAAAAATCCACAATCGTACGACGACCGACTATAGTCGTAAGATATCTTTCAGGTTAATAATCCTGTATTAAGATAAGGTCCCGAGATAAACCTAATAATACCCCTGAACAAATGTGATAATCGGTCGAGCAAGTCTAACGATTAGTCGAGCGACATTTCTATATAAGACGTACGACATATCACCAACGGTAACCACTATCGTGAATTTTCTTATTGATTGCAGGAGATTACCAGTTACCGGATATCTCGCCTTTAGTTAAAGACATGATTCACTCTCATTTAAAGACAATCAAGACAAGGATTTAATCTCATTCAATGCAACGTCCGTTATGACCGTTGAAGACATTAAATGCACGACCGTTACAAGGAAGCATATATAAAGCAACGAAGACAAACACTTGGACCCCCGGACAACTTTCGAAGAAACAACTATACTCTCTAGCAAAAAGTTACACAATATTTGTAATTTACATTCGATCGCATAGTTATTTCTATTGTAATCGCACGACGCATACTGTCATCTTGAAGGATATCACCCCTGCTTGGTGATTATAGTGCACTGTCGACCGTTTATCAGTCGACCACAAGTTTTTTTCCTCGTTCGAGTGGTTTTTCCTGCGTCATCAAATCAATTGTGTTAATTTACTTTTTGTCGCACTTATTATCGATTATAATTTCTTTTTCTCGACGGTTAAGCCTCACATATTTTTGTACGATAATCGACTGGTGTAATTTTTTACATAAACAGTTTGGCGCCCACCGTGGGGTTCCGTTTTGAGAAAATTTTCATTAGGTAAAAAGTGCGCCTTACTACTAATCTTTTCTTCGAGTTTCCTTGAGCTATCTTTGCAGGATAATGGATAACGCACTCTTGGCATCTCTACAACAACAATTGCGACAAGCCAAACAACAAATTCAGTAGTTAACTAATCAAACTATGCAAGCTAATGAGGAAATCCAACAACTCCGAGCTTCACATGTTCCATCGATGCCTATTCATCCTCCTTATCCACCACAACACCTAAGACCACCACTTCGTCCTCAATTCCTTACTTCAGTACCCTTACCCACTGCAAACAATCAGCAAAACTACGTATGACCTTCTATGCCTCAAGGCCCACCCGCATTCACATTTGGCCCTTTTAACAACACTTCGCAACAAATTCCTATCCCTGGACATATACCAACCATCGCCAGTTCCACGATTCATACTACAATCCCACCAAATACAGGAACTACTTCCGGTTTTATTCATACGACCACCGAAGATCCATTAAACGTATAACTGAAGTCCTTGGAGGAACAAAGTCGGAAAATGTTTGCATTGGCACAGCAGTACCCGTCGAAGTCAAACCTAAAACCGGATCCCAAGCTTCACCATTCATCGATGAAATTGCTTTTGTCGACGTACCCAAAAAATACAGCATCCCAGCCTTTGCGACAAAATATTCTGGAATCACTGATCTGGTCGAACATGTCGCGCAATACAAGCAACTTATGTGGACAGTTCCTATACCGGCATTATATCAAGAAGTGTGCATGTGCAAAAGTTTTGGATCAACTCTGACAGTAGCAGCGTTACAATGACTTATTAACTTAAAGCCAAAAAGTATTGGATCCTTCGCAGAATTGGTAAACCAATTCACCCGACAGTTCGCCAGCAGTCGTAAGATGGATAAACAGACTAGCGACCTGTATTCGTCGAACAGAAATCAGGAGAAACAATCCGCGACTACTTTAACAGATTCAATGCAGCTATGATCGGAGTAAAGAAATGCAATGTGAAGACTGCAATTGAGGAATACAAACGTGGGCTGGATGATTCTTCTGGATTATATCTGGAACTTACGAAATATCCACTAGAGAACTTCGACGACGTGCGAGCTAGAACATTAGCTTTCATGAGGATAGAAGATGACGCTCTCTTTCGACGAAAACATTCAAATGAGAAGAAACCCCTTAGTGCACAAAAGCCAGACTTTAAGCACAAAAGAGTAAACAAGATTGGAAATCCTCGAAATGAATGGAAAGCTCGACAAAGCAAAGGTACAACTAAAATTCGTTATCCAGAATTGTCTACTACAATTTTGCAGGAACATCGAAGGATTTGGTGGATTCACTACGAAAGATTGATGCGAACGTACGATGGCCAAAGAAATCCGAAAATCCCAGCAAAGACAAAGATCAAAAGAAATGGTGTGATTTCCATGAAGACCATGGTCATACGACGGATGAATGCATCAGTCTAAAGAAGGAGGTTTCGTACCTAAAATCAAAGGGACATCTTAAAGGTGTCATCCCCGATGAACAAGGAAGACCATCATCTCCAGCTCATTAAATTGCATCACTGGAGGATCAGAAGTATGCGGTCTTACATATTCTGCAGCTAAAAGACACGCACGAGAAGGGCCAGACGAACACCCTATTCCTGATGAAGTCAAATCGATGGCTGAAAAAGAGCTCGACGCAATGATAATAACGTTTGACCAAGATGATACTCGAGGGGTCCATCATAAACATCATGATGCCCTAGTCATCCAGTTGATAATCAGAAACTGTTTGACTAAGAGAATATTGATTGATTGTGGTAGCTCTGCTAACGTTATTTTTGTAGATACTCTTAAAGTCATGGGAATCGAACGATCTGAGATCGTGGTACGAAGTACTACTCTGATTGGATTTAACAGAGATTCGATGAACACTCTCGGAGAAATCATTTTGCCTGTCTTCGCTAAGGGAATCAACAAGCAAACGAAGTTCAATGTTATAGATTGCCAATCAGCCTATAATGCTATTCTTGGAAGACCTTGGATCCACGAGATGAAAGCAATACCTTCAACGTACCATCAAAAGATCAAGTTTCCTTCTCCTTGGGGAATTCAAGAAATTGTCAGTGAAAAGAAAATCGCCAGAGAATGCTACAAAATCACGATGAAGACAAAGCCGCATGACATCAAGCAATTACAGAGCTAGGATGGGAAGCGGTCGAACGATGATCTTCAATTAGAGGAAATCGTGCTCGATCCTAAACATCCTGATCGAAAAGTCTTTGTAGGAGCATCACTCCCCCCTGACATAAAAAATACGATTATATCTTTTTTGAAGGAACATTCAAATTGTTTTGCTTGGTCGCACGAAGACATGGTCAGGATAGATCCTAACGTTATATCACACAAGCTGAACGTAGATCCTACTTTCAAGCCAATAAAGCAGAAACATCGTAAGTTCGCACCTGAGCGCAACAAAGTTATCAACGATGAAGTCGACAATCTGCTTAAAATTTGCAAGATCGGCGAAGTCAAGTATCCAGATTGGTTGGCCAACGTGGTTGTCGTACAAAAGAAAAATGGGAAATGGCGAATTTGTATCGACTTCACAGATTTGAACAAAGGTTGCCCAAAAGATCCTTTCCCGCTACCTCACATTGACGCAATGGTTGATGCGATGGCAGGACATGAATTGCTCACATTCATGGACGCATATTTAGGATACAATCAAATACTGATGCACACGAATGATCAAGAAAAAACAGCATTCATGACAGACAAAGGCATGTACTGTTATCAAGTAATGCCATTTGGTCTTAAGAATGCAGGTTTGGCATACCAAAGGCTGGTGAATATGATGTTCAAAGAACATCTTGGACGTACGATGGAGGTCTACATCGATGACATGCTTGTGAAATCAGAACGATCGATCGACCATGTAGATCATCTAAAGCAATCGTTCGACATCTTGCGACAGTACAAGATGAAGCTCAACCCAACTAAATGCTCTTTCGGAGTGCGAGCAGGAAAATTCTTGGGTTATCTGGTGGCACAACGAGGAATCGAAGCAAGCCCAGAGCAAGTGTGTTAGGACATAAAATGTCATAATATGTGAAAGTTTTATAAAGAATCAATTTTATGTAAATAATAGATTGTAAGGGGTGAAAGTGAAAATACTAGTATAAATAGAGGGGTTATTGTGTAGAGGTATATATAGAGATGGAGTGGCAATTGAGAGGGTTATGAGAGTCGTATCAAGAGATTAAGGGGTTGTTTGTTTACCTCTTAATCATACCATCCAGATGTAAATATCTGAATCGCGCAGACATACTGCTGTTTGGCAGGAAATTTAATACAGATCTGAATCATACAAATCTTCTGGATCGCTCCTTCCCCCATGTCAAGCCCATACGATTCAGACCCTTTTTTCCAATGATGCCCTCGCCTTGTTGGTTTCTCCAGGTAACATTCCTTTCTAGCTTTCCTTCCTTCTTGATTCCTCCTTCTTCACTCGTTATCAAGAGACTTTCACTTAAGTTTCGAATCGAAGCCCTCTAAAACACAGCGATTTCCTTTCTATGTCGATCACCAACGTCAAATTACAAGGTAATATCTCGATTCTCCTCTACTTGATTATAATTTTTCACTCACGATCCAAATCGATTGTGAATGGTATTTCGAAACCTTAAAACCCTAGATTTTATGTGTTCATGGTGTGTTCTATTCTCTTAAATTGATCGTATTTGGCCCTAATTATGTTTTTTCTTTGTTGTGTTTTATTGATTTTAAATTGGGTCTTGCTGTGTATACTTTTCTGAAATGGATTTGCTGTATTTTCTTGTTTGAAATGGGTCTTGATTGGATGTGGATTAATCTATCATAGAATATATATATATATATATATATATATATAGTCTCTGTATATCATCTGCAATGTGCTATATAATCAAACTAGTGTGTTTCCATGTGTATATATCATTGATTAGCTTTCTGAATGATCAATTGAGGCGATTCGATGTCTCGTTTTGGTTTCATGTTGTTGTGGATATCAGTTGTACTTAACATTTGGTTTTGGTAATACTAGAAACGTACCCGCACGCGTTGCAGCGCGAAGTATGTATCAATTGCCCGATTTTTATATACACCATTGTAAACATCAATTTAATCATATGTGTTCAATCAATTAACCTCCTAATGGTTTATTGAATACTCAATCTCGAAAATTGAAATAAAATTATTATCTTAATATAATAGAATATATAATATAATTGAATAAAAAATATTCAATATTGGGCTAATTTCGAAGGTATTGACGAGACGATTATGATTGTATAATTTGTTAAAAAAACGTAATTTTAATATAAATTTTAGTTCATAATATATGATTATTTAGATTATATGATAAGAGTTTAAAATAGAAAATGAAAAAGTAAAGGACTAAAATAAGATTTAATAATTAACTATGAGGGTACAAAGTGTAAATGTGTAAAATGAAATGTTGAACAAAAGAAACTGTCATATTGAGTTATTTGCTTTTATATATAGTATAGATATGGTTGTTTTGCTGTTTAAGCGATTTAGGGATTCTCTTCATGGTACGTATTGGTTACTATGTTGCTTTGGAGATTTTAAGTAGGCATAAAGCTAATCAGATGCTATCGAGAAGAATTATGGGTCGGGAAGCGGATAAAGGTAATGATTGGTGGCCAAGCTACACGTGACACATAAATCTTGGGCTACCAGATCATCGCGTCCATTACCTCAGCTGTTTGGCGCTGCTTCTGCTAGTATATTTGAAACTCGGGAATGGAGCAAGACTTGGAAAGGTGGGTCGGGTGCGGGTGATCGCAAGTCTGCTCGAGCTATGTTTTGGACCGGTACAGTGCTATCATCAAGAAGTGTGTGACAACAACGGCAAACAGCAGGGAGGGGGTTGTTGTTTCAATGTGCAGATCATTTCCACAAAATGCATTACGTAAGGCTGAATCGTGTAGTTAAATTTCAATTGTCTTGGTGGACTCTGCAGTGATCTCGTTCTAGATCTTAACACTGATGTTTCGGCGTTTGGACCCTCCCGGTTCATGGTGCGAGAAGGTGTGACTCTCGGGTGATCGGACGGATGGATACCTTTCAATTGGTGGTGCATACGGTTCATGGTTCTGTCACTACCTCAAGCTTTATGATTGTGTTTGTATGTGTTTTTGGTTGTCATTTTGATAATAATTATATTTTGATGTAAAGAAGCACTTGCTTGAAGACTATTGATGTTTATGAGGCTACATGTATTTGTCTGTCATTTATTTGATTTTAATGGGAATGCATATTGCTGCACTTGCACTTTAATAGACTTGGGAGAACACATATTTTTATGTAGGTTTCAAAGGTTAAGGGTAAGGGAAAACCGAGATTTACATGTTCCAACTTTACCATTTCTATGGTTCTTTAGCATTTATTGGAACACATTAGAAAATTTCATTTAAAACTTTTTATGTTTTGTTTTTCATTACTATTTATGTTAGCTTTTCATTAGAAAATTTCATTTAGAACTTTTGTCAAACTTTAATTACCATTCCATACAAGACTGAGGGTAAAATGGTAATTTGGTATCATTCAGACAGTTGATTCAGAACTACTTCCAAACAATCATTTTATATCTGACACATAAATTATACAGGGTCTGTTAACCATACTGACCATTTAATCATTCAGGACTAAATCATTCAGTAACTGCCAAACAGCCCCTAAGTGTGTGTAGATTTAGGTGTTTTGTACTTTCTCTCTCTTTCCTCCATGGATGAATAAAGATATGGCTTCATGATCTCTCTCTCTCCTCTAATTGTTTTGATTTCTTGTTCTAACAAGTGGTATCAGAGCTGGAATGGATTGGATTATCCATTTCGATCCTTAGAAATCAAGCAAATGGAGGTTTTATTTTGGATTTTTGAAGATTGGAGCAAAAATGGAGAAATTTGGATTGGAACTTGAAGATTGTGAAGATTTGATGTTTTGGATCTGGATTGGTGTTTATTTGTTGTTAGTTTTGAATTTTTGGTGCTTAAATGTGTAAATATGATGATTTTTGAGCATAAATTGATGGATTTTCGAGGTTTTATTCGAAGTTCATCAATGGAGGTCCTTTAATGGAGTTTTTGGGTGCATATTCATATGTCTCGAGTACATATTGTTATGTCTCGAGACTCAAAATAGTAAAATTCGTTCAGATCTGATGTCTCGAAACTAGATCTGATATCTCGAGTCCAAAAATGGAAATTTTCGGGTTCTGATCTGATGTCTCGAGTGTACTTTGCCACCTAATAAAGTCATTTCGAGTGTACTTTATCATGTCTCGAGTTTGGTCAGAGGGAAAAACCCTCGGTCAGCACCAAATATGCTCGGTCAGCTCTTAAATCGCTTAGTCAGAGCTTTATACCCTCGGTCAGATAAGATTTGCGCGGTCAGAGGCTCGAAATAGGGGTCAGACGTTTAATCAGAACTCGGTCAGCATGAAATCACTCGGTCAACACCAAAATTCTCGGTCAGAGGCTCAGTCAGACGACGGTCAGAATGCGCTGACCGCGTTTCTGACGTCAGCATGACGTCATCTCTCGAGCTTTGTCTCTCTCCAGCACGTCTGAGCGCATGACGATCACGTGGGCGCGCGTAAAGGCGCATGGGCATGCGTGTCTGACGAGTGTCTGACGAGTGTCAACTAGGATCAGACCTGCTCAGCGTGTGTGTACTCTTGTCAGTACCTGGGAGCGCATTTCAGCGCGTGAGAGAGCATTTGAGCGCGTGCCAGAGCGTACTTACGCGTGCCAAACGTGTTTCAGCGTATAAAAGCGCATACAAGGGTTTATTTTACACGTTTCAAAGTCTCAAGACTTAGTCTTATCTAAGCTCCATAAATCGAGTCGTAAATGACAGCTATTTGAGCGTACCAGGTGCATAGCTGTTGTATTCTATCAAGAAATCAGCTTTTATTTGGAATTTAAATTTCATGTGAGATGAATTTAAGATGAATTTGAGGCTGGCATAATGCTGATGTCATTCAGATGACGTGTGTGAGCTGATGCAAGCACATGTCTTGTGAATTTAGTTGTCTATCAAATGCTTGTACATGAGGATTGTTGATATATTCACTATAATTTTAGTGAATCACATGCTAATCACATACGGTTCTGTTGACCAAGAATTAAGTTTGACGAAGTTATTTCCTATTATTTCGTGAACAAGAGAGTTTGTGGATGCTGACGAAGTTTTATAATACGAAGCACGTGAATGGTGGTTCGAGATCAAAAGAGCTTTCTTATCAGAACTTGTTGATGGGAAAATTATTTGAAGAGCTGAAATGTCATATCCAGTTCAGAATTTATGTTCTGTTGGGCGTCAACGTTTATATGATCAATCGAGCTCACAAGATTTATTCAATTGGGCCTAAATTTCTTTTTAAGTCTTGAAGTTCAGATTGGCCCAAGATTGATCACCAAATTTTTGTAACAATCCAGATCCAACCCAATTCAGTTCCAAGTAGCTTCAGAAATCCCTGTGCTTAACCGGCCAATTATTCCATCTCTATTTTTTTATAAAGCCCAATAAAAGCCAAAAAAAAATTCAATTTTTCTTTTTATGAAAATTGAATTTCTTTCATTCCCTCATTTGTTCCAAACCCTTTGAAGCCAAGTCAGATTTGTAAAAATTTCGGGACGTCGGTGATTGAGTTTTGTGTTTGGTTGGATTATTCAGAAGGATGATTTCCTGCTTTCTTTACTTGAGAATCTAATTCTCTCCCCCTCACCAGCTTCAATGAGTGTATGGTTTCTCGTGGGCATAACCACTCATTGTTGTCGTGGCTCTTGCGCTTATCGGCACTGAAGTTTTGATGGTGGTTCTTGTCATCTGTCTGTTTAAGAAGATCGAATCAATTCTTGATTATTTTCTGTCTCTGAAGTTGTTTCAGAAATCGACTACAAATTGAAAATTGAATTTCTCTCATTTCCCCGCTGATCAGATTCTTTGAAGATAAGCCAGATTTGATATTGTTATTCAGACTGTGGATGGTCAGATTTTGTTTTCGGCTGGATTGGTTAGACACCTGAGCTCCTGCAATCGTTTTTTCTGGAGTTTTCCTTGTGGGAGCTAGACCGTTGACTAGTTTTTTTAGTGTTCTGAACTGATCACTTAGAGCGTTGAGAGCTATCCGTCAATGTTCTGGTTCTTGTGGATGCTAGCTCTTTGAGTGCTTTCTATCATTGTTCTGGCCTGATCAACTAGAACTTTGAAAGTTTGCAATCATTGATCTGGAGTTATGGTTGTGATCTAGACGTTCGAGTGCCGATGATCATCTGTCTGATTGAGAAGGTTGAATCAGAGTTTGGTTATGTTTCAGTTCTGAAAGTTTTCGGGAAATCGGCTATTTTCTTGATCAGTTGAGAGATTAAAGAAGATGTGCGTCTCTTTTAGTATCATCTCCCAGTACTTTCATGATCATGGTATCTCAGTGATCCAAGTTCCTTGAAGTTGTGCACTTGTCAGGCTCAGAGTTCTTGTGCTGAATGTTTTCTGCTGTGCTTGAGTAAATTGAGTCTGATGATCGTTTGATACAGAAGTTTGAGAGCTCGTTTTATATGAATGAACATCAAGGTGACTCGCACTTGTCTCTATCCCACCGGGGGATGCACCAATTTGCTTACGGAACAGCAATTGAGTTCAGAGGCTTTCGGTTGTGCTTGAGTAAATTGAGTCTGATGATCGTTTGATACAGAAGTTTGAGAGCTCGTTTTAAGGGGGAGCTTGGAATGTACAACGTAGCCGAGCACTACTAAAGTTTTCTTACAGAAGCAGGGGGAGAAGATCAGAGATGCTTCTTTATAAAACTTTAGGGGGAGAATGTTAGGACATAAAATGTCCTAATATGTGAAAGTTTTATAAAGAATCAATTTTGTGTAAATAATAGATTGTAAGGGGTGAAAGTGAAAATACTTGTATAGATAGAGGGGTTATTGTGTAGAGGTATATATAGAGATGGAGTGGCTGTTAGAGCAAATATTATTGTATCCGAGATCGTAAGATGAGTAAACAATATTGAAGTTAAAGAAAGTCAAACAAGGAAGTCAAAGATGGAAAAGTCATGAAGAAAGTCAAAAGTCAAAGTATTAATTAGATTAGTCAAAGTCTTAATTAGAAATGTCAATGTAATTGTTAGTGAGGTCAAAGGTATAAATAGTAAGTAAGAAGGAGTGTTAGTTAGAGACTTGATAAAAGGAGCTTATTTGTAATATTCATTAGAGTGTGTTCTAGAGAGAGAATCTAGAGAGAGAATGTTCATATTGTAAAGATTACATCATGGAATGAAGATTTGATTGTTTAATCCATTGTTTCTTGCACTTACAATTGGTATCAGAGCTATGGCAGAAGATTTGTGCACAATTGGATGAAGATTTGAAGATTTTTTGAAGAAATGGGTTTTATAGATTTTTGTGTAGATTTGTAGATTTTTGTTGTAGATCTTGTAGATTTGTTTGTGTTTTTGTGTTTCTAGTGCGTTTTTTAATCATCTCCAATCATTCTAGATCAAATTTACTTCAAAATTTGAGTTTTGATTTTTGAAGATCTTCAAAGTTCATCAATGGAGGTCATGAGTGATTGTGAGATTTAGTGTGTTTTTGATTTGTTTTTGAGTGGATTTGTTTCTAAAAAGTGTTTTTGGATATAAATCTACCATTTGTTTTTGGTTTTAGAGGTTAAATTTGTATTTTTAAAATTTTTGGGTTGAAGGTGTTCTTCATGTTCTTGAGATGTTCTTGAGGAAGAAGGTGAAAATTTTGGGTGTTTGATTCAAAATTTTAAGAATTTTTTGCAAAAAGTTGTTTGTGGGTAGTAGATCTATTGTCTCGAGTGTAATTTGTTATGTCTCGAGCATCTCTTGAGTCTTTCTATATCATCTCAAGTTTCTGACGTGGAGACATATTATTGGCTGGAAGATTGAAAGTGTGGCTTTTAATGTCTCGAGCCATGTAGTTTTAAAAGTCTCGAGCAATTTTTTATTCAATATCTCGAGCCATTTTTTTTTCAATATCTCGAGCCTTTCATTTAAAAGATACACATTTTCACAATTGGTGAATAACATATTGTTATTCGGTCAACAGCAGCCATGTTTGACCAAAATTTGATTTTGTGAATTGTTAAAACGTTCATCTTTCGGTGCATTTTTAGTGGTCACGATTAGTTTCCGAGAGCTCATTTCTATTTTCTGATCGTAGAGTGCCGTGAGATCTATTGAGAAAGGTGGTTTTCGATATCTTTCGAGATTATTTGATAAGGTTTCGAGCGCTCTCAAGTCAAGCCTATGGAACATGTTTCATCATTTTATATGAATTTCGTGACAAACGCTAATTTTGCGGGATGTTTTCGGTGCTCGAGATGACTTTGCCGGGAAATGTTTCTATGTTTTAGACATAGAGTGTTGCGAGAACTTTTGAGAAAAGTGATTTTCGGGAACTTTCGAGGTTAACTGATAAGGTTTCAAGCGATCTCAAGTCTAGCCTACAAAAAGAATTTCATCATTTTATGTGAAATTCTTATCAACCGGTCATTTTGCGGGACGATTTCGGTGATCAAAACGATTTTGCCGGGAAATGGTTTTCGATTTTCTTGAAAGTTTGACTGATAGAGTATTGTCTCGTAAAATTTTCAGGTCCAATCAGCGAGTTCTCGACGTTGTTCGACGCGCGTTAAAAGTTATACGAGAAACATTTTTCTCACATTTTTCGAGCTCAATTCGGGACTACCTAGAGACGTTTCGTTCATAGTTCGGTGTTACGGGTTGCTAGAGAAGGAAGTTGGTTATATGTTGGTTTTTGTTTTGTATTTTTTCGGTGTCGTTCGGTAGTGTTTTGTTAAGCTTTTGTAGGTTCCGTTATCTTTTTCGTTAGTTTTATTACATTTTTAGTCCAGTTTCAGTTAAGTCCGTTAGTTTGTTATCTTTCAACTTTTGTCACTTTTAGTACCTGGACTTAAAGTTTCATTTTCAACCCCTGGACATGTAAATTTTTACATTTTTACACTTGTAGTCCTTGTACTTGTGATTTCAAGTTTGTGAGTCGTTTAAGTTTCATGTTTTGTCGTTTTTAGTCCTTCAAGTTTATTTTTACCCTTTTTCTTCGGAATTTTTGATCTGTTCAATATAAATCATTTGTGCAGTATTCATACTTCTAATCGAAGTTTCTGTTGACGATCCTTATTATCCTCTGTGCAGATAACAATGGATTCTGATGATGAAATACGGTATGAAAGAGATTGGGATAAAACAAAGGGACTTGAACGTGAGAAGGCTAGTCTTACAACACAGCTTGCAAAAGCAGTTGCTCAATTTAAAGAAAAAGAGCTTCATATGAAAAATCATATCAAAGAACAAGAGCTTCAAATGAAAAATCAGATTAAAGAGAAAGAGCTTCAAATGAAAAATCAGATCAAAGAGAAAGAGCTTGATTTTGAAAAACAGATTGCAGAGACAAAGCTTCAATGTAAAAAGCAGATTAAGGAGTCAAGCAAGATAATTCAATTCTTAGATGAGAAGCTTCACAAAATTGGTGTATCTGAATGGACAATTTTTCTAAACAAACCCAATGCACTCAGAGATTTTTATGATGTTAAATGGGGTTTAGGATATGAGAATCCAAATTTGTTGAAAAAGGCTTTTCAGGAGAAATCTGCATTTTATGATCTTTCAAGTATGTTAATGAGCACCAGATTTCCTTCTTTAAAAGGTTTTGAAATGAAGGAAGAATTCTCAGAAATGCAAGAGATGAAAAAACATGATCCTTTATATTATGATCCTAAATATCATAGGGTCAAGTTTGTATATAATTCAGACACTCTGAGAATCAAATCAAAAGACTCGTCTAATTCTTCTGATTTTCTGGTTTATCCAGATATTAATTCTTCTCAAGAATCAGATGTCGAAGTTAAACCTTATGTTCCTACATTGGTTTTGTTGGGTTTTTGTGGGTATCCTCGAATCAAACTGACTCGAGGATTATCTCAGATCTATCAAAACCTCGCTGGTTTGATATATCTCATAGGTTAATCAAACTGATAAAACCTGTGTGATCAAAACACGCTGTTTTGATCTTGTTTGTGCGGAAGCGATAAAAGCTGAAAAACCCATTAAGCCTAATGATCTTTTAATCGTTATAGTTTAATCCTATTAATTTGGTTTAGATCAATTTACCTGGTTGCTTGAGAATAGATCCACCAATGATCGACCAGCGAACGTTCCTCTAGCAGAACTGTGAAACCCGAATAACCGAAAAACTGGAATCCGACCCGGGGGGGGGGGGGTGTGCGCCGGTTTGGAGAGAGAGGAGTGGGGAGACAGAAAACTGATTTTCTCAACTGAAAAACCTTAATGTTTCTTAACCCATAGGCCTTTATTTATATGGGAAAAATACAACAGTTTGAATGAGATTCAGCTTCCATATTATAATTATCTCAAATTCATTCCTTTTATAAACTGGAAAAGAATTTGCCTATGATAATTATGATTTATATATTTATCTAATATATAAAATCTTATTAATTAACTATTATATATTTATTTGCCTAATAAATATATAATATCCTAATTAATTAATAATCCTCCAACTTTGGTAATTCTGACTGTAATTACCCAATAGATTTATAATACACTATTATAAATCCTAACTCTCCATTTCGGGGTTTCATCTAACTTGTTCGACTTATAGGTCCTCACAGGTGTGACCCTCAAGTGTCTTGTAACATTGGATGTATAATCACTTGGTTTGTCAACTCTGCACATAATTCCTAACAGACTCCCACTTGTGCAAGTTGGCAATACCACCTTTGACTATACTGACCTAAGGAGGCCCCTAGACAGGCACTTAGGCTGACCAGGTTACAAGAACTCTTATACCCAGACTGGTGATATTTAAATATTCCGTGAGGAACTTGGTATCTATGAAACTACTGTTCATGGATTGGGTATATCTTGGCTTTTCCCTTTGCATCGCGATATTTCATCTGTGAGTATGAGCTTGGAAAGTTTCAACTCTAAATACTCAAGATTCTGTTCTCTTCATTGTCTGACTTTCACTGATAGGTAAACGACAAAGAACTAATCAGTTCGTTTGGGCATGGCCATGCACTTCATCAGTATACTTAGTCAGTCAAGATGGGCCCAGAAATATCTCTCTTCTGAGAAGAGGTGCAAATCCCATCTTGCATATCTGCCTTTGACACCATGGCTTCCGCTGAATCTAGTTACACCCTTTATAGCCACCCTGTTACGGCGTAGCGGTTGAGTGTACTAAGAATTCAGTAGTCCTCATGATATCAAATCAGATACCTCAGGTGATAGGGACAACCACTGTGAGATTCACTTATGACTTTATTCCAAGAAGTAATCTCAACCACGGATCACGTCCGATATTTGCTACTCTATCAAATATCTGTGCAACTTTTAGTCTACAACACTTGTAGCTGTTATTCAGCAACTGATCATAACTACCTAAAAGTTCACAATGACTTTAACGCCTTATCATGTTCCCACAATGATAAGTTGTCACGGACAGATTTTGAATGAAAAAATCGGAGACTGATTTCATTCCTGGATATATTAAAACATGCAAAAAATGTGAAAGGGATAAAGAAATCAATCTTGTATAGTCCATATTACACGCTGTAATAATAACAAGATTGAATGTCTTTTCTTTAATAACTTTCATGATATCTATTTAACGTTTGTTAGATACTGGTTTAAAATAAAGTATCACCTTTCTTTAGTTTAAACCCTTTGATTAAAGTTTACCATTTTAATCAAAGTGATAACCAAAAATACAAGTCGGTTTATACGATCTACTTGTATCTGCTAATTATTGTTCTGCAAACACCTTATAAAAACAATAACTAGACTTTTATCATATTCCATGAACTCGGAGACCTGGACTAACTTCCAGTTCCTGAATATGTAAAACTGCAACTTTCCTTAGTTGCTGTGTAGATGAATGATTTCTACCTGAAATCTGATTCCATTTGCAATACTGGCAAATCTACTGGAATGCTATATTTTTAATCCATCACTTTAATTATTGATTTTTAAGTCAGTCACGACCTTTGTTTCATGGGTCTTGAAACTTTTATCCTTTTAACTAAAAGGGTAAATGAATTCTTGTCCTATCTGGATTTATGAATTCAGAGATATATCAACAATTATATCTTTTATTCTTTTATCTCAGACTAGATAGAGAATAAATTGGGCTCCCACTTACTTGCATAAAAACTAACTATTACTCAAAATTTACTATTGACTTAGTCAAAACTTTGATTAGTCAATCCTGATTTCAAGTAATGAACTTTGAGAATTTTCCTTTTTATGAAACTCAACTGGATTTGGTCAAATCCTAATTCCAAACCTTGGAATCCTTCTAGTTTCATAAATACTGTTATTAACGCCATCTGAGTTAATATCCTAAATTCTCCTTTTAAAACATTTGAATAAAACTTGATCAAACTTGATTACTTAATCCTGAGAATTTCCTTTTATAAAACTTAACTGGATTTGTTCAAATCCTAATTCCAGAACTTGGAATCTTTCTAGTTTTATAAATGCTGTTATTAACGCTATCTGAGTTAATATCTTAAATTCTCCCTTTTTGATCACAAAACTATTATTCATAAATGTTTTATTCTCAAAACACATTCCTATAGAATCTCGTGTGTTTTGATAGTTTTTATACAAATTACTTCAATTTCATTAAAGTAATTATAACAGGCATCAACTAGGATCATACAGATATAAGAATATCAGGCACAATCAGATATTTCTATGTCAAGACAATAACTTTTGAAAATAAAACCATGAAATTATAAAATATAATTATCTCAAAAATGTTTAAAACATAAACCCCCAAAAATTAACTGTTTTAAAACTATAAATTCAAAAAAATGTCTTGACTTGAATCATCTCGTACTTAAGATCCTCGGCAACTCCTGGGCACTTCACTTCATTTCTGACCTCCTGCAATAATCATTTGCTCTAGGTATCAGTATACTTGTAAGCTAACAAGTAAGAAGTGACAAAACAAAGCAATCATAAATTTTCTGAGGTTTACATACCTGCTTCATGACGCTTAGGGCAGTTTTTGCCTCCAATGACTGATCTCATTGCATATAAAGCAGCGATTCTCGGTCCTAGCTTTGTTTGGCTTAACCTTTTTGCCCTTGCCCTTGCCCTTGCCTTTCTTGGGTGCACTCTGGATGGCCTGGACTGGTCCTTTTCCCTTGCTGGTGCTAGCATGCCCATTTTTCTTTTTAACCCCTCCGTCTTTTACCATCAAGACATCCTTTGTCTTGTTCTTGTTCCCCATATTTAATTCAGCTGTCTTGAGCATGGAGTGCAATTCTGCTATTGTTTTCTCCATGTTGTTCATGTTGTAGTTGACTACAAAGGGCCTGTAGTCTTCCGACAGTTAATTGAGTATGGTGTCAGTTGCTAGCTGCAACGGAACAGGATGACCCAGCCTCTCCAGATGATCTAAGTGCCGTTTCATTTTCATGACATGGTCACTTACTGATGTTCCTTTTACCATCTTGCATTCATTGAATGCTTTGGTGGCATCGTAGCGTTCTGTACGAGCCTGAGTCTGAAACATGTCCCTCAGCTGGCGGATCATGTCGTAAGCATTTGTATTTATGAGCCCTGCTTGCAGATCTGGGCTCATAGTTGCTAACATCAGACAGGCAACATCAAGGAGATCATCTGAGTGCTTCTTGTGGGCATTTCTGGCAGCAGCCGGAGCGTTTGCCGGAGGTGCCTCCCCAAGTGGCTCTTCAAGCACATACCACTTTCTTTCATGTCTAAGCACAATCATCAGATTGCGCTCCCAGTCAAGAAAGTTAGAGCCGGTCAACTTATCCTTCTCTAGGATAGAGCGGAGGGAAAGATTGTTAGTGCTGGTAACAGTGCTTGCCATCTACACAAAATAAAACTTTTGGTCTTAGCAACTGTAAATAGACTAATTTCCAATAAAATATCAATAAACCCTTAAATGATCAATTTATTGGACTAGGATCCTTATTTCATACGTCCTGATGTGCGTAATGTTCTTGCTCCACCAGAACCGTATTTATTTCGGTAGGTAAGGACTTTTACCAATCATATCTAACTGACATGACTCCTAGATCTTTTCGGGACCATGGCAACTACCTGTGCATGTTTTAGTCCCTCTTAGTGCTTTTTGGCCCGGTACCACCCGGTGAACATTATAGAACCAAAACAGATCTCACCATTTTGGGGACCTGATTACTATACTCTGGCCGGTACCACCCGGAGATAATTCGCAGAGTTATGTAACCCCTTCAGCTTCAGTTTGAACACAGACGTTGAATGTGTGATCACTTACAACGCCTATGTACTTTACGCCGAAGGTGTCCCTAGATGGGTTGCACTACTGATCTATGATTTTCGGGGTTTTGAAAAACTTTATTTTCCAGGATTTTGAAAAACTGATTGTTTATAAAGGCTAGTTATGTTTTAAACTAACTGTTTGAAACATACATGTAATTTTAAAACTAACTGTTCTAAAAATTACTCGCTAATTAAAACTAACTGTTTTAATAGCATACCTAGTTGATTAAAACTAACTGTTTTTGTCAACTTTGCCTTTTTATAAAATAATCATCCACTGATTGTTATAAAGAGCAATTGATATTCTAAACTAACTGTTTTAAATATTCATGTTATTTTAAACTAACTGTTTAAAATTACGGCTAATTGAAATCAACTGATTTAAAGTGTACTGGTTGATCGAAATTACCTGTTTCAATAACCTTTCCGTCTGACAAAAGCTAACTGTTCTGTCAACTTTGCTCTTTTATAACAATACACTAGGTTTTATTAAAAAACTTCACTTTAAAGGTTTTCGATTGAAAAATTAATAAAACCTAATTTCTTCTTGTTTTTAAAAATTCCTTTTAAAAACATATCTAATAAACTAACAGTTATTAGCATCAACTACGTAGCTAATCATGCACACAGATAATTATAACAACTACGCAATTGTAAAACAGTTAATTATAGGATTTGCCAATTTTGTTCCTAGGGACCAATAATGACCTAGTTTTTCTATAACTTCAAAACTTCGCGTAGCTCCCACTGGCTTCGCCATGCTTGTCAGTACTCCGGTAAGATGAAGAATTTTAATAGCTCCCACTGGCCTCGTCATCCGAAAAGAAAGAAAAATTCTATCCTAGGGTCATTATTACATAAGGGGTTGCAAGTGGCACGCAGGCCTCCCCATAAATATGTCAAGGGTCTAGGTTGGCAAATACTATAATAGATATATATATGTAAAATCAAACTGAAATTCATATATAGTTCTCAAGCAATCACGCAATTATGTGTATATATGCAACAAAAGCAATATTATAATTACGAGAAAAATAAACCTGGATCCGTTAAAATTATCTTGTCTCAATTATCGCAAAAACTTGGTTTTATAACTGATTCGAAAAACAAACTGTTTTATGAATCTTAAAAAGAAAATCTTTAGACTGAAGAATGGTTTTAACTTAAAACTGAGATTTATAATAAATCTTAAAACAAAAACCATTTAATCCTTTTACCCAAAAATATTAAACTGGTTCTAACGATCCAACTTTATAATACTGATCTTAGTGTTTTGAATTTACTTAAAAAAAAAAAAACTGATTCTATAAAAGTTTATTAAATTGGAAAAACCAAAAATTTACTTGATAAAAAATCCTAAGTAAACTTATTTTGGATAAAATATCTTAAAAACCAAACGAGTTCTTTTGGGCCATAACTTGGTCCAAAGAACTGGGCTTTTGGGCCTGGATAACGTGACTAGGCCCAAAAACAAAACCAAAGCAAAAAACTTAGGTTTGGTGCAATTTGATCATCGCACGGCCCCACCGTCTTGGCGATCCGGCCGCCACCACGATGCTGTGGTGTGGTAGTGGCTACCATCGATCATCGCAAAAGGCTGTCACCACCACGCTGGTGGTGTTGCCGCGGTCTATCCACAATCCGGCTACGGCCGACCGAGGTGCGGGTCTTGATCGAATGCGGTACCACCACCACTAGGCGTGGCCGTGAGGCAGCCAGTGGTGGTTGGTCTGGCGGCGATTAACGCCACCGCCTTGGCTTGGCCTTAGGGCAGCCGGCGGTGGTTGGATGTTTTCTTTCAACAACGCTACGCACCACCACCACCAAAGTGTTTCCGGTGGTCGAGAACACCGCCGCCACCATCAAATCCGTCGATTGCCACCACCACAAACGGTGGTGTGGCTTTCGATCGGTGGTCCGTACAACCAATCAACACCGCCACCACACGACCATGGCCACCGTCGCTCTCGGTCGGCGGCAACAGCAGCAAAAACGGCGCTGCCGCTGCCATCGTTGTGTGCGATCATGAAGCATCCGTCACAACCAAAGTGGTTTCGGCCATAGCCATCGCCACCACTACTCACGGTGGCTTGTTGATCGAATCAGTATCACCGCCACCACAATCGGTGGGGCGGTGGTGGTTTTCGTTCAAGGCTGACGCCTCCACCATCCAATCATGATTGCAACCACGACGGTCGATGCCGCCACCACCAATCGGGTGGTGCGGCTTGGTGGTTTGTAGCAGCGGCCGACGCCACTACCACCGATCTGGTGGTTTGGCTCGGTGCTTTCATCGATGGTCGATGCCATCACCACCAATCGGGTGGTGTGGCTTGGTTTGTTCTTCGCAGCCGGTGATTGGCCTGGCGGTCCGGTCGGCTAACTGCCGCCATTCCACCGCCGATCATCGATTGGTGTCTTTGGTGTGAGGCGATAAAAACTTAAAATTTTAAAATTAAGACGAACAATTTTAACGGATCACACACAAAACAGATAAACTGATAAAACTAAAAACGATTTGAAACCATGGCTCTGATACCACTGTTGGGTTTTTGTGGGTATCCTCGAATCAAACTGACTCGAGGATTATCTCAGATCTATCAAAACCTCGCTGGTTTGATATATCTCATAGGTTAATCAAACTGATAAAACCTGTGTGATCAAAACAAGCTGTTTTGATCTTGTTTGTGCGGAAGCGATAAAAGCTGAAAAACCCATTAAGCCTAATGATCTTTTAATCGTTATAGTTTAATCCTATTAATTTGGTTTAGATCAATTTACCTGGTTGCTTGAGAATAGATCCACCAATGATCGACCAGCGAACGTTCCTCTAGCAGAACTGTGAAACCCGAATAACCGAAAAACTGGAATCCGACCCGGGGGGGGGGGGGGGTGGGGCGCCGGTTTGGAGAGAGAGGAGTGGGGAGACAGAAAACTGATTTTCTCAACTGAAAAACCTTAATGTTTCTTAACCCATAGGCCTTTATTTATATGGGAAAAATACAGCAGTTTGAATGAGATTCAGCTTCCATATTATAATTATCTGAAATTCATTCCTTTTATAAACTGGAAAAGAATTTGCCTATGATAATTATGATTTATATATTTATCTAATATATAAAATCTTATTAATTAACTATTATATATTTATTTGCCTAATAAATATATAATATCCTAATTAATTAATAATCCTCCAACTTTGGTAATTCTGACTGTAATTACCCAATAGATTTATAATACACTATTATAAATCCTAACTCTCCATTTCGGGGTTTCATCTAACTTGTTCGACTTATAGGTCCTCACAGGTGTGACCCTCAAGTGTCTTGTAACATTGGATGTATAATCACTTGGTTTGTCAACTCTGCACATAATTCCTAACAGGTTTTAGAAGAGAAGATTGTGGATCTTGAAAATCTTCTCAAAACGACTCAATCTGAGTATGAATCTCTCAAATTCAAAGAAAAGACTAAGCACAATGCTGAAAGAGAGATGCTTCTTGAGCAAATCCAGTCTCTACAACAAGTTGTGCATGAAAGTGAGCATGATCTGGTTAATGAAAGAAACAGGTTTGCAAAAGACAGAGAAGAATATGTTCAAGAGATTTTAGAGCTTCAAAGGACAGTGGCTGATCTTCAGAAATTGTTAGAAGACAAAGGTGGTCAGGAGAAGCAAAATGTGGAAATAGAGTTTGCAAAAGAAAGCCACATGTTTGAAACAGAAATTGAGCAGCTTACAAAAACTGTTTCTGATCTTCAAAATACTTTAACAGAAGAAAGAAAGGTATTTGATTTGAAAAGTGTTAATCTTTCAAAAAAAATATCTGAGTTAGAGAGGAAGATTATCCTAGACAAGAAGAATTCTTTGAAGAAACCGAGTATTCGTGCTGGGAAATATCAAAATATGATGCATGAATTTGAAGAAGAGATCCATGTTGTTAAATCAGAAAGGAAAGTTGATGACAAGAAAAGTATTGAGCTTCAAAAGCAGATTGTTGACTTACAAAATCAGTTATCTGATGTAAGACATCAATTTAAACAAAAAGAGAAGGTTCTTCGACATGAAAAGAATGTTTTAGAACAGATAATCGCTGAACCTAAAAAGCCAATTCTTGTGGAGAAAGATTTTGCGGATCAAAAGGAAGCGTTTAAAGCTGAAATAAACAAACTTACAAGCAAGTTATCAGGCTTATCAACTGACATCATGAATGAGCAACAAATGCGATCTGATCAACAGAAGAAGCTTAATGATCTTTTTGAAGAGAGAAACAAGCTTTCTTCTAAAGTGAAGGAACTTGAGAAGACAATTTTCAAAGCTCATGATTCAAGCAATGTGGATAGTGCTTCACGGAGTAATATCAACTCAAGTGGTCAGATTCGTACTTCAAATCTCTTCTATGATCGTCGTGTTGATTATTTAGGTAATCATCGTTTTTCAAATGGTAAGTTTGTTTGGCAAGTCAAGGGATCTAATGCAAAGGTAAATCATACAAAATCTTTTGCTTCGGAATCCACAGTTCAAAAGAACAAATTTTTTCATGATACATCTTTTGGTAATTCTGAGTTAGTTTATTCTAGAAGTAAACTTCTTAGTCTTTCCAAAAGAACATCATATGGTTCTTACTCTCCAAGAAATGATTTTGTATGTGACGATTATATCGATGACAGATTTGGGATTTACAAGATTTCTTCTTATAAATCAAATGCATCTAACATTCGAGGATCCACATTCAAGTGGATACCAAAATCTTTCTTGTCTTGATTTTGCAGGTAAGTGGCTCTTGAATAAATCAGTTCAAGACCCGATCATCAATGTGTTATATGAGCGTTATTGTAAGTATCCCTCTAAACCCTAGTTCATAACTTGCGCCTAATTGTGTTTAACCGTGGTGTTCATCATCAGGAACTTACTTGTGTTCGTTCCTTTCCGATTCTAAATCGTTTCACGAATTACCACGTGTTATAATTTTCTTCACATTGTTATTTCCACATCTCATATATTCGTTGAAATTATTTGATGGAAATACACTCGCTTGAATTCCAATTTGATTTCAATGCACGTTATTTCATTTCAGTGATTCAATTTTTATTCAGAATATTAATCGTGACTTGTTCTTCACAATTAAACCTTCTAATCATTGATTCTTTTCTTGAATACACTGTACTCACTGCGTCCATCTGTTTAGCGCTTGAATTTTGTTCATTGGAATTCACGATCAAGAATCTTGATTTCTACAATAAGGCATCCGATGTTAGAGCAATTGAATGAATTTATTCAACATATGCTCTTTTCAACGTATATTCTCCATTTCCATTCAAAATATGTTGTTCCCCATATACATATTGTATCACATATGAATCACCATCATATCACGTTCTGGTATGAATATACTCACCGTTTCCAAGAATATCATTTCTTGATATCAACTTATGTGTGATAGGATATAGAAGTTTCTATGATCAATCCAGAGCCGGAGGATCTACCCAAGAAACACATCCCTAGGTTAGACCTAGTTTGTGAGGTTGTGCATGAGGTAAAATGCCGAGAGCTTGAGTGTAGGGGGAGTTAAAAGAAAATGGTGAGAGTGAGACAGGATCAAAAAGAATAAAAGACGATCCTTCCCAAACCTATACAGTTATCCGGGTAACCACATCATATATTCATTCTCGATTCTTTGGAGATGAATATTGAAACAAGACATGGACCCAGTGTCGATAACTCGTGTCACCCCACCAAGCTACTCAAATATCTCTTAAAAGATGTTTGTTTCAATTTTCACGGAGAATTACCACATCATCTATCTAATCTTCACTCGGAAGATTTAGATATTGAAACAAGGAAGACATCCTCTCCGGTCTGCGAACTTCATATTCTATGCACAAGAGTCTATTGATTATCAATCTGCGTCCCAGGTTGAATCAATATTTGAGCCTAATGATTATGATGATATTTCTTTGACACTTGCACGAGTCTTTGTGATTCCAATTGCATATCTTTGTGATATTGCCGGAACAGTCTGAGAACTTAGTTTTATAACTATGATTCAGTGATGACTGGAAGTCCTATCAGTGCTACCCCTTTGCCAACACTGAAAATAGGCCACACAATTCTACGAGTTGTTGTGTCAATAGTTGCTAAATGTGCCTCTATGTTAGCCGATTACCCATTGTTTGAGGGGGAGACACTCTATTTGCATGTGCTATATTGAGAAAGAAATGGTTCTTTGAATGGTAAAGCAAGTTTTGAAGGGGAGCATTTCTTTTGAATAAGATAGTTTGATGAGATGTCTTTGATTGTGCATGATGTTCAGGAGTCTCCTAACCATCATGAGGGGAGAAGTTCTATCAAAGACATTTGCAAAAACATGATGACGATATGGGATATATGTGCAAGAGTTCAGGATGATATGTGTTGAAGAATTCAAGACATCAAGTATGGTTGTGTGAAGATTTCAAGGTGTTGGTTGTGAAGAAGTTACTAATGATGGTCTTTTCAATACAAGAGATGATATTGTGAAAGAAATGATGAAAGTATCAAGATTCGAAGAGGTAAATAGTTGAAGCAAGTGTTGATGTTGATAGTGAAGAAATTTGAAGATGTACTCAGTTGAAAGTAAAATCTGTTTTGGTTTGAGAAGAAAAAGTGATCTTTGAAGCAAGTATGAAGAAAGTATCAGTTAAGGGGGAGCAAGCAGAAGTTAAGGGGGAGCTAAAGAAAATTCTGAATTTGAATCTTTTTATTCTAAGGTTGAAAAGCCTTTGGATTTAAAGATTGAACTTGTGTTGTGAAGATTGATGAAGAATGTTGGATTGGTCAAAGATACCAGAGTTGGTTGAGAAGCTTGACAGTATAGTGGATTGATTCAAGTGATCTACAATGTTATTGATTTAAGAGAAGAATTATCTTTTCCTGAAGATGATTTCAAGATGAAAGACGTTGCTATGAAGATGATGTGTGCATAAATGGGGAGATTGTTATTTGTATGACTTTTGTAACCGGAAACGTTTGTTTGACATGAAGACAGAAGATCGGTAAAGCTGAAGCTCATTTTGAAGAGTGATCTCGAATACAAAGGGGGAGATTGTTAGAGCAAATATTATTGTATCCGAGATCATAAGATGAGTAAACAATATTGAAGTTAAAGAAAGTCAAACAAGGAAGTCAAAGATGGAAAAGTCATGAAGAAAGTCAAAAGTCAAAGTATTAATTAGATTAGTCAAAGTCTTAATTAGAAATGTCAATGTAATTGTTAGTGAGGTCAAAGGTATAAATAGTAAGTAAGAAGGAGTGTTAGTTAGAGACTTGATAAAAGGAGCTTATTTGTAATATTCATTAGAGTGTGTTCTAGAGAGAGAATCTAGAGAGAGAATGTTCATATTGTAAAGATTACATCATGGAATGAAGATTTGATTGTTTAATCTATTGTTTCTTGCACTTACAGTGGCAATTGAGAGGGTTATGAGAGTCGTATCAAGAGATTAAGTGTGTGTAGATTTAGGTGTTTTGTACTTTCTCTCTCTTTCCTCCATGGATGAATAAAGATATGGCTTCATGATCTATCTCTCCTCTAATTGTTTTGATTTCTTGTTCTAACAAAGTGAAATCCATCACTGAATTACAATCCCCAAGAAATGTCAAAGAAGTTCAGAAACTAACAGGACGTGTGGCTGCTTTAAACCGATTCATCTCATGATCATCGGATAAGTGCCATTTGTTCTACAATGTTCTACGTAAAAGTCAAGGTTTCTTATGGACGGACGAGCATGAAAAAGCTTCGCAAGATTTAAAGCAATATATGGTTTCACCACCATTACTGACTAAACCCATCGAAGGCGAAAGCTTGCAATTATATCTAGCAGTAAGCAATAATGCGACAAGCACAGTGCTCTTACAAGAAGAAGACCAACAGTAGCGACCAGTTTACTACGTAAGCAAATCCTTCCTCGACGCAGAGACCAGGTACACATCAATGGAAAAACTGCTACTAGGCCTCGTGACAGCTGCAAAAAATTTAACTTTGAATCGTATCTGATAACTCCAAAATTATACATGTTTTAATAGTTTTGGTTTGCAATGTTTGACCCCGTTTTGACCCATTTTCTGGATGTTTTACACACGAAAGCTATTGAATATTGGTTTTACAGGTTTTTGAGGCTCTTGAGCGAAAAAGTACTAAAAGTTGCGAAAAAGTGGGAAAATACAAAATGTGGAACAGAAGTCCTTCGCGTCCGCAAAGTGATAATTCTCGCACCGCAAAGTGAAGAATTTCTAGAAGATTCCTGCTTTTGGTGGATTTCGCATTTGAGTTCAGGAGTTTAGCGGTCGCGAAGTATTTAAAGACCCTCTTTGGAATATTCTAGAAGAAGCTGATTTGAAGAATTAGGTTTCGTTAAATGGTTCGCGCCGCGAAGCTGCTGCTTCGCGATCGCGAAGTGGGTCGACAACTTTTATAAGTACTGGCTTCTAACCTGGTTTTGGGAAATAGAGTCATAAATTAGATAGCTTTATTCCAGAGTCAGTTTGCACTAAAAGTGACAGGAGAGAGAGAGATTTTATAAGCGTAGAACGTGAGAAGATTATCACCCGGAGTCTGTTATCTGGTATCCGATCATCTCCAGTTTCATGGTCTGTCTAAAGTTTTTTTTAATCTTTATTTGCTGTTTTTATTTATGTCTAGTGAGTAGTAGTTTTGTTACTGCTTATTATGGTTATGATGAACCATGTTGGATGATGTTTTGATAATTAATTGATTTAGTAGTTTTGTTTGATTGATTGAACCAAGTTAATGTTTTGAATGTGGCTTTTCTGAACTTGTTGGTTTGGTGTATCTATTGTTGGATAGGTAGACTCCTTCGGGTTAATCAACCTCCTTTATCTCTTATTACGGCAAAACGGACTAAAGTGGTAATTAGTGTGCTTGAACCATAAAGTAGACTATTTAGAAAGATCCCGCAACCTAGCATTAATGAGGATAACTTTTGCTAAGATTGCTTGACGACCAGTCCTTGTAATTGGGCCGGGAAACCAACCTGGTTTATAATAAGAGATAATACATGTTAGTGTGCTTCTAGCTTAAATTCCTACAATAGTCAAATAAACTACATTTTTGTGGTTTAAATAACTCATCCACAAGGGAATTCAACCTAAACGATAATAAGTACTATCTTTGTTAATTATTGTTTAAAGTAAAGTTTTAATCTTTTTCTTGTTTTAAAATAGCTTTGAAAAGAAAAACCCTCTTTTGGTTAATTAAGCTTTATAAGATTTCTTTTGAATAACTTGACTGTTCCCAGTGGTAAGAACGATACCCGGACTTTCCTAAACAATATTGCTATCGATCAGGTACGCTTGCATGTGAATGGTGATTGGTTAAGGTTATTTTGTGGTTAAACTTGGTTTTGTTTTAATATATACATTTTACACCATCAAGTTTTTGGTGCCGCTGTCGGGGAACGGTAGTTATTTGATTTAAATCTTTGTAGTTTGGTTAATCGATCCTTGTGAGGGATTTTATCCCTTGCAAGATAGTTGCTTTTTAGTTTAGACTTTAGTTAATTAAGTCTTGTCGGCGGTAGTTAAGCCACCGGTAAGTCTTTATCTTGAGCAGGTGCGTTTTCACTGTTTGTTGTGTTGCCAAAATCGGGGATAATCAACCCATGTGGGGAAGACAGTTTTTCTTTTAACTGCGTGGTTGTGTTTGAACAATTTTATTTTTCTGTTGGCTTGCTTAGGATTTTTAAGTAGTTTGGTTTGGCTATTTTTCATTTGTTCGTTTTTACTTTTTCTTTTTCTTTTTGTTGGTAGATATGGCGATTTATGATCGAGCATGAATTTTATGCACCACTCTCAGATCAGAACAGATTTCGTCACATAACCCGGGAAGTTTCTCTTTTTCCCAATTACTCCTTAATTGTTTTGATTGTTGCATTGAGGACACTCAAATTTTAAGTGTGGGGAGGGGGTTATGTAGACTTATCTGTTTAAATGGGTTCACTTTTTGCTTGTGGATTGTCGTTTTTCAAACTTTTGAAAGCTTTGAGATTTGACCCCAATTTTTTTCGAAATCTGAGATTGTTTTTGAGACTGAGTTGCTTGCATAGGAGAACACTGAATAGGATAAGTTGAGTAAAAGGATGCCTTGGAATACTGATTACCATGAGTGCCTCACCCAATTCCGTTGAGAGATTGAGCCTATATTGTTATATCTATTCATTTCTGTGAGGAATACCGACTTTGACCCAAGGTAGAACTTGTCATTTGAATGCTTGTCGAGACCACATAAGAGAAGTATTTATCACCATTGCACTTATAGAGGCCTTCGTTTCTAACCCTTTAGCCTTCGTCATGTAACCTCATCATAAGGTTATCTGATTTGCCTAGCCTTTGATTGAAAAGTGTTCACCTTTTAACACTTTAATCGTTGAAACCATTTTGAGCCTTAGCCTTTTTCATTTCATTACCCACTATACACTTTATCCTTGAGCCTAATTGTTTATCTATCTCTTGGCCGTAACTTAAATTTGAATCTTGAGATGTTTTGATCCAGTTTTTCGTATCTGACAGTTCGTATGGGATTGAGATTTAAAAAGAGCCCAAAAGCGACATAGTTGCTGCCCTGAAAAAAAAAAGAGAAGAAAAAAAGAAAGAGAAAATATTTGAGACTCAGAAAAGAAAAGAAATATCAAAAGAGTCGAGAATACAAAAAGAAAAGAATGAGAGCTAAAAAGAGAGAAAAAGAATTTGTGCCCCAAATAAGCCATAGGCTTAGGCCAATTCTAAAAGAGAATACTCATCCCAAAAGTTTCACTGTTTGAAAGTCAGATTGTTTCACTGTTTGGATCATTACTGATTAAGTTTTCAAGTTTTTGTTGCATAACCCTTAGTCACTTATATATATCCTTTATCCTACCCTTAACCCTTAGCCTAACATTGCAACCCTAAAGTCCTCTTGACAGTTGACAACTTCTCAGTGGTGGAGATTAGATTTGGTGACAAGCTTATGCATACGAGAATTAGTCGAGTATTGGTGTGATCACTTACATATACACTTTTACCCTCGAGAGATACACTTTATATGATTATTCATACTATGTGAGGGTAAAAGGTTGATCTTGGTATCCGATTACTTGACGAGTCTTGTTTGTGTGTTCGATTGTGTGAATATACTCTGTTCTTTTTGATGATCTTGGGTTGAGATAATTTTGGAGTTATCTTTCTTATTTTTCAGTCTTTTGATTGAGGACAATCAAAGCTTAAGTGTGGGGATTTTGATAACACCAAAATTATACATGTTTTGGTTGCGCGTAATCGTATGACTTTACCCCATTTCTCACCCGTTTATGATCATTTCATGCACTAAATGAGCTTTTTATTGATTGTGAAGGATTTGGAGGCCGTAGAATGGAAAAGTACGGAAAAAGACGAGAAAACGTGAAAAATGCACGAAGTCAATACAGAAGTCACTTGGCGATCGCGAAGTTCCATGTTTGGCGCCGCCAAGTTCGACTGAAGTGCAGATTAGGGATAATTTTAAGTGTTTGGCGTCGCCAAGTGAGCAGTTTGGCGATCGCCAGATGGCGCCTGGTCATTTTTCTTTAAATATCAGCCTCCTCCTTCAGTTCCGGACATGAGTTTTGAAGTGCGATACACGAGGGGAATACAGAGGAACGAGAGTGAGAGTACAGAAGGTGCCGATACGCTGCGGAAGTCGATCTCTGATCATCTATCGTTGTACTGTCGGTATCATGTCAATGTCTACTCTTGTTTATGTTTTTGTTTTCAATATGAGTGAGTAGTCTATTAGTAGTGCTTGTCATGATAGATGAACCTTTGTGGATGATATTTTGCAATTAATGTTTATTGGTTTGTTTTTGATTAATTGAATGTCGATTATGGTTTTTTCTGATTATTGTTGTTGTGGCGATTTGAAATCACTTGGTTGGGTGTATTTGTTAGACCAAAAACAGATAGACTCCGAAAGGATAATCAACCTACCTTAGCCTGACTTGGACCATAGAGTTATGTTAAGGGGCTACTTTGACCAATAAGTGACCGATAGTAAAAGAGCCATTGCAATACTGATTGGGAAGGGTTTACCGATTCTGAATTGTGGACCAAACGATTTAGGATTGGAATTAGGAGGACCATATCCTAGTTCATAGCCATAAATTGCACATGTTAGGGTGTCCCATACTTAAATTCCTACAATAATCAAAACAACCAAACCTTCGATTTATTCATGTAATCCATATTAGGGATTCGCATTATCATGATAAGTACTGCTGTTTTTCCCTTATTATAATCTTCAATTATTATTTTAACCGCTTTCTTAGTTTTACTTAATTAATTATCTTTTTCAGTATTCAAAACCTTTTCATACAAAACCCCCCTTTTTTAGATTAATTAAACTGATTCAGACTTTAGTCTACAATAACTTGACCGTTCCCAGTGGTAGATACGATACCTGGACTTTCCTACACTATATTACTCACGATCAGGTACGCTTGCCTGTATATGTGGTAAGACGGTGGCTAGGCATTAGAGGTTAAAACTTGTTACGCTTTTTATATACGATAATTACCGCATCAATCCGCAATCAAAAAAGCCGAAGACAAGGATGTCGAAATCAACGAGGAACTAATAAAGATGATTGGTAAGGTAACATTTCATGGTAAGCCAACTGAAGAACCATATCAACATCTTGAAGCATTTGAGGATATTTGTGACTTATTCAAAACCAAGGGAGATCAGGTAAAATTGCAATTATTTCATTTCACTGTAACTGGAATGGCAAAAGAATGGTTTCGGAAACTCCCACAAGACTCAATTGCAATGTGGGAGGAACTGAAATCTTCATTTCTAGTAAGACATTTCCCTCTTTCTAAAATAAATAATTTAAAAGATGAAATAGGGCATTTTAAGCAAGGAAAAGAGAGCCTTGAGAAAGCTTGGGGGAGGTATAAAGATTTAGTTTTAAAACTCGCGAACAATGGTTTTGAGGAAAAGGAAATAATTGAGACTTTTTATGCTGGTTTGACTAACGAGTCTCGTTTGAGGTTGGATTCTTGTAGTGGAGGTATCTTTGCATACAGGACAGAAAAGGAAGCACACAAACTTCTAGATGATCTTGAAGCACACCACCTTGATTGGTCAACAGACGAAGAAGACGAGCCAGTACAGGTAAATGAGGTAACTGCAGCTCAGGAAGAATTAAGATACAAAAGTGGAAAGTGCGGTTATGCTCACCCGACAAAGTTTTGCACATGGCAACAACTTCCACGTCTCCCACGCGTCCTATCCCAAAAGAAGAATTGATTGAACTAATCTTATCTGAATTTATGATAGGACAAGGAAAGGTAAATGCTGATGTTGACCGACAAATTCAAAATTTTGCTAGTCACATTGCAGGTCTACACAAGGATTTGGGTCTCATACTCAGAATTTGTAAGCCTTCCCGCACATACATACGGATGAGGAGAACCCGGCCGAAGTGTTCATCACCACGAGAGGAGGTAAGGTTGTTGAAGGACCATCTATGCCTGAAACTGACCAAAATCCTAATTTTTAGGTTGTTGAACCAGAGGTCGAGCTACCATCAAACCAGGCGGAAGACGGTGGAGAAGAAGTAGTTAGACCCAAAGAGTCCACTCCCATTCCAAATCTAGCCAAAATACCATACCCCGCTAGATTAAGAAAAGAAAAGAAAGAGGCATAATACCGTAAGTTCATTGATTTAATTAAGCAAGTTAATATTAACGTGCCTCTTGTGGATTTAATTGCAGGGATGCCAAACTATATGAAGTTCATCAATGAGCTGGTATCCAACAAAGCTAATTTTGGAGCTGAAGGAGTCGCATTTCTGAATGCTGAATGTTCCGCTATCCTATCCGACACCCCTAAAAAGGGAGATCTAGGGAGTTTTACTATTCCTTGCTATTTTGGTAAAAATATCTCTTGTAGGGCTTTAGCAGACTTAGGAGCAAGTATCAATCTTATTCCCTTGACATTTTACCAAAAACTAGGATTAGGGGACCTAAAGGACACTCAAATGACTATTCAGTTAGCGGACCGGTCCATAAAATACCCTGTAGGAATTGTCGAGGATGACTTGGTACAAGTAGACAAGTTCGTCTTTCCGGCCGACTTCCTGATTCTTGACATAACGGATGAGGTCAAGGTACCTCTAATCCTTGGCAGACCATTCCTTAACACCGCCCAAGCAGTAATATGTGTAGCCAAGAGACAACTTAGCTTAGGGATTGGCGACGATAGGATCACTTTTTCCATTGATCAAACTATGAGTTACGCTATTTCCACTGATGACAGAGATTATGAAGATGATTTTAATCAATCTTTCGAAACAGAACTTAACAATCATCTTTGTGAAATAGGTAAACTTGAGCATGAAAGCAAGGAAATTCCTCAAGCAGAAGGAGAGGTTGAATTCAAAGAGATCAAGCAAGAAGACAAAGTAAGGGTGAAGACCTCTCTCGAAGAACCACCGGATTTAGAGTTGAAAGACCTGCCGGAGCATCTCGAGTATCAATTCCTTGAAGGTAGAAACTCTTTACCCGTGATTATATCATCTCTGCTTAAACCTGAGGAAAAAGAGCGACTTCTTGAAATTCTGAAAATGCATAAAAAGGCCCTAGCTTGGAAAAGCTCGGATATTCCCGGGATAAGCCCCTCTTTTTGTACATATAAGATTTTAATGGAAGACAATTTTAAGCCGTGTGTACAAAAGCAAAGGAGGCTTAACCAAAAAATGCAAGAAGTTATGAAAAAAGAGGTCATCAAATTACTTGATACCAGAATTATCTACCCTATCTCTGATAGTCCGTGGGTAAGTCCAGTTCAGGTAGTCCCTAAGAAGGGAGGACTCACAGTTGTCACTAATGATAACAACGAGTTAGTTCCCACTCGGACTGTCACTGGTTGGAGAGTTTGCATAGATTATAGGAAGCTGAATGACGCCACTAGGAAAGATCATTTCCCTCTCCCATTCATAGATCAAATGCTAGAGCGTTTAGCGGGAAATGACTTTTATTGCTTCCTTGATGGATTCTCGGGGTATTTTCAAATCCCAATTGATCCCGAGGATCAAGAGAAGACCACCTTCACATGCCCTTAAGGGACATTTGCTTATAGACGCATGCCTTTTGGCCTATACAATGCACCGGCCACTTTTCAAAGATGTGTGACTGCAATTTTTCAAGACATGATAGAGGATTGCATGGAGGTTTTTATGGATGATTTTTCTGTGTATGGTAATTCTTTTGATGCATGTCTAAAAAGCTTGGACAGTGTCTTAGCCAGAAGTGAAGAATCTCATCTAGTTCTCAACTGGAAAAAATGCCACTTCATGGTATGAGAAGGTGTAGTTTTGGGTCATAAAATCTCAAAAGATGGATTGGAGGTGGATAAATCTAAGATAGATATTATCTCAAAGCTTCCTCCACCAAACAACATAAAAGGGGTAAGGAGTTTTTGGGGGCATGCCGGGTTTTATAGGAGCTTTATTAAAGATTTTTCGAAAATTACTCAACCCTTGACAAAACTCCTTGAAAAAGATGCACCTTTCATTTTTGATGAAAGTTGCATCACAGCTTTCGAAACTTTGAAGCATCAATTGACGAATGCCCCTATAATGGTTCCCCCCGATTGGAACCAACCTTTTGAGATTATGGGTGATGCTACTGATTAAACAACCATTTTCAATCGATTAGCTACGCTAGTCGCACTTTGAACGATGCCGAAGAAAACTACACCACGACTGAGAAAGAGCTTTTAGCTGTCGTTTTTGCCATAGAGAAGTTTAAGTCCTATCTTGTGTTGTCAAAATTTATATTTTACACCGACCATTCGCCTCTAAAATACCTCTTTGCTAAGCCCAGACTCATCCGATGGATACTTCTATTGCAAGAGTTTGATATAGAGGTAAGGGATAGAAAAGGCGCCGAAAATTTAGCTGCCGACCATTTGTCCCTCTTAGAGAATCCTGAATTAAGTTCGGATAGTAAGAAAGTCATCCGGGATAAATTCCCTGATGCGAACCTTAGTGCTATAAAGACCATAGGAGAGGACCCTATGCCTTGGTATGCAGATTTTGCAAATTATCTTGCAGCCAGAGTTCTTGTCAAAGGTATGACCCATCATCAAAAAGGTAAGTTTTTCTCAGACTTAAAGCATTATTTTTGGGCGAAACCATACTTGTTCAGAATAGGACCCGATTGTATTCTCCATCGATGTGTCTCCGGCCTTGCCGCTTGGGACATTCTCGAAAACTGTCACAGAGGCCCTACGGGGGGCCACTTTGGAGCAAATCTAACCGCAAGAAAAGTTCTTGAGTTGAGATTTTATTGGCCTACCATTTTCAAAGATGCACACGCGATTATCAAATCCTGTGATGCATGTCAAAGAACAGGCAATATCACGAAAAGGGATGAGATGCCTCAAAAGAGTATTTCAGTTAGTGAGATATTTGATATTTGGGGGATTGATTTTATGGGGCCATTTCCTGACTCCCAAGGTAACAAGTACATTCTTGTGGCAGTGGATGATGACTCTAAATGGGCAGAAGCTAAAGCTTTACCCACCAATGATGCTAAAGTGGTTGTTAACTTCGTAAAATCTCTTGTGTGTAGGTATGGTTGTCCGAAGGCCATCATCAGTGATAGGGGGACGCACTTTTCAAACTACCTTTTTGTTAGGACCAAATTGTCCTAATTAGAAAGTTTTATAAAGGATGCTTTGAAAAGGATTAATTAGTGTTTAGCTAGTTAATTAGTTTATTGGGCTTGGGCTTGGGCTTTTGTATTTAGGCCCCATATATAAAGGGGTTTAGGGTTGAGAGAAAGGTGTGGAAAATCATTCTCATGAGAGTCGATTAAGGTGTGTGTGTGTTTTTCTTGTAAGCATTTTGAGAGCTCTCAATAATAAAATACAAGAAACTTTTGCATTTCATCTATTTGATTTCTCTCCATTTTCATCTCGTTGTGTGATTGTTTGGACCTCACAAATGGTATCAGAGCCAAAAAAATCATTAGATTTGTTTGTTCCTATTAAATCAAACAACTAGAGATGTTTTTATTGGGTTTTTGAAACTTTTTTTTGAGAAAAGTTTCATTTTGAGTTTTTGGGGTTTGGATCTTGATGAAGATGATGAAAATGGGTGTTTGGGTTATGTTTTGAAGCAACTTTGAGCTTGATCTCTTCTATTTTTCAAGTTGCTTCATTTTTTTTGGATCTGGAATGAATTTTTGGGCTGAATATTCATATTTTCCGAGTTGGAAAACTCGAATCTTCAAGTTTTCCGAGTTGAAAAACTCATATTTTCCGAATCCAAAAAAAATAAAAAATTCCGAACCGGTGAATAGTGTTTTTCCGAATCGGAATAGTAAAAAAAAAAAATTTCCGAACCGGTGAATAGTGTTTTTCCGAACCGGAAAACCAAATTTTCCGAATCGGAATAGTAAAAATAGTAGTACAAAAAAAAATCCGAACCGGTGAATAGTGTTTTTCCGAACCGGAAGACATTATTTCCGAACCGGATGAATAGTAAAAAAAAATTTGGAGTACCTTATTGTTCTCATTTTCCGACTCGGGAAACATGAAATACTTCTTCGGGTTTTCTGGGTTTCCTGACTCGCTCTTGAGACGAAGGTATGCTCAAATTTTGTTAGACTCTTGAACTACCTTGCTGTTCCTATTTTCCGACTCGGGAAACATGAAATACCCCTTTCGGGTTTTCAAGGTTTCTCGACTCGCTTTTGAGTCAAGGTTATGTTCAATTTTTGTTAACATTTCCGAACTCCATTTCCGACTCGGGAAACTGCATTTCCCGACTCGAGTATCATCTTCAAATAAGCCTTCAAGATCATATTCCGCTGCGATCTAGACCAACCCAGATTCAGATACATTTGATGTTTCAAAACCCCTGCGCTTAAATAGCCACCTTTCTTTCCCAATTGATTCGTAAAGATTACATCAGCCCCGTTTTAGCCCAAATTCAGTTTTCAATCGTGAAAATTGAATTTCTCTCATTTCCCCAACTGCTCCAGATTTTTTGAAGACATGTCAGATTTGTAACGATTTCAGAACGACGGTGAACGAATTCTGCATTTGGTTAGATTACTCAGAAGCCTGACTCTCTGCAACCATTATTCTAGAGTTTTTCCTCGATGGAATTATTCCTCCTGTCCGGTGGAGTTGAGTTTTTCCTTGGATGCCAACTTCGGTGAATGGTACTATTGTAACGTGCTTAATTCCTAACCATTTCACCGTTGTGGAGGTTCAGTTGCGATCTAGAATTTTGAGTGACGGTCGTCATCCATCTGACTAAGAAGACTAGATCTGGATTTGATTACTTGACATTTTGGAAGATTTCAGGAAATCGACTATTTTCTGAGCAGTAGAGAGATCAAAGCAGAGTATCTCGTTCAGCATCTACTCCCAGTTTCTCATTCCATACGGTGTTTCGGTGATCCAAGCTTCAGTGTTCCCGGTTGTGAGCTTATCAGATTTAAAGCTCTTATGCTGAATTCATATTCAACAAGGGGTCAAAGACAGAACCTTTATCTTTCTTGCTGATCTGCACGGTAACTCACACATGCATCTATCCCTTTGTTTCTCTTGGCTGGAGATCAACATAATTGGATGAATCAACATGCTCTGGTTCAAGCTGTTGTATTCTGCGGTTATCAGACGTGTCGAGTTATTTACAGGTTGAGTTGTAGTTTGTGCAATCAGTCGCGGTTATTGCAAATTGGATATGGTCTTTCAGTTGAAACCGAAGATGAAGAGCTACAATCGAGGGGGAGCTTGGAGATCAAAATGTAGCCGAACGCCACTAAGGTTTTCTCACGAAAGTAAGGGGGAGAAGATCAGAGATGCCTCCTTTACAAAACTTTAGGGGGGGATTGTTAGGACCAAATTGTCCTAATTAGAAAGTTTTATAAAGTATGCTTTGAAAAGGATTAATTAGTGTTTAGCTAGTTAATTAGTTTATTGGGCTTGGGCTTGGGCTTGGGCTTTTGTATTTAGGCCCTATATATAAAGGGGTTTAGGGTTGAGAGAAAGGTGTGCAAAATCATTCTCATGAGAGTCGATTAAGGTGTGTGTGTGTTTTTCTTGTAAGCATTTTGAGAGCTCTCAATAATAAAATACAAGAAACTTTTGCATTTCATCTCTTTGATTTCTCTCCATTTTCATCTCATTGTTTGATTGTTTGGACCTCACACTTTTGGAGAAGACTCTCAAGCGATATGGAGTACATCATCGTTTCTCAACATATCACCATCAAGCAAATGGAAAAGCGGAAAACACCAACAGGGCTTTGAAGCGGATTCTAGAAAAGACAGTTGACAACAACCCGAATCTCTGGTCTCAAAAGCTTGAAGAAGCTTTATGGGCTTACCGTACGACATACAAAACGCCTATTGGGAGCACTCCCTACCGAATGCTGTATGGTAAGGCCTGTCATCTTCCCTTTGAGTTTGAGCATAAAGCATTGTGGACACTTAAGAAAGTATACCTGGATGACATCAAAAGTGGAAGAGAAAGACTAATCTGTTTGCACGAGCAAGAAGAGCTTAGGTCACTTGCATATGAAAACTCAAAGATCTACAAGGAGCAATGCAAGAAGTGGCATGATGCGCAACTCAAAAGGATTAAGGTTTTCAAAGAAGGAGACAAGGTATTGTTATACCAAACTCGCTTCAAGTTCTCACCAGGTAAGTTAAGATCCCGTTGGATGGGTCCATTTGTCGTGTTAAAAGCTCATCCTTCCGGATATGTGGACCTAATAATAGAAAGAGGACAATTCAGGGTGAATGGCCAAAGATTAAAACTTTATCATAGTGACGACCAAATCAGAGATGGTGAGGTTTGTCATATGATCTTAAACCCCGTTACCTGAATTGACCTTTGGAGTCAGGCTCGAGACTCGCCCAAAAACAAGCGCTTCTCGGGAGGCAACCCGTGTCTTTTTCTTTTTTTAGTATGTTTAGAATTATCCACTAACCAAGTTGGCAGCTTCAATCAAAGAAAGGTACAACCCAGTGAAGAACTGCACAAAAGTATTCAGTCAGCTTTCGCGATCGTGAAAAGCTACCGTGACAGAAAAAGACAAAATAGTCGGGGGAAGGAGTGGTTCAGTTCGCGAACGCGAAGTCCAACGTGAAGGTACATTTTTAAACAGAGAGGCTTCACGAACGCGAAAGTTCAATTTTCGCGTCCGTGAAAGTGTGGAAAACTGACTTTTCGTGCAGGTTAATCACTTTGCCCTGCGAAACTTTGGGTTTCGCGGACGCGAAGGTCGATTAAAAAGTGTTTTGTTCGGTTTTCAAATCATCTTTTTCAGTTTTTCGCTCCCTTTTCTCGTTCTTCTCTCTGAAATTGCTCTAGGAATCTGTACATTCATGGGTTCCAAGAAATCTTGCACTTCATCACGTGATCAACGGAATCACCCGTTCTTATCGTTTGACACGGATGAAATTTCACAAAGCGAAAAGATGGCACTTTTGATTAAGATCGATCGTTTGAGAAAGCAAGATATTGAAATTGGGGCTACGATTGATTTGAACTTTTTTGAGGAGATTGGTTATGGTGAACGTCTCTCGGGTCTACTAAGGAGGGAGTATCGTGATTCATATGGTGTCAGGTGTTTTGTTGGGAATGATTGGGAGAAGGCTCTCGAAACTCACGAGCCAATATATGTCGAGCTTGTGTTGGAATTTCTAGCTACTTTCGAATTCGATGTGGAGGCATTCAACGAAGATAAGTTCGATGGTTTGTGTGTTAAATTCTGCTTGCTCGGGGAGTGGCACTTCATTACACCCCCGCGGTTTGGGGTTTTGCTTGTACTTTTCACAACCGCTTAATCGAATTCGGACTATATTTGTCACTATTTCCTTGGAGGGGATTGAGAACCTAAAGAATATTTTTCGGGTTCGGAGTTTTGGTCAACTATCGGTTATGGTTCGTATCAACGTTCTAATACCAAGGAAAGTTCTATCTTTGCTCCCAAGCACCGTCTCCTACATCGAATGTTGGTCCACTCACTTGCCTTCCGGAAACCCAATAAAGAAAAGGTTCTGGAGAATGATTTATGGTTGCTTTCGAGATTGGTGGATCGAAGTGCACTTACAAATCTCGCATTTGTGATGGCAAAATTGTTTTTGAGGACAACCGAGGTCCACGACAAGGCCGGTATGCGCCTTTGTGGAGGTCAATTCGTGACGGTCATAGCGGACAAATTGGGATCTCTTTCGCCGAAGGTTTGCAAGAAGCTTACTTTACTATCCCCGATGGGAATCCTCGATCGAACTCTTTTCCGGTCTATGAAGCTAATCGTACCCGGACAACAAAAGGGGACCTATGTGTGGATAGGGGATTCCATGATGGAAGAAGATCCTACCGAGATGCCAACATCGGCTCCTCAATCATCCCAACCGTGTTTTTCACCCCACTCGAGCCAAGCATCCGAACCAAGTGATCCAAGTGAATCCACCGGGCCACACGATCTCGATTCGGTTTAAAAGGCAATCAAGAATCTTTCGTTGCAAGTGGCCGATGGTAATCATGATGTCATGGACAAACTCAACCGGATCTCTTATGATGTTCATGGTGTTAGAAAGGAATTATCTTGGGTGACCGCCTCTATGGATGAATACTTTGAAAGTGTAGGTCACACCCCCTCGATGCCATTAGCCCCTTTTCCATTGTGGTCCGAGAATGAAGATGCGCTGCCGGGTTACTCATCTTACGATAAGTGGATTTTTGCGAACCGACCTTAGTCCGGTTCTATTTTGAAGACTTTCGATTTGGTTGTACTATACTTTGATATGCTTGGTTGCGTGTTGGTTGTGGACTTGGTTTGCTTTTATTTTTGTTTTTTGGATTTTTAATTGTTTGCTTGCATTAGGATTTTAAGTGTTTGGTTTTTATTGTCTAGTTCATTTTTACTTTTCTTTCTTTTCTTTTGGGTAATAGATGAAATCGGTTACGATCGAGCACCGCGTATGGTTCCAGAAATCTCTCTTGATGGATTAAGTTTCAAAAACCCGAGAAGTTTCTCTTTTTCCCAATACTCCTTACTTGTTTTTAATTGTTGCATTGAGGACACTGCAAATTTTAAGTGTGGGGAGGGGGTTTTGTAGACTTAACTGCTAATTGTTTGGGTTAACTTATGCCTTTCTGTGAAATCTATCGAGAATCTGAAAGCTTTGAAATTTGACCCCATTTTTTTCGAAATTTGGGATTATTTTTGGACAGAAGAGTGCTTGCATAGGAGGACACTAAGTGAGATTATTTGAATATGAGTATTGCCTTGGATTTACTGATTACCATGAGTGCCTCACCCAATTCCTTTGAGAGTTTGAGCCTTATTGATTATTTGTTTCGTGAGGATTTACCAACTGAGACCCAAGGTAGAACTTTTCATTTGAATGCTTGTCGAGATCACATAAGAGAGGTATTTATCACCATTGCACTGATAGAGGCCTTCGTTTCAACCCTTTTTAAGCTTTCGTTAGATAACCTCATCTTAAAGTTATTTAATTTGCCTAGCCAATTTGTTGAAAGTGTTCATCTTTAACACTTTGTCCCTTGAAACCTATTTTTGAGCCTTAGCCTTTTATTTCTTTACCCAATGTCACTATATTATCCTTTAGCCTATCTTTTTATCTATCTTTTGGTCGTGACTTAAATTTGAAGAACTTGAGAAGTTTTGATCCATTTGGTTTAGAATCTGACAAAATTAGAGGGATTGTGAAAGAGCATAGAAAAAAATATATGGAAAAAAAGAAAAAGTTCAAGAGTCGACATGAAAAAAAAAAGAAATATCAAAAGAGTCCAGAAAAAGAGAAAATAGTTGAGAAAGAAAGAAAAAGGATTTGAGCCCAAATAAGTAATATGCTTAGGCAGATTCTAAAAACAAATGCTCATTCCAAAAGAAAGTAAAGCTAAAGTTAAAAGTCAGACAGTACTCTCAATTGTCTTGGATCATTACTGATTATGTTTTTCAAAATCCTTAGTCACTTATAAATATCCTTTATCCTACCCTAACCCTTAGCCTAACGTTACAACCGTAAAGTCCTCTTGACGGTTGACAACTTCTCAGTGGTGAAGATTCGATCTGGTGACAAGCTTATGCATGCGAGAATCAGTTGAGTAATTGGTGTAATCACTACACATACGCTTTTACCCTTTGAGAGATACCTTGATATATACATATATTGTGAGGGTAAAAGGTGAGTCCTTGGCAATCGATTGTTCTTTGTATCTTGTGGTGTGTCCGAATATGTTTGTTGTCTTTTGTGTTCTTAGATGATTTCGGATGGAGACAATTTTGGTGTTATCTATCTTATCTTTCAGTTCTTTGATTGAGGACAACCAAAGCTTAAGTGTGAGGATTTTGATAACTCCAAAATTATACATGTTTTGGTAGTTCTGGTTTGCAATGTTTAACCCCGTTTTGACCCATTTTCTGGATGTTTTACTCACGAAAGCTATTGAATATTGGTTTTACAGGTTTTGGAGGCCCTTGAGCGGAAAAGTACCAAAAGTTGTGAAAAAGTGGAAAAAAGTACAAAATGTGGAACAGAAGTCCTTCGCGTCCGCGAAGTGATAATTCTCGCGCCGCGAAGTGAAGAATTTCTATAATATTCCTGCTTTTGGTGGATTTCGCGTTTGAGTTCAGGAGTTTAGCGTTCGCGAAGTATTTAAGGACCCTCTATGGAATATTCTAGAAAAAGCTGATTTGAAGAATTAGGGTTCGTTAAGTGGTTCGCGCCGCGAAGCTGCTGCTTCGCGATCGCGAAGTGGGTCGACAACTTTTATAAATACTAGCTTCTAACCTGGTTTTGAGATATAGAGTCATAAATTAGATAACTTCATTCCAGATTCAGTTTGCAGTAAAAGTGAGAGGAGAGAGAGATTTTATGAGCGTAGAACGTGAGAAGATTATCACCCGGAGTCTGTTATCCGGTATCCGATCATCTCCAGTTTCACGGTTTGTCTAAAGTCTGTCTTTTTAATCTTTTTTTGCTGTTTTTAGTTATGTGTAGTGAGTAGTAGTTTTGTTAGTGCTTATTATGGTTATGATGAACCTTGTTGGATGATGTTTTGATACTTAATTGATTTAGTAGTTTTGTTTGATTGATTGAATGTTTGTCTTTAATTCCAAGTTAATGTTTTGAATGTGGCTTTTCTGAACTTGTTGGTTGGGTGTATCTATTCTTGGATAGGTAGACTCCTTCGGGTTAATCAGCCTCCTTTATCTCTTATTCCGGTAAAACGGACTAAAGTGGTAATTAGTGTGCTTGAACCATAAAGTAGACTATTTAGTAAGATCCCACAACTTAGCATTAATTAGGATAACTTTTGCTAAGTTTGCTTGACAACCAGTCCTTGCAATTGGGCCGGGAAACCAACCTGTTTTATAATCAGAGATATTACATGTTAGGGTGCTTCTAGCTTAAATTCCTACAACAGTCAAATAAACTACACTTTTGTGATTTAAATAACTCATCCACAAGGGGATTCAACATAAACCATAAATAAGTACTATCGTTGTTAATTATTGTTTAAAGTAAAGTTTTAATCTTTTTCTTGTTTTAAAATACCTTTCAGAAGAAAACCCCCTTTAGGTTAATTAACCTTTATAAGATTTGTTTTGAATAATTTGACTGTTCCCAGTGGTAAGAACGATACCCGGACTTTTCTAAACTATATTGCTATCGAGCAGGTACGCTTGCCTGTGAATGGTGATTGGTTAAGGTTATTTTGTGGTTAAACTTGGTTTTGTTTTAATATATACATTTTACACCATCAGCATCATATTATTGTCGTAACTAACTATCCGCTTAAGACTGTCCTACGATGTCCTGAACTAACAGGATGTCTAGCTAAGTGGAGCATTTACCTCAATGAGTTCGACATCGAATTCAAACCCAAGACGGCGATAAAATCACAAGCATTAGCAGACTTTGTAGCAGAATTCAGTCCTGGATCAGAACCAACGACGAGCGACGAGGTTCATAATGTGATGATTCAAGACAACAAACCTTGGTTACTTTACGTCGACAGATCCTCGAACATACGAGGGTCAGGACTAGGTGTTGTCTTAAAATCCTCACAAGGGGGAAATATGGTATACTCCATACGATGCGAGTTCAAGACCACAAACAACGAAGCAGAATACGAAGCCTTGGTCGCTGGATTGGATATAGCTCATAAACTGGGGGCAAAGCACCTGCACGTACGAAGTGACTCCCTACTGGTGGTGAATCAAGTAAATGGAGATTTCCAAGCAAAAGACTCAAAGATGATGAGCTATCTCAAGGTCGTCAAGGAGCGAGTCGCACGATTTGAACATTTCTCGATAGAGCAAATTCCAAGAGATTTAAATATGCAAGCTGACGCATTAGCTAATTTGGGATTTGCATTCAATGATCCATCTGTGGAAAACATCCCCATACTCCATCTCACGACGCCAACAATCGAAATGGCAGAAGAAGTACAGATGAACGAGAAGTCTACAATTGGTCGCTCGACATATGGAATTATCTCAAGCACGAGCAACTTCCTGAAGATAAGATGGAAGCTCGAAAAACAAGATCTAAAGCTTCACGGTATACGATCTTTGAAGATCAACTCTATCGAAGATCCACGTCTGGACTTCTCTTACGATGCATCACGAGTCAAGCTCAAATGAATCAAATCCTCAAAGAAATGCACGACGGAGAATGTGGAAACCATACAGGGGGCAGAAGCCTTGCTAACAGGATCTCACGACAAGGATATTATTGGCCAACTTTACGAGAAGATGCAATAAGGTATGTCCAACGATGCGATGCTTGTTAGAAACATTTGTTGGGTTTTTGTGGGTTCCCTCGGGTCAATCTGGCACGAGGATTATCACGGATCTCAAAATCTCACTTGTTCGATAAATCCCATAGGTTTGATAACAAAACTGGTAAAAACCTATAATGATCAAAAGCACACTGATTTGATCTTATGCGGAAGCGATTAAGCTAAAAACCCAAAAGAAACTTATTGATCTTTATCGTTTGTTTTAATTAATTCTAATGGTTATGGAAGATTTACCTGGATTGCTTGAGAATTGATCCACCAATGAACGACCAACAAATTGTTCCTCTAGCAGAACTGAAACCCGAAAAACTGAAAAACGAACTGGTATTATGAGAGAGAGGGGGCGGCGCCGATCAGAGAGGAGAGAGAGAGAGAGAGAAAAGAACTGGAAACTGATTATCAAGTTATGAATTAGTTGATTGATTTTTCCTTAAACCCATAAGGTTTATTTATATGGAGGAAAATACAGTTTTATTCAGATTCAGTTTCCTTTTAATAATTATCTCTTTCTTTTCTTCCAAGAAAAGAATTACTCTAGATAATTACTTATATATATTTATCTAATATATATAAATCCTTTAATTAATTATTATACATTTATTTATCAAATAAATATATAATCTACTTAATTAATTAATAACCCTCCAACTTTGGGATTTCTGACTGAAATTACCCAACTTATTTATAATTGACTATTATAAATCCGAACTCTCCATTTATGGGTTTCATATAACTTATTCGATTTATAGGTCCTCACCGGTGTGACCCTCAAGTGTCTTGTAACATTGGATGTGTAATTACTTGGTTTGTCAACTTTGCACATAATTACTAACAGACTCCCACTTGTGCAAGTTGGCAATACCGTCTTGATTACACGGACCTAAGGAGGCCCCTAGACAGGCACTTAGGCTGACCAGGTTACAAGAACTCTTATACCCAGACAGGTGATATAAACTTTCCGTAAGGAAATAGCATCTATGAAACTATTGATCATAGATTGGGTATATCTTGGCTTTTCCCTTTGCATCACGATATTTCATCTGTGAGTATGAGCTTGGAAAGTGTCAACTCTAAATACTCAATATTCTGTTTTCTCGACTATCCGACTTTTACTGATAGGTAAACGACAAAGAACTAATCAGTTCGTTTGGGCATGGCCATGCACTTCATCAGTATATTCAGTCAGTCAAGAAGGCCCCAGAAATATCTCTCTTCAGAGAAGAGGTGCAAATCCCATCTTGCATATCTGCCTTTAACACAACGACTTCCGCTGAATGTAGTTACGCCCTTTATAGCCACCCTGTTACGGCGTAGCGGTTGAGTGCACTAAGTATTCAGTAGTCCTCATGATATCCAATCAGGTACCTCAGGGGATAGGGACAACCACTGTGAGATTTACTTATGACTGATTCCAAGAAGTAATCTCAACTGCGGATCACGTCCGATATTTGCTACTTTATCAAATATCTGTGCAACTTTTAGTCTACAACACTTGTAGCTGTTATTCAGTAACTGATCATAACTACCTAAAAGTTCACAATGACTTTAATCACCTTATCGGGTTCCCACCACGATAAGTCGTCACGGACAAATTTTGAATGAAAAACTGAAAACTAGTTTCATTCATGGCTTATAAAACATGCAAAATATAAAAGTGATAAAGAAATTAATTTTGTATAGTCCATATTACACGCTGTAATAATAACAAAATTAATGACTTTTCTTAATAACCTTTATAATATCTATTTAACGTTTGTTAAATACTGATCTAAAATGAAGTATCACCTATCTTCAGTTTAAATCCTTTGATTTAAGTTTACCATTTTAATCAAAGTGATAACCAAATAATACAAGTCTGTATTTACTGATACTGTCTACTTGTATCTGCTAATCATTGTTTTGAAAACACTTTTAAAACAAAAAAATTAGACTTCTATCATATTCCATGAACCTGGAGACCTGGAACAACTCTTAGTTTTTCCTGAATATAAAAAATTGGACTGCAACTTTCCTTAGTTGCCGTGTAGATGAATGATTTCTACCTGAAATCAGATTCCATTTACCATACTGGAATTCTATTGACTTACAGTCATTTGAGACACTTAAGTTCCAAAAACTTTGAAACTTTTGTTCTACCTTTTTACTAAAAGGTAAATTATATCTTTCGAATTCTCATCCTACCTGGATCATGAATTCGGAGGTATATTGAATCAATAATTATGACTTTTATTCTCTATTTTAGACTAGATAGAGAATAAACTGGCCTCCCACTAACCTATATGAAAACTGACTATTACTCAAAATTTACTATTGACTTAGTCTAAGCTTTGATTAGTCAATTCTATTTTAAGTAATGAACTTGAGAATTCTATAAAACTTAACTGGATTTAGTTAAATCCTAATTCCAAAACTTTGGAATTTTCCTAGTTTTATAAATACTGTTATTAACGCTATCTGAGTTAATATCCTAGATTCTCTTCTAAACACTTTTTCACAAAAATATTATTCATAAATGTTTTATTCCCAAAACACATTCCTATAGAATTTCGTGTATTTTTGATAGTTTTCATATAAATTACTTCAATTTTAACCAAAATTATTGAAGTAACTATAATAGGCAATATCTAGGATCTAATTAAGTCAAAACTTGACTTTGTCAAAAAATAAAACTTCATGCATAACAGATATTTATTCAAGACAATAACTTATAAAATTTAAAATTATTCAATAAATTATAAGTATTTAAAAAGTAACCATAAATAAAACAACTGTTTCATAAATAAAATTGTCTTGAAAAATAAATGTCTAAAATGAACTTTCATCTGGATCCTTGCAATTCTTGGGCACATCACTTCTGACCACCTGCAATAGTCACTTGCTCTAGGTATTAGTACACTTGTAAACTAACAAGTAAGAAGTGACAAACTAAAGCAATCACAAATATCTGAGGTTTACATACCTGCTTCATGACGCTTTGGGCAGTTCTGCCTCCAGTGACCAACCTCATTGCATGTGAAGCAGCGGTTCTCGGTCCTAGCTTTATTTGGCTTGACCTTCTTGTCGTTGCCCTTGCCTTTGCCTTTCTTGGGTGCACTCTGGACGGCCTGAACTGGTCCCTTCCCTTTGCTGGTGCTAGTATGCCCATTCTTCTTTTTCACCCCTCCATCTCTTACCATCAGGACATCCTTGGTTTTGTTTTTGGTCCCCATATTCAATTCAGCTGTCTTAAGCATGGACTTTAATTCTGCTATTGACTTCTCCATGTTGTTCATGTTGTAATTGACTACAAAGGGCTTGTAGTCATTTGACAGTGAATTGAGTATAGTATCCGTTGCTAGCTGCAACGGAACTGGGTGACCAAGCCTCTGCAGATGATCCAAGTGCCGTTTCATTTTCATGACGTGGTCACTTACTGATGTCCCTTTTATCATCTTGCATTCATTAAATGCTTTTGTGGCATCGTAACGTTCTGTACGAGCCTGTGTCTGGAACATGTCCCTCAGCTGGCGGATCATGTCATAAGCATTTCTGTTTATGAGCCCTGCTTGTAGATCTGGGCTCATAGTTGCAAGCATGAGACAGGCGACATCTAGCAGATCATCTAAATGCTTCTTGTGAGCATTCCTAGCAGCAGCCGGAGCAGTTGCCGGAGGAGCCTCCCCAAGAGGCTCTTCAAGGACATACCATTTCCTTTCGTGTCTGACTACAATCATCAGATTGCGCTCCCAGTCAAGGAAATTGGGCCCGGTTAACTTGTCCTTCTCAAGGATAGAGCGGAGGGAAAGATTATTTGTACTGGTAACAGTGTTTGCCATCTACACACATTAAAACTTTTGGTTTTTAGCAACTGTAAATAGATTAATTTCCAATAAATATCAATAAACCCTTAAATGATCAATTTATTGGACTAGGATCCTTATTTCATACGTCCTGATGTGCGGTGTGTTCTTACTCCATCAGGACCGTACTATTTTGGTAGGTAAGGACTTTTACCAATCACATCTAACTGACATGACTCCTAGATCTTTTCGGGACCACGGTAACTACCCGTGCATGTTTCAGTCTCTGTAAGTGCATTTTGGCCTGGTACCACCCGATGAACTTAACAGAACCAAAACAGATCTCACCATTTTGGGGACCTGATTACTTTACTCTGGCCGGTACCACCCGGAGATAATTCGCAGAGTTATGTAACCCCTCCGGCTTCAGTTTGAACACGGACGTTGAATGTGTGATCACTCACAACGCCCGTGTACCTTATGCCGAAGGTGCCCTTAGATGGGTTGCACTACAGATCTATGATTTTCGGGGTTTTGGAGAAACTTTTATTTCCAGGATTTTTGAAAAACATGATTCTGAAAAACTTGATTGTTATAAAGGCAACTGATGTTTTAAACTAGCTGTTTCAAACATTCATTCTATTTTAAAACTAACTGTTTTAATGTTACTTGCTAATTAAAAATATCATTTTAATAGCACACTAGTTGATTAAAACTGACTGTTTTTGTCAACTTGCCTTTTACATGAAACAATCATTTATAGGTTTGAAAATAAAATCTACCACTTGAAAAAGTTCGAAAAACTGGTATAAAAACCTATATGCTTTTGTGATATAACCTAGTTTTAAAATAACCTTTCTATTTAAAACTACTAACATGCAAGATATCACAAATGAACAATTATGCAGTAAAGTAATAATCAACCACACAATAACTAATTATAGTTTTTGCCAACGTTTATTTCCTAGGAACCAATAATGACCTAACTAAACTGAAAACTTCAGAACCTTGCGTAGCTACCACTGGCCTCTCCATCTTTGTCAGGATTCCGGAAAGAGGAAGAACTCCATTAGCTCCCACTGGCCTCGCCATCTTTGTTTGGATTAGAGGAAAAATAAAATCATCTATCCTAAGGTCATTATTACATAAGAGGTTGTAAATAGCACGCAGGCCTCCCCGGAAATTTGTTAAGGGTCTAAGTTGGCAAAATCTATAATGGGCATATATATATATATACGCAAGCATGTATATAATATACATCTTATATGATGCACAAAAACAAGCAATATATTTAAGCGTAAATCAAAAACCAGATCCGTTAAAATTATCTCGTTTCTTATATCGCAAAAATAGGTATTAGCTGATTTATAAAACGAACTATTTTATAGATCAATAAATAACGTTTTAGTTTGAAAACAATTTTACTTGAAATTAATTAAGATTTACAAACTGTAAGCCTATCTTATTAAAACAAGACCCAAAAAACATTTACCCTTTTATTCATAAATTAAACCAGGTTTACCAAATAAAATCATTGGTACAAAAAACTGACCCGTAAACCGTGTTGTGGTTTTCAACAACTGGTCAGGCACGATACAAGGATTTGTTTGATCAAACGGACCAAAATATTAATTTAATGGAATTTAAAACAATTGTTTGAATTAAAAAAAAAACTGAATAAAATTAATTCTGGTAAATAGTCTAAAAAACAAATAACCCTCTTGGGCCAAAAACTTAGTCCAAAAAACTGGTAATTTTGGGCTAATCGGAGTTTTTTTGATAATTTATCGAAAAAAAAACAATCACGGGTCGGTATTACCCGCGATGCGATAATCGTAGCCACCAACACCACTTATGGCGTGAGCCGTCATCATCGTCCCACCGTTGCTTGGCGTGGCCTAGAGGTAGCCGGCGGCGGCCTTGATTCGCCACCACCATCACCAAAAACAGTCACCACCGCCGCTTGGCGAGGCCGTGAGGGCAGCCAGCGGCGGTCATCGCAAAACACCACCACCAAGTGACTTCTGGTGGTTGCGATCGGTGATTGAAAAACATAGCCATTCCAGTCACCGCTCTCTTGGGTGCGGGTATGATTAACTCCGGCGAACAAAACAAATATCACCGCCTGTTGACAGTGGCGATTGCAACTAGGACTACCACCACTAATCGCCGGCGGTGATTTTGATCAGCCACCACGGCTGTGATTGACAATCCGATGCCACCACCACTCGTCTGTGGTGCGATCAAGGCACGGTGGCCGAACGCCGCCACCGCTAGGCGCGGTGCGACGAAACAACCACCATCGCCATCACCACATAACCGTTGCCGCCACCACTAATCGCTGTGGTGCGGTCGGTTGGTCAGAAAAAAAAACAACAGCGGAACGCCACCGCCGGTGGGCGTGGTGTCGCCGGCAATTGGGTGAACAGCAACAGCCGCCGCCACCGCTATGCGCGGTGCGGCCGGCGATCGATTGAACAGCAACGGCCGCCGCCACCGCTATGCACGGTGCGGCCGGCGATCGCCGTCGTCGTGATTGGCGTTTGTACCGCCATCCACCGCCGCGATTTCGGCTCCTGGTGGTTGCGGGTTTTCGATTCGTTCTCGGTTCGTGGTGTAACTCGGCCAAAGCCGAGTGGTGCCCTACGGCTACCACCATTTGCTGCCACCAACCGACGATAGCAGCAACGACCACGTCGCCACCATCGCCGGCGTTGTGTGATCGAAAAAACGCTCGCCACCATCGACCCGGTGGTGCGGCTTTCTGGCGATCTGAATTACCATCGCCACCGTAAACACCGCCATCCACCGCCGCAGCCTAGGTCGAACGGCCACCACCACGCTGGTGGTTCGGCCGGTGCTAGAGTCGGCAGAAAACGCGAAGGTGGTTCGGCCACCGCTACCTAACTGGTGGCGTGGCCTGGTGGTCGAATAGCAGCAGCCGGCGCCGCCACCACCAGACTGTGGTGCGGCCCGGCGTTGATTTTCTCGCGGCTAGGTCTCGATGATGAACATTCGATCAAATAACCAAAACTTGATGAAATTTAGAATTTTGAAAAATAAACTTGATAAAACAATTATTAAAGGCTTATATGAACGCACAAAGCAACTTTAACGGATCATACGAGAACAAATAAAACTAGAAACGATTGGACCAGAAGCTCTGATACCACTGTTGGGTTTTTGTGGGTTCCCTCGGGTCAATCTGGCACGAGGATTATCATGGATCTCGAAACCTCACTGGTTCGATAAATTCCATAGGTTTGATAACAAAACTGGTAAAAACCTATAATGATCAAAAGCACACTGATTTGATCTTATGCGGAAGCGATTAAGCTAAAAACCCAAAAGAAACTTATTGATCTTTATGGTTTGTTTTAATTAATTCTAATGGTTATGGAAGATTTACCTGGATTGCTTGAGAATTGATCCACCAATGAACGACCAACGAATTGTTCCTCTAGCAGAACTGAAACCCGAAAAACTGAAAAACGAACTGGTATTACGAGAGAGAGGGGGCGGCGCCGATCAGAGAGGAGAGAGAGAGAGAGAGAGAGAGAGAGAGAAAAGAACTGGAAACTGATTATAAAGTTATGAATTAGTTGATTGATTTTTCCTTAAACCCATAAGGTTTATTTATATGGAGGAAAATACAGTTTTATTCAGATTCAGTTTCCTTTTAATAATTATCCTTTTCTTTTCTTCCAAGAAAAGAATTACTCTAGATAATTACTTATATATATTTATCTAATATATATAAATCCTTTAATTAGTTATTATACATTTATTTATCAAATAAATATATAATCTACTTAATTAATTAATAACCCTCCAACTTTGGGATTTCTGACTGAAATTACCCAACTGATTTATAATGGACTATTATAAATCCTAACTCTCCATTTCTGGGTTTCATATAACTTATTCGATTTATAGGTCCTCACAGGTGTGACCCTCAAGTGTCTTGTAACATTGGATGTGTAATTACTTTGTTTCTCAACTTTGTACATAATTACTAACAACATTCAGGTATGACTCATCGACCATCCGAACCTTTGCATTCTATTTTAATTCCTTGGCCATTCATGCGATGGGGGATGGACATCGTGGGTAAATTACCTCCTGCTCCTGGACAAAAAGTATATCTACTTGTGCTTACTGGCTACTTCTCAAAGTGGATAGAAGCTGCTGCTTTTTCGCAGGTTAGAGATAAGGAAGTCATATCCTTCATCCAGAATAATATCATCTACAGATTCGGCGTACCATCCGAAATCATGTGCGACAATGGCTCAAAGTTTATGTGAGAAAACTCGTAAATTCTGTGAAAAACGTGGGATCAAATTGGTTACATCTACTCCAAGAGATCCTCAATCCAACGGATTAGCTGAGTCCAGCAACAAAATCACTATTAATTCGATCCGCAAGAGGCTGAAAGGAGCAAAAGGTAAATGGGTGGAAGAACTACCTTTTGTCTTACGGGCAAATCGAACGACATCAAGAGCATCAACAGGACAAACTCCATATTATTTAATATATGGATGTGAAGTCGTCCAACATATTGAAGCCCAAGTACCCATTGCCAGAAATCGTACGTTCGATCAAAATGCTATAAACATGTCCTACGATCTGGATGCTCTAGAAGAACTTCGAGAAAACGCATTACGTACGATGGCTGCACAGAAAGGAACTATTGAACGATACTTCAATAAAAAGGTAAAGGCCAAAATCTTCCAAGTAGGAGATTATGTCTTACGACATGTGTTTCAGAATACTCAAGAGCAAAATTCTGGAAAACTTTACCTCAAATGGGAAGCACCGTACATAATTTCCAAAGTAATTGGGAATGGAGCCTACAAATTTACGACAATGGAAGGTATGGAAATCCCACGCAGTTGGAATGCCCATCATCTCAAAAGGTACTACTTCTAACCAATTTACATACGATTTATTTTACTATTGATTACTGACTTGAGCGTCGGAGCGCCGTTGGTCAAACCAACGGCCACCCCATAGCAATTATATTTCTTCCCAAGTATCGCACGACTAACGAATGATAAGACGCACACATTTATCACAAATATCGCACGATTGATGCAAATATCGCGCGATTGTCGCAAGTAAACGCACGATTATCGCAAGTAAACACACGATTATACAAGCTAGATGCTTTAAACGCATGATTATTTCGCAAGAGCGCAAGACAATTCGCCAGTCGCACGAATACTCTCATGAGTATAAAAAGAAACGTTTCTAGATTTTCTAAAGCCTGAGTCGCACGATCAACGAAAGCATGCAAAAGAGCTATAACGCACGATATAAAACAAAAAACTTCGATTAAAATTCAAAATAAATTGCCTAAACGGCAAAGTACAAAAGCAAATCATACGATTACAAAAGAAAATTAAAACTATTCTAGACGAGTGCTAGATGGAGGCTGGTCGATGATGGAGACTTCTTCATTAATGATCTGAGCCATAGGTTCGGATCCAGGAGCTTTTTCTTCAATACCCCCTCCCCGACAACCGTGGTTTCGACCTCTATCGACTTGTCGTCCGTCATCTTTTCCTCATCGAGGTCCTTCAGATCATCGTCGTGCAAGAGGTCCTCAGACCCCATTAGCTCTTGAAAAGTTGCCACCTCGTCACTCGCCATCTTCGAGGTGATGGTCCCAGCAACCACACGACGCATAAGCGCGGCTCGTGCGACCACTCGAACCAAGGCGGCGTCTTCCTCGAGCTCTTGGATCTTCGACGTAAGGAAATCCTCTTTTTCGGACTTCTCTCGTTAGACCTCGAGCAGTTCTCTCTCTATGTCCCGCGTGCGATCGAGAGAGATCTTCAACCTCTCACGCTGCTCGGTCTGGATCCACTCACTTAGCTCCAACTTAGACTCAAGATCCCGAATCTGGACCGACTTGACATTCACCTCGTCGACCAGTTGAGCAGGAAAGCTGATTATCATTTCTAACAATTGTCCACCTTTGAGAAAATCTGAGATTAAGTACTATGCTATGATCGTTGGAGTACATCATTACAATGGACATGTCTTAAATTATATATCGTTCGATGAAAACCGACGACATCAAGAGATCGACCGTTACAAGCAAGATTCTTGCAGCAGTTACAATCTGGACAATAACTCTCAACAATACCGTTGGACGGTTACGATTTAAACATTGATGAACAATAGTACCGTTGGACGGTTACTCTCAAGCTACTATATAAGAAGAATCAAGTCAACACTTGAAGATACGAAGTTCATACGAAGCTTACAAGTTCTATACTAGATATTCTGTGATCATCAGTTGTAATTTACATTCGATTTCATTGTTATTTCCTTTGTAATCGTACGACCGGAGCTGTAAACTTGAAGGACATCACCCCTGTTTGGTGATCATAGTGCACTGTCGACTTACCTTTGAGGTCGACCGCAGGTTTTTTCCTCCGTCGTGAGGTTGTTCCTGCGTCATTAATTCCTCTGTCTTATTTTATCCTTTCCGCACTTATTATCGATTGTAATTTCTTTCTCTCGACGGTTAAGCCTCACACAAATTTCTTACGACATCGACTTGTATAATTTTTTACATAAACAGTTTGGCGCCCACCGTGGGGCTCCGTTTTGAGAAAAATTTCATTCGGTGAAAAGTGCGCCTTAGTACTAACCTTTCCTTCGAGTTCTCTTTGAGCTATTTGTGGAGGATAATGGATAATGGATTCATAGCATCTCTACAACAACAATTGCAACAAGCTAATGAAGAAATCCAACGTCTTCGAGCTTTGCAAGTTCCATCGATGCCCATTCCTCCTCCTTATCCACCTCAACACCTGAGGCCGCCACTTCGACCACAGTTCAATACCTCAGTACCTCTATCAAATGTAAACCAGCAGTATAATAACGTACGACCGCCTATGCCTCAAGGTCCACCACCAATACCTCAAGGCCCGCCACCTATGCCTCAAGGTCCACCTCCCATGCCTCAAGGCTCACCCGCATTCACGTTCGGACCCTTTAACAACATATCTCAACAAATTCCTATTCCTGGTCACATACCCACAGCTGCCAGTTCCACCGTTCATACGACGATATCACCCAGCACCGGAATCTCTTCTGGTTTTATCCCAACAATTCCAATAACCATTGAAGATCCTCTAAACGTACGATTGAAATCTCTAGAGGAACAGAATCAAAAGCTATTCGCATTACTTACGAAGTTACCCGGAGCAGCAGTGCCCGTCGAGGCCGAACCCAAGACTGGATTCCAAGCTTCACCGTTCGTTGACGAAATATCTCTCATCGACGTACCCAAAAAATATACGATTCCAGCCTTCGCAACAAAATATTCTGCAGTCACCGACCCCGTCGAGCATGTCGCACAATATAAGCAACTCATGTGGACAGTTCCTATACCGGCGCAATTCCAAGAAGTCTGCATGTGCAAGAGCTTTGGGTCAACCTTAACAGGAGCAACATTACAATGGCTTATCAACTTAAAGCCAAAGAGTATTGGATCCTTCGCAGAATTGGTAAACCAATTCACACGACAGTTTGCTAGCAGTCGTAAGATGGAAAAGCAGACCAGCGACCTATACTATGTCGTACAAAAGCCTGGAGAAACAATTCGCGACTACTTCAACAGATTCAACGCGGCAATGATCGAAGTAAAGAATTGTGACGTGAAGACTGCGATCGAGGCATATAAACGTGGGCTAGAAGATTCCTCTGGACTATATCTAGAATTGACGAAATATCCGCCGGAAAACTTCGACGACGTACGAGCTAGAACATTAGCTTTCATGAGAATAGAGGACGATGCTCTCTTTCGACGAAAGCATTCCGCCGAAAGCATTCCGCCGAAAAGACACCTCTTGGTGCTCAAAAACATGATTTTAAGCACAAAAGAGTGACCAAGATTGGAAACCCTCGACATGAGTCAAAAGCTCGACCAAGCAAAGGTACTGTTAAAATACGATATCCAAAGTTAGCTACTTACAATTTTGCAGGTACATCAAAAGACTTGGTGGATTCACTACGAAAGATTGATGCAAACGTACGTTGGCCAAAGAAATCTGACAAACCAAGCAAGGACAAAGATCAAAACAAATTGTGCGACTTCCACGAGGATCATGGCCATACGACGGATGAATGCATCAGCCTCAAGAAGGAGATTTCATATTTGAAATCTAAGGGACATCTAAAAGGTGTCATTCCAGAAGAACAAGGACGACCAGCATCACCGGTTCATACAAAAGTTGTGAACTGCATCACTGGAGGATCAGAAGTATGCGGACTTACATATTCTGCTGCCAAAAGACATGCGCGAGATGGTCCAGACGAGCGTCCTATCCCCGAAGAAGTCAAATCGAAGGTGGAAAAAGAGCTCGATGCAATGACAATAACGTTCGACAAAGACGATACTCAGGGGGTCCATCATAAGCATCATGACGCTCTAGTCATACAGCTGACGATCGGAAACTGTTCGACTAAGAGAATATTGATCGATGGAGGCAGTTCAGCTAAGGTTATTTTTGCAGATACTCTTAAAGTAATGGGAATCGAGCGATCAGAAATCGTACGACGAAGCACTACCTTTTTCGGATTCAATGGAGACCCGATGAACACTCTCGGAGAAATCATCTTACCTGTCTTCGCCAAAGGCATCAACAAGCAAACGAAGTTCAATGTTGTAGATTGCCAATCGGCCTATAATGTTATTCTTGGAAGACCATGGATCCATGAGATGAAAGCAGTCCCTTCAACGTACCATCAGAAGATCAAGTTTCCTTCTCCATGGGGAATTCAAGAAATTGCTAGTGAAAACAAGGTCGCACGAGAATGCTACAAGATTACGATGAAGACAAAGCTGCAAGACATCTAGAAATTACAGAGCCAGGAAGGGAAGAAATCGAATGATGATCTTCGATTAGAAGAAGTCGTACTCGATCCTGAACATCCTGATCGAAAGGTCTTCGTAGGAGCCTCGCTCCCCCCTGACATAAAAAATACGATTATATCTTTTTTGCAGGAATATTCAGACTGTTTTGTAAGGTCACACGAAGATATGGTAGGAATAGATCCCAACGTTATATCACATAAGCTGAACGTGGATCCTACTTTCAAGCCAATCAAACAGAAATGTCGCAAGTTTGCGCCTGAACGAAATAAAGTAATCAATGACGAAGTCGACAATCTGCTCAAAACTGGAAAGATCCGAGAAGTCAAATATCTAGAATGGTTAGCCAACGTGGTCATCGTACAGAAGAAGAATGGAAAGTGGCGAGTCTGCATCGAGTTCACAGATCTAAACAAAGCTTGTCCAAAAGATCCTTTCCCGTTACCTCACATCGATGCTATGGTCGACGCAACAGCAGGACATGAATTGTTGACATTCATGGATGCATATTCTGGGTATAACCAAATCCTGATGCACACGGATGACCAAGAAAAAACCGCATTCATGACAGACAAAGGCATATACTGTTACAAAGTTATGCCATTTGGTCTTAAGAATGCAGGTTCGACGTATCAAAGGCTGGTTAATATGATGTTTAAAGAACATCTTGGTCGAACGATGGAAGTTTATATCGACGACATGCTCGTGAAATCAGAACGTTCGATTGATCATGTAGCACATTTAAAGCAATCGTTCGACATCCTACGACAATACAAGATGAAGCTCAATCCAACAAAATGTTCCTTCGGAGTACGTGCAGGGAAATTCTTGGGATACTTGGTGACCCAACGGGGAATCGAAGCAAGTCCAGAGCAAGTGAAAGCTATCAATGAGATACAGTCTCCGAGGAATATCAAAGAGGTCCAGAAGTTAACAGGACGCGTGGCAGCCTTAACCAGATTTATCTCACGATCATCGGATAAATGCCATTTGTTCTACAATGTCCTACGGAAGAATCAAGGCTTCTTACGGACAGACGAACATGAGAAGGCTCTACAAGAACTGAAGCAGTACATGACATCGCCACCCCTATTGACAAAACCAGTCGAAGGTGAAAGCTTGCAGCTGTACTTGGCAGTGAGCAAAAATGCGACGAGCGCAGTACTCGTGCGGGAGGAAGATCAGCAGCAACGACCAATTTATTATGTCAGCAAGTCCTTCCTTGACGCAGAAACCAGATACACGTCCATGGAGAAATTGCTATTAGGTCTCATGACTGCAGCAAAGAAGCTAAGGCATTACTTCGAGTCGCATCATATTATTGTCGTGACCAATTATCCACTCAAGACGGTACTTCGAAAGCCAGAACTGACAGGACGTCTAGCTAAGTGGAGCATCTATCTCAGTGGGTTCGACATTAAGTTCAAACCCAAGACAGCAATTAAATCGCAAGTACTGGCAGACTTTGTAGCAGAATTCTCTCCAGGATTGGAACCAACGACGTGCGACGAAATTGTGATGATTTCTGACAACAAACCCTGGATACTCTACGTTGATGGCTCTTCGAACATACGAGGGTGTGGACTAGGTATTGTCTTAAAATCATCACAGGGGGGAAACATAGTATACTCCATACGATGCGAATTCAAAGCCACGAACAACGAAGCAGAATATGAAGCTTTGATCGCAGGATTGGATATTGCTCTTAGACTGGGGGCAAAACAGTTACACGTTCGAAGTGATTCTCTGTTGGTGGTCAACCAAGTAAATGGAGATTTTCAAGCAAAAGATTCAAAGATGATGAGTTATCTCAAAGCTGTTAAAGATCGAGTCGCACGATTCGAACACTTTTTGATCGAACAAATACCAAGAGATCTAAACATGCAAGCTGACGCGCTAGCTAACATGGGATCTGCATTCCATGATCCATCCATGGAGAACATCCCAATATTTCATCTTATGACAACAACAATTGAAACAAAAGACGAAGTACAGATGAACGAAGAAATTTACAATTGGTCGCTCGACGTATGGAATTATCTCAAGCACGACCTACTCCCTGAAGATAGAATGAAAGCACGAAAGACAAGGTCCAAAGCTTCAAGATATACGATTCTTGAAGACCGACTCTATCGAAGATCCACGACTGGACTTCTTCTACGATGTGTCACAAATAAGATACAAATCAATCAAATTCTCCAAGAAATGCACGATGGAGAATGTGGGAATCATGCAGGGGGCAGAAGTCTTGTTAATCGAATATCACGACAAGGCTACTATTGGCCTACCTTACGAGAAGGTGCAATAAATTACGTCGAACGAGATGTGATGCATGCCAAAAGCACTAGTGTATGGTCCATCGACCATCCGAACCCTTGCATTCTGTTCTAGTTTCATGGCCATTCATGCGATGGGGAATGGATATCGTGGGAAAATTACCCCCAGCTCCTGGACAAAAAGTATATCTACTTGTGCTTACCGATTATTTCACGAAGTCATATCTTTCATCCAAAAGAACATTATTTACAGATTTGGAGTACCGGCCGAGATTATGTGCGACAACGGTTCACAGTTTATAAGTGATAGAACTCATACGTTCTGTGAAAAACGAGGGATCAAGCTAGTCACTTCTACTCCAAGATACCCTCAGTCAAACGGATTGGCTGAATCAAGCAACAAAGTCATCATCAATTCGATTCGAAAAAGATTGAAAGGGGCAAAAGGCAAGTGGATAGAAGAACTACCATCAGTTTTATGGGCAAATCGCACGACACCAAGAGCATCAACAGGACAAACTCCATATTCTTTAGTATATGGATGTGAAGCGGTCTAATTACCAATCGAAGCCCAAGTACCAATCGCCAGAAATCGTACGTTTGACCAAAATGCCATAAATTTATCTTACGATCTGGATGCTCTAGAAGAACTTCGAGAAAAAGCATTACGAACGATGGCTGCACAGAAAGGAATCGTCGAGAAGCATTTCAACAAAAAGGTAAAGGCTAAAATTTTCCAAGTTGGAGACTATGTCTTACGACATGTGTTTCAGAACACACAAGAGCTAAACGCTAGAAAACTTTCCATTAAATGGGAAGGACCCTACGTAATTTCCAAAGTCATTGGAAATGGAGCATACAGACTTACGACAATGGAAGGTATGGAAATCCCACGTAGTTGGAATGCCCATCACCTCAAAATGTACTATTTCTAAACCTATTTACATACGATTTATTCTTTATTATCCATTACTGACTTAGGCATCGGAGCGCCGTTGGCTAAACCAACGGCCACCCCTTAGTCATTTTTCTTCGCAGGTATCGCACGAAAAACCGCATGAATCGCACGATCAATGCAAATATCGCACGACAAAAATCGCACGAATCGCAAGTAAACTGCTGTAACGCACGACTACTTCGCAAGAGCGCAAGTCTATTCGCCAGTCGCACGAATACTCCTATGAGTACAAAAGAAACGTTTCTAAATCTAAGTCTTAGGACTTCAAACAAATGCATGCAAAAACAAAGGCTCTAACGCACGATACAGGCTATAACGCATGAATACAAAGCTAAAATCACAAGACAAAGGCTAAAACGCACGATAATAAGTAATCCAAAAGTTTTTTCATTAATACTTTGCCAAAAAAATAGCAAAATTACAGAAAATGAAAAGATTATACAAACTATTCTAAGGAGCATCAAGGACAGGTGGATCTGCGACAGGAGTTTCTTCGATCACCGGCGTGGGCACAGAAACAGATCCAGAGGTTTCAGGAACCTCCTCCTCGACACTAGCTCCCTTGGCTTCGACAGACTTCTCCTCTTCGATCGCCGCCTCCTCGTCCAAGCCTTTAAGATCTTCTTCAAGATCCTCTGAACCCATCACCCGTACGAAGGAAGCCACCTCTTCACTTGCCATTTGTGAAGTAATGGTCCCGGAAGCCACACGACGCATAAGCGCAGCGCGTGCGACCACGCGAGCCAAAGCAGCATCCTCCTCAAGCTCCTGGATCCTGGACGACAAAGCCTCCTCCCTCTCAACTTTCTCCCGTCGAACGTCGAGCAGCTCTTCTCTAAATCCTTCGTGCAGTCGAGGTATATCTTCAATCTCTCTCGCTGGTCTCCCTGGAAACGCTCGCCGATCTCTAGCTTTGATTCGAGGTCCCCAATTTGGACCGACTTGGCGTTAACCTCATCGACCAATTGGGCCAGCTTCTTCTTGGCCTTCTCGGCTTCCTTCTTGGCCAGTTTAGCGTCGTTCTGGTTCGACACCATCTCCTCTTTAATCTTAGCCATCCGTGTATGGAGGCTAAGACTTGTTTGGAGAGCCTACAACAAAGAAAAAGAGAAAGGTCAGAAGAATGAACATCGAAACGTAAAAAGTCGTACGGTATAAAAACTTACCAAAAAGGAGATACCCGCGACAGAGGCGTCCAGGTCCTTGATATCCGCCTCCTCCATGCGCGCCTTCTGAGCAGGGAGGTGGAACTGCTCCAGAACAGGAAAGATGGACTTCGTCCTAATGACGTCGTCCACCATGAAGTCGGAGGGCATGTTGATGGTCATGGTCGTAAGACCAGACCCCTCCTTCTCCTTACCCTTACCACCCTTCAACGAAGGCTTGCTTGACGCACCTACTTCCTTCGCAGGTGGAGCAAAGTGAATAGGGATCACCTCCATTCCACCTTCAGCCTTTTGCTTGGCATCCTTAGGTGGAGTGTCCAGGGAAACGTACGACGACCTCGTACATTTAGCCACTAAGCCTTCACTGGCCGCAACTTTCCTTTTGGCAGCACGAGCAGCCGTATCCATCATCGACGTCTTCTTAGAAGCAGAACCGAAACGAACAAAAAGAAGAACCAGAGTTAGAAACGTATGACTAAAGATTAAAATTGATAATTATTGAAAAGAAATTACCTTCCATCTCCGTTTCTTTGATGACTTGCGCCTCTGGTTCGATGTCGCTCTCGTCACCGCCCTTCAACGTCCTGTACGTACGATCCGTCACACTATAACTCGGGAAGTGTGAGATCAATTCAGTCGACTCCTCGGTGGTCTCGAACGTAAAAATTGACAGCTGCAAAATGAAAAACATACGATTAATACATGGAGATAAACAAAAAATACAATAAAGAAAGACCAACACCTAAGTTACCATTTGAGTTCCATTCAGGAACGACCCAAGATGCATCAATGACCGAAGACGTCTGGACAAAGACGTAACGAGATTTCCACCCTCGATCATTCACTTGCGTGCGATGAACAAGCATGGTGTCATTCCTACCCTTAGGAAACAACCCATAACGGTTGTAGGGTAGTCTCATCACGTTGTAAGTAGAGAGAAGGTCGTCGACTGAGAACGCACGACGACCCCAATCCTTGTTCACCCGTTCAATCACCAGGATGACGCGCCAGAATTGGGGCATCAGTTGCCCCGGAGATAAGTTGAATCGGGTCATGAAAGCCCGAGAGAGGGAAAAGTGTGGCCATCGAAATGCGACTCTGAACGGATACTCAAACAGAGCAAAGAAGCCCGTCGGAGCATCCGCCGGTCGAACCTCTCCGGCCACCCTCATCATGGCACATTCGGGAAGTCCTGCTAACTCCCTTAATTCTCCTACTTCTAAACTTTCAGTAATCGAACTCCTAACTTCTAACGACATAATGAAATCTAACCTATCTAAACTATTCCTCAGACGTGTAAACCTAAGGGCGTCTAAACCTTTAGTACTTTTTCTAGCAATAGATTTCAAGCGCATGAAAAAGGAGAAGAGAAGGTACCTTTTATAAACCTAAGATTGCTCGTAATCTTGGTCGGATTTAAAAGTCGGATTACGATCAAGGCAATTGGAGAAAAATTAGTGAAAGATTTTGTAAAATCTTCTCTTATTAACAAACGTATTATTTATAGCAACCGAATCAAAGCCAAATTGTCACACAAAAAGGGACACGCGTCCATAACTAGCCGTTAGATGACAACGGCTATGTGACGTCAACCTCGCCAACGTTCATCCGACCATTAATCAACGTATTTTTACTCTTTGTCCAGCGAATTAAAGATTCAGATAAAATTAGAATTATTTTCTAAATCTTGGGGGCAAATTGTTAGGGTAAAAATCTACAATTGCACGACAACCGACTATAATCGTAGGACAAATGATAAAACAATAATCATGTATTAAGATAAGGTCCTGAGATAAAACCTAAAGGAACCATCGAACAAAGATCATTAAGGATCGAACAGATACAACGAACAGGTCGAACGATGCCTAATATGTCGTACGACAGTACTAACGAATAAACATACGAAGTTTATATCTTTGATGCAGGAAAGCTGATTATCATTTCTAACAATTGTCCACCTTTGAGAAAATCTGAGATTAAGTACTATGCTATGATCGTTGGAGTACATCATTACAATGGACATGTCTTAAATTATATATCGTTCGATGAAAACCGACGACATCAAGAGATCGACCGTTACAAGCAAGATTCTCGCAGCAGTTACAATCTGGACAATAACTCTCAACAATACCGTTGGACGGTTACGATTTGAACATTGATGAACAATAGTACCGTTGGACGGTTACTCTCAAGCTACTATATAAGAAGAATCATGTCAATACTTGAAGATACGAAGTTCATACGAAGCTTACAAGTTCTATACTAGATATTCTGTGATCATCAGTTGTAATTTACATTCGATTTCATTGTTATTTCCTTTGTAATCGTACGACCGGAGCTGTAAACTTGGAGGACATCACCCCTGTTTAGTGATCATAGTGCACTGTCGACTTACCTTTTAGGTCGACCGCAGGTTTTTTCCTCCGTCGTGAGGTTTTTCCTGCGTCATCAATTCCTCTGTCTTGTTTTATCTTTTCCGCACTTATTATCGATTGTAATTTCTTTCTCTCGACGGTTAAGCCTCACACAAATTTCTTACGACATCGACTTGTGTAATTTTTTACATAAAAATTTATGAAGTTGATTTGAATTTGATACGTTTTAATTGTTGTTTCATCGCTCAGTTATTCACATTCAGTTGTTAAAATCATCGCTCAATTGCTCTTGGTCGCTCATATCTGAATCACTCTTCGTTCCTCAAATCTCAATCGGATATGGTGATGTGTTTTTGAAGGCTAATCGGTTGTTTCAGCTTGGAATTGAACACACAGGTATAAACTATCCTTCAATTGAAGTTCGAAAGTTTTTTAAGTTGATCAGATACTCAGATTATCATGAGAATTAAGAAGTTATACCAATTTGTGTGTATGTGTATTTTGATTATTGTGTTTTGTTTGTTTATTTATGGTGACTAATTACAAAAGAAGACTCATGAGAGCATCAACAACAGGTTGGCTCTTGTCATGAAGAGTGGAAAGTATACTCTCGGTTACAAGACTGTTCTTGAATCTCTCAGGACTCTAAAGGTATAAAAATATATTCTTTATCCTCTTCGTTTCTTATTCATACTTTTTGTCTTTCGTGTTGGATTATATGTTGTTATGTGACCACAATTTGAACGCTAAATAGACCTAGGGAATTAATGGTTAGAAAAATGCACGTATGAGCACTAATGGTGTCCACATAGCTTAGAAGACAGTTAAAGTAAACCTTCTTCTGAATGGAATATAGGTTTGTGATAATGCTTAGATTGGTTTGTAATACACTTAGGTATTGTTTGTTTTTAAGAGGTTTGCAGTCTAAACTCTAAAAAACTAGAGGTGGATGGTGCATCTCTTTGAATTTCAAAGGATGCAAGATGGTAAGAGGTTTTCAAGTACTTCTGTTGGTTTGATCATCATGCTTTAAATTATTGATTGTAAGATTGTGGTTGCCTTAGCTATCTGCTGTTAATGACAAGGCAATCTGCAAGAATCACCAGCCAACCTTTCCTGAGTCATTTCCAGAAGGCAGTGTTCTTTCAATGCATGTTATACAAGCTGCTGTTGGCTATTAACAATTAGTGATCAGGAAGGTCATGTTAACCAAGAGATGGAGGCTAAAAGCGTTGCTTTATTTGGATTAGACAGGTTTGTCTCCATTCTCACATGTTTAAATAATCTTTAACAAAGGACTTTTTGATTACGTGTCATTTGGCTAAATAATATGTTTTAGTTAGGCTAAAACAATTTCAAAAATCCCCATCCATTACGCCTAAAATTGAAAAAATGTAGATAAGCTAGTATCTTGCTGTAATATCGATTACCTAAGACAATTGTTAGTTTCTTTCACTTTATTACTTGCTCAATCAGGAAACTCATTTGCCTCTCTTCTTTAGTGTTGACCTTATTAAATGTTAAATCTGCATATGGGTTCTTTAATTCTTTGAGGCAAATTGTTTTTTATTCTTCTCCTATGGATTAAAACTTTAACTCGGAAAGATATGCATTTTGCCTCGTAAATATTTATAGTGAACGATACTAGCTAGAAAAGCGATCTCTTACTTGATATTCAAGACCACTTTACCTTGCAGGTTCATTGGTGAGGAATCTAATTTACAAATGTTCTTTTGTCTGTTTAGTTTCTTCTGCATACTGGCTTCCTTTCTAACTGAACTTCCGCTTATTAAATCTTAATTATTGAATGCAAATGCATAAATCAATCATGCTTATATTTACAGAAAATTGTTATTATATATATGTTAGTTCTTTGGATGGTGACTTAACTTATAAATTATTTGTGTACCTGCCACTTGTGAGAAAAGTTTGTTTGATTACTTGATTTTTTATTTATCGTGACATGCAATAGCCATTCTGAGGATGAATGGCTTTTGTCCAAAGCTTCAAATGTGATAACAAATGTGTATGAATAGATTCGTACTTAATAATTGTGTTGTTGAATCTTAGGGAAGTTGCTGAACCTGGGCCTGTATCTTCAATTATGCAAACTCTCTTCTAAACGTGAAAAAGCTCTTTCAGAAGCTGGAAACATTGCTGAGAAGGTGAGATTCCATCTAATTACCCTGTTTTTATCAAATATTGCTGGAAATTGCCTTTTATCGTGCCTACTTTTTGCATTTTTTTGCCTAATTGGGAGCTTTACCGGTATACCCAAAGGCCCACCCCCACTTTGCAACCATACCCCCAAAAGGCCGTTATAAGCGCCGTTATACCAAAACGCCGTTATAACGCACTTAAACGCCGTTATAACGCACCAAAACGCCGTTATAACGGCGTTTTGGTGCGTTATATCGCCGTTATATCGCCGTTATAACGGCGTAACGGTGTGGGTATATTGTGCAAAGTGGAGGTGCATTATGGCCATATGAATCAATTACCCCTTTACCGGTATGCCCAAAGCCCCACCCCCACTTTGCAAATATACCCCCAAAAGGCCGTTATAAGGGACGGTATACCAATTTCGCCGTTATAACGGCGTTTTGGTGCATTATAACGGCGTTTTGGTGCGTTATAACGGCGTAACGCACCATTATATCGCCGTTATATCGCCGTTATGTCGCCGTTATATCGCCGTTATATCACCGTTATGGTATGGGTATATTGTGCAAAGTGGATGTGCCTTATGGGTATACAAATCAATTACCCCTAATTTGTGGCTATCCGCTCCTCCTCTTCCCCTTTTTGATTTTGGTTACTTGATTTGGCGTGAAAAGCATTGATGATTTTGGTAATGATTTTGTTAAATAGGGTCATAGTTACTGTTGTTCTGTTCTTAGTTACCTTTTCGCTCACTTCCCACCATTGTCACCAGTTCTCATGTACTTTTTCCCTCTCTTATAAGTTATAACCCTAATTTTCCACTTCAATAACTGTCACTTCTTTCTGTATTCTGCGTGTTTTACCACATTTGATCTATCTGAATCATGTTTGTATTATGATATTATCATTTAAAACAAACAAATTTCTTCTTTTGTCTCATTGTTGCTTCGAAATTTACTTCAATTTAGTAGAATTTGAACTTATTATCTCTTTTTAGAAGAATTTGGTTAGGTTTAATGTTATGTGATCTCTATGTTGCGTGTTTTGTGCACACACTGGCCAGTACTGTAGATTCGTCTTTTTGATATGGATAAGAAATGAAATTATTGAGTTGCTTTGATTTCGTGTTTTATTGTTGCAATGTATATTTTGGAACTTTCACAACGCTGTTTTTTGCTGGTCTGATGAATGGTTGGGGGGCGGGAAGTTCTTACCACAAATCAATTGCTTGACTGGCTACTTAATCTCATTTCCTTTATTCTGATATCATATTAGAATGGTGTAGTTAGGGAACTTATAGCAAGAATGCTATGAATTTAAGTGCAAGATTTGGAATAACAATGTCTAAGCCATAGAGTTTTTTCCTAAAACGTGATTCAGTCTAGGATCTCATCACCCTTTTATGTGAGATTTGTGTTGGTTTTAGGACAGGGTTATATATGGATGGTACATAAGGTTTCGGGAAGTGAGAAATGGGAATTAGCAATGAGAAGTCGTGAACTATGGGAGAAATTCGTAGAGGATACTAAGCATCAGGGAATGGATCCTCAAGATGTTCTTGGCTGGAAAAAAATAGGTACGCAATACATCTTATGTTCATGTTGCATTTGAATTATTTTTGATATTTTCTTCCATCTTTCATATAGATGTATATTTGCATCCACATATATGTTTATCAGCCTGAATCTTATTCCTAGAATGTGATTCTATTTGCATCTAGAAGCTAGTGTTTTGGTGAGCAGATGTAAATCAACTTTACTGCCACGATCAATGACATGATATCATCTTGCCTGCACAATTGATTTTGTGTATATCAATTGATATCTAAATGCAGGCAACTAATAAGCTTAACCACAAATTAGAGCGCGTTCTTATCAAGGATGAAATGGTTGAGCTTCGTCAATTGGTGCGGTCGCTTATGCGGTCGCTTATATCTGGTCAGAGACTTGCAAGTTTTGCAACTTCACAAAATGTTCAAGACCATGGTTCTGAGACTTCAGGTAGATTTGGTTTCTTAATTTACTTTGAGAGATGGGACAACATTGCTAATTTACTAAACTACTCATGTCAAATTAAATCTTGAAAACCTTGTACAATTTGTATTAACATTGAAATTAGTCCTTTTTATAGTTGTATGATGTTAAGTTTCATCTAATGGGGATAGTAATATTTCTCAGGCATCCGAAGTTGAGCGGCAACCAATCCGACGGTGGTTCAGAGCCTGACTGCATTTATGCTTCAGAAACCAAGGACTTCTCTGAAATGGTTCCACCGCCATGACCTGGCATGGTCCCTGTTTTGCAGGCGGAGGTGCTGCCGCCAGGAATCTTTGGGTTTCTATAACACCCGCTAAAGCGGCAACGCGAGGTGCAACAGCACAGATTTCATAGCGATAGGAGATAAATAACACCAATCATTCATAATTAAAGTTTAATAGCGTTTACAAAGTTTAAAATCCAACCATAATTCAAAGTTTACAATTCTTTTACAAAACGAAAATAAACAGCATAACATGATTGGTGATCACAAAATTCCATAAAATCCAAATCAAACCTTCGGATTTTTGAGTGATTCAAAATGGATTTTCTTCCTAACACATCAAATTTCAATCTATCAAATTTTTGTAGAAAAATACCTCTGTTTACTATGCTTTTGAGACGTCTAAACACACATGCAAAATCAGACAGCAAGGTTACAAGATCAAACTAACACTTTTTCATCAAAAACACACATGAACTTTGGAATTTTTGAGGTTTAATGATTATGAGCTTCAATCCCCCAACCATATAATGAAAAAGAAAATAGATGAAATAAACTTTGAATAACAATAAAACACATGCATGCAACATCAAAACGATTTTCCATCCGAAACAAGTATCAAAACACCAAAAACTAGTGATTCTTCACATCAACCTTGTGTTTATATGGAGAAGTCATAGATTTTCACCACTTTCGAATGTTTTAGCACATTGTCATGGTTAAATCTCTTCCTCACACATCAAGGATGATGTTCATCCAACAAAGAGGATTAAAACCTCACAAAAAGATGAAGAAAGTACCCAAATGGGTTAAAAATCGAAGTTTAATCAACATGCAATGCAACTTACCTTTGAATGACACTATGAACACTCTTAAAACTTGCTTTTAATCTTCAAAATTTCCAGATTTGTGATGTTTAAGGGCTGGATTTTAGAAGGTTTAGGGAGAGTTTTTAGTGAGGGAAAGTTTAGAGAGAGAGATGGAGATTTGAAATGAAGTTGGAAATGAGGATGATGATGAATGTTTATGGAAAAGAGAAAAAGAGAGAGAGTAGGGGGGGGGGGTGGCCGGCCCCTTGGTGGGTCCCACCACTCTCCATATTTTTTTTTTTGAATGAATTAATTAAATAAAAACACTGCTTTCTCACACGCAGTGTCGTTTTGGCGCGTTTTCGGTGAAAACCGACTTTTTCGAAAACACTTTTGGATTAGTTGGATCAGTTTACTTATATTTTTAACAAAGTCTTTTATTTTAGATAATTTGACTTTAAATTTTGGCATTATAGGATTTCCGGATGATTTCGGACCGGTACGGGCTTTTTCGGGCACTTTTCGGAACTTTTAGGTTTTTGCCTAAATTTTTCACGCAAACTAACCTAGATTATTTGGGCAACTTAAATACTACGTTTTTGCCTACGGAAACGTTACTGAGTGATTAAACAAGTAGCTAACCTGATGGTCAAAATTTGCAGTTGTCACATTTACCCCGGTTGAAAGCAATTTCGTCCCGAAATTTAATTCTTGCTGCTACCGAAGGGGTTCTTTGTGAAGAGATGCGGGTACTTGTCTTTCATGAACGTCTCCCGCTCCCAGGTAAACTCTGGTCCGTGCCTGGAGATCCATCTCACTTTGACGATTGGTATTTTACTGCGCCGGAGTTGCTTGATTTCTCGATCGAGGATTTCAATTGGTTCCTCCATGGTACGCAGTTGTTCATCGATCTGGATCTCCTCCAGAGGTAAGACCACTGCCTCTTCTGACAGGCATTTCTTCAGATTGGACACGTGGAAAGTGTCATGAATAGAGCTGAGCTCTGGGGGTAGGTCCAATCTGTAAGCGACTGGTCCGACTCTATCCAATATCTCAAACGGTCCAACAAATCGAGGGCTCAATTTTCCCTTCCTTCCGAATCTTATTATTCCTTTCCATGGCGATACCTTCAGTAGTAATCTATCGCCAACTTGGAATTCTAACGGCTTTCGTCGATTATCAGCATAGCTTTTCTAGCGATCCCTGGCTGCTTTAAGCTTCTCCTGCACCAGCTTAAACTTATCAGTGGTCTCCTGTACGATGTCAGGTCTAAACAGTCGACTCTCTCCCACTTCCAACCAATTGAGTGGGGATCTGCACCTACGTCTGTACAAAGCTTCATATGGGACGCACTGGATGCTGGCATGATAGCTGTTATTGTAAGAAAACTCAACTAAAGGTAGATGATCGTCCCAACTACCTCCAAATTCCAACACGCATGCACGCAGCATATCCTCCAATGTTTGTATGGTTCTCTCAGTCTGTCCGTCGGTCTGAGGATGGTAAGCCGTGCTCAAATCTACGCTGGTACCCAATGCTGCCTGTAGTGACTGCCAAAATCGTGAGGTGAATTTGCTGTCTCTGTCAGAGATGATCGAGATCGGCACTCCATGTCGCATAACTATCTCATCGACATACAATTGTGCGAGTCTATCAATGCTGTAAGTTTCTCTTATTGGTAAAAAGTGCGCAGATTTCGTGAGTCGGTCAACGATTACCCAAATCGAATCATGGCCCTTTTTAGTCTTGGGTAACTTAGTCACGAAATCCATTGATATCCGCTCCCATTTCCATTCTGGGATTTCCGGTTGCTGCAATAGTCCAGACGGTTTCTGGTGTTTTGCCTTGATTCTTGCGCAGGTTAGGCATTTGCTCACATAGGTGGCGATATCCTTCTTCATTTCAGGCCACCAATAGTGTTCCTTCAGTCCTTTATACATCTTGTCCGAACCTGGGTGTGTCGAGTACCTCGATTGATGAGTCTCAACCATGATCATTTTCCTTAACTGATCCACTTTTGGGATCCAAATTCTATCCTTGAAGTAACACACTCCATCCGGTTTCTCCTCAAACTCTTTCTCCACCTTGTGTAGAGTCTCCTTCTTTAGGTTATCAGCCTTCAGAGCTTCTCTCTAAGCTTTCATTATCTGACTTTTCAGGCTGGTCTGCACTATCACTCCCATTGCTCTCGTCCTTGTAGGTTTCACCCTTTCCTTCCTGCTTAGCGCATCGGCTACGACATTCGCCTTCCCTGGATGATACTTAATCTCGCAGTCGTAATCGCTGAGCAACTCAACCCATCTTCTCTGCCTCATGTTCAGCATTTTCTGATCGAGAATATGCTGGAGGCTCTTATGGTCCGTAAAGATGGTGCATTTGGTGCCGTAGAGATAATGTCTCCAAATCTTAAGGGCAAACACCACTGCTCCGAGCTCCAACTCATGAGTGGTGTAGTTCTTCTCGTGGACCTTCAGTTACCTGGATGCATAGGCGATGACTTTCTCGTTCTGCATCAAGACACATCCCAAGCCTTGATTTGAAGCATCGCAATACACCACAAAATTATCTGTTCCCTCGGGTAACGCTAGAATGGGTGCATTGCACAACTTATGCTTGAGCAATTGAAACGCTTCTTCTTGTTTCTCTCCCCAAATAAACTTCTTCTCTTTTTGCGTTAAGGTTGTCAGCGGTTGCACAATTTTGGAGAAATTTGCAATGAATCGCCGGTAGTAGCCTGCCAAACCGAGAAATTGCCGAATTTCTGTCGGTGTCTTCGGGGCTTCCCATTTTTTTATAGCCTCGATCTTGGCGGGATCGACATGTATTCCTTCTTTATTCACCACATGACCCAAAAAGTGTACTTCTCGAATCCAAAATTCGCACTTTGAAAACTTGGCATAAAGCTTTTCAGCTTTGAGTAGTTCTAGTATCAACCTCAAATGTTGCTCATGGTCCTCCTTGCTCTGCGAATAAATCAGGATGTCGTCTATGAAAACAATCACAAACTTATCCAAGTACGGTCGACATACTCGGTTCATCAGGTCCATAAAAACTGCTGGAGCGTTCGTCAAACCAAAAGGCATGACTAAGAATTCGTAATGACCATAACGAGTTCTGAATGCTGTCTTAGCAATATCTTCCTCTCGAACTCGCATTTGATGGTATCCGGATCTAAGATCGATATTGGAGAAGTAGGTAGCTCCTTGCAATTGATCGAACAGATCATCAATACGTGGAAGAGGGTATCGGTTCTTGATGGTGATCTTGTTCAGGTCCCTATAATCAATGCACATGCGAACAGATCCATTCTTCTTTTTGACAAACAGCACGGGGGCTCCCCAAGGCGAAGAGCTGGGTCGGATGAAACCCTTATCTAACAGCTCTTGAAGTTAATTTGACAGCTCCTGCATCTCAGACGGCGCTAGACGATATGGCGACTTCGCTATGGGGCCTGCTCCGGGAACTAAGTCAATGTGGAACTCTACTTGTCGTTGTGGAGGCAATCCAGGTAACTCTTCCGGAAATACCTCAGGAAATTCCCGCACAACTGGAATATCTTGGATTTGCTTCTCCTTTGCTTTCTTGTCTATGACGTGCGCCATGAACGCCACGCATTCTTTCCGTAGATGACCTCGCATCTTCATATACGACACGATCTTGATGCCTCTCCTTGGCTTTTCTCCGTATACTTCAAGTACACATCCATCGGGTAGCGCTAACATAACGATCTTTTCAGCACAACATATCGTCGCTCGGTGATTGGACATCCAATCCATACCAACTATTATGTCAAAACTCCCTATCTTAATCGGGATTAAGTCTATACTAAATTCCTTTCCTGATAACCCTACAGTGCATTTTCTGACTATCTTGCTAGCCTTAACTAACTCTCCGTTAGAGTACTCAATTAAATGCTCCTCTTTCAAGTTCTGTGACTTCTTGTTTATCTTAGGCCTAAATTCTAACGACACATAGCTTCTATCGGCTCCGGAGTCAAAAAGCACAGTAGCAGGATAGTTGTTGAGAAGAAACGTACCTGTGACCACATCAGGGTTTTGCCTTGCTTCCTCCGCTCCAATCACGAAAGGTCTTCCTCTAGCCAATCCTCCACGATTTCCTTGGTTTGCCGGCTGCGCTTGATTCACGTAAGGCCTCTGATTTACTTTGGGACAAGCATTCCGGTAGTGATTAAAGCTTCCACACTCAAAAAACGTTCTCTTTCTGCAATCTTTGTCAGTATGACCTCCCCTGCCACATCTAATACATATGACACATTTCCCAGCATGATGGTTCCCGCACTTGCCACACCTCTGATACGTCCCCTTCTCTTTTTCTGCTGCCTGAGTCTGCACTCCGTAGTTCCAGGTCACTCTTCTATCCTTGCCTGACCTTCCCTTGGACTGTGGTTTGGTAGGTTCCTCCTTCTTCCTTTTTCCCTTAGCGTTGTCACTTGAAAACGTTCCTGATCGGATAGCGTTATTGGTGAGGCGGTTTGCTAGATTAACTGCTTCTTGTAGACTTTTCGGGTCTGCTGCTGTTACATTCCCTCTGATCTCGGGAGATAAACCCCAAACATATCTATCAACTCGGTTCTGCTCCGGTGTCACCAAGTGTGGTACTAATTTGGCCAACTCATGGAATCGAGTAGTGTAAGTGGTGATGTCGTTTCCTTTCATCTCATGGTGCCATAATTCAGCTTCCAACTTTTGAATCTCGCTTCTTGGGCAGAATTCCTCCCTAAGCATCTTTTTAAAATCCTCCCAGGTAATCTGGCCGGTTGCTTCACGGCCACGGACTTGTACTTGGGTGTTCCACCACGTCAGAGCTCGTCCATGAAGTAGACAAGCGGCGTATTCGACCTTGTTCCTTTCAAGGCACTTGCTAATATGAAGGACAGATTCCATGCCTTCGATCCATGCTAGTAAACCGACGGCTCCCTCGGTTCCGTGAAATTCCTTGGGGTTGCAGCTTCTAAAGGATTTGTACGTGCAATCCCTTTCTCTCGTTCCCTGATTGTTGCTTTGATTGGTATTCAACCCAGCAGCTACTTGGCTGACTATGCCGGGTAACGAAGCCATTACTTGCTCCGACACGAGCCTTGCCAAGTTTGGGTCCTCTCTTCTTGGAGGCATGTTTCTAAAACAATACCATACTCAACCGTTTTAGTGACTTCTTACGCAATCTAAGTGTAGCTACGCTTCTACTTACTTTTCACAATTCAAGTGCATACCATTCTATGCCATCGCATATACGTAACATTTTCTTTAAACATTTCAAGCAAACCACATTCAGCATGCATTCATAAACATAAGCAGTAGATAATCATAGCATAATTTTTGGGTTTAAATATTCAAGCAAAAGTACCCAAAATATCATAGCAGTTTTACAGTCATCCAAATAGAATCACAAATAGTTCGACAATTAGGCATCACGCCTCAAAATAACAGTTCTAATAGAAGGTTCATCAAGTACGGTCTACTAAAAAAAATCCCATCTCCTAGAATCTCGCCCTCCAGACAGCCCACCCGAACAGCAGTACCACCAAGGCCACCACCGCATACACCACCGAGTACAAGTGGTGAAGTGAGTCCATGGTGTGGCCAAGAAGAGTCACCACCCGAGTGAGCTGCTGGCTATCAGCTCCGGCCACATCGATCAGAGAATCGATCATATGATCGGAGTGGTCGATCATATGCTCATGGATACCCTGACCTCGAGCGAGACGTGTGACCTCCTGACGCTCAGTCTGAGTCATTCCTCTCATGCATAGGACGGGGGTACGAGCCATGTGTGGCGGTCGAGGGACCGGTGATGGTGGGGCAACAGGTGGTCGGGCGGCAGGCGGCACTGGAGACGATGGTCGGTAGGGCGGTGGAGATGCCGATGTCGAGGATGACGACGAGGAGGAGGATCTGCCTCGGCCTCTCACCCGAGATGGCCCTGCCCCGTCCCCAGCGGGGACACGGAAGGTCATCCTGGCGGGTAAGGGCACACTGTTCCCACTCCGGGGTTGCTCGGGAGATACATGGGATCGGTATTCGGAAGGGTCGGTCTCTTGAGACATATTAGCTGCGATAAAAGAATCTAGTCAATACATGTAAGTGTTATTGAAAATTTTGTACATGCCATATGCAAACTCACACAAAATACATTTTCAGGAAATCTTAGAAAATTGCAATTTTCAAAAATCTAGCGGTATGATTAATTCATAAGTCTTATCCTACTTATATCATGGCTAGGCGTAGGTGATCAGGCTCCGCATATCTATGATATATCAGAATAGCACCTATCCTAATCACACAAGTATTTAAATTCTCCTACTTTGAAATCTTATAATTTAAAAGTTTAATCTTATTTTAGAAAGAAGGTTGGTCATAGTACTGGTTTTTATGAAAAACCGATGTTCTCTATAACCTATGGCTCTGATACCAAATCTGTAACACCCCGCTAAAGCGGAAACGCGAGGTGCAACAACACAGATTTCATAGCGATAAGAGATAAATAACACCAATCATTCATAATTAAAGTTTAATAGCGTTTACAAAGTTTACAATCCAACCATAATTCAAAGTTTACAATTCTTTTACAAAACGAAAATAAACAGCATAACATGATTGGTGATCACAAAATTCCATAAAAGCCAAATCAAACCTTCGGATTTTTGAGTGATTCAAAATGAATTTTCTTCCTAACACATCAAATTTCAATCTATCAAATTTTTGTAGAAAAATACCTCTGTTTACTATGCTTTTGAGACGTCTAAACACACATGCAAAATCAGACAGCAAGGTTACAAGATCAAACTAACACTTTTTCATCAAAAACACACATGAACTTTGGAATTTTTGAGGTTTAATGATTATGAGCTTCAATCCCCCAACCATATAATGAAAAAGAAAATAGATGAAATAAACTTTGAATAACAATAAAACACATGCATGCAACATCAAAACGATTTTCCATCCGAAACAAGTATCAAAACACCAAAAACTAGTGATTCTTCACATCAACCTTGTGTTTATATGGAGAAGTCATAGATTTTCACCACTTTCGAATGTTTTAGCACACTGTCATGGTTAAATCTCTTCCTCACACATCAAGGATGGTGTTCATCCAACAAAGAGGATTAAAACCTCACAAAAAGATGAAGAAAGTACCCAAATGGGTTAAAAATCGAAGTTTAATCAACATGCAATGCAACTTACCTTTGAATGACACTATGAACACTCTTAAAACATGCTTTTAATCTTCAAAATTTCCAGATTTGTGATGTTTAAGGGCTGGATTTTAGAAGGTTTAGGGAGGGTTTTTAGTGAGAGAAAGTTTAGAGAGAGAGATGGAGATTTGAAATGAAGTTGGAAATGAGGATGATGATGAATGTTTATGGAAAAGAGAAAAAGAGAGAGAGTAGGGGGGGTGGCCGGCCCCTTAGTGGGTCCCACCTCTCTCCATATTTCTTTTATTTATTTTTTTGAATGAATTAATTAAATAAAAACACTGCTTTCTCACACGCAGTGTCGTTTTGGCGCGTTTTCGGTGAAAACCGACTTTTTCGAAAGCACTTTTGGATTAGTTGGATCAGTTTACTTATATTTTTAACAAAGTCTTTTATTTTAGATAATTTGACTTTAAATTTTGGCATTATAGGATTTTCGGATGATTTCGGACCGGTACGGGCTTTTTCGGGCAGTTTTCGGAACTTTTAGGTTTTTGCCTAAATTTTTCACGCAAACTAACCTAGATCATTTGGGCAACTTAAATACTACGTTTTTGCCTACGGAAACGTTACTGAGTGATTAAACAAGTAGCTAACCTGATGGTCAAAATTTGTAGTTGTCACAGTTTCCCCCGCCAGAGGTATGTTATTTATCAGCTTTATGTTATTTATTACGTTTTGGTACAGTGATTAGCTAATCCGAACACTTTCTATAAGACTCCTTTCTGAGACCACATACGTTGATAAGAACTCTTACAAACAAAAATAAGATAAGTTATTTTAAATAAGCAATCCCTATCAACCCCCTAAAATCTTTGATTTTACGTAACGTGTCAGGTTGTAACGACTTCACGTGGAGTCATCCAATCAGCTAATAACTGGTTCGAAGTTTTTTAAGTCGATTACGGAAATGAAGAAGTCGTTAGCTATAGATCCATCGATATCGTCTGCACCGGGGATTACGCAGCTTTGCAGCCTCGCATTCCTGAAGGTTTCGACGTTGGACAATGATTACGGCCACAAAGCGGCCATGCTTCTAAGCGACACCGCGCTCAATGGTTCGAAGGAATTCAGGGCTGTGATCGAGGAGAAAGATACGTCCGGAGGAAAAGTCAAAGGCTAAGGAACCGGGAATGTTCTCGAGATCATGTAACATGCATTATGATTTTGGATGGTTTTTGTAATAAATCTAGATGGATTCGTGAATTGTTGCTTAATTGTTTGACAAGTCTATAAAAATATTTGTCGATTTTTAAGAATTTGTTTTATATTAATTTTATACTATTTATTTATTTTATTAATATATAATTATATATGAATATGCATCTAAAATATGAATTTAAATAAATTAAAAAAATACACTTTAGAGAACGAATTGAATTTTAGAAATCGTAACTAATGATGATCTTTAGAGAAGATTTTGAGCTTTTGTATCTAAATTTTTCATTTAGAGAAGGTTTTTAAAGTGTCACTAAACATGACTTTTAGAGACGCTTTGAAAGAAAAGTAACAACAGATACCATCTTTAGAGAAGCTTTTTCCTTACCTTCTCTAAATGTGCCTTTTAGTAACCCTCTCAAACCGTCACAAATACCTCAAAAGCGTCACTAAAATTTTACTTTTAGAGAAGCTTTTCTTGAAAAACCTGAGTACCCTTTAGAGAAGCTTTAAAGCGTATCTAAAGCCTCACAGAAGTGTCCCTAAAAGCCTACCAAAATTGCACCCTTTGAAAACCCTCCCTAAAACCTTCTCCTACCCTTACATAGGGAAGGTCCTTGACGGAAATGAAAAGCTTCTCTAAAGGCTTTAGAGAAGCTTTTAAGACTTTTAAGTACAAAACAAAACCTTCCCTGAAGGTCATTTCTCTTGTATAACATGAAAACATAGGACCCTTCAGAAAAAAACTTGCATTGAAATATAGGACCTTTCATTGGGAAAACATAGAAATATCTTATCTTTAGGTTTGCATTTATTTTTGCTATGATTGTCTAAAACCTTTTTTTTAATTTCTTACAGGTATTGCCAGATTCTTCCGGTCATTGTAACAAGAAGCAAAAAGCAAATAAAAGAAACATATAGGGAGTATGAATAGAAAAAAACGTTGTTTTAAAGGATAAATAGGTTTATTATAAGTCATCAGAAAAATATAGCTTGATGAATGAATACGTTTGTTATGGTGTTCTAATACAAGTATTAATGTGACTTTTACGTTCTTTTATATATTGTTATTGATTTGATTATTATTATGAATGTTTATAATAATTGTAAATTTTTTCACATACAATAAAAATAAATGACATCCTACGAAATGCAATTGTGACAATTTTTATAAATGTCATCCTTTATCATGATATGGTGATGATTTTTTAAATACAAAACGTCATCAATTGTTATGCTATGGTGATGGTTTTGTAAATTACAAAACGTCATCCATTGTAAAGCTATGGTGACGTTTTTGTTAAATAAGTGTCATTATATGTTATGCTATATTGACGGATTTGGAAGATAAATGTTAGTGTATGTCACGTTATTATCATGGTTTTATAAAATAAACGTCACAATACGTCATGACACGATAACGGTTTTGAAAAACAAACGTTACCATACATCATGCTACAATGATGGTTTGGAAAAATAAATGTCATTGTATGTGATGCTACAATGAGGCTTTTGGAAAATAATGGTCACCATACGTCATGCTATGGTGGCTATTTTGATTAACAAACGTCACTGTTCATAATGGTATGGTAATGGTTTAGAAGGATAAAAGTCACTGTAGATCTTGCAACAACGATGATGTTTGAATAATAACCGTTACTATACATCCTACTACGGTGACGATTTTGTAAAATTATGTCACCGTATGTTATGCTACAATGATGATTTTAACAAAAAAAAATGTCGTCGTAGGTCATGTTACAGTGATGGTTTTAACAAATATCGTCTACCTATGCCATGATATAGTGGCGGTTTATAATATATACGTCAACGTATGTCATCCTACGATGACAATTTTAAAAAAATAAGCTTCATCATATGCCATCCTATAGTGTTATTTTAAAAAATAAACGTCACCTTATGTCAAAGTACAGTGACACTTTTGAAAATTAAACGTCACTTTTGTCATGCTATGGTGACATTTTTAAAAAATAAACATCATCGTATGTCATGGTATGGTAACAGTTTTGAAATATAAACGTCATTGTATGTCATATTAAGGTAACGGTTTTAAGAAAAAGATGATCTTTTTATTGACTTAAGGTGACGGTTTTAGTCTATGGTAACGGTTTTTGATGTCATTGGGTAACATTTTTTAAACGTAACCAAAAATATATCAAAAGTGGCGGCAAAATAGATGACGTTTTTTATGTTCATGAAAACCGTAACCATATACCTATGGTAACGGTTTTTAACCGTCATTAATAACCATTTTTGTAGAGTTCAGTCGCAGAAGTAGAAGCTTCAGGAGCTTTAACAGGAGCCTCTTTAGGGACCTCTTATATCTTAGCCATCAGGGCTAAGGTAGGTTCATCAGTAATGGCCATCAGTGCCACTTGATTATCTTCTTCATCAGACGACTCATCAGAAGAGACATCATCCCAATCACAGTCTTCTGCGATAAGACCTTTACCCTTCCACTGAGATTTCATCTTTTTGTATTTGTCTTTCAGCTTTTGGTACTTGGGATTTTTAGAAGAAGTAGAAGAAGGAGCAAACTGATTTTTCTTGTACCTGCAATCATTAGCAAAGTGTCCTTTGCCCTGACAGTTGTAGCAGGTAGCAGTAGCCTTATCACTAGAATCTGATTTTGGCTTGTCAGTTAAAGTAAGAGGTTTTCTTCTTTGAAAGTTTCCCTTTTTGGCAAACTTTTTGAAAGTACAGGTTATGAAAGCTAAAGATTCATTAAAATCAGGATCAGATTCTGATATGTCAGAATCAGAAGATTCCAATTCAGTAATAGTTACTGAGGAGGAAGGAGCAGAGACAGGAGGAACTAAATCATAAACCAAGGCAGGAGAAGTGCTCTTGGAATCTTTAGTATCTCTTATGAGATTCTTTTTCAGTTTCTTCTGTTGCTCACGGTTTAGAAAGATACCGTACAACTCACTTAAAGTGAATGTCTTTATATCCTTAGACATAGTTAAGCAGGAGGTGTAAGTCTCCCAATATTCAAGAAGAGATTCCATGAACTTGGTGACCACCTCAGAGTTAGAGTAGACAGTACCGATAGTCTTCAGGTCGATTAGGAGACAGTTGAACTTCTGATGAGTCTGAGAGAGAGTCTCATCCTTCTGGTGGATGAAGCTTTCGTACTCACGAACCAAGAATATTTTTCTTGATTCCATGAGGACTGCAGTGCCCTCATACTGAACACATAGAGTGTTCCATATCTCTTTTGTAGTCCTAAGATGACATACAGAATGAAATACGTCATTAGGGAGTGACATTGCAATGAGAGACTAGAGTGTTCCATAGAGTGTTCCATATCTTTTTTGGTGTCAATACAGACTAGGCTTCTATCTTCATCATTCCACTTAATCACTTGCTTCTCTAATTCCCTTACGGGTATTTCAGGTTGGCCATTTGCAGCAGGAACAACATGGACCGTTTGTGTAGGAACATATGGTCCACGCTACAGGAACTATGGGATTTGTGGATCAACACCGGATAGAAAGAGTTCAATCCTGGTTTTCCAAAGAGCAAAGTTGTCTTTGTTAAACCTTGGTGGTTTTCCAGTAGAGCCAGTATCAAAGTAGTAGTTATCCTTAGCTTGAAGAGCCATGGATTAAAGAGAAGGATCACAAGATTTTTCTAGAGAGAAAAGAGAGCTTGAATCTGCTCTGATACCACTTGTTGGTCCCAAGGGGTGACCTTTAAGTAAGGAATAGTGTTTGCGATTATAGAAGGGGGGGGTTCAATTTAATCACACAAATTCACTTTTAAATTCTATGTTTATAAACACTTTGAATTTACAGATTGTTTGTGGAAAAGAAAAGACTATGTCTAATCTAAACAACTAAGTTACAATCTTTCACTATGCAGTAAGTGAGAAGGGTAAGAAAAGATAAGAATATGAAGGATATAGAAAGAAAGGATTAGGGTAGAAAGATGGATGATGAAAAAATTGTGTAGAAAGAAAGGATTAGGGTAGAAGTATGGAAAACATCTTCATCACGTCCATTTATACCATTTGCATTAAATGCATGCAGACAAAAAATTGTGTACGTGTCACACTTCTAGAGGTCCTTTGTACTATTTACTATAAAGAAATACTTTTGCATGTTGTGCAAAAGAGTGCTTATATAAACAGTTGTCTTGAGGTCTGATAAGTACGGAGGGAACAGTAAAGTGACTGTCCTTGTGTACTATTTGTGTCAGTAAAGGCGTGTAATCCTTTTGTGCATTAGGTAAAGACATTTTGGTAATCCTTCAGGATTAGGATACTGATCAATGAGGAAGGCCCTGATACTGATGATGATCAGCGGTCACTGTATCCTGATGGTCTTCAGGAAGTCATACGAAATTGATCAGCCGACTATCACTGAGTTCCGTCTTTAGATCACGAGCATGCTGTTCCTGTCATTAACTATTTCTTCGATGTCGCTGATGGTTCTTCGAGTATGATCTTTATGTCTTCAGGAGGTCTTCTGTAACACCCTAATATCCCAAATAATATGACAAAAATATAAGCAATAATTCCCAGTGATCTAATACGCAATATCATAAAATCCTTAACTCAAAAGTAATAGTTTAAGACTGCATGCGGAACATCCCTTCACAGCTGAGATTCTATTAGGATAAATACTAAAACTCCACCTTGCACACAGGCAATCAAATTACTTCCCAAGGGACAGTGTCCCGAGGTACCCACAAATGGCGGATCAGACCAAATGGTAAAAAGCTCCCAAGGAACATGCAGTTCCAAGGTACCCAATGTCCATACTGCAGCACATCTACCTCCACAGTCATTTCAAACATTATCATTTAAACATGCATTTCATGTAATTCATCAGATATCTCGTTTATCACAAAATCAGTATAATATCATCAAAACATTTCGCAAACCGAATGGATATAGTTTAAAACTGTAAAAGCAATCCATTCACTCAGGCAAGGGAACTCACCTGAGTAATTCTTACTGTCCTCCCGTGGACCTCATCTAACGTGCCTGTAAAAGTTCTAGGGCATTAATAAATGCGCTCAATAAAACACACTACTATGACACCCCTAGGCAGACTTAGCACGGGGGTTCCGCTATGAAGATAAATCACTATGGAAACATCCTCTCCGAAAATAACCTTAATGACAAAACCTTCCAAAATTCCACTCAGAAAAGCACATTATCCGGCTTACAAATTCCGATTCGGAAAACCCACCATTTTCCGATTCGGAAAATGGCAATTTCCGATTCGGAAAATGGCAATTTTTTCCGATTGGGAAAAACCCCAACTCATATTTTCCGAACTCTAAAGGTAACAAGGTCAAAATGACGGCTTAACTAGCCAATTTCCCGATTCGGAAAACATAGGTTTCCAATCCGGGAAAGGCATAACGAAACAAAACACCTCAGAAAACACCATTGATTTCCTGATTCGGAAAATATAATTTCCGATTCGGAAAACGTGATTTCCAATTCGAAAAACATGAATCCCGATTCGTAAAACATAAATTCCGATTCGGAAAACGTCAGCAGTTCCAGAATTTCAACCTAAAATCGATAAAAATCGATTCTAACTCGATCCAATTGTACCCAAACTAATCCCAAAGCAAATATACATCATTTAACAGTGATCTTACACTATTCGGGCATCGAGATCTTACCTTACAAAGCGAAAATCCCCTACGAAAGCTTGATGATGATATTAGTTTCCCTTTCTTCCAAAACGCACACTTCACACACTAACAATTTCCACAAATGGTTTAATTTTAGGGTTTAAGGCTATTTATGGCATGGGGCTTTGGGCTAAGCCCATTCCCAAAATGGAATAACCCAAACTTTTAATATTTTTCACAAAGTGGCACAAACTACCCCTAGACTCTTGCACTCAATTAAATAGGTCACTTTAACGAGAAAATAACTGCATCGCTAACTTTAGTATTCCGGTTATTACATCACACCCTCCTTGAAAGAATTCCGTCCCAGAATTCATTCTGTAAACAGGTGTGGGTATTTCTCTTTCATCTCCAATTCCGTCTCCCACGTACATTCCTACCCCTTGTGGAATTTCCACTGGACTTTCACCAACTCAATCTCTTTATTCCTCAGCTTACGGATTTTCCGATCCACTATTGCAACAGGTTCCTCCACGAAATTCATCTTCGAATCAATACTTATCTCACTCAGGGGTATTGCCGTACCTGGATGCGCTAAACACTTCCGAAGGTTCGAGACATGGAAAGTGTTGTGGATTCCACCTAGTTCGACTGGTAGATCTAACTTGTATGCCACGGCTCCAATCCGTTTGGTTATCTTAAACGGTCCTATGAAACGAGGACTTAACTTTCCTTTCTTTCCGAAACGTATCACTCCTTTCCATGGTGATACCTTAAGCATAACTTGGTCCCCGACCTGAAATTCTATATCCTTTCTACGCTTATCCGCGTAACTCTTCTGTCGATTTCTAGCCATCTTCAGTCGTTCCTGCACTTGGTTGATCTTATCTGAAGTGATCTGGACAATTTCTTGTCCGGCAAGCTGCTTTTCTCCGACCTCATTCCAACACAGTGGAGTCCTACATTTCCGCCCGTAAAGTATCTCATACGGAGCAGCCTCAATACTCGAATGATAACTGTTGTTGTAGGCAAACACGATCAATGGTAGGTGATCCTCCCAAGAACCTCCGAAGTCTAGGACACATGCTCTCAACATGTCCTCCAAGGTTTGGATGGTTCCCTCACTTTGTCCGTCGGTTTGCGGATGATACGCGGTACTCAAGTTGACCCGCGTTCCCATTTCTCGCTGAAAGCTTTGCCAAAACGTTGAAGTAAATCTGGCATCCTGATCCGACACGATAGACAAGGGGGTTTCGTGAAGTCGTACAATCTCCGCTATATAAAGTTTTGCGAGCCTTTCCATAGAGTACGTTTCTGTCATCGGTAAGAAATGAGCTGACTTCGAAAGTCGATCGACTATCACCCAAATAGTGTCATAACCCTTAGGCGTTCGGGGTAGTTTTGTCACGAAATCCATGGTAACATGATCCCATGTCCATTTCGGTATTGGCAACTGCTGCAGTTTACCATACGGTCGCTGGTGTTCGATCTTCACTTGTAGACATGTCTCAAGCCATGCTACATCTTGTTCATTCCAGGGAGAACCGAGTACATCGATTTATGTGCCTCAACCAAAATCTCCTTTCGTAGATCTCCGAGTTTTGGGACCGAGACGCGATTCCCAAAACACTTCAAACCTTCGGTGCTTGTTACTAGCGTATCCAAAATTCCCACCTTTCGCTCGCTCTTCAAGTTTTCATGTTTTAATGCTTTCTCTTGCCATTCTCTGATTTCGGTCTTGAGGTCCGGTACAGTGCTTATTTGGTAAGCCACAATGCCCATTCGAGAGTCCACAATGCCAGGCTTAACTTTACCTCCTTTCCGACTTAGGGCATCTGCTACTACATTTCCTTTACCCGGGTGGTAAAGGATCTCACAATCGTAGTCACTAAGTAGTTCGATCCATCGCCGCTGCCTCATGTTGAGCTCCTTCTGATTAAGAAGACAATGAAGACTCTTGTGATCTGTATAAATCTGACACTTCACGCCATAAAGGTAGTGCCTCCAGATCTTTAGAGCAAAAACCGCAGCTGCCAGCTCCATATCGTGCGTTGGATAGTTGAGCTCGTGCACTTTAAGTTTCCTAGACGCATACGCAATTACCTTTCCATCTTGCGTGAGAACGCACCCCAAGCCTAACTTTGATGCGTCACAGTAAACTACGAATCCATCCGTTCCATTTGGTAGAGTAAGAATGGGCGCAGTAGTCAATTTCCCTTTCAGATTGTTGAACGCATATTCACATGTCGATGTCCATTCGAACTTGACATCCTTCTTTGTCAGTGCCGTAAGTGGTGTGGCGATTGCTGAGAAATGTTCGATGAACCTCCGGTAGTAACCCGCCAATCCGAGGAAGCTTCGCACTTCCGAGGGAGATTTTGGCGTCTCCCAGTCCTTAATGGCCTCAATTTTAGCTGGATCCACTTTGATTCCTTCTTGCGTCACAATATGCCCCAAAAACTGCACTTCCTTCAACCAAAATTCACACTTTGAAAACTTCGCGTAGAGCCGCTCCCACTTTAGCATCTCCAAGACCTTTCGTAGGTGCTCGCCGTGCTCCTTGGCCGTCTTTGAATAGATCAGAATGTCGTCGATGAAGACAATGGCGAACACATCCAAATACGGTTTACACACTCTATTCATCAAATCCATAAATACCGCTGGTGCGTTCGTAAGCCCAAACGACATCACAAGAAATTCATAATGTCCGTAACAGGTTCGAAAAGCCGTTTTCGGAATATCTTCCTCTCTGACCTTGAGTTGATGATAACCCGATCGCAGATCAATCATTGAAAAGAACTTAGTGCCTTGCAGTTGGTCAAACAAGTCGTCGATCCTCGGCAGTGGATACTTGTTCTTGACGGTAATTTTGTTGAGTTATCGGTAGTCGATGCACATCCTCATGCTGCCGTCTTTCTTCTTCACGAACAACACCGGCGCTCCCCAAGGCGAAGTACTAGGACGAATAAATCCCTTATCGAGTAGCTCCTGAAGTTGCGCTAACATTTCTTTCAATTTCGACGGTGCAAGATGATACGGTGCTTTTGCGATAGGCGTCGCTCCGGGTACCAAATCAATCCAAAACTCGATCTCTCGATCAGGCGGTAAACTAAATAGATCCTCCGGGAAGAATTCCGGGTACTCGCAAACAACTTCAACGTTCTTTACCTCTAACTTATCCTTGCCTGAATCTACAACATAGGCCATAAACCAAACACATCCTTTCCTAATACATCGATTTGCCTTAATTACCGAAATCAAACTAGTACTCCTATTCCTCTTAGCACCATAAACTACTACCGTTGTAACACCCCGCTAAAGCGGAAACGCGAGGTGCAACAGCACAGATTTCATAGCGATATGAGATAAATAACACCAACCATTCATAATTAAAGTTTAATAGCGTTTACAAAGTTTACAATCCAACCATAATTCAAAGTTTACAATTCTTTTACAAAACGAAAATAAACAGCATAACATGATTGGTGATCACAAAATTCCATAAAAGCCAAATCAAACCTTCGGATTTCCTGAAAAGCATGTTAAAACAAGTGTCAACTACGAGAGTTGGTGAGTTCACAGGTTTTCATAGGCACAAAGCAGTTAAATGCAACATCATTTTCAGTGACCCATTTATTCACTCAATATTCGTACATCATTTATAGTGAATCGGTTTATTCACTAAATTTTCAAAATCAGTTCACAGTGAACCATTTTATGGTGAACATGTTTGCTCATTCCATTTCAAGATTAGTATCAAACGTGAGTAAATTTCTCGGGTGATTTGTTAATCGCATGATATTTAACTGTGAGTTACTACAATCCTCCATTTCATGACATTGCTACGCCCCTATTCTACCTCAACGGGGGACTAAATCCCACCGGGGTAGAATCTCTATTCAATACAGTGCACCTATCACTCGTCAGTTTAAGGTGGGTATGTCAATCCAAATAGCGCTATCCACATGTATCATAGGCCCATTGCTATGGGTTAATAGTAGTTATAGGGGACATTTTCATTTCAGACTCACTATATCATGCCTCAAACATATCAAAATTTAGCTCACGATACATTTCATTTCATTTCATTTCGCAATATTTTTCACAATTTTTCACATTGATTTATAAACATGCTTTTCACCCCAAAACACGTAAAAACGGTAAAAAGTGGGGCTGTGAATACTCACCTTGTGGTTAAGCGTTTCTAAGCGATTGATTAGTGCGAGGTTAAGTTCCGGCTCCGATTCTACCAATGCCCTAATACAAACTTAATTGTTGTAAGTTCTAAATTTTATGGTCCGTATATAATAAATCAATTCCGATATCCATATAATGCCTTTACTATATTTTAATAAGTTTATTTTAATATAAAATAACTTTTTGTTACATAAAATTATTATCCAAACACATGGGAATTTTGAATGTCTATAAAATAACATTTTTGAAAAATTTCAATTCTGGCAGATTTGATCCAATGCAAAGGTGTCACCAAATAACTTAGTTCCAAAGAGAGTTAGGCTTCAAGAATTTTACCTACTGTAATTTGGGATGTTAGCAACAATCCCACAATTTTTCAAAATTTTTGGAAGTGTTCTTCATATTTTAAGAATTTTTATAAAATCAGTAGGCACCTTTTATTTTCAGAAAAACATGTCAGGGATGTTTGCTTCATAAAGAATTCATTTCTCCACCAAATCACGAATTTCAAAAGAGATCTTCTATAGGACACATATACCAAGCTAATGAGACAAGTTTCACATCATTTGGGTGATTTTTGAGGGAGATATGGCCTCTTAAAGTCGTGCATGTGCAATCTGCCATCATGGGACAGCCTACACCACTATCTTGTTTTCATTGGTTGATCCCTCAAAAGTCCTCCAAATCACGTGATTTTGGATTCTTTAGAAAGCTATCTCAGTGAACTTGATTTTAGAATTAAAAATAATGTATTTTGGATAAGATGTCAAAGAGATATGCATGCATTAAAATGAATAAACTTTTCTGACCAGAAGCTGACGAGTATCAAAAAGTTTTTAGTTGGTTTTTTCCCTTCGAATTTTTGAGTGATTCAAAATGGATTTTCTTCCTAACACATCAAATTTCAATCTATCAAATTTTTGTAGAAAAATACCTCTGTTTACTATGCTTTTGAGACGTCTAAACACACATGCAAAATCAGACAGCAAGGTTACAAGATCAAACTAACACTTTTTCATCAAAAACACACATGAACTTTGGAATTTTTGAGGTTTAATGATTATGAGCTTCAATCCCCAACCATATAATGAAAAAGAAAATAGATGAAATAAACTTTGAATAACAATAAAACACATGCATGCAACATCAAAGCGATTTTCCATCCGCAACAAGTATCAAAACACCAAAAACTAGTGATTCTTCACATCAACCTTGTGTTTATATGGAGAAGTCATAGATTTTCACCACTTTCGAATGTTTTAGCACATTGTCATGGTTAAATCTCTTCCTCACACATCAAGGATGATGTTCATCCAACAAAGAGGATTAAAACCTCACAAAAAGATGAAGAAAGTACCCAAATGGGTTTAAAATCGAAGTTTAATCAACATGCAATGCAACTTACCTTTGAATGACACTATGAACACTCTTAAAACTTGCTTTTAATCTTCAAAATTTCAGATTTGTGATGGTTAAGAGCTGGATTTTAGAAGGTTTAGGGAGGGTTTTTAGTGAGAGAAAGTTTAGAGAGAGAGATGGAGATTTGAAATGAAGTTGGAAATGAGGATGATGATGAATGTTTATGGAAAAGAGAAAAAGAGAGAGAGTGGGGGGGGGGGGGTGGCCTGCCCCTTGGTGGGTCCCACCTCTCTCCATATTTCTTTTATTATTTTTTTTTTTGAATGAATTAATTAAATAAAAACACTGCTTTCTCACACGCAGTGTCGTTTTGGCGCGTTTTCGGTGAAAACCGACTTTTTCGAAAGCACTTTTGGATTAGTTGGATCAATTTACTTATATTTTTATCAAAGTCTTTTATTTTAGATAATTTGACTTTAAATTTTGGCATTATAGGATTTTCGGATAATTTCGGACCGGTACGGGCTTTTTCGGGCAGTTTCCGGAACTTTTACGTTTTTGCCTAAATTCTTCACGCAAACTAACCTAGATTATTTGGGCAACTTAAATACTACGTTTTTGCCTACGGAAACGTTACTGAGTGATTAAACAAGTAGCTAACCTAATGGTCAAAATTTGCAGTTGTCACATTTACCCCCGGTTGAAAGAAATTTCGTCCCGAAATTTAATTCTTGCTGCTACCGAAGGGGTTCTTTGTGAAGAGATGCGGGTACTTGTCTTCCATGAACGTCTCCCGCTCCCAGGTAAACTCTGGTCCGTGCCTGGAGTTCCATCTAACTTTGACGATTGGTATTTTATTGCGCCGGAGTTGCTTGATTTCTCGATCGAGGATTTCAATTGGTTCCTCCGTGGCACCCAGTTGTTCATCGATCTGGATCTCCTCCAGAGGTAAGACCACTGCCTCTTCTGACAGGCATTTCTTCAGATTGGACACGTGGAAAGTGTCATGAATAGAGCTGAGCTCTGGGGTAGGTCCAATCTGTAAGCGACTGGTCCGACTCTATCCAAGATCTCAAACGGTCCAACAAATCGAGGGCTCAATTTTCCCTTCCTTCCGAATCTTATTAGCCCTTTCCAGGGCGATACCTTCAGTAGTACTCTATCGCCAACTTGGAATTCTAACGGCTTTCGCCGATTATCAGCGTAGCTTTTCTGGCGATCCCTGGCTGCTTTAAGCTTCTCCTGCACCAGCTTAATCTTATCAGCGGTCTCCTGTACGATGTCAGGTCTAAACAGTCGACTCTCTCCCACTTCCAACCAATTGAGTGGGGATCTGCACTTACGTCCGTACAAAGCTTCATATGGGGCGCACTGGATGCTGGCATGATAGCTGTTATTGTAAGAAAACTCAACTAAAGGTAGATGATCGTCCCAACTACCTCCAAATTCCAACACGCATGCACGCAGCATATCCTCCAATGTTTGTATGGTTCTCTCAGTCTGTCCGTCGGTCTGAGGATGGTAAGCCGTGCTCAAATCTACGCTGGTACCCAATGCTGCCTGTAGTGACTGCCAAAATCGTGAGGTGAATCTGCTGTCTCTGTCAGAGATGATCGAGATCGGCACTCCATGTCGCATAACTATCTCATCGACATACAATTGTGCGAGTCTATCAATGCTGTAAGTTTCTCTTATTGGTAAAAAGTGCGCAGATTTCGTGAGTCGGTCAATGATTACCCAAATCGAATCATGGCCGTTTTTAGTCTTGGGTAACTTAGTCACGAAATCCATTGATATCCGCTCCCATTTCCATTCTGGGATTTCCGGTTGCTGCAATAGTCCAGACGGTTTCTGGTGTTCTGCCTTGATTCTTGCGCAGGTTAGGCATTTGCTCACATAGGTGGCGATATCCTTCTTCATTCCAGGCCACCAATAGTGTTCCTTCAGTCCTTTATACATCTTGTCCGAACCTGGGTGTATCGAGTACCTCCATTAATGAGCCTCAACCATGATCATTTTCCTTAACTGATCGACTTTTGGGATCCAAATTCTATCCTTGAAGTAACGCACTCCATCCGTTTTCTCCTCAAACTCTTTCTCCACCTTGTGTAGAGTCTTCTTCTTTAGGTTATCAGCCTTCAGAGCTTCTCTCTGAGCTTTCAATATCTGACTTTTCAGGCTAGTCTGCACTATCACTCCCATTGCTCTCGTCCTTGTAGGTTTCACCCTTTCCTTCCTGCTTAGCACATCGGCTATGACATTCGCCTTCCCTGGATGATACTTAATCTCGCAGTCGTAATCGATGAGCAACTCAACCCATCTTCTCTACCTCATGTTCAGCATTTTCTGATCGAGAATATGCTGGAGGCTCTTATGGTCCGTAAAGATGGTGCATTTGGTGCCGTAGAGATAATGTCTCCAAATCCTAAGGGCAAACACCACTACTCCGAGCTCCAAGTCATGAGTGGTGTAGTTCTTCTCGTGGACCTTCAGTTGCCTGGATGCATAGGCGATGACTTTCTCGTTCTGCATCAAGACACATCCCAAGCCTTGATGTGAAGCATCGCAATACACCACAAAATTATCCGTTCCCTCGGGTAACGCCAGAATGGGTGCATTGCATAACTTATGCTTGAGCAATTGAAACTGCTTCTTCTTGTTTCTCTCCCCAAATAAACTTCTTGTCTTTTTGCGTTAAGGTTGTCAGCGGTTGCGCAATTTTGGAAAAATTTGCAATGAATCGCCGGTAGTAGCCTGCCAAACCGAGAAATTTCCGAATTTCTGTCGGTGTCTTCGGGGCTTCCCATTTTTTTATAGCCTCGATCTTGGCGGGATCGACATGTATTCCTTCTTTATTCACCACATGACCCAAAAAGTGTACTTCTCGAATCCAAAATTCGCACTTTGAAAACTTGGCATAAAGCTTTTCAGCTTTGAGTAGTTCTAGTATCAACCTCAAATGTTGCTCATGGTCCTCCTTGCTCTACGAATAAATCAGGATGTCGTCTATGAAAACAATCACAAACTTATCCAAGTACGGTCGACATACTCCGTTCATCAGGTCCATAAAAACTGCTGGAGCGTTCGTCAAACCAAAAGGCATGACTAAGAATTCGTAATGACCATAACGAGTTCTGAACGCTGTCTTAGCAATATCTTCCTCTCGAACTCGCATTTGATGGTATCCGGATCTAAGATCGATCTTGGAGAAGTAGGTAGCTCCTTGCAATTGATCGAACAGATCATCGATGCGTGGAAGAGGGTATCGGTTCTTGATGGTGATCTTGTTCAGCTCCTATAATCAATGCACATGCGAAAAGATCCATCCTTCTTTTTGACAAACAGCACGGGGGCTCCCCAAGGCGAAGAGCTGGGTCGGATGAAACCCTTATCTAACAGCTCTTGAAGTTGATTTGACAGCTCCTGCATCTCAGACGGCGCTAGACGATATGGCGACTTCGCTATGGGGCCTGCTCCAGGAACTAAGTCAATGTGGAACTCTACTTGTCGTTGTGGAGGCAATCCAGGTAACTCTTCCGGAAATACCTCAGGAAATTCCCGCACAACTGGAATATCTTGGATTTGCTTCTCCTTTGCTTTCTTGTCTATGACGTGCGCCATGAACGCCACGCATTCTTTCCGTAGATGACCTCGCATCTTCATATACGACACGATCTTGATGCCTCTCCTTGGCTTTTCTCCGTATACTTCAAGTACACCTCCATCGGGTAGCGCTAACATAACGATCTTTTCAGCACAACATATCGTCGCTCGGTGGTTGGACATCCAATCCATACCAACTATTATGTCAAAACTCCCTATCTTAATCGGGATTAAGTCTATACTAAATTCCTTTCCTGATAACCCTAGAGTGCATTTTCTGACTATCTTGCTAGCCTTAACTAACTCTCCGTTAGAGTACTCAATTAAATGCTCCTCTTTCAAGTTCTGTGACTTCTTGTTTATCTTAGGCCTAAATTCTAACGACACATAGTGTTGATCCAGCTCTCCTAAGACCTGATGAAATGATAATGATCCTGAGTCTTTACTTAGTGAATAGGTTTTTACTTCTGTTATAGCTTGAGGAATTATCACTGAGTCTGTTCAGTGTTATTCCATGTTACTTATGCTGTAACTTAACTTTATAGATTTCAGGATCAGGATCAGGAGACTAACGAGCCTGTTCTGCAGTCTACTGATCCTGTCCACTGAAGTGAAGACCTCCTCCTGAAGACATTAAGATCATACACAAAGAACCATCAGCGACGTCGAAGAAATAGCTGATGACAGGAACAGCATGCTCGTGATCTGAAGACGGAACTCAGTGATAGCAGTCTGTTCACTATCGTATGACATCCTGAAGATTCATCAGGATACACGTGACCCTGAACTTCCCCAGTTTCAGGACTCTAGTCACTGATCAGTATCCTGATCCTGAAGGATTAGAACAATGTCTTAGTCTAATGCACAAAAGGATAATCCGCCTTTTCTGACACAATAGTACATAAGGGCAGTTACTTTACTGTTCCCTCCGTACTTATCAGACCATAAGGCAACTGTTTACAAACATCCTCTTTTGTACACCATGCAAAGAGTATTTGTTTATAGTAAATAGTACAACAGACCACTCACATTGTGACACGTCACAATAGTAGGTCTGCATGCATTTAATGCATGGAGTATAAATAGGACGTGAAGAGATGTTCTCCATACTTCTTCTTCATCCTAAAATACTCAAGTCCTTTCTCTCTTATTCCCTCTATCTTCTTTCTTTATTCTCTTCTCACTTAGTGCATATTGAAAGAACTTAGATTGTTTAGTTTAGACTAATTGTCTTTTCTATTTCCGCAACAATCTGTAAATTCATATTGTTTATAAAACAAGAATTTAAAAGTGAGAAAATTGTGTGATTATATTCAACCCCCCCCCCTTCTATAATCCCAAACACTATCCTTACTTGAAGGTCACCTACTTGGGACCAACAAGTGGTATCAGAGCAGTTACAAGGTCTCATTTTCTTCTTAAGAAAAATCTTGTGATCCTCTCTCTTCTTATTCTATGGCTCTTCAAGCTAAGGATAACTACTTTGATACCGGCTCTGCTGGAAAGCCTCCTCGGTTTAACAAAGACAACTTCTCTCTTTGGAAAACCAGGATGGAACTTTTCCTCTCTGGTTCTGATCCCCAGATTCCTTACTTTATGGAAAACGGACCACATGTGCCTACACAAACCGTCCACCCCATTCCTGCTGCTGGTGGCCAACCTACTGTTCCTGAAAGACAGCTGGTGAAGCCCGTAACTGACTGGAATGATGAAGATAGACGCCTGGTCAACATTGACACCAAGGCTAGGTGTCTCATCGCCATGTCACTCCCTGACGATGTATTCCACTCTGTATGTCACCTTCGCTCTGCTAAGGAGATATGGGACACTCTCTGTGTTCAATATGAAGGTACTGCCGTACTCATGGAATCAAGAAAGATTTTCTTGGTTCGTCAGTACGAAAGCTTTATTCATCAAAAGGATGAAACTCTCTCCCAGCTACATCAGAGATTCAACTGTCTTCTGATTGATCTGAAGACCATCAGTACTACCTACTCTAACTCTGAGGTGGTTACCAAGTTCATGGAAGCTCTTCCTGAACATTGGGAAATTTACACCTCCTGCTTAACTATGTCAAAGGACATAAAGACACTCACTCTAAGTGAGCTGTACGGTATTCTTCTGAACCGTGAACAACAGAAGAAACTGAAAAAGAATCTCATAAGAGATTCTAAAGAATCCAAAAGCACATCTGTTGCATTGGTTTCTGATTCAGTTCCTCCTGTTGCTGCTTCTTCTTCTTCAGTAACTATTACTGAATTAGAATCTTCTGACTCTGACATGTCAGAAGATCCTGAATTCAATGAATCTCTTGCTCTTTTAACCAGATCTTTCAAAAAGTTTGCCAAAAAGGGAAACTTCCATAAAAAGAAACATCTTTCTATTACTGACAAGCCTAAGTCAGATCCTGTTGACAAGGCTACTGCTATCTGCTACAACTGTCAGGGCAAAGGACACTTTGCTAATGATTGCAGGTACAGGAAAAGTCAGTTTGCTCCCTCCTCTGCTAAATCTTCTTCTAAGAACCCAAAATACCAGCGCCTGAAAGAAAAGTACAAGAAGATGAAAACTCAGCGTAAAGGCAAAGGTTTAATCGCAGAAGACTGCGACTGGGATGATGTCTCCTCTGATGACTCGTCTGATGAGGAAGATACTCAAGTGGCACTGATGGCCATTATTGAGGAACCTACCTTAGCTCTAATGGCTAAGATAGAAGAGGTTCCTGAAGAGATTCCTCCTCAGGATCCTGAAGCTTCTTCTTCCACAACTCCTGAAGCTTCCACCTCTGCGACTGATTCTTCCAGTCAGGTACCTATTCCTCTCATCCCTCTTGAAAGCTTAACTCAGTTGGACCTGGTCACTCTCGACCTTTACAAAGCCCTTAATGGTAAAACCTCTGCTGAAAAAATGAATATTGACCTTAGAGGACAACTCAAAGAATGTCAAGAAAAAATAAAACAGCTTACCATTTTGGAAGAAAATTATAAGGACCAGGTCACTGTAAACAAAACTCTTTGTATTGAAAGAGAATTGGCTCTTGCTGCCAAAGAAAAGGCCCTTGCTCAATTAAATGCTGAAAAAGTCACCATCAAAGGATGGAGTGACGCCTCTGAAAAAGTTGATGAAATATTAGCTTCAGGGAGGTCTGACAAAAGCAAAAGAGGTCTTGGATTCTTTCGTGGATACAAGAAAGAAGAAACTAAGTCTGATAGTTCCATGCTAAAATTTGGAAAATTTGTTTCTTCTATTCCCCTTCCTAACACTCCTTCTTCTTCTTCTAACACTCACCCTGAAGGTGCTCCTAAGAGCAAAAAGAATACAGTTAAGGATAAATCCAAAACTGAAACACCTTCAAAGACCAAGGGTCCTAAACCCAAGAACAAAGTTCTGGGTGGTGGTCCTTCAGTCTCTGGAACTAAGTCTCTTTCTCAGAGTCCTGCTCCCAGACTGAAGATTGACCTGAAGCAAAAGACTCAGGAGAAGAAACCAATTCCTCCAATGTCCAATGCTAAAGGCATACTTGGTGCAGGTCCTGCTCACCTAAAGTTCAAAAACTTTCTGGACCACACTAAACGCTTTCAATATCGCAAATGCTATCACTGTGGATTAAATGACCATATTGCGAGTAAGTGTCCTGATGCTACCAAAGCTGAAAAATCAGCTAAGGTAAAGAAGATTCCCAAGACTGAGAAATCAGTCAAAGGAAAGAAGGTTGTCAAGACTGTTCCTTCAGTCAAGACTCCAGCCTCCTGTACTGATACTTCAGTAAAGGCTCACACTGATTCAACCAGTCCTACTGATACTTCTGGATCCATAGTTCTATGGGTACCAAAGAAAACTTAAACTCTATATTTTACAGGATAAGGGCATCTGGTACTTGGACAGTGGATGCTCTCGACACATGACTGGTTCTAAATCTGTCCTCACTAACTACCGTGAAGAAAGAGGTCCTGCTGTGACCTTTGGCGGAAACGGTAGAGGCCAAACCCGAGGGTATGGCACTCTGACCAACGGAGTAACTACTTTCAAAAGAGTTGCTTATGTTGAAGGCCTGATGCATAATCTTCTGAGCATCAGTCAACTGTGTGATAAGAATCACAAAGTTTCTTTCTCTAAGAAAAAGTGCAAAGTCAAGAACAGGAGAAAGGAAGTCATTCTCAATGGTGTTAGACATGCAGATATCTACATCATCAATATGAATACTTCCACTGATAACTTCTGTTTCGTATCACGTGCTTCCACTGATATGAATTGGCTCTGGCACAAGCGTCTCTCTCATCTCAACTTCAAGACGCTAAATCAACTCTGCATCAACAACCTGGTTATTGGTCTTCCTGACTTTCGCTATACAAAGGAATCTCTTTGTTCAGCATGTGAGAAAGGAAAACAGACCAGGGCTAGCTTCAAGTCTAAGCAGATTTCCTCCATCAGCTCTCCTCTACAACTTCTCCACATGGATCTCTTTGGACCCGTTAATGTCCAATCCATTGGTGGAAAGAAATATACTCTGGTAATCGTAGATGAATATTCCAGATATACTTGGGTTTTCTTCTTACGTGCCAAGAGTGATGCTCCTGAAGAAATCATCCTGTTCGTCAGGAAGATGGAAAGACTCAACAACCTTACTGTTCGATCAATAAGAAGTGACCATGGGACTGAGTTCAAAAACAGTACCCTGGAATCCTTCTTTGAACAGAAAGGTATCTCTCAAAACTTCTCCTCTGTGAGAACTCCTCAGCAAAATGGTGTTGCTGAAAGACGAAACAGGACGCTGATTGAAGCTGCGAGATCTATGCTGAGTGAAGCCAACCTTGCCACTCAGTTCTGGGCTGAAGCCGTAAATACTGCTTGCTATACTCAGAACAGATCTCTGATTGTCAAGCATTTCAGAAGAACCGCTTACGAACTCTTTCGTAACAGGAAACCATCAATCGAACATCTCCATATCTTTGGTTGTGTCTGCTACATCCTGAACAACAAAGATAATCTTGGAAAGTTTGATTCCAAATCTGATGATGGAATTTTCCTCGGATACTCATCCATTTCTAAAACTTACCGTGTGTTCAACAAACGAAGACAAACCATTGAGGAAACGATTCATGTCAAGTTTGATGAATCGGGTCCTACCTTTCCTCACCCAAATGATAATACTGAAATCAATCAGTGGGCTGACTCTTTCTTTCAAGTCCCTGAACCTCCTATTGCTGATCCATCTCCTCAAGACCTTCCTGATGGTTTTGAAGATAATCCTATTCCACCCACTGATATAACCACTCCACCTCTCATAAATGCCACCCCTATCTCTCAAATCACACCCCCTGAACCTGATCAACCCACTAACAGTGAAGACTTCTCTCAAACCACTGTTAGTGAACCCTCTCCTACCAATCTTCTTCCTGATCCATCATCCAATGAAGCATCTACTTCAGGACAGGTGTATCAACCACCTGCTCTCCGATGGACCAAAGATCATCCCATTGATCAAGTTCTTGGAAACCCTTCTTCTGGTGTGAAAACCAGACGTCAGGCTGGTAACGTCTGTCTTTATGTAAATTTTATCTCTGAAAATGAACCTAAAGAAATAGATGATGCCTTGCGTGATCCTGCCTGGGTCTCAGCCATGCAGGAAGAGCTAGCAGAATTCATCAGAAACAATGTCTGGCTTCTCGTCCCTAGGCCTCGAAAACGTACAATCATTGGTTCCAAGTGGATTTTTCGAAATAAACTTGATGAGATTGGTACAATCATTCGAAACAAGGCTCGCCTTGTGGCTCAGGGATACAGGCAGGAAGAGGGCATTGATTACGATGAAACTTTTGCTCCTGTTGCTAGGCTCGAAGCAATTCGACTCTTCCTAGCTTTTGCAGCACATATGAACTTCAAAGTTTATCAGATGGACATTAAAAATGCCTTTCTGAATGGAAAACTTAATGAAGAGGTCTATGTGGCTCAGCCTCCTGGCTTTGTAGATCCTAAGTTCCCTGATCACGTCTACAAGTTAAACAAGGCTCTCTATGGGTTAAAACAGGCTCCTCGTGCCTGGTATGACACCCTCTCAACCTTTCTTCTCTCTAAAGGTTTTGTTCGTGGAAAGATTGATAGCACTTTATTTCTAAAGAAATATCCTAAGCATATCCTTCTCGTCCAGATATATGTTGATGACATTATCTTTGGATCCACCAATCCCAAACTCTGCGAAAAGTTTGAGTTGCTCATGAAATCTGAATATAAAATGTCTATGATGGGCGAACTAACATTCTTTTTAGGACTTCAGATCAAGTAATCTGAAAAGGGAATTTTCATCAATCAAGGTAAATACGTACATGAGATGCTGAAGAAATTTGATCTCACATCCTGTACACCGATGAAGACTCCAATGGCTCCTCCTCTGTCTCTTGATAAGGATTCCAAAGGGAAACCTGTTGATGTGACTCTCTATAGAGGAATGATTGGCTCACTGCTGTATCTTACAGCTAGTCGTCCTGATATCATGTATTCTACATGTCTCTGTGCTCGTTATCAGGCTGAACCCAAAGAATCCCATCTGACCGCTGTAAAGCGGATCTTCAGATACCTGAAGGGAACTCCTAACATGGGTCTTTGGTACTCCAAGGACTCAGGGTTCGATCTAACAGCTTATTCTGATAGTGACTTTGCAGGATGTAAGATCGACAGGAAAAGCACTACTGGTGGCTGTCACCTATTAGGTGGCAAGTTGGTGAGTTGGACTAGCAAGAAGCAGAACTCTGTGTCCACATCAACTGCTGAAGCTGAATATGTTGCAGCAGGAATATGTTGTGCTCAGGTCCTGTGGCTGAGAAATCAACTTCAGGACTATGACATACAACACTCCAAAATTCCTATCTACTGTAACAACACTTCAGCAATAGCCATTGCTAACAATCCTGTCTTACACTCTAAGACAAAGCACATTGAATTGAGATATCACTTCATCAGGGATCATGTGATGAATGGTGATATTGAACTCCATTTTGTCCCTACTGAATATCAGCTTGCTGACCTCTTTACCAAACCACTGGATGTGACGCGTTTTAATATGCTCCTCAGTGAACTTGGGATGTTAAATCCTGAAGAATAGAAGTTCTCAGGACAAACAGTTGTTAAAGTCCTTATAAAATATTCTCTCAGGACCTCTTTTATTAAACAACTCCTGAATAACTCTTCTTCAGAGGATGACTCTATTCAGTACTTACAAAATCTTTGTTCAATATCCGAATACTGATGATTCTCAGGTAAGTATTTCTTCCCTCTGCTACTGAAACCTTATCGCATTAAATGTGATAAGAGGATTTTCCCAAAACAGTACTTATCTGATAAGTACTCTGATTCCAATAAAACATATCTTTCACCAAAATGGAATCATCCCCTGAAAAGGTGGTTTTTAGTTTTTCAAATAAAACAAACCTTTCATCTGCACTGACACGTAATGGGACGTTTCCTGTTCCCCACTACGTGTGTCAGGCGCGTGAACGCGCGTAGAACTTCTTTTTCATCATTACGTTTGAATTTAGCCGCTCTTTTCTCTCTCATCCATTTTCTCTCTCCTACCACGAGGTATAAAAACCTCATTCGTAATCCTTTTCACTCTTTACGCTCACATAATTCTCTCTAAGCATTCAAGCAAGAAAAAGCAAGAATCTGCATTCTCAAGAACACCAAGAACACACACTTACCACTTCTTTAACAAGATCTACGTAAGTTTCCTTATGTTCTTTGTTCTTTCCACAATCTAAGTTGGCTTTCTTCTCTAAAAACAACTTATTTTGATAAACGTTTTTCCAAAAACCCTAAGATCACTTCGTTTGATCTTAGTTTTCCCAAAATCTTCTAAGATTTTTTGTTAAAACTGTTTAAAATGATTTTTCTTATTTCTTTTAAGAACAATCATAAACTCCTATTTTGATATCTATTCATCAAAATAGAAGTCCTTTTTAATACCAAAACACATTCCTTTTGTGTATTTTGGTATCTAATCTATTCTAAGTATAAAGGATTTCACCATTTTTATGAACATATTTTGTGTTCATTGAAAAATGAAGAAAAATGCATATTTTGGACTCTTAATCATCCATATATGTTATTTTTATGTTTTTGACAGGATGGCTGCTACTACATCTACATCCCTGGACGCCCAGCTCTCATCTGAGGCCACACCTCTGCAGGCTACTGAAAGCTTGCCAATAGTCATTCCGCAGCACGACGTCCAATTCAAACAGAACAACGTTGTTGGTCTGTTTGATATCCCTGAAGGCAAGGAATATCTAATTCCTGCAAAAGACTTCCTGCTACGCAGCCCGCTGAAGACGGCTTTCACTTTGGACCCAAAGCCAAACAAGCCCATGCTGCAACAACTATGGTCCACTGCCACTGTTGCCAAGGAGAAGAACACAAAAGGTGTCCTGCGAGAGGTCATCAAATTCCAAATCAAGGAAAACATCATTTCCTTTGGTTTCGGAACCCTCAGGAACGTGCTCAACTTCCCCAAGAAGAAGCGCTTCCCTCCTGTCCCCACCGCTGACGAAATAGTAGAGTTCCTGGACGCCATAGGCTACCGATGGCCTGTGAACAAAGAAGGCGTCCTGCTCCCAAAGACAGGTGCCACTGTCCATAAGTCAGGACTAAACGCTACGTTCTATTATATATGGAACACGTTTGGCCTGTGCTTATCGGGCAAGACGGGGAGCACGGAGCAGTTCCCTACGGTCATCCAGCACATGGTCTTCTCTGCGATCAAAAATCGCGAGTTCGACTATGCTCGCTCCATCTGGGATGACATGGTGAAGAAGGTCCGAAGCAAGAACCGGGTCGTCAACGTTGCCTTCACCAGGTTTTTCTCGGCCATCCTGGAGCTACATATGGGGGAACACTACCCCAAGGTCGGGAACTCCAACAACTACGCCCTCGGGCCTAGGTTCCTGGACCAGGTTGCTTATCATCCTGACGACGTCCCTCTCTCCGACGTACTGGTCATTCCTGAACCTCTTTAGGATCAGGATGCTGAACAATCCACCTCTCCCACCACAGGTACGTTTTCTCTCATCTCTTCCAAACCACATTCTTCTACTTCTATGCATGCTATGTCAGTAGCTAACCCAATACTGACTTCCCCAGCTGCAACCACAACTTCTGCGCTCCAGAAGCGCCCCCAACCATCTTCTGCCACTCCTCCACCTCCTCCAAAACGCGCCAAAGCTAGGGCGCAAAAGAAAAAGACACAGGCGGCTGGTAAGAAATATTACATTACCCTGCCCCAGTTCTTTAATAAACCATCCCCTTTGTCTAAACATTCTTCCACTGCAGATACTTCTATCTCTGCTCCTGTTACACAAGAACCTGAGGTGGTTCAACTCGAACCCTCAGAGAATGTGGTGGGTAATCATTCTGATACCCTCCAAGCCTCAGGTAATATTTCTAAGCAATCTATTACTGTTACTTCTTCTATGAAAGCTAATGAGTCTTCTAGTGCTCACTTAGCTACTCTATCTACAGGTTCTTTAGGAGCAGGTTCTGAAGGGCATCTTCATCAGGATGACCCCTTCAACGACTTCATTCTCACGGATGCCGAGCATCAGCTGAACACAGCTGAACTCCGCAGGCAGTCCGCTGAGAGGAACCTGCATGAGGCCCGCACTGCCCTCCAGCAGAAGGAGGAAGAGCATTCAGCACGACTCCAGTCTTTACAACAGGAGCTTGTTGCTGCCAAAGCTGCTGCAGCCGCTGCTGAAGCCGCCGCCGCCAGTGCCACTGCCGCCGCCGTCGCCGCAACTCCGCCACCCACGGCCGTCACCCTCTCCATCCCTTGTCTGGATAATATCCATGACAAGGTGTCACAAGTTGCCTCCTCTTCCACCAACCTTCAGGCATCTATTGATGACCTGAAGGCAACGGCTCTCCCTGCGCTCTCCACAGAGATCAACAACAGCACCAACTCTCTCACCACCTTCCAATCAACGGTGGTTCAGAGATTGGATGCTCAAGAAGCCGCTCTCCGGCCATCCAGGAGCAGGTGACAAGGCTCTCCTCTGCTGTCAACGCCCTCACCTCTGCTCCTGCGCCGCCTCCATCCTTCACCACGGCGGACAGGGAGGTGTTGCAGTCCCTGATCTCATCATCCTTCATCCAGCGCAAAGTCATCAGTGACATGGCCTCTCTCCTCCAAAGGAGTGTGTCAACAGCTGCCTTGGTACAGGCACCTGCTGAGGGGGAGAGACAGCCCCGAGACCATTCAGCCTATTCCCCCTCCACAAACTGGAGAACCACTGAAGACGGGGGGAATAATGAAGACGACGATGATGATGATGAAGATGATGATGATGATATAGACGACGACATCTTCGTCGAAAAGGTTCCTGCTGCCTCAGCGCCCATTCCAGGGCTCGCACAACCTCAAGGGGAGAACCCTGATGCCTCTGGTATGTCTCCACTACCATCCTCTCCCTCTACCTCTGATAATCAACCTATATCTACTCTTCTTAAAACCAAACCTACCCCTGAAACCATCACCCTAGACTCCTCACCTGAAAACTCCCCTCCTAATAACCTTCAAATGGTTATCTACCAACCTCCTAAACTACCTTCTCCTGAACCAACTCCTAAACTCACCTCTCACACTGAACCTGAACCCTTTAACCAAGCCGATCCTGAAACTCAAGATGTCAACTTTGGCTCTGTCACTGGTGACATTATTCGCCTAATGGAGAATAGTCCCAATGAACAGACCAGGGATGAATTATCTAGAATGACCTTCAGGATCACACCCTCAACCAAGAAACCATTTCTACCCGTCCTGCAACCCGTTTCAACCAAGAAGCCTCTTCATCCAGAACCCCTGAAATCCGAGCCACCCCTGAAACCATATGCCTTTCATCAGATGATGAATTCATCTCTGATGACTTCTCTACCCCTGCTTCTTCACCCAGATCACCTCCCTCAAACTCTCCTAGATCTGAAGGTGAAAATTACCCTGACACTTCCTTTGCCATTGACAGGGATGGGCGCTTAGACGCCGTGATAGAGCGACTCGAGAGTACAAGAGTAAAAATCCCTCTTCGTACCTCTTGTGACTCCGAGTTCGCCTATCTCTCGCAGGAGGAGTACAACGAGGCTGTACAGGCTCAACTAGAGCACAATAAAAAGCAGAAGGAAGCTTTCCTCTCTGCCCAAGCCGCTCGAAGGCTTGCATCGGATTTTGTAGATGAAGATGCTGAAATAAGTGCAGATCCTATCCTTGCACAGAAGGCTGTTCTGAAGGTCTTCAACAAAAATGCAGAGATACAGACTGGAGAAGTAAATGCTGAGCTTGACTGGTGCAGAGATCGGTTACACCTCCGAAAGCATGGTGCTGCCATCTCAGGAATCCATCTTCGCTGATCTAGAGGCAAGAAAGGTAATCCTGGTAAAACCTGGATCACAGTCAAACGCTCTGGAGTAAAGGACGTAGAGCACACTCTGGACAAGTTAGATCGCTACAACTTGTCAGAGTGGAACGAAATCAGATCCCTACTTCCCAAAGCCAACAAGAACTATCGGGCTGAAGTAGAAGAATTCATTGAAGGACTTATTGCTCGCATCAGAAGGACAACTGAAATACCTGATGACCTGCTCCAACACTCCTCAGTCCTATCTCAGCAGCCTGTTCGAAGATCTGCAGGCACCTCTACAAGAAGACCTACTCCCTGTCTTCCCAGAATGGTTGTTAAACCTCTGGACCTCTCGATGCTTGATCTTTCATTCCCTCCTGGAATCTCCCTATCTGAAGGACAAGTAATCAGAGAACCTGTTCATGGCATTTGTGTTAGCAATAACTCAATCCTACGCTTTCAGCGCTTCAGTGAGCTACACATAGCGCCCTATGAACATCTTTTGACAGTTCTCTTCACTGCACAACAAGATAAGAAAAATCCAGACAACAAAGAGATTATTCGCACTGTCAGAGCTATACTTGATCACAGACTTGCCTTCAGCGACACTCCTGTTCCTGTTTGCGTCAAGACTGAATACATTAGCGAAGAATCTGATAGTTAGTTATCTTGTAATTTTTTCTTTCAGTACTTCTATCATGTACTCTTGTATTTTCCTTACTCTTGTAATATTTAAATGAGATTAATGAGAATGCAATTCAGTGCATTGTACTTCATTCCATCATAGTACTGAAAAAGATCCCTCAAAACAGTAAATGGGACATGTACCTTTATGAGTTCTATTTCCTACTGTTTAGTTCTAGACTTAGATTTATTTCTAACTTTTCTAGATTAATACAATTACTCTGTTGTCTTATCATTATCATTTAGGGGGAGATTGTTGATCCAGCTCTCCTAAGACCTGATGAAATGATAATGATCCTGAATCTTTACTTAGTGAATAGGTTTTTACTTCTGTTATAGCTTGAGGAATTATCACTGAGTCTGTTCAGTGTTATTCCATGTTACTTATGCTGTAACTTAACTTTATAGATTTCAGGATCAGGATCAGGAGACTAACGAGCCTGTTCTGCAGTCTACTGATCCTGTCCACTGAAGTGAAGACCTCCTCCTGAAGACATTAAGATCATACATAAAGAACCATCAGCGACGTCGAAGAAATAGCTGATGACAGGAACAGCATGCTCGTGATCTGAAGACGGAACTCAGTGATAGCAGTCTGTTCACTATCGTATGACATCCTGAAGATTCATCAGGATACACGTGACCCTGAACTTCCCCAGTTTCAGGACTCTAGTCACTGATCAGTATCCTGATCCTGAAGGATTAGAACAATGTCTTAGTCTAATGCACAAAAGGATAATCCGCCTTTTCTGACACAATAGTACATAAGGGCAGTTACTTTACTGTTCCCTCCGTACTTATCAGACCATAAGGCAACTGTTTACAAACATCCTCTTTTGTACACCATGCAAAGAGTATTTGTTTATAGTAAATAGTACAACAGACCACTCACATTGTGACACGTCACAATAGTAGGTCTGCATGCATTTAATGCATGGAGTATAAATAGGACGTGAAGAGATGTTCTCCATACTTCTTCTTCATCCTAAAATACTCAAGTCCTTTCTCTCTTATTCCCTCTATCTTCTTTCTTTATTCTCTTCTCACTTAGTGCATAGTGAAAGAACTTAGATTGTTTAGTTTAGACTAATTGTCTTTTCTATTTCCGCAACAATCTGTAAATTCATATTGTTTATAAAACAAGAATTTAAAAGTGAGAAAATTGTGTGATTATATTCAACCCCCCCCCCTTCTATAATCCCAAACACTATCCTTACTTGAAGGTCACCTACTTGGGACCAACACATAGCTTCTATCGGCTCCGGAATCAAAAAGCACAGTAGCAGGATAGTTGTTGAGAAGAAACGTACCTGTGACCACATCAGGGTTTTGCCTTGCTTCCTCGCTCCAATCACGAAAGCTCTTCCTCTAGCCAATCCTCCACGGTTTCCTTGGTTTGCCGGCTGCGCTTGATTCACGTAAGGCCTCTGATTTACTTTGGGACAAGCATTCCGGTAGTGATTAAAGCTTCCACACTCAAAACACGTTCTCTTTCTGCAATCTTTGTCAGTATGACCTCCCCTGCCACATCTAATACATATGACACATTTCCCAGCATGATGGTTCCCGCACTTGCCTCACCTCTGATACCTCCCCTTCTCTTTTTCTGCTGCCTGAGTCTGCACTCCGTAGTTCCTGGTCACTCTTCTTTGCCTGACCTTCCCTTGGACTGTGGTTTGGTAGGTTCCTCCTTCTTCCTTTTTCCCTTAGCGTTGTCACTTGAAAACGTTCCTGATCGGGTAGCGTTATTGGTGAGGCGGTTTGCTAGATTAACTGCTTCTTGTAGACTTTTCGGGTCTGCTGCTGTTACATTCCCTCTGATCTCGGGAGATAAACCCCAAACATATCTATCAACTCGGTTCTGCTCCGGTGTCACCAAGTGTGGTACTAATTTGGCCAACTCATGGAATCGAGTAGTGTAAGTGCTGATGTCGTTTCCTTTCATCTCATGGTGCCATAATTCAGCTTCCAACTTTTGAATCTCGCTTCTTGGGCAGAATTCCTCCCTAAGCATCTTTTTAAAATCCTCCCAGGTAATCTGGCCGGTTGCTTCACGGCCACGGACTTGTACTTGTGTGTTCCACCACGTCAGAGCTCGTCCTTGAAGTAGACAAGCGGCGTATTCGACCTTGTTCCTTTCAAGGCACTTGCTAATATGAAGGACAGATTCCATGCCTTCGATCCATGCTAGTAAACCGACGGCTCCCTCGGTTCTGTGAAATTCCTTGGGGTTGCAGCTTCTAAAGGATTTGTACGTGCAATCCCTTTCTCTCGTTCCCTGATTGTTGCTTTGATTGGTATTCAACCCAGCAGCTACTTGGCTGACTATGCCGGGTAACGAAGCCATTACTTGCTCCGACACGAGCCTTGCCAAGTTTGGGTCCTCTCTTCTTGGAGGAATGTTTCTAAAACAATAACATACTCAACCGTTTTAGTGACTTCTTACGCAATCTAAGTGTAGCTACGCTTCTACTTACTTTTCACAATTCAAGTGCATACCATTATATGCCATCGCATATACGTAACATTTTCTTTAAACATTTCAAGCAAACCACATTCAGCATGCATTCATAAACATAAGCAGTAGATAATCATAGCATAATTTTTGGGTTTAAATATTCAAGCAAAAGTACCCAAAATATCATAGCAGTTTTACAGTCATCCAAATAGAATCACAAATAGTTCGACAATTAGGCATCACGCCTCAAAATAACAGTTCTAATAGAAGGTTCATCAAGTACGATCTAATAAAAAAAAAACCCATCTCCTAGAATCTCGCCCTCCAGACAGCCCACCCGAACAGCAGTACCACCAAGGCCACCACCGCATACACCACTGAGTACAAGTGGTGATGTGAGTCCATGGTGTGTCCAAGAAGAGTCACCACCCGAGTGAGCTGCTGGCTATCAGCTCCGGCCACATCGATCAGAGAATCGATCATATGATCGTGGTGGTCGATCATATGCTCATGGATACCCTAACCTCGGGTGAGACGTGTGACCTCCTGACGCTCAGTCTGAGTCATTCCTCTCATGCATAGGACGGGGGTACGAGCCATGTGTGGCGGTCGAGGGACCGGTGATGGTCGGGCAACAGGTGGTCGGGCGGCAGGCGGCACTGGAGACGATGGTCGGTAGGGCGGTGGAGATGCCGATGTTGAGGATGACGACGACGAGGAGGATCTGCCTCGGCCTCTCACCCGAGATGGCCCTGCCCCGTCCCCAGCGAGGACACGGAAGGTCATCCTGGCGGGTAAGGGCACGCTCTTTCAAGCGGTAGTGCGAACCCTAAGTCCAGGTCGTGGTGCCGGGACAGGTCGGTGTGAATCGGCATCGCTATCACTGTAGGGGTCACGTTCCTGGTCGGTGGTAGGGGCTCGGGGGACACTGTTCCCACTCCGGGGTTGCTCGGGAGATCCATGGGATCGGTATTCGGAAGGGTCGGTCTCTTGAGACATATTAGCTGCGATAAAAGAATCTAGTCAATACATGTAAGTGTTATTGAAATTTTTTTACATGCCATATGCAAACTCACACAAAATACATTTTCAGGAAATCTTAGAAAGTTACAATTTTCAAAAATCTAGCGGTATGATTAATTCATAAGTCTTATCCTACTTATATCATGGCTAGGCGTAGGTGATCAGGCTCCGCATATCCATGATATATCAGAATAGCACCTATCCTAATCACACAAGTATTTAAATTCTCCTACTTTGAAACCTTATAATTTAAAAGTTTAATCTTACTTTAGAAAGAAGGTTGGTCATAGTACTGTTTTTTATGAAAAACCGATGTTCTCTATAACCTATGGCTCTGATACCAAATCTGTAACACCCCGCTAAAGCGGAAACGCGAGGTGCAACAGCACAGATTTCATAGCGATAGGAGATAAATAACACCAATCATTCATAATTAAAGTTTAATAGCGTTTACAAAGTTTACAATCCAACCATAATTCAAAGTTTACAATTCTTTTACAAAACGAATATAAACAGCATAACATGATTGGTGATCACAAAATTCCATAAAAGCCAAATCAAACCTTCGGATTTCCTGAAAAGCATGTTAAAATAAGTGTCAACTACGAGAGTTGGTGAGTTCACAGGTTTTCATAGGCACAAAGCAGTTAAATGCAACATCATTTTCAGTGACCCATTTATTCACTCAATATTCGTACATCATTTTATAGTGAATCGGTTTATTCACTAAATTTTCAAAATCAGTTCACAGTGAACCATTTTATGGTGAACGTGTTTGCTCATTCCGTTTCAAGATTAGTATCAAACGTGAGTAAATTTCCCGGGTGATTTGTTAATTGCATGATATTTAACTGTGAGTTACTACAATCCTCCATTTCATGACATTGCTACGCCCCTATATTCTACCTCAACGGGGGGACTAAATCCCACCGGGGTAGAATCTCTATTCAATACAGTGCACCTATCACTCGTCAGTTTAAGGTGGGTATGTCAATCCAAATAGCGCTATCCACATGTATCATAGGCCCATTGCTATGGGTTAATAGTAGTTATAGGGGACATTTTCATTTCAGACTCACTATATCATGCCTCAAACATATCAAAATTTAGCTCACGATACATTTCATTTCATTTCATTTCGCAATATTTTTCACAATTTTTCACATTCATTTATAAACATGCCTTTCACCCCAAAACACGTAAAAACGGTAAAAAGTGGGGCTGTGAATACTCACCTTGTGGTTAAGCGTTTCTAAGCGATTGATTAGTGCGAGGTTAAGTTCCGGCTCCGATTCTACCAATGCCCTAATACAAACGTAATTGTCGTAAGTTCTAAATTTTATGGTCCGTATATAATAAATCAATTCCGATATCCATATAATGCCTTTACTATATTTTAATAAGTTTATTTTAATATAAAATGACTTTTTGTTACATAAAATTATTATCCAAACACATGGGAATTTTGAATGTTTATAAAATAACATTTTTGAAAAATTTCAATTCTGGCAGATTTGATCCAATGCAAAGGTGTCACCAAATAACTTAGTTCCAAATAGAGTTAGGCTTCAAGAATTTTACCTACTGATGTTAGCAACAATCCCACAATTTTTCATAATTTTTGGAAGTGTTCTTCATATTTTAAGAATTTTTATAAAATCAGTAGGCACCTTTTATTTTCAGAAAAACATGTCAGGGATGTTTGCTTCATAAAGAATTCATTTCTCCACCAAATCACGAATTTCAAAAGAGATCTTCTAGAGGACACATATACCAAGCTAATGAGACAAGTTTCACATCATTTGGGTGATTTTTGAGGGAGATATGGCCTCTTAAAGTCGTGCATGTGCAATCTGCCACCATGGGACAGCCTACACTACTATCTTGTTTTCATTGGTTGATCCCTCAAAAGTCCACCAAATCACGTGATTTTGGATTCTTTAGAAAGCTATCTCAGTGAAGTTGATTTTAGAATTAAAAATAATGTATTTTGGATAAGATGTCAAAGAGATATGCATGCGTTAAGATGAATAAACTTTTCTGACCAGAAGCTGACGAGTATCAAAGAGTTTTTAGTTGGTTGAATGGGTTTCCCTTCGAATTTTTGAGTGATTCAAAATGGATTTTCTTCCTAACACATCAAATTTCAATCTATCAAATTTTTGTAGAAAAATATCTCTGTTTACTATGCTTTTGAGACGTCTAAACACACATGCAAAATCAGACAGCAAGGTTACAAGATCAAACTAACACTTTTTCATCAAAAACACACATGAACTTTGGAATTTTTGAGGTTTAATGATTATGAGCTTCAATCCCCCAACCATATAATGAAAAAGAAAATAGATGAAATAAAATTTGAATAACAATAAAACACATGCATGCAACATCAAAACGATTTTCCATCCGAAACAAGTATCAAAAGACCAAAAACTAGTGATTCTTCACATCAACCTTGTGTTTATATGGAGAAGTCATAGATTTTCACCACTTTCGAATGTTTTAGCACATTGTCATGGTTAAATCTCTTCCGCACACATCAAGGATGATGTTCATCCAACAAAGAGGATTAAAACCTCACAAAAAGATGAAGAAAGTACCCAAATGGGTTAAAAATCGAAGTTTAATCAACATGCAATGCAACTTACCTTTGAATGACACTATGAACACTCTTAAAACTTGCTTTTAATCTTCAAAATTTCCAGATTTGTGATGTTTAAGGGCTGGATTTTAGATGGTTTAGGGAGGGTTTTTAGTGAGAGAAGGTTTAGAGAGAGAGATGGAGATTTGAAATGAAGTTGGAAATGAGGATGATGATGGATGTTTATGGAAAAGAGAAAAAGCGAGAGAGTAGGGGGGGGGGGGTGGCCGGCCCCTTGGTGGGTCCCACCTCTCTCCATATTTCTTTTATTTTTATTTTTTTTGAATGAATTAATTAAATAAAAACACTGCTTTCTCACACGCAGTGTCGTTTTGGCGCGTTTTCGGTGAAAACCGACTTTTTCGAAAGCACTTTTGGATTAGTTGGATCAGTTTACTTATATTTTTAACAAAGTCTTTTATTTTAGATAATTTGACTTTAAATTTTGGCATTATAGGATTTTCGGATGATTTCGGACCGGTACGGGCTTTTTCGGGCAGTTTTCGGAACTTTTAGGTTTTTGCCTAAATTTTTCACGCAAACTAACCTAGATTATTTGGGCAACTTAAATACTACGTTTTTGCCTACGGAAGCGTTACTGAGTGATTAAACAAGTAGCTAACCTAATGGTCAAAATTTGCAGTTGTCACAGCCGTCCTCCCATCTGGTAACTTGATACGAACCATCTTTTGTTCACAGTCTATTTTCACTTTGTTTCTAATCATTCAATCCATTCCTAATACCACATCCAGACCCTCCATAGGTATAAGTATTACCACTACGGGCACTAGGCATCCTTCCAATTCTATAGTACAACCTCTCGCAAACTCTCTAACCCACACTCGCCCGTTGGCGGTGTCTACCTCATAAGGGTGGTCTAACGGTTCAAGATTCACACAACAAAGCTTAAGAAGCTCAGGGGTAGCATAAGAATAATCTGCACCCGTATCAAATAATACTTTCGCACGAAAAGAGTTAACCAGAAATGTACCTGTCACCACTTCTGGTGCCTCTTCTGCCTCCTCGGCGGTCATCCTAAAGGCTCGACTCCTAGCCTGAGCAGGTGCTGCTTTCCCGCCATCTTTCACTGCCATAGCTCGGTCCCTTGGTGCTGGTGCTCCTCCCATCTTCAACTGGGGACATTCAGTCTTGAAGTGATCAGGCGACCCACACAGATAACACATCCTCCGTGTAGTGCAATCCCGGGACAAGTGCCCCGGTTGCCCGCGTCGAAAACAAGTTGGTGGTCCAGATCGACACTCTCCCTGATGAACTTTCTGACACTTTCTGCACGGCCTGACATTCTGGTTCAGACCTCCTCTAGAATCAGTCCTAGGAAACCTTCCCTTCCTTGGATCATTGGCTGGCCCTTCCCATTTCCTCTTTTCTCCAATCCTCTCTGACGCTTGGCGGTCCTTCTCCCTCTCAATCAGCTCGGCCGCGTTGATAGCGGCCTGAAAGGTAGTCGGATCCTTTCCCATCACAAATTCCCGAATGCTCCCCCTTAGACCCTAGATATACCTCTCTACTCGACGCTCCTCGGTCGGCACGTAGATCTCAGCAAACCTGGACTTCTCTATGAAACAGGTGGTGTACTTCTGTACTGACATCACTCCTTGCTTCAGTTGCAAGAATTCCTCTTCGATCTTCTTGGTCGTGGCCAAAGGGCAGAATTGCGACCTGAATTTCGCCACAAAGCTCTTCCATGACATAGTCCTAACAGCTTCAGTCCCTCTTCCCCCGGTCTCCACATTCCACCAGTGTAAGGCATCCGCCTTCAGCATCGATCGTGCATACACTACCTTATCCTCAGCCGCACATCTGCATGTCTCAAATACCATTTCGCTTTCCTCGATCCACCTCAATGCTAGAACTGGATCACGCTCTCCCTTGTAGGTAGGAGGCTTGCAGGCTACGAACGCCTTGTAGCTGCACCCGTGAGTTGACTTGTGTGGATCCCCACCTGCGGGTGGTGTCTGCTGCGAACCTCCGCCGACCATAGTAGCCGACGGGCTAGTCATCCCGGAATCCTCTCGACAACCATCAGATTTCGACCTCTCTTGCTGGTTCAGTAGGGTCTGCAAAGCATCCTGAATCTTTCCCATATTGTCTGAAAGGCCTCATGAGTAACAAAAGCTGCTGGTTGGCTAGCGGAACTCCTCTGATGAGATGATTCTGGTTCAATGGGTGGTCCTTCACTCTGCACCCTGTGATTACCCCTAGTCTGATGCCGAGCCCCTTCATCTGTCACTGTTGCAGCCTTACGAGGTCTCCCCTTTCCCCAACCTTTACCCCGACCACTAGCCTTTCCTCGAACCGCGGTCGTACGAGTAGGTGGTGGTGGGGCCTCAGGTTCCGGTATCACCCTGCTTCGAAGGCTACGTTCGGCCATCGATACTGAAATAGTAATATAAAATTTAGATAACCCTAAACAACTATATTTACAGGCAGTGTGAGTGTTCACATGTATTCACGAACCCACGACTACACTGGCCAGGTGTAGGCACGTTTCCACGGTACACGCTAATCCTCGCACTTCCATACTCGACCACAACTCACTAGGCAAAATCCTAAAGTCCTAACATCTCAGCTGTGTTCCCAATCCTACAGTTTAAGACTAGGCCCAATCCTGGTCACCTAATTCACTTAAACTAGTGCTCTGATACCAATTTGTAACACCCCAATATCCCAAATAATATAACAAGAATATAAGCAATAATTCCTAGTGATCTAATACGCAATATCATAAAATCCTTAACTCAAAAGTAATAGTTTAAGAGTGCATGCGGAACATCCCTCCACAGCTAAGATTCTATTAGGATAAATACTAAAGCTCTGACCGGTTACGCTACTCTAAGTGTTTACCTTCTCCTTTCCTCTAGCTACTCGGTCTTTCCCTGAAAAGATTTTAGAGTTTGAAAACGAGGGTTAGACCGAAAGGTCTAGTGAATTCCCTCAAAAACAGTTTAAACAACAGTTCCGGCCCGCTGGCCAAAATTCACGGATCAAACAGAGGACAGACGTGTTATGGACAAGGAAAACTCCACCTTGCACACAGGCAATCAAATTACTTCCCAAGGGACGGTGTCCCGAGGTACCCCCAAATGGCGGATCAGACCAAATGGTAAAACGCTCCCAAGGAACATATAGTTCCAAGGTACCCAATGTCCATACTGCAACACATCTACCTCCACAGTCATTTCAAACATTATCATTTAAGCATGCATTACATGTAATTCATCAGATATCTCGTTTATCACAAAATCAGTATAATATCATCAAAACATTTCGCAAACCGAATGGATATAGTTTAAAACTGAAAAAGTAATCCATTCATTCAGGCAAGGGAACTCACCTGAATAATTCTTACTGTCTTCCCGTGGACCTCATCTAACGTGCCTGTAAAAGTTCTAGGGCATTAATAACTGCGCCCAATAAAACCCACTACTATGACACCCCTAGGCAGACTTAGCACGGGGGTTCCGCTATGAAGATAAATCACTATGGAAACATCCTCTCCGAAAATAACCCTAATGACAAAACCTTCCAAAACTCGACTCGGAAAAGCACATTATCCGGCTTACAAATTCCGATTCGGAAAACCCACCTTTTTCCGTTTCGGAAAATTAAAATTTCCGATTCGGAAAATGGCAATTTCCGATTGGGAAAACCCCCGACTCATATTTTCCGAACTCTAAAGGTAACGAGGTCAAAATGACGGCTTAACTAGCCAATTTCCCGATCCGGAAAACATAGGTTTCCAATCCGGGAAAGGCATAACGAAACAAAACACCTCAGAAAACACCACTGATTTCCCGATTCGGAAAATATAATTTCCGATTCGGAAAACGTGATTTCCAATTCGGAAAACATGTCCGATTAGGAAAACATAAATTCCAATTCGGAAAACATCAGCAGTTCCGGAATTTCAACCTAAAATCGATAAAAATCGATTCTAACTCGATCCAATTGTACCCAAACTAATCCCAAAGCAAATATACATCATTTAACAGTGATCTTACACTATTCGGGAAATCGAGATCTTACCTTACGAAGCGAAAATCCCCTACGAAATCTTGATGATGATATTAGTTTCCCTTTCTTCCAAAACACACACTTCACACACTAACAATTTCCATAAATGGTTTAATTTTAGGGTTTAAGGCTATTTATTGCATGGGCTTTGGGCTAAGCCCATTCCCAAAATGGAATAACCCAAACTTTTAATATTTTTCACAAAGTGGCACAAACTACCCCTAGACTCTTGCACTCAATTAAATAGGTCACTTTAACGAGAAAATAACTGCATCGCTAACTTTAGTATTCCGGTTATTACATCTTCACTTGTGGTCAGGATCAGTAGTCTCTAGAACAGACTATTTTAACTCCTAATCCTGATCCAGAAAATTAAACTTACAAACTACAACTTAAATAACAAGGAATAACACTGAACAAACTCAGTGATAATTCCTCAAGTTGTAATAGAAGCAAAGACCTATTCACTAAGTAAAGTATAAGGATCATTATCATTTTATCAGGTCTTAGGAGAGCTGGATAAACAAAGATGGATTCAATGGAACAATCCCTTACTCAACAAAAGGTAAATCTTCTATTTTTTTATTCGGATGATTTTGATGATGAGTTTTTATGGCATGATAACACGATGGAAAATTACTCTAATGATGACTGCCTAGATATGAATTGGTTTTTTAATGCAAGAAGATTCATTCGAAGAACCCTCGATCAATCAATCCTCTCCTCAACCAAAGGTAAGTCATCCATTTGTTAAATCTGATGATTCTAATACAGTTTTAATATTAGAGGATGAAACAATGGATGAACAATCAGAAAATGAATTCTGGGAAGATTTTGATCGCATCGTGCAAGAGGGATACGAGGAAAAAGCTCCAGCAGAAAACAATCTCTTATTCAACAAGAGGTAAGTCTTCCATTATATGATGTGATGAGTCTAACAATGAGCTTTTGTTGTGGCAGGATGATTCATACATTTGTCGGTATGAAGGAGTGATGCCTAAGTACAAAGTGTTAGAAACTTTAGATCCTGTTTGGGAAGCCAATCAAAAGCAGCTTGATGGCAGACCAAAGCACGTAATGGAGTATTTAAAGGATCTGGTTCAGACAAGACGGAGCTTATTGTGACATCCGGCAAATTCCAGCTCTCATGTTAGCACCTGATAAGCACTTACGAGTATAATTTTAGTGAAAATTCCTTGTTAAGCGTCTATGTAGGATAAAATAGGCAAAGCTTGCTAGAATTCCCCGTAATCGCTTAGAAATCCCGAAAAGTGCTTCGAAAACCCAGTTTGGCCCTTATGTATCAGAAACACCTTATATAATGTCGAATTGACCTGACTAAAGTCTAATTTTTATCAAACTATTAGATTTCAATTTACTAGTATAAAACATTTTTTTATAGAATTAATCTTGAATAAGGTAGTATTTTGTGAAAATCGTTACAAACCGTTAAACCGTTGCATTTTAAACTGGTTTGGGTTTGTAGTTTAAAAAAAATTGTTTTGATGGGTTTAGGGGCTCACTTTTGGCTGGACACCAACCCCATTTACCCCTCCTCATTCCTTATGTTGAATCATTTTACACCCATTTAGAAAAACCATTTAACTTTTCCTTACCTCTCTCTAACTCTTTTCTTTCTATCTACAAAAATTCTTCTTCCAACCTTAAAATATTCATCTTTATTTCAGAAAGTTCAGCCATCAAGACACTTTCTTGAAGTTAAAATATTGAAGTCTTTAGATAGATAATATCATCTTTCAAAAGGTAAGAACATTTATATGCACTTAAACTTCACTTTAAGCACTTTTAGTGCTATTTTTGTAGTTCTACATACTTTTATGATATTCAAAGGGATGATACTTTCTTTTTTGTTCTAGAAGTGAGATTGAACACTAAGGACATGATAAATATCCATAAAATGGTGGAAATCTATGAACTTTCATCACGAACACAAGAAAAAGTGAGAAAAACCCTCAAATAAGTGTTTTACTTGTATATGAATATGAGTTTAAAAGCTTTTGCATGTGTATTTTTATATAAGTTTTAGATATTTTCCTTTCAAAATCATGTTATTTGATGTTGGGATTAACCCCTTTAGCACATGAACCATCTTTGGATGATATGATGCTTAAAAGTCGAACTTCATGAAAATGGTAAACTTCAGATTCTGACAGATTCATTGTCTAAAGATTGGATGACCATATCTGACTTTATACATGTCCAAACTTGTTGATTTTTCTTCTAGAGTATGGTTTAATGAGTTAGGGTTCAAACCCAACTGGTCTCATAAAAAAACATTGAGATTTAAGCCTTCAACTCTTTAGAACAAGTTTGGTGTGCATCAGATAGTCAGACAGACAGGAATGTCATTTTGTTTTGCTTATAAATCCTTGTAGAATCATCAAAAATGAGTGATGTTTCTTCTGAGATTTAAGTTTAAAGAGTTATATTTCAAATGCAACTGGTTTCATTTAAAAATAATGTATTTTAACGGTTCAGCTATTTAAAAAAATCAAGTGTGTAATATGTCTAGTGCTGACAGATTTGTGCTTGCATGTTCAAATGGTCATAACTCCCTCAAATATCATTCAAATGTAGTGATTATTCTTTTAGATGATATTCTTATGTGTTAGCTTTAAAATCCCTTTTAAAACTATGAAAAAGGATTAGTATAGACCCTCCAAATGGCTGAATCACTAAAGGTATGCACTCTGATTTGGGTTCTATGATAATATGTTTTGTAAAAATTATTTGAACTTGTTAAACTTTTCCAAATTTGATGAAATTTTTCCAAAATGATCTTAACTCAGTGTTTTAGCACATATAAAAATATGGGTACATTTGTCATTTTATAGAATGCCTTAAATTGGCCGTTTTGTGGATAAAAAGTTTATGTCAGCAAGTGCATTTTGGAAAAATTTGATTTTCGAGAGTATAAGACCATATAATCCTATATATATGTGAATAAGTATTGGGAATTGTTTCCATCATCATACCTAGTAATTTAAGCAAAGACATTATATAAGATGTGAATAAGTATTGGACACGGAAGGACTTATTAATTTGTTTGGCCTCATAGGAAGCTTTATTGCCGGCTACGAGATCAAGTTGCGATTCACTTGTGCATTCACTACTTTTATCAGGTGAGTATTCACGGCCCTATTTTACCTTTTTATGTTTTGGGGTGAAAAGCATGTTCGTTATTGTTGTGTTTTATGCAACTTATTTATGAGCAAAGAATTTGTATATTGTGATGATTTGTTGAGTAAAGTCCCTGTTTGAATACACTACTATTAACTCGTATAAGCCTATGATCTACGTGGATAGCGCTATTTGGTTGTCATACCCACTTTTGTGACTGACGAGTAGGAAGTGCACCTAGTCATACACGTTCTACACATGCGACATAGAAGGGTCACCGCTGAGGTAGTCCGTAAGAATGCTCTACCCATGTGGTTCGCTACCACATCTAAGGTAGTTCGTGGGGCGTTGAAATATTGTTTAGGTTTAGTAGTGGCTCAAAACCTAAATATCATAAAGTGCATTGTTCCTGGTGAAATTGCTCAAAAACTTTATTATCCAAATATTGATTTGAACAGTGGTTACGCGATAAAGTTTTATGCATATAAAATCGTTTCGTGCATATAAAACTTGTGACTCACCAACTCTTGTAGTTGACACTTGTTCGACATGCTTTTCAGGAATTAAGAAGGTAAAAGTGATTTAGATCAATGAGCGCATGCTTTGTTTCTAACATGGGTGATTAAACCCTGAGTGATTTATATTAATGTTTTTCAATATGGATTGTAAAGAATTGTAAACTCGTATGGTTATGTTTTAATGTCATGGTTGATGTTTAATATATCCTAATGTATTGTACTTTATCTGTCACGCCTCGTGTTTCCGCTTTAGCGGGGTGTGACACTCATAATTTCATACTCATTTTGCAGAGACACGAGCTAAGAACCGGAGTGGTAATTGTTAGGGAAATCTACCCGAAAGTTCGTGCAAAATTAAATCAAAAAGTCCAGGTGTGTATCAATACTATCACCCACACTTGATTGCAAGTGTAGGCTGTTTTGTTTCTAACACGGGTGATTAAACCCGGAGTGAGGCTCCAGACTCAAGACAAAAACAAGCGCTTCTGAGGAGGCAATCCGTGAAATCGTAGTTTGAGTGTGTTCTTTAAAGTTTATTTAGGATTGAGTCATTTGAGTTTAAGGTACTTAACCAAATCGTTTTTGAGTTGAATTTTTTTCGACCCTCAGACAGTAAGCTTTCGCGTTCGCGAAGGGTTCATTTCACGCCGTGAGAAAATTGCAGGGGCCGAAGTGTAATTTTGAAAATTTTAGCCTCTTGTTGCGAAGCATTTCCTCGCGTCGTGAGGAGTAGACAGAACCTTGACAGACCCCATCTCGCATCCCATTGTCGCGTCGCAAAGTTCGATCGAATGAGAAGGAATTTTCGCACTGCCACAACACCGTTTCGTGCCGCGAGAACCACCCAGTCCAGACCCGAATCCTAAGTAACACCCTCGCGCCGCCAAGGTCTTGGCTCGCGCCGCTATCTCCCTGCTTCTGTACTCAAACCCGTAGCTAACCACTTCGCGCCGCGTAGCCTACTTCTCATGTCTCGAAGAGCATTCAATAACCTTGATTTAAAAACCAATTTTTCATCTTTTTGGTTACTTCTTCAAACTGTAGCGCCACGAGAGTGAGTCTCCAAGTTCTAAAATTAGTCCCCTTCCATCTCTAACCTCGATTCCACTCTAATTTCATGGCGGCAAAGGTATAAACTTCTCCTCTCTACCTTTAATCTTGCATATGAAGGTAGCTTCCAAGGTGGTTTCCCCAAATTGTGATTTGTTTGATAAGCTTTCTGACGGGTGGGGGAAACCAAATTTTGTGCTTGATTGATGCATGAGAGGGTTTAATTAACTTACTAGAATGTGTGATTTCTTGTTTTACCTCGGAAAAGTGTTGTTGAGAAACTCCATTATTGAAGAAGCTTTCATGGAGGTTTTTCCCCAATTGGGTTTTGTGTGTAATTTATGAATGATTATTGGGGAAAACCAAATTGTGTTTTTGATTGTTGAATAATTTTTGCTTAAGTTCATGTTTCTTGCCTTGGATTGCTTGTACGAATTCTATCTTCTCCACTTTGACGATTTGACCATGTTTAAACAATTTTAAGCACTATGTGTAGTTTTTGATTTTATACATGGTGTTTGGGAATTGTTGTGCCATCTAAAGAAGTTTTGCTTACAATTTTATTTTGAAAATCTAGATGGTAGAAAATCTAAGTGTGGGAACCCTGTTTGGTAAGATCTTGTTTTAATGAAAGGTTCTCATCACTATGATTCGGTTAAACACTAAGTGTGGGAATATGTGGCAAAAAGCATGAATTTTTAGTTATCCATGAAAGTTTCGTGTTTTTGTTAAAGTAAGAGTCCATGATTTCTTGAATTTTTCTATGGTTGAGGTTTGGCAAACTTTGTCATCCCACTTTTCGTGTCTTGATCACAATTTAAGTTGCAAAGCACATGGTTATTTGAATATTTTGGTATCGTATTTTGTTAGGAATCTTGTGGTTTTGTCTTTTAGATCATCAAGTTTTTGGGATTGTTTCATCTCTTGTTTTATACGTCAAAAAACTTAGATGATACAAGATTCCAAGTGTGGGAACCCACTTTGGTGTGAAGTGTTTTAACAAATAAACGGGTTCCCATCACTTTGATTTTTCAAATGGGAAAAATATGGTCAACCAGTAACTGTGGGAAGGGGAAGTTCAAATTTTTTTCGGCAAAATTCTTAAAAGACTTGCTTATCTTGATATGTGCTTAAAGTTAGTTTTTTTCGCGCTAAGTGAATAACCGCAACTTTATCAAAATGTCTCGGACAAGTTATGTTTTTCTAAGATTTATGGTATTATACTTTTTGCTCAATTTTAATTTTGTAAATGGATAAATTAAGTTCTATGTGTCGAAACCTATTTCGTCAAATTTTTGGACCTTTAAATTTTTTATAGGTTCCCGTCGTCTCAGTGATTTAATAAAGCATACGGTTAATCACCAAGTGTCGGAAGGACACCTTTCTATTGTCAAGTTGTTTTCGCTAGTTCTAAGTTACTGTTTGTTATTACAGCGTACCCCTACGGCTTTTTGGACCGCATCGGGAGAGCACGAATTCTTGCAGTTCGAGCTGCATTCGTAGTTTCACAAAGTGGAGTGACACAAGTTGATTCAGGAGCTCAAAGAAATTAAGACTGTTGGGAATTTGTGGTCAAAACAAACATGCACATCAGATAAAAACAATTCCCAAACACTAGATGCAACCTAAATAGTTTAGACACAATTCGAGAGGGTTAAAGTTTGTACCTTTAAGGATTTTAGCAAACGTTCGTCTGGACTGCTAACGGGAAGTACACCACTACTGCACCTCCGAGAGATTAGCTGCTAGACCGCGTATGGAATTACCCTATGTTAGACCTCTTGTTGTGAAGAGTCAGAAGCACTATGTTTAATTGTTGTGAAGAAGCACTTGTTGTGAACAATTATCTATTTGTTAGCCCTTGTTTAGAAGTTTGGAACTTCGGGGCCCGTTTATGACACTTTTGTATTCCCTCTCATTCCTATAAACAGAATGAGAGGTTTAGGGTTTTTGGTTAATGCTCATTATCAACATTTGTGGTTTGTGGTTATTGAATATCATCATTTTTCACCAGATTGAAGCATTCAAGATCTCAAGTGTTCATCATTTTTCTTTATAACTTCAATCCATCTCTTCTCTATTATTGATTATGGTACAAACAATTGGTATCAGATCTTGATCCTTGTTTGATTCCTTGGCTTAATCTTGTTTTTAAAAAGTTTTTAAAGTTTTTTTTTTCAAAAACTTTTTGGGTTGTTTCAATCCAAAAAGGCCTCCAAAAGAAGAGGTTTTAAGTGTTAAGTGATTCCCCTTGGCTTTTCTATTGTTTTCACACAATTGGGGGTCTTAACACTTAAATTTTAAGTGTTTTTGAGCGTTTTTGAAAAGATTTTCGGAGTTCCTGTGCAGGTTTTCTGAATCGGAAAACAAGAACTGATTTTTCAGTTCAAAATTTCTGAATCGGAAATTGTACCTTTCTCCGAATCCGTTTTTGACCCTTTTCCGAATCGGAATCAAGTTTTCCGAATCGGGAAATTGGCCCACTGATTTGGGGTTTTGCTCCTTAAATTCTCATTTTCCGAACTGAAAAAGCTTTTTCCGAATCACCCTTTTCCGGATCGGAAAAGCCTCTTTTCCGAACCTTTGCCTGTGAGCCAAATCCGATTCGGAAAACGTCAGTTTCCAGATCGGATTTCGCCTCTTCGAGCCTGAACTCTTGCAAAATTGTTCCTCGAATCCGACACTTAGCTACTTTTCAAAACTTTCAAAACTTGAAGCTAACTGTGTCCCGAGGCGCTCAAGGTATCTGTCTTTTCTAAAAAAACAATTTCAGCCAAGTGAGTCATACAAGGAGATCCTATTCGAGAGAGAGAGAGATGTCGAAGGAAATTATCGGAATCGGATCCGAGTCTCGCCCTCCCGTCTTGGTGATGGGTGAGTATCAGCGATGGAAGCGCATAATGATTCATTTCCTTGATCTTTTGGATGAGAACCTGATGAAATCCATCCGAGAAGGCCCAATCAGACCGACTGTCACCGTGGCCGCAGTCCCTCGAACTGACAACTGCCCAGAGCTACCGGCATGTGTTGTTGAAAAACCCGTTGATATGTACAACCCGGAACAAAGAGCTCGTCACCTCATTGACAAACGGGCACTCACTCTCCTAATCATGGCGCTCCCGAATGACATGTACGTCCGAGTCGACAGTCTGACCAACGCACGGGACGTATGGCTCGAGATTGAGCAACAAATGCAGGGCGGTGACACTGTCCTAGAAAGCCAAAAAGAGACCGCGCTGAACGCTTATGAAGGATTCAAAGCACGGGAAAACGAATCCCTCACAGAATCCTATCAACGACTGAACTCTTTTGTCAATGATCTGAGAAGGCTGGGTGTTTAGAAGACCAAGGACGAAGTCAACGTGAAGTTTTTGAAGAATCTAACCCCGGAATGGCAAAACTTGGCCATTAACATTCAGCTAAGCAGAAACCTGGGAGTTATGGGTCTCCACGATCTCTTCAGTATGATGGTTCAGCATGAGGAGTTCATTATTGGTGGAAGAACCAAGAAAGCCATTGATCCTCTGGCACTGTCGGCTGTGCCCTTTGGAGGACCGAACTCTACCCCAATCCAACCCACGCAGTACAACAATGTCCCTCCTCAGTATCATCAAGAAGATTACAACCAAGAGTTCAACCCGAACATTGGTCCGAGCATACAACATCCCGATGATCCTTTGATCATTACCATTTCTGATGAAGAACTCTTTAATGTGAATGACTCCCTTGCCCTAATCTCTCACAACGTACAAAAGCTGAACGCAAGCCGTGGACTTCATAGATCACAGGGATCTGGATTTCCTGGAGGAAGCCGGATGGGGCAAGGCAGGGGAGGACAGTATCAGATGGACAGAGCTCAGTTCAGCAACCGAGGAAGAGGTGACTATCATCAAGGGGAAAGGTTTTAGTCGTACGATCAGGGAAGATTTCACAATGAGCAAGGAAGGTATAGAGAGGACCAAGGGAGGTTTAGAGACAGCTCCAGAAGACACAACACGTACTTGGACTATCAAGGAGGTCCAGGTATCATGGAGACTGGAGAGGTCAGATCTCCGATTACAACTACCGGAGAAGCTTAAGGCAATACACTCCAGAGTCTGGGTATATCAACCGTCAAGGGTATGAAGGCGGGTATGGAGGAAGACATGATGGTGGAAGGCTTGATCAAGGACCGTGTTATGGATTTGAGCAAGAAAGGAACGACCGCTGGTCAGATGAGAGAATGGATCGCGTCAAAGGAAGCTACAACGGAGGTGATCAACGGGGAAGCAGTTCTAGACAAGCTCCGAGAGAAGATCAACGAGCTCCTGCCGACCAAGGTGGTCAAAGGTCAAATCAACCCCCGATTCCCATGAACCAAAACCCCGCTCCTCAACAAGCTGCCAGTCCCACTCCCACTTGCTACAAGTGTGGTAAGTTGGGACACTATGCTAGAGACTGCTCAGTAAAGTACAAGGATGCTGCCTACTTTGAGAAAAAGGTTGCTTTGATGAGGAAGAAGGAGAAAGGGGTTGCTTTGCTTGTGGATGAAGAAAATTCGGTATGCGAGGAAGAGAGCTTGGATGAGGATGACCATATGGTGAAGGGTTTGTGCTTGATGGCTAATTTCGAGGGACCAGAAGCTGTTGGTCCTAGCACTTACCAAGACATCGATCCTTCTGAGGTATCCACTATTCCCAATATTACTGATACTGTGGCAATGTTAGAAGCTAAATTTTGTGACTTAGAGAGAAGTCTCCAATCGGAAAGGACTCTCATCACTAAATTTAGAATCGACAGTGCCATTTATAAAAGCTCTCTCGAGGATTTGACTATAGATTATAACCGTGAGATACTTGAGTCTGGCATTAGAGAGTCCAACCTTTCAAACAAAATTGTGTGTCTTCAAAAATCCCATGAGGAACTTAATAGTGACCATGGAGAACTCACAATAAAACTCCAGTTACTTTCGGAAGAAAGAACTAGATTGTTTTCAAAAATTCAAGAGCTTGAGGACAACAATTTCAAAAGAGGACAATCCGAACAGACTCTGAGTATTCTCACTCAGCATGCCAAAAAGAATCCTTTTTATAAAGCTAAACCCGGCCTAGGTCTATCTGAAAATCATGTTTTAGAAAAGGCACCTTCACATCTATATAACTTTGAGGATATGGCCGTCTCCAAGCCCAAGCCTTCCCTAGTAGGAGGACACGTCACCGAGGAATTTGTTAGACAGTCCGTCAAACAGTACCTCAGGCAGTCCACCCACGAGTCCCACTCCGACTAGACCTATCTTTTTTCCAGCTAGTGATCCGACCAACACCGAGCCTACGTGGGAGGGCATTAAGGCTAGAACCCCTAGAGTGGCTATGCCTCCCATCAATTACACCGACCTGAACACTAGTTATGACACTAGGGAAATGGATTTTTTAGATGAGACCTTAGTTATCCCACCCGACGATGTTTTCGCAACTAAGAGTCCCGACCTAGTTAAGCTAGAGAAGGAGGTGTTTGAACTTAGATTGAAAGCCATGGACTTAGATGCCTGTCAACATCAGATTCTGAATCTAAGAGCGATTGTTTCGGAAAAAGACACTTTGGTTCACACCCTGGAAAAGGACTTAATTAAGGCTAACGCCGAGAGAATTAGGCTTTCTTCAGAGTGTGAGACCGCAACCTCAGTCTTTACTGATTTTTAAATCAAGGTTGCGGATCTTCAAACGCGATACATTCTCCAAGATGTTCAATTTGAAATAACAAAAGAGCTTTATCATGAAGAAAGGATGACGTATCGCCAATCTTTAACCAACCAACGTGTGTCTAATTCCCTTTTGAAACGAAAAGTTATGGATTTTGAAAACTTTTACTCTTTGGATTCTGATGATGATACGACCTATCCTGTTCTTAACCATAGCAAGGCCAATCAAAAACCCAAACCAGAACTGGATCCCAATGTTACATACGATGTAAAAGGATTTTTAGACGAGGGTGATGATCCTTCTGGTTTGATTCCTAAAAAGGAAAAGTCTGTTGTTTTAAAACCTGAGAAGTCTGCTGAGCCACAAGCTTCTGGTTCTGAGAAAAGGAACCCCAAGGGTGCAAACCGTGTTAGTACTCACAGGGAAAAGTCAGTTAAGCCTCACACACCCAAGGGACTCCAGAACAAGAAATCCAACTCTAACGATGCTTGTGCCTCAGTCAAACCCATCAAAGGTCTTGACTTTAATTCGAGTACTTTTGACGTGGGTGAGACCTCTCAGGTAAAGCCTAATCAACCTTTCACTTCCACTAAACCAAAATTTTCAAAACCGTCATCTACAAAAGGTGGCAAATCCATTTCTGATAAACCGTCCTCTAACTCACACCGTGCTTTGAATGCATATGCGAGGAGGAAAGATGGTGGAAAGAATGTGAAGCCACCACGAAAGGATCATCAGGAGAGAAACAACACCTTTACTGCTTTCCCTGAGAAGAGTAGTCCTGGCCGTACGGGTTTAGGCTATGCTCCACCTAGTGTAGGATTTCATTCGAATATGTCTGTAAACCGTAATCGCAACCTAAACGATGCTTTTGATACATTTCGTAATGACATGTGCTTTATGTTTGATAATTTCCTGCGCTATGGTGTGTCTAACTCTTTCAATGCCCCTCAATCTAATGTCAAATCTCGAAAGAGAAGGGGAAGAAAAAGAGGAAAAGCTAAATCCTCTTCGTCAGTGGAGTCCCCTCCGCCTAAGGAGAAATCCGAAAAGGGGACTCCACCGACTGTTTCATCTGTCTCTAACCCAAAGGAACGCATTTGGCAATGGGTCCCTAAACAAGCTTAATCTGTCTTGCAGGTCAGTCATGTGTGGTACTTCGATTCCGGCGCATATAGACACATGACTGGTTAGAGATCCTTCCTTTTCGACTATGTTGAAAGGTTTGAGGGATATGTTAAAACTGCTGACAAGACACCAAAGTCGATGGTGGGTTATGGAAAAATCACGGACGGAAGATACATCATCAAAGATGTAAGGTATGTCGAGGGATTAGGGTACAACATGTTCAGCTCCAGTCAGTTCTGTGACAATGGATACTGGGTGAAGCAATTTCAATACGGAAGCGATGTGAATGATGAAGACAATAACGTCGTCCTCAGTGCACGGAGGAACGGCAATCTTTACTCCACCATCTTCCGTTCAATCCCTCAGACACACCCTCGGTTTGAAGCACTTTCTAATCCGAGGAATGCAATCTGTTTGCTCGCTAAGGCGTCAAAAGAGGATAGTTGGTTGTGGCATCGAAGACTTTGCCATCAGAACTTTAAGGACATGAACAAGCTGGTTACAAAACGCCTCGTCAAGGGATTACCGGAGACTTGTCTTTTCAAGGATACTCTATGTCCTGCTTGTGAGCAAGGAAAGATGAAGAGAAGCTCCCATCCACCGAAGATGGATTCGAATAGCAAAAATCGCCTTGAGATGATACACATGGATCTGTGTGGACCTACAAGAACTGAGAGCCTAACCAGAAAAAAGTACATGTTAGTTCTCGTTGATGAGTTATCTAGGTTCACTTGGCTAGAATTTCTTCGAGCTAAATCTGATGATGCTGATCGAATAATTGCCTTTATCAAGCTAATTCAAGTTCTCTTGGGTCGCCGGGTGAAGAAATTAAGAAGTGACAACGGAACTGAGTTTCGCAATGCCAAGCTGCAATCCTTTCTTGAAGATGTGGGAATTTCTCACAACTTCTCTGTCGTGCGCACTCCTCAACAAAATGGAGTTGTGGAAAGGAAGAACCGGACGTTAGTCGAAGAAGCTCGATCCATGATAGCTCATTCAGGCGTTCGTCAATCATTTTGGGCTGAAGCAGTTTTGACAGCATGCTACACGCGGAATCGTACCTTGATCGTTAAGTGAACCGGTAAAACCGCCTACGAGATGGTCGAACAGCGTAAGCCAAACATCGACTACTTTAGAGTATTTGGATGTAAATGCTATGTTTTAAATGACCGGGATGATTTAGGAAAGTTTGAACCCAAGTCTGATGAGTCTATCTTCATCGGATAGTCACATAACTCAAAGGCTTATAGGGTTTTCAACAAACGGACCCGAACCATCTTGGAAAGCTCAAATGTTGACTTTTCTGAAACCGAAACCTATTCTGTTGCAAGTCCAAGTAATGTAAATGCCTTATTCCCTGAACTGTCCACCGCACAACCGAGCACAGATTCTTCTACTAACTCTTTTGCTTTAGACTTTATAGACCTCGCAGATTACGATCTACCTACTCTTAAGGGTCCGATTGTAGTACCTGCTCATGCCGGTTCAACCACTACCTCCATGACATCTGATGCCTTCGTCACCGAGCCTTCTTCAAGTACTTCTACAAACTCAGTGACACCAGAGTCAGCGGTCTCCCCCCTGAAACTTCATCCGCTGCCTCACCGGAACCCGTCCGAGAACAGCCACCACACCCTGTTCTTGCAACAATACCGGAAGAAGCTCCGCTACCCTCACCAAGTTCAGCTCAAAGAACCTATGCTCAGGTAGTGCGTGAGCCCCGGTTGGAGGCAGCACCGCAGACTAATCTGGAAGAAGGATCATCTAGTGGAAATCAGCGAGAGGTCTTTGCAGTGCGCGATGAGAACGACGCATCCAACAACCAACAAGACTATGTCACTCTTCCACACTCTAGAAAGTGGACAAGAGATCATCCCCCTCCCAGATCATCGGGAGTCCCTCACAACCTGTCAAGACGCGATCTTCATAGAACGTCGAAAACCTGATTCTATTCGGAGGGTTCCTAAGTGACTTTGAACCTTCGGATGTTTCACAAGCTCTTACAGATCCTGATTGGGTTTTAGCGATGCAAGAAGAGCTGGCGGAATTCGAGAGAAACAAAGTATGGCGTTTGGTGACCAGACCGAGGGGAAAGTCCATAATCGGCCTGAAGTGGATATTCCGGAACAAGAAAGACGAGAACGAGCTCATCATCCGGAACAAGGCTCGATTGGTCGCCAAAGGTTATCGCCAGCAAGAGGGTATTGATCACGATGAGACGTTTGCACCCGTGGCTCGGATCGAGGCTATTCGGATCTTCCTTGCGTATGCCGTACACAAGAACATGACGGTATATCAAATGGACGTCAAGTGTGCATTCTTGACCGGAGTTCTTCAAGAAGACGTGTATGTCAAGTAACAGGAAGGATTCGTCGATCCCAGATATCCAAACCACGTGTAAGTGTTGGATAAGGCGCTTTACGGTCTCAAGCAAGCTCCTAGGGCATGGTATGAAACTCTCACTAACTACTTGCTAGGAGTTGGCTACAAGAAAGGTACAATCGATCCCACTTTGTTTCTTCGGAGATCAGGTAGTGACTTAATCATAGTTCAGATATACGTGGATGAAATTATCTTTGCATCTACGAAGCCTGAGATGTGCCAAGAGTTTGAAAACACCATGAAATCCCAATTTAAAATGAGCATGATGGGCGAGTTGACGTTCTTTTTAGGAGTTCAAGTTCGACAACGCCCTGATGGAATTTTTATAAATCAAGCTAAATATGTTCATGATCTTTTAAAACGTTTTGATTTCGGTGGTTCAAACTCTGCGGCAACACCAATGCCCAAGAATTTTCAACTGAATGCTGATTCTTCTGGTAAAATCGGTTGACCAGAAGACTTATCGGGCAATCATTGGTTCCCTCTTATATCTCACGGCTAGTAGACCCGACATTGTCTTCTCCACGGGTGTCTGCGCTCGTTTCCAGTGTGATCCTCGTGATTCACACTTGTCTGCAGTCAAAAGAATCCTTAGGTATCTCAAAGGCACACCGGATTTTGGCCTTTGGTACCCAAAGGATTCTGGTTTTGAACTAATAGCCTATACAGACTCAGACCATGCAGGTTGCAAGCTTAACAGAAAGAGCACTTCCGGTGCGTGTCAATTTCTTGGAGACAAGCTAGTGAGTTGGTCATCCCAGAAGCAGAACTGCGTATCTCTATCCACTGCGGAGGCTGAATATGTGGCCGCCGCCTGCTGCTGCTCGCAAGTTCTATGGATAAAAACTCAACTTGCTGATTTTGGATACACAATGCAGAGGATTCCCATTTACTACGACTCCAAAAGTGCGATTCAAATCACGGCGAATCCGGTTTAACACTCTCGAACGAAGCATATCGACATCAGATATCATTTCATCAAGGATCACATTGAGAAAGGTAATGTTGAACTGTACTTTGTTGAGATTGACTATCAGCTTGCTGATCTGTTCACAAAGTCGTTTGATGAGAAACGTCACTTCTTTCTCCTAAGTAAATTGGGAATGCTAGACCTCCCTGCCTGAGGTCTAAGGGGAGTCGGGAATTCACTTCATATATGCATGTGTGTAGGGGACTCTTTAAAAGTCTTTAAATGTTTGCATGAATCGAGGGGGAGTGTCATATCTTTATCTGCTTGTTTTCTAACGTTCTCGGATCCACACTACAATGGACACCTTTCTAGACTTTATCTTGTAGGTATGGAACCTCACAACGACTTCTCGTTAATTCTGATCAGAACTCGCACAAAACCCAGTTGAGACGTACCAGGTAAGTCTCTTTATTCGTGGATCGGGAGCTGAACTCGTAAATTTTTGCGAACTTGAAAGTTCAGGGGGCGGTAGAGTACATGTTTTGAACTTACCAGTTCGGGGACTAACTTTGCCACTTTCTGAATTTTATGTTCAGGGACTAGTTTTGCACTTTTGTGAAACTTGTTGTCCAGGGTCTATTTTGAAAAATTCTTTAAACTACAAGTTCAGGGACTTGTTTGTAAGTTTCTTGAAACTTCAAGTCCATGGGTTATTTTTCGAGCCAAACACAGTGTTTTTCGAGCCAAACGCAGTGTAATTCGGTAAAAGTATAAATACCAATTCGTCAATCCGGTAACCGCTCTCGCAACCGATCCCGGACTTGTAGTTTCAAGAAACTTACAAACAAGTCCCTTAACTTGTAGTTTAAAGAAATTTTCAAAACAGACCGTGGACTACAAGTTTCGCAAAAGTGCAAAACGAGTCCCTGAACATAAAATTCAGAAAGTGGCAAAGTTAGTCCCCGAACTTGTAAGTTCAGATCATGTACTCTACCGCCCCCTGAACTTTCAAGTTCGCAAAAATTTACAAGTTCAGCTCCCGATCCACGAATAAAGAGACTTACCTGGTACGTCTCAACTGGGTTTTATGCGAGTTCTGATCTGAAGTAACCAGAAGTCGTCGTGAGGTTCCACACCTACAAAATAAAGTCTAGAAAGGTATCCATTGTAGTGTGGATCCGAGAACGTTAGAAAAACAAGCAGATATAGATATGACACTCCCCCTCGATTCATGCAAACATTCAAAGACTCCTAAAGACTCCTCCTACACACATGCATACATAAAATGAATTCCCGACTCCCCCTAGACTTCAGGCAGGGAGGTCTAGCATTCTCAATTTGCTTAGGAGAAAGAAGTGACGCTTCTCATCAAACGGCTTGGTGAACAGGTCAGCAAGCTGATAGTCACTCTCAACAAAGTATAGTTCAACATTACCTTTCTCGACGTGGTCCTTGATGAAATGATATCTGATGTCGATATGCTTCGTTCGAGAATGCTGAACAGGATTCGCCGTGATTTGAATTGCACTTTTGGAGTCGCAGTAAATGGGAATCCTCTGCATTGTGTATCCAAATTCGGCAAGTTGAGTTTTCATCCAGAGAACTTGTGAGCAGCAGCAGGCGGCGGCCACATATTCAGCCTCCGCAGTAGATAGAGACACGCAATTCTGCTTCCGGGATGACCAACTCACCAACTTGTCTCCATGAAATTGACAAGCACCGGAAGTGCTCTTTCTGTTAAGCTTGCAACCTGCATGGTCTGAGTCTGTATAGGCTATTAGTTCAAAGCCAGAATCCTTTGGGTACCAAAGGCCAAAATCCGGTGTGCCTTTGAGATACCTAAGGATTCTTTTGACTGCAGACAAGTGTGAATCACGAGGATCACACTGGAAACGAGCGCAGACACCCGTGTAAAAGACAATGTCGGGTCTACTAGCCATGAGATATAAGAGGGAACCAACGATTGCCCGAAAAGTTTTCTGGTCAACCGGTTTACCAGAAGAGTCAGCGTTTAGTTAAAAATTCTTGGGCATTGGTGTTGCCGCAGAGTTTGAACCACTGAAATCAAAGCGTTTTAAAAGATCGTGAACATATTTAGCTTGATTTATAAAAATGCCATCAGGGCGTTGTCGAACTTGAAGTCCTAAAAAGAACGTCAACTCGCCCATCATGCTCATTTTAAATTGGGATTTGATGGTGTTTTCAAACTCTTGGCACATCTCAGGCTTTGTAGATGCAAAGATAATATCATCCACGTATATCTGAACTATGATTAGGTCACTACCTAATCTCCGAAGAAACAAAGTGGGATCGATTGTACCTTTCTTGTAGCCAACTCCTAGCAAGTAATCAGTGAGAGTTTCGTACCATGTCCTAGGAGCTTGCTTGAGACCGTAAAGCGCCTTATCCAACACGTACACGTGGTTTGGATATCTGGGATCGACGAATCCTTCCGGTTGCTCAACGTACACCTCTTCTTGAAGAACACCATTCAAAAAGGCACACTTGACGTCCATTTGATATACTGTCATGTTCTTGTGTGCGGCATATGCAAGGAAGATCCGAATAGCCTCGATCCGAGCCACGGGCGCAAACGTCTCATCGTAATCAATACCCTCTTGTTGGCGATAACCTTTGGCAACCAATCGAGCCTTGTTCCGGATGATGAGGTCGTTCTCGTCTTTCTTGTTCCGGAATATCCACTTCAGCCCGATTATGGACTTTCCCCACGGTCTGGTCACCAAACGCCATACTTTGTTTCTCTCGAATTCCGCAAGCTCTTCTTGCATCGCTAGAACCCAATCAGGATCGGTAAGAGCTTGGGAAACATCCGAAGGTTCAAATTCACTTAAGAACCCTCCGAATAGAATCAGGTTTTCTACGTTCTTTGAAGATCGCGTCTTGACAGGTTGTGAGGGACTCCCGATGATTTGGGAGGGGGGATGATCTCGTGTCCACTTTCTAGTGTGTGGAAGAGTGACATAAGCTTGTTGGTTGTTGGATGCGTCGTTCTTATCTTGCACTGCAAAGACGTCTTGCTGGTTTCTACTCGATGATCCTGCTTCCAGATTAGTCTGCGGTGCTGCCTCTAATCGGGGCTCACGCACTACCTGAGCATAGGTTCTTTGAGCTGAACTGAGGGTAGCGGAGCTTCTTCCGGGATTGGTGCAAGAACAGGGTGTGGGGTCTGTTCTCAGACGGGTTCCGGTGAGGCAGCAGATGAAGTTTCAGGGGGAGAGACCGCCGACTCTGGAGTCACTGAGTTTGTGGAAGTTCTTGAAGAAGGCTCAGTGATGAAGGCATCGGATGTCACGGAAGTAGTGGTCGAACCCGCATGAGCAGGTACTACAATCGGACCCGTGAGTGTGGGTAGATCGTAATCTGCGAGGTCTATAAAGTCTAAAGCAAAAGAGTTAGTGGAAGAATCTGTGCTCGGTGGTGCGGTGAACAGTTCAGGAAATGAGGAATCTACATTACTTGAACTTGCAACAGAATAGGTTTCGGTTTCAGAAAAGTCAACATTTGAGCTTTCCAAGATGGTGCAGGTCCGTTTGTTGAAAACCCTATAAGCCTTTGAGTTATGTGAGTATCCGATGAAGATAGACTCATCAGACTTGGGTTCAAACTTTCCCAAATCATCCCGGTCATTTAAAACATAGCATTTACATCCAAAAACTCTAAAGTAATCGATGTTTGGCTTAGGTTGTTCGACCATCTCGTAGGCGGTTTTACTGGTCCGCCTGATGATCAAAGTCCGATTCTGCGTGTAGCATGCTGTTGAGACTGCTTCAGCCTAAAATGATTGAGGAACGCCTGAATGAGCCATCATGGATCTCGCGGCTTCGACTAACGTCCGGTTCTTCCTTTCTACAACTCCATTTTGTTGAGGAGTGCGCACGGCAGAGAAGTTGTGAGAGATTCCCACATCTTCAAGAAAGGATTGCAGTTTGGCATTGCGAAACTCGGTTCCGTTGTCACTTCTTAACTTCTTCACCCGACGACCCAAGAGAACTTGAATCCGCTTGATGAAGGCTATGATTCGATCGGAAGCGTCAGATTTGGCTCGAAGAAATTCAAGCCAGGTGAACCTTGAGAACTAATCGACAAGAACCAACATATACTTCTTTCTGGCTAGGCTCACAGTTCTTGTAGGTCCACACAGATCCATGTGTATCATGTCAAGGGGATTTTCGCTGTTTGAATCCATCTTTGGTGGATGGGAGCTTCTCTTCATCTTTCCTTGCTCATAAGCAGGACAAAGTGTATCCTTGGAAAGACGAGTCTCCGGTAATCCCTTGACGAGGCGTTTTGAAACCAGCTTGTTCATGTCTTTAAAGTTCTGATGGCAAAGTCTTCGATGCCACAACCAACTATCCTCTTTTGATGCCTTAGCGAGCAAACAGATTGCATTCCTTGGATTAGAAAGTGCTTCAAACTGAGGGTGTGTCTGAGGGATTGAACGGAAGACGATGGAGTAAAGATTGCCGTTCCTCCGTGCACTAAGGACGACGTTGTTGTCTTCATCATTCACATCGCTTCCGTATTGAAATTGTTTCACCCAGTATCCATTGTCATAGAACTGACTGGAGCTAAACATGTTGTATCCTAACCCCTCGACATACCTTGCATCTTTGATGACGTATCTTCCGTCCGTGATTTTCCCATAACCCACCATTGGCTTCGGTGTCTTGTCAGCAGTTTTAATATATCCCTCAAACCTTTCAACATAGTCGAAAAGGAAGGATCTCTGACCAGTCATGTGTCTATATGCGCCGGAATCGAAGTACCACACATGACTGACCTGCAAGACAGATTAAGCTTGTTTAGGGACCCATTGCCAAATGGGTTCCTTTGGGTTTGAGACAGATAAATCAGTCGGTGCAGTCCCCTTTTCGGATTTCTCCTTAGGCGGAGGAGACTCCACTAACGAAGAGGATTTACCTTTTCCTCTTTTTCTTCCCCTTCTCTTTCGGGATTTGACATTAGATTGAGAAGCATTGAAAGAGTTAGACACACCATAGCGCAGGAAATTATCAAACATAAAGCACATGTCATTACGAAACGTATCAAAAGCATTGTTTAAGTTGCGATTACGGTTTACAGACATATTCGAATGAAATCCTACACTAGGTGGAGCATAGCCTAAACCCGCACGGCCAGGACTACGCTTCTTAGGAAAAGCAGTAAAGGTGTTGTTTCTCTCCTGATGATCCTTTCTTGGTGGCTTCACATTCTTTCCACCATCTTTCCTCCTCGCATCTGCATTCAAAGCACGGTGTGAGTTAGAGGACGGTTTATCAGAAATGGATTTGCCACCCTTTCCAGATGACATTTTTGAAAATTTAGGTTTAGTGGAACTGAAAGGTTGATTAGGCTTTACCCGAGATGTCTCACCCACGGCAAAAGTACTTGAATTAAAGTCAAGACCTTTGATGGGTTTGACTGAGGCACAAGCATCGTTAGAGTTGGATTTCTTGTTTTGGAGTCCCTTGGGTGTGTGAGGCTTAACTGACTTTTCCCTGTCAGTACCAACACGGTTTGCACCCTTGGGGTTACTTTTCTCAGAACCAGAAGCTTGTGGCTCAGCAGGCTTCTCAGGTTTTAAAACAACAGACTTTTCTTCTTGGGAATTAAACCAGAAGGATCATCACCCTCGTCTATGTTAGTAATTATGTGCAGAAGTTGACAAACCAGTGATCTTACATCCAATGTTATAAGAAACTTGAGGGTCACACCTGTGAGGATCTGTAAATCAAATAAGATAAATCCTAGTTTGGAGAGATTGGGTTTATAATAGTTAATTATAAACCAGTTGGGTATTTTATGTAAGAAAACCCAAAGATAAAGGTTTGAAATGGATTATATATATATTTATTAGATAAATAAATATATATAGATTTATTAATTAATAAATTATGTATTTATTAAAGATAAATAAATATGTAATAGAATATTAATTAATAAAGAAGTAATTATCTAGTTAGATAAATATCTTTTTCTTTGGGAGAAAGAAAAGATAATTATCAAAGATAATTATAGAGTTGTATTACAACTAGGATACCTTACCTTATAAATAAAGACTTAAGGTTTACCAGTTAATCGATTCCAACTAATTAATCATTCAAACCAGAAGAAAAAACTCTCTCTCCTCTCTCCCTAGAAACCGGCACCTAAACCCCATCCACAAGGAGTTCGGGGTTTTCGGTTGACGTCTCGCAAACAGCTCGTTTCGTGATCTCGGGATTAGAACCGGCTAGAAGGTATTTGTCTGATCGTTCACGGGTGGATTAAGCTCAAGCAATCCAGGTAAACTAATCAAAACCCTCTTGATAGATTAAATAAACAAAACGATTAAAGATCATTAGAATGTTTCGGGTTTTTAATTCTTTGCTTCCGCGATAATCAAACCAGTTAGGTTTGATAAAGTTTCAACCTTTGGTCAGTTTGATCATTAGGTTATACCGTGTATCTCATTCAGTTAGGATTGAGATCCACAGAGATCCTCGTATCAGTTTGATGTGAGGGATCTACAAAAACCCAACAGTGGTATCAGAGCTTAGGGTTCTAATCGTTTTGTCTTTTATCAGATTATGTGATCCGTTTAAAATTAAATTTGTTTCTTGCGCATCAAGTTTTAAATGTTTATATAAAATTTGATTTTTATCTAAATTTAAAATTTTATGTTTACCACTTATCGTACGAAAAACCTAAAACCACGCGAAATCGATTACCGACCGCACCACAGGTTGTGGTGGTGGCGTCGGCCGTCGAATCTAATCACCATGCCGCACCATAGGTTGGTGGTGGCGGCGAATGGTGGTGGCCGTGGGTGGAACTCCACTTGGCCGTGGTCAAGTCCACCACGAGCCATGGCCTTATACGGTCAAAACCTTGAGCCAAACCACCAGATTGGTGGTAAGGCGAGAGAACCGCAACCACCAAAAGCTGCGATAGCAGCGGTGGATGGCGGTGGTCAATTTATCACTGGCGGCCAAACGATGGCTGACGTACCGGTGGCGACGGTGGTGTTGTTTACGCTACCGATCGTCGCCGGTTAATGGCTAAGGTCATCAAAGTCGCGGCTGCATCACCAGATTGGTGAGTGGCAGCCAGCCACCAATCGCGAGTCGGTTGCGACGGTGGCGTGGTTCACGTTGTTCTCGTTGCCGGGCAGTGACGATGGTGGCGGTGGTCGAACGATGGCTAGTGGTAGTAGCCATAGTTGCACCACGGCAGTACGATGGTGATGTTTACGGTGGCCGTAGCCGGATCGCTACCCAACCGTAGCCGGATCGCTACCCAACCGTAGCCAAACCACCAGACGAGTGGTGGCCGGCGGTTTCCAAATCACACGACGGTGGTGGCGTTGACTATTCGTTCCGATCGCCGGCCGGACGGAGTAGGCGATCGCTGGTAATGATGGAGGTGGCTGCACGATTTAATCAAAACCCGCACCGCACCCGGCTGTGGCCGGATTCCGGATCGATCGCGGCTGCACCACCAGCGTGGTGGTGGCGGCGTTTTGTGATAACCGCGGCGGCGGCGGCGGAGTCGATTCTCCTTGCTGTTGACGCTGGCAGCGGTGGTCACACGACCAAACCACAATCGGTGGTCGCACGATGGCCGTTGGTTCCTCGATCCCAAAGCGGAGGTGGCGATGGCGCTCATGCATCGTCGTCACCGATACCGAATCAATGGTGGTGGCGGCGATATTGGCGGCCGATTGCTACTGATGTCGTCGGCCACCCAATGATGACGGTGGCCGGATTGACGTTGTGGGTCGTTGATCACAGCAACAAACCGAGTGATCGGTACGAAACTTCGCGGCGCGAGCGGCGCCTTCGCGTTGCAAGCCGTACACACCATTCGCGGCGCGAATAATGCTACCGATCCATCTAGGGTTTTTCGTTCGGGCCAAATTTTGTTATCAGGCCTAAAGCCCAGTATTTTGGACCAAGTCATGGCCCAAAAAGGTTCTTTTGGTTTTAAGCATTTTTATCCAAAATTAATTTTTGTTTAAATAATTTTTATTTGGAAAATTTTATTATCTAATAAAATTTATGTTGTCAAACTAGTAATTTGACCCGATTGGTCAAATAGGCCAGGTGTCGTGATTTGACCAGTTGGTCAAACCACAACACAGTTTATGGGCCAGTGTTTTGTTCAAACCAGTTGGTTTGGATTATCCGGTTTGGTAAGGATTTTATAAAATTGTTTTCTCGCTTTATAAAATAAATTTATCGTTTATAAATATTATTTTATAAAATAATTTTGGATTTATAAAACAGCTAGTTTTATGAATAAATTAAAACTAGTTTTTACGAAAAGTGAAATAAGATAATTTTAACGGATCTAGATTTGTTTTACGATTTATTATGTGTTGCTTGATTATATGCCATATATAAACGCATGTTTGTTATATACCTGTGTGTGTATATGTTAAGATTATAGCATTTGCCAACTTAGACCCTTGACTTGTTTCCGGGGAGGCCTGCGTGCCGTTTACAACCCCTTTTTATAATAATGACCCTAGGTTAGTATTTTTGGTATTTCTTTCCATTTTTCCATCAAGGGTGCCGAGGCCAGTGGGAGCACGCTAAAAGGATTGAGTATTTCTTTCGGAGTTCCATCGAAGATGCCAAAGCCAGTGGGAGGTTCGCGAAGAGATAGAAATACTATAGTGATAGGTCATTAATGGTCCTTAGGAATACAGTTGGCAAAACTATAATCCGTTTTAACTGCGTGGTTGTTGCCTTATTAAACTGCGTGGTTGTGATATGCCTGTTGTTTTAAATAAGAGGGAATTTTAAAACTGAATAATATCACAAGGGTAAAATAGGTTTTTGATTTAAAATTACCATTTTTCAAAACCTTTTAAAACGGTAGATTTTATTTAAAAACCTTATATATAAAATGATTGTTTTCTTAAGTTGATAAAAACAGTTAGTTTTAATCAACTAGTGTGCTACCAAAACAGTTAGTTTTGAATTAGCAACTGATCTTAAAACAGTTAGTTTTAAAAGAAGTGTATGTTCAAAACAGTTAGTTTAAAACACAAGTTACCTTTCAAACAATCATAGTTTTTCAAAACACTGGATTTCAAAAGTTTTTTTTCAAAAATTAAATCAAAACCCCGAAAAATCATAGATCGGTAGTGCAACCCACTTTGGGGCACCTCCGGCGTAAGGTACGCGGGTGTTCTAAGAAGAACACACCTTAAGCATCCGCGTTCAAACCCCAAGCTAGACGGGATTACATGACTCTGCGAATTATCTCCGGGTGGTACCGGCCAGAGTAAAGTGTCCAAGTCACAAAATGGTGAGATCTATTTTGGCTCTGTTAAGTTTACCAGGTGGTACCGGGCCAAAATGCACTTAGAGGGACTGAAACATGTACAGATAGTTGTCCCGAAAAGATCTATGAGTCATGTCAGATGGATATGATTGGTAAAAGTCCTTACCTACCGAAATAGTACGACCTGGTGGAGCAAGAACATTACGCACATCAGGGCGTATGAAATGAAGGATCCTAGTCCAATAAATTGATCATTTAAGGGTTTATTGATATTTATTGGAATTAGTCTATTTACAGTTGTTAAAACCAATTTTTTAATGTGTAGATGGCAAACACTGTAACCAACACAAACAATCTTTCTCTCCGCTCCATCCTCGAGAAAGATAAGCTCACTGGTCCCAATTTTCTTGATTGGGAGCGCAATCTGATGATTGTGCTCAGGCATGAAAGGAAATGGTACGTCTTGGAAGAGCCTCTAGGAGAGGCCCCTCCAGCAAATGCATCGGCTGCTGTCAGAAACGCTCATAAGAAGCATTCCGATGACATGCTGGATGTTGCTTGTCTTATGCTTGCAACTATGAGCCCATATCTGCAAACGGGGCTCATAAACACGAAGGCTTATGACATGATCCGCCAGTTGAGGGACATGTTCCAAACGCAAGCACGCACAGAACGTTATGATGCCACTAAGGCATTCAAGGAGTGCAAGATGATCAAGGGGACCTCAGTAAGTGACCACGTCATGAAAATGAAACGGCACATGGATCACCTGGAAAGGCTCGGTCACCCAGTTCCGTTGCAGTTAGCAACGGATACGATTCTCAACTCACTGTCATAAGATTACAAGCCTTTTGTAATCAACTATAATATGAACAACATGGAGAAGACAATAGCTGAATTGCACTCCATGCTAAAGACTACTGAGTTGAATATGGGGACCAAGAACAAGACCAAGGACGTACTAATGGTAAGAGATGGAGGGGTGAAAAAGAAACATGGGCATGGAGGCACAGCAAAGGGAAAGGTCCAGTTCAGATCATCCAGAGTGCACCCAAGGTTCGTGAGAATGGTAAAGGCAAGGGCAAGGGCAAGAAGGTTAAGCCTAGCAAAGCTAGGACCGAGAATCGCTGCTTCACGTGTAATGAAGTCGGTCATTGGAGGCAGAACTGCCCAAAGCGTCATGAAGCATGTATATAAACCTCAGATATTTATGACTGCTTTAAAGAATCTATCACTAGTATTCTGATACCTAGAGCAAATGTCTATTGCAGGTGGTCAGAAGTGAAGAGCCCAGGAGTTGCTAAGGATCTTAGATGCCAGTTTATTTCAATTTTCGTCAAGACATTTTTATTTTAGACTTATGATTTAAAACAATTACTTTTGAATGGTTGTATTTTTAAATTTTGTGGTTTTAAATTTAAGAGTTATTGTCTTGACATTGAAATATCTGTTGTGCATGATAATTTGAATCTGATTGATTTAAAAGATCCTAGATATTACCTATCGCACTGACAAAGTTACTTTAGTAGTTTTAATTAAAGTAACTTATATGAAAACAGTTAAAAACACAAAGTACTATGAGAATGTGTTTTTGAAATAAACATTTATGAGTAAAAGATTATGGAAACATTTTTCAAATACTCAAAAGTTCTAAAGAGGATTTAGGATTTTTATATCAGTATTTACAAAACTAAGAAAAATTCCAAGTTTTGGAATTAGGGTTTTACGGAAATCCAGTTAAGTTTTATAAATAATAAAATTCTCAGGTGTGTTACTTAAAATAGAATTGATTAATCAATGTTTTTGACTAAATCAATAGTTAAATTTTGAGTGACAGTTGGTTTTCATATAAGTCAGTGGGAGCCCAGTTAATTATCTATCTAGTTTGAGATAAAGAATAGATGATATAATTATTGATTAAATATATCTAGGAATTCATAATCCAGGTAGGATGTGAATTTATGAGATGTATAATATACCTTTAACTCAAAAGGTAATAGTTTCAAAAGTCTTTGAAACAAATTTTAAAATCAATAATTAAGTTGTGTTGAATATTTAAAGATAGGATAAAACCAGTGAAACTTACCAGTTTGGTAGAATGAATATCTTAACAGATTTCAGGAAGAAATCACTTATCTACACATCAACTAAGGAAAGTTGCAGTCTAGCCTTACATATTCAGGGGAACTAGGAGTTTTTCCAGGTCTCCAAGTTCAGGGAATATGGTAAGTGAAGAAGTCTAACCTTGTTTAAAGTGTTTGCTAAACAAGGGTTAGCACAATCAAGTAGATTGTATCAAAAGATACAAGCTTGAATTGTTTTTTGGTTGTTATTTTGATTAATTTGGTAAACACTAATCAAAGAGTCTAAACTAAAGAAAGGCGATACTTTATTTTAGACCAGTATTTAACAAACGTTAAATAGACACCATAAAAGTAATTAAGAAATATTAATTTTGTTATTGTTACAGAGTGTAATATGGACTATACAAAATTAGTTTCTTTATGGCTTTTATATTTTGCATGTTTTATTATCCAGGAATGAAACTAGTTTCCAGTTTTTCATTCAAAACTTGTCCGTGACAACTTATCATTGTGGGAACTTGATAGGGTGTTAAAATCATTGTGGACTTTTGGGTAGTTATGATCAGTCGTTGAATAACAGCTACAAGCGTTGTAGACCAAAAGTGGCACAAATATTCGATAGAGTAGCGAATATTGGACGTGATCCGCGGTTGAGATTACTTCTTGGATTTTGTCATAAGTAAAACCTCACAGTGGTTGTCCCTATCACCTGAGGTATCTGGTTTGATATCATGAGGACTGCTGGATACTTAGTGCGTTCAACCGCTACGCCGTAACAGGGTGGCTATAAAGGACGTAACTAGATTCAGCGGAATCCGTGGTGTTAAATGCGGATATGCAAGATGGGATTTGCACCTCTTCTCAGAAGAGATATATTTCTGGGCCCCTTGACTGACTATACTGATGAAGTGCATGGCCATGCCCAAACGAACTGATTAGTTCTTTGTCGTTTACCTATCAGTAGAGGTCGGATACTCAAGAAACATAATCTTGAGTATTTAGAGTTGACAGATTCCAAGCTCATACTCAAAGATTAAATGTCGTGATGCAAAGGGAAAAGCCAAGATATACCCGTTTTATGGACAGTAGTTTCATAAATGTTATTTCCTTGTGGGAAATGTATTATCACCTATCTGGGTATAAGAGTTCTTGTAACCTGGTTAGCCTAAGTGCCTGTCTAGGGGCCTCCTTAGGTCCGTGTGATCAAGACGGTATTGCCAACTTGCACAAGTGGGAGTCTGTTAGTAATTATGTGCAGAAGTTGACAAACCAGTGATCTTACATCCAATGTTATAAGACACTTGAGGGTCACACCAGTGAGGATCTGTAAATCAAATAAGATAAATCCTAGTTTGGAGAGATTGGGTTTATAATAGTTAATTATAAACCAGTTGGGTATTTTATGTAAGAAAACCCAAAGATAAAGGTTTGAAATGGATTATATATATATTTATTAGATAAATAAATATATATAGATTTATTAATTAATAAATTATGTATTTATTAAAGATAAATAAATATGTAATAGAATATTAATTAATAAAGAAGTAATTATCTACTTAGATAAATATCTTTTTCTTTGGGAGAAAGAAAAGATAATTATCAAAGATAATTATAGAGTTGTATTACAACTAGGATACCTTACCTTATAAATAAAGGCTTAAGGTTTACTAGTTAATCGATTCCAACTAATTAATCATTCAAACCAGAAGAAAAAACTCTCTCTCCTCTCTCCCTAGAAACCGGCGCCTAAACCCCATCCACAAGGAGTTCGGGGTTTTTCGGTTGACGTCTCGCAAACAGCTCGTTTCGTGATCTCGGGATTAGAACCGGCTAGAAGGTATTTGTCTGATCGTTCACGGGTAGATTAAGCTCAAGCAATCCAGGTAAACTAATCAAAACCCTCTTGATAGATTAAATAAACAAAACGATTAAAGATCATTAGAATGTTTCGGGTTTTTAATTCTTTGCTTCCGCGATAATCAAACCAGTTAGGTTTGATAAAGTTTCAACCTTTGGTCAGTTTGATCATTAGGTTTTACCGTGTATCTCATTCAGTTAGGATTGAGATCCACAGAGATCCTCGTATCAGTTTGATGTGAGGGATCTACAAAAACCCAACAGTCTAAAAATACTTTCACATCATATTCAACATTGGGTTAGCTAAACTATGGTTGAGAACCGGATAAGTCGTATCATCATCAGAATCTATAGAGTAAAAGTTTTCAAAGTTCATAACTTTCCGTTTCAAAAGGGAATTAGACACACGTTGGTTAGTTAAAGATTGGCGATACATTATCCTTTCGTCATGATAAAGCTCTTTTGATATTTCTAAGTGAACATCTTGGAGAATGTATCGCGTTTGAAGATCCGCAACCTTGATTTTAAAATTAGCGAAGCCTGAGGTTGCGGTCTCACACTCTAAAGAAAGCCTAATTCTGTCGGCGTTAGCCTCAAATAAGTCCTTTTCAAGGGTGTGAACCAAGGTGTCTTTTTCCGAAACAATCGCTCTTAGATTCAGAATCTGATGTTGAAAGGCATTTAAGTCCATGGCTTTCAATCTAAGTTCGAACACCTCCTTCTCTAGTTTGACTAGGTCGACACTCTTAGTTGCGGAAATATCCTCAGGTCGGTGTAGTTGATGGGAGGCATAGCTAGACGAGGGGTTCTAGCCTTAATGCCTTCCCATGTACGCTGGGTGTTGGTCGGATCATTAGCAGGAACGAATATAGGTTTGTTTGGAGCAGGACTTGTGGGTGGACTGCCTGAGGTACTGTTTGATGGACTGGTGGTTCTAGTGATGGTCTCACCATTGATTACTTCAGTGTAAGTGACAGTCTGTCTAACAAATTCCTCAGTTACGTGTCCTCCTACAAAGACAGGTTTGGGCTTGGAGGCGGCCATGTCCTCAAAGTTGTATAGATGTGAAGGTGCCTTTTCTAAAACATGATTTTTGGAAAGTCCAGGGCCGGGTTTAGCTTTATAAAAAGGATTCTTGTTGGCGTGCTGAGTGAGAATACTCAGAGTCTGTTCATATTGTCCTCTTTTGAAATTGTTATCTTCAAGCTCTTGAATTTTAAAAAACAGTCTAGTTCTTTCTTCCGAAAGTAACTGGAATTTTGATTCTGAGCTCTCCATGGTCACTGTTAAGTTCCTTATGGGATTTTTGAAGACATAAAAGTTTGTTTGAAAGATTGGACTCTCTAATGCCAGACTCAAGTATCTCACGGTTATAATCTATAGTCAAATCCTCGAGAGAGCTCTTGTAAATGGCACTGTCAGTTCTAAATTTCGTGACGAGGTTCCTTTCCGATTGGAGACTACTCTCTAAGTCACAAATTTTAGCTTCTAACATTGCCATTGAATGAGTAATATCGGGAATAGTGGATACCTCAGATGGATCGATGTCTTGGTAAGTGCTAGGACCAACAGCTTCTGGTCCCTCGAAATCAGCCATCAAGCACAAACCCTTCATCATATGGTCATCCTCATCCAAGCTCTCTTCCTCGCATACCCAATTCTCCTCATCCACAAGTAAAGCAACCCTGTTTTCCATCTTCCTAATCAAAGCAGCCTTTTTCTCAAAGTAGGCGGCATCGTTGTACTTTACTGAGCAGTCTCTGGCATAGTGTCCCAACTTACCACACTTGTAGCAAGTGGTAGTAGGACTGGCAGCTTGTTGAGGAGCGGGGTTCTGGTTCATGGGAATCGGGGGTTGATTTGACCTTTGACCACCTTGCTCAGCTGGAGCTTGTTGATCTTCTTTCGGAGCTTGTCTGGAACTGCTTCCCCGTTGATCCCATCCGTTGTAGCTTCCTTTGCCGCGATCCATTCTCTCATCTGACCATTGGTCGTTCCTTTTTTGCTCGAATCCATAACCCGGTCCTTGATCACGTCTTCTTCCATCATGTCTTCCTCCGTACCCGCCTTCATACCCTTGACGGTTGACATACGCAGACTCTGGAGTGTATTGCCTTAGGCTTCTCCGGTAGTTGAGCTCGGAGATCTGATCTCTCCAGTCTCCTTGATACCCTGGACCTCCTTGATAATCTAAGTACATGTTGTCTCTTCTGGAGTTGTCTCTGAATCTCCCTTGGTCTTCTCGGTACCTTCCCTGCTCGTTGCGAAATCTTCCCTGATCGTATGCCTGAAATCTTTCCCCTTGATGATAGTTTTCTCTGTCTTGGTTGCTGAAATGAGATCTGTCCATCTGATACTGTCCTCCCCTGCCTTGCCCCATTCTGCCTCCACTTGGAAATCCTGATCCTCGTGATCTGTTAAATCCACGGTTTGCGTTCAGCTTTTGCACGTTGTGGGAAATTAGAGCAAGGGACTCATTCACGTTGAAGAGTTCTTCATCAGAAATGGTAATGATCAAAGGATCATCGGGATGTTGCATGCTCTGACCAAGGTTCGGGTTGAACTCTTGGTTGTAATCTTCTGGATGATACTGGGGAGGGACATTGTTGTACTGTGAGGGTTGGATTGGAACAGAGTTTGGTCCTCGAAAGGGCACTGCCGCTAGTGCCAGAGGATCAACAGCCTTCTTGGTTCTTCCCCGGTGATGAACTCCTCATGCTGGACCATCATGCTGAAGAGGTCGTGAAGACCCATACCTCCCAGGTTTCTGCTTAGCTGAATGTTGATGGCCAGGTTTTGCCATTCCGGAGTTGACCTCGTACTTGGGCGTACTTGGTCTTCTCAACGACTAGCCTTCTCAGATCATTGACAATAGAGTTCAGCCGTTGATAGGATTCTGTGAGGGATTCGTTTTCCCGGGCTTTGAATCCTTCATAGGCATTTAGCGCGCTCTCCTTTTGACTTTCTAGGGTAGTGTCACCACCCTGCATCTGTTGCTCAATCTCGAGCCATACGTCCCGTGCGTTTGTCAGACTGTCGACTCGGGCGTACATGTCATTCGGGAGAGCCATGATAAGGAGGGTAAGTGCACGTTTGTCAACGAGGTGGCGTGCTCTCTGTTCAGGGTTGTACATCTCTACAGGCTTTTCAACAACGTATGATGGTAATTCTGGGCATGTGTCAGTTCTCGGGACTGCGGCTACGGTAACGTTTGGTCTGACTGGGCCTTCTCGGATGGATTTTATGAGGTTCTCATCCAAAATATCAAGGAAGTGAATCATCCTGCGCTTCCATTGCTGATACTCACCCATCACCAAGACGGGAGGGCGAGATTCGGATCCGATTCCGATGATTTCTTTCGAGATCTCTCACTCTTAAAGAAGATCTCCTAGTATGACTCACTTGGCTAAAGAAAAAGATTTTTGTAAAAAGCAGATACTTTGAGCGCCTCGGGACACAATTAGCTTCAAGTTTTAACAGATTTGAAAAATAGCTAAGTGTCGGATTCGAGGAACAATTTTACAAGAGTTCAGGCTCGAAGAGGCGAAATCCGATCTGGAAACTGACGTTTTCCGAATCGGATTTGGCTCAAAAGTAAGGGTTCGGAAAAGGCTGTTTTCCGATTCGGAAAATGATCTTTTCCGATTCGGAAAATGATCTTTTCCGATTCGGAAAATGCTGAGTTCGGAAAATAAAATTTCAGTTCGGAAACTGAGGATTAAAGGAGCAAGACCCCAAATCAGAAGGACCAAATTCCGATTCGGAAAACAATGTTTTCCGATTCGGAAAAGGTGCAAATTCCGATTCGGAGAAAAGTACAATTTCCGATTTGGAAATTTTGAACTGAAAGATCAGCTCTTGTTTTCCGATTCGGAAAACCTGTACAGGAACTCTGAAAATCTACTCAAAAACCCTCAAAAACACTTAAAAAATATGTGTTAAGACCCCCAATTTGTGTGAAAACAGTAGGAAAACAAGGAGGAATCACTTAATACTTATAAACTCTCATTTTAAAACCCTTTTTTTGGATTGAAATAACCCAAAAAGTTTTTTGAACAAAAACTTTGAAAAACCCTTTTTAAAACAAAAGAAGCCAAGGAATCAAACAAGGATTGGCTCTTATACCAATTGTTTGTCCCAATAATGCTAAAGAGAAATGAGATGGATAGAAATCTATGAAGAATGATGAACACAAAGCTTGATAAAAAGCATCAATGGTGATAAGTTAAATATTGCAATAAAGGTAATTTCCAAAGATAATAATGTATTCATCATCAAAACCCTAAACATCTCATTCCTTAAATAGGAATGAGGGAAAATACAAGAATGTCATAAACGGCCCCCGAGGTTCCATACCTCTAAACAAGGGCATTACAGAAAGATAAATTGTTCAACTAAATGAAAGTTAACTAAGAGAGCTGATAAAGATAGAGCTTCTGACTCTTCCCAACAAAGAGGTCTAACAAATCCTTATGTAGTTATAACGCTTAATCTTATCGTTTTAAGGTCTGGATCGAAGCCTAAAGTTTTTAAAACTTACCCGAAACCCAAACTTCTTGGAATGGGATTTCGGGACGTTAAATCGATCCAAATATGCTTCTGAACATGTTTATTACTGTGTTAGATCAAATGCCAATAGTTTAGAGCCTCAAATTGATGTTTTCTTGACGGTTTTTGGACTTGGAAGTCGAACCGTTCGCGTTTTCCGAACCGAAAAACATGAACCTTCATGTTTTCCGAATTAGAAAACATGAATGTTCCTGTTTTCCGAATCCATAACCGTTGAATACTCATATGTGTTTTCCGATTCGGAAACCAATTTGTAACACCCCAAATTTCCCAAAAAGTATATAACATGCATAACAACAATTCCCAGTGATCTAACGCAGCGGAACTAATTATCAAACTCAAAACTTGGCATTCAAGCCCAAAAACTAACATCCATCAGTGACAACTCAAAGGTATTGACAGTGGAACAACCCTCCACAGCTGAGATACACTATATATCCGATTCGGATTATCAGGTTTTCCGAATCAAGACTTGAGCCTCTTATTTTTCATGTATGCATCTTTTCCGATTCGGAAAACATGGAACTTCCCGTATGGGTTTCCGAGGTTTTCCGAATCAAGTGTGAGGACAAGTTCTTTTAGCTCGTTTTTATAATCTAAGTGTTTATGCTTTTCCGAATCGGAAAACCATGTTTTCGGAATCGGAAAACTTATCTTTAAGCTTGCTTCAAATTTCTCTAAGTGCTAAGATTTTCCGAATCGGAAAACCATGTTTTCCGAATCGGAAAACCTCCCCTCGTGTGTTTGCTCTTTTGGGTTTTCGAGGTTTTCCGACTCGCACTTAGTCGAGGGTATAGTCTTTTTTCATTAAGTGTTTGATAATCCCGTGTGATTCGGAAAATGCTCTTTTCCGAATCGGATTATCTCATTTTCCGATTCGGAAAATGACATAATCCGAATCGGAATTTGGCATTTCCTCAATCTCACAAGTTTTCAACACTTAGCATTTTTCAGGGCACTTACTAACATTACTTTTCCTTTTGTCTTGACAGAAATGGATCGTCAACAAAACTCACCGCCTTCGCCGATCAACAACGCCGTTGATCGCGCGCTCATCTCTCCGAGTGACCTTCGTCCTATCAACCAGAACAACGAATACGTCGACCTGACTAACTTCGTTGTTCAAGACGAAGTTGTACTCGAGATCCTCAAGGTCCATCCACTGGCGTACGCGATGCAGACCAATGCTGACATTCCACTGCTGTACCTTCAGCAATTCTGGAGACTCGAGACAATGTGCTGACTATCGTGGGACGCGTAGATCATTCTGAGATGACGATCACCTTGGAGGATATCAGGCGAATCCTTCACTTTCTTGCCGCCACTCCTGAGGCCCCGTTCGAGCCTGTAGTTTCTGGAACCGAGCTCTTCAGCGAGATTCTCGCTCTCGGGGTCCATGCCACTCCAAGTTAGAGGCTCAACGGGATCTCTCATATCACTCAAGGGATGCTACCCCCTATCTGGTTCACCGTCTTCAACATACTGAACCGAACCCTCTCTTCTAAGACTCACGGCGTGGACCGAGCATCCACCCATCTGTGGCACGTAATCCATTCTGTCGCCTACGGAAGGCGAATTGACGTCGCTCAACAGCTCTGGTTGGATATCATCAACGACGTCATGGTTGGCCCTGCAAGGAACCGTCACACATCCATTCCATGGATGCGTTTCTTCAGCATCATCATCCGTGATCATATGGATCGCCATCCGACGGTCCGACGCAGATGAGGCCACCAACGCTTCCAGAGCAAGCAGATCGGGAGGATGAACAAGAGGACTCTGAAGCCAGGCCAGACAGAGATGCCAATCCCAGAGAATGTGCTGGACATGGCAGACCGTAGGGCTGAGAGTGTAAGTCTTTACCGTGTGTCAATAGGTTTAGAAGCTGAGTCCACAGACTCCTTAGAACCGAGGAGCCCTACCCCGGACGCGCGTCCCGTCCCTCTTAGAAGTCGTGCCACCGGCACGGCGGGCCAAAGCTCTAGTGGGGGAGCTTCTGGCTCAGGTGTGATGAGTGTTGACGTTAGGGGCGTAGCGGGTAGAATTGTATGGACGTCCGCCACTCCACACATCGAGGGAGCCGAGGCCTATCAGAGAGGTGTCGAGACCCGTGCTCGTCGAGCCCGCACGAGAACCTATGTTGAGGAATCCACTCCAGTTCTACCAGAACTCGAGCACGTGTTGGGCTACCAAGTCAAGCAATACATCGGGATACTCCAGCAATCCCCCAGGCACTCGTCATCAGAGGACCAACGCACGCCGTCGCCGCCGCAACAAACCGAGCCTGTGGGTGAGGAAGTGGAAGCTTCCCCACAAGAACAAGCACACTTCCCCTCGCCACCTCATGCGGACGCGGCCCCACAACAACAAGGCGAACCATCCGGTGATCCCTCTGGCGATGACTTCGACGGTCATGAATCTTCTGATCACACTCCTTCTGACCGTCGTGAAGACGATGACGAGGCCACAGAATCCGAGAAGGTTGATTATGGATCTGATGAAGAGTTTCAGGAGTCCGAACCAGCGAAGGGCGGAAAGGCCCACCAGATTGATGATGACGAGGTTACTTCCTCGTTTAACGACGACAGGATGTCTGAGGATCCCGTTTTGGCTGGGGATCTAGCTTCAGATGACCAGACTGTCGGTCGTGAGGAGGAAGGAGAAGCCGAAGTAGCTAAAGGCTGGGGTGCTTTGGATAGTGATGATGAGGGAGAGAGAGAGGGGGTTTAGATAAAGAGACCGAAGAGGCAGAGGTCCAGTTAGATGAGCCGTGGGCTCAAATTCAGGAAGCGGTCAAAGAAGAAGAGCCGCATAGGTTAGTAGAAACGAAAGTTCCCCCAACCCAGAGTCCATCCAACAGAGAGGCAACCCACATTGAGACTAGGCAACTTATGTTGTCTAGTCAAGACGCCAGCAGCCAACTAGCGCATATGCACACCCCTACCATCCACTCAACCATCTCTCAACAGATGGTCGTTTCAGTCTCCCACGGGGAATTAGCACAACTTCCACCGGCCACTCACTCGGAGTCTGCCGGTGTTGAGCTAAGAGAGGAACTGCCCCACCTCTCGACTCCTTTTAGTGCACATAGAGTCGTAGAGCCACTTCCCGGGACTTATGTGATCCCTTCTATCATTAGGCCACGATCATCGGTGACTCATGCGGAGCTCCCACGGGACTTCGCTAGAACGGAGGTAGTCGGTGCATCCGAAGACGCCCTTCAAGGATCCTCCGGAAGCCCTGGCACGGTCGACATCACGGCAGCAGTGCAATCAGGCCGGGAGAGTACCTCTATAGGTCTCTTCTCAACAACCGGAGCTCTAGAAGCACTGGGATTTGTACCACCGGGACCGGGTCCGATAGACTCGAGCAAAGTCTCTAAAGATGCTCACGCAACACCGAGACTTCAAGGTCTGACGGATTCGGGTGGAATCCCTAAAACCACCCAAGTAACACCGGGACTTTCAGGTCCGACGGATTTGGGCGACATCCTTAAAGTCGTCCACTCACGAATGCAGTCCATGGAGGAAGCCAATGTGGCTAGGGATTTACGGGTCGAGGCGGTTTTTGAGAAAGCCTTGGCCGAGACCGAGAAGAAGAGAAAAGCAGATCTTGAGGCATCGAGGAAGCTTCAGGAAGACAGGGATCAGGAGCTTTATGAGCTCAAACGAAAGATGAAGGGCAAACATGTGGAGGATGCCCCGACAACCGAAGCCCTGACTCCCCGTCAGTCCGAAGATGTCCTCCGTCTCCCTCCTCCGACCTCGGGCAACCTACCCGACATTCTTGGGTACGTTACGGAGGCGGAACATTCCATGATGATCACTTCTTACACCATCAGAATGACTGTCTCTCCGCCTAACTCCGAGAGAGAGACGCCCAGATCAAGATTCCTCAGCAGCGCATTCGGGAACTGGAGGCCATGTGTCGGTCTCAGGCTCAGCCTTCCAAACGGAGGCATGATGACCCTGATGACGCGGCACCGGGTCCTCATGAGGGGAGATGCAAGCTTTCAAAAGGATTCGCATCAACCTCCAATCAGCCTCCAGTTTCGGTTCCTCCTCGGCCCCAGCTTCCACTACTACTCCAGCAAACGCTCCATCAGAGTCTGCCGCCGACATTCCGTACGAAGACTCAGATACGGAGACTCTCGATGTGTCGGGTTGGCATTATGAGTCAATCCCACTAGATGAGGTGATACAATTCCCTCATCTAGCCGAGACAGCAAGTATTGATGTCATCTCCCCGGAAGCAGCGCCGACAGACCTTTCAGATCTTCAGATTCCGGAAGAAGCCCGGAGAATACTTCGGTCGCTTGCTCAAAGCCTCCGGATCTATCAGAAAGGGGATGACATCCTCCGAGACACAGACTACAACAGCTTGCTCTCCACGGTTCAGTTTCCCACTCCCAAAGCTCCTTAGACGATCTCCTCAATGACTCCTGATTCCTCAGCTCCTACCGTCATCCAGTTGAACTGGAACCACTCGGTCATCTTCAGGCCGTTTCTCGAGGAATCCTTCTCCCGGATCTTTCAGCAAGAAAAGCTGCACGTATGGTCCAGGAAGGTGTATTTTGGGATCTCGCACATGAAGAAGCTTAGAAGAAGAACGGCGTACGTCCACCAGAGGGTTTGCAACTGGGCAACTCACGGGCGACAACGGATAAGACGTCGATTCACGAAGGTAACTAATGTTCGCCCTTACAAACACGGACATCAGTTATTCCTTGAGTTCGATGTTCGCATGTACGGCACCGGCAGACCCGCTAGAGAATTACAGAATTGGACGTTCACTAAAGCCGACCTGGACCGGATCCACCTCGAATACCTCCTAGCGCTCATCAAGTATCTACAAGGCCCGATCCTCCGACCCAAGTATTATCCCGATGGCCTTGAGGTTCTGAAGAAATATGTTCGTCATGCGATCACTCTGGCTCGTGTGACGGACTATCAGTTAGCCATCGAGAGCCGCCAGCCCAAAGTCAACCTGCTCCGTCCGAACCTGAACATGTCCGCAATTGGAGCATACCTTCTCTACATGTCGTCCAGAGTACCAGAGCATGGGGTCGTCTACGTGACCAAGAAGAAGAAAGAGCACAAGTTTATGCGATTCAGCGAGCTTGCCAAATTCTGCGACGGTACCTTGCTTTATGTGTACAACGGGCTCGCGAGCAGATTGTTGACTGATCAGATCCCTTCATCGAAGCTGGTGGACGGGAAGGCAAAGGTCTTGGAGGCTATGGACTTGATCGAGAGGAAACTGAAGGAGAGGCTGATGTACCGACGGGTCGAAGCTGCTATGAAGATGCGAGCAAGGATAATAGGAGAATAGGACGAGTTCGTGCAGATGTCGAAGTGGGAGCCTGCTTTGGAGTTACCGCCACCCTTCTGACTTTTCCCAAAGGGGGAATTGTTAGACCTTTTGTTGTGAAGAGTCAGAAGCACTATGTTTAATTCCTTTCAGTACTTTAGTTTCCGTTTATTTGAACAATTATCTGTTTGTTAGCCCTTGTTTAGAAGTTTGGAACTTCGGGGCCGTTTATGACACTTTTGTACTCCCTCTCATTCCTATAAATAGAATGAGAGGTTTAGGGTTTTTGGTTAATGCTCATTATCAACATTTGTGGTTTGTGTTTATTGAATATCATCATTTTTCACCATATTGAAGCATTCAAGATCTCAAGTGTTCATCATTTTTCTTTATGATTTCAATCCATCTCTTCTCTATTATTGATTATGAGACAAACACCCTATTACACAAATCAGCCCAATTTGTGTATGTGTGTGTGTTCGTCGATCAAGAGAGGAGAGGAAGACAATAAGAGGGTTTTGGCTTTTCTTTTCTGATAAGTTACTAATGAATGGAATGAATGAAAACCTATTAGGTTTACCATATTTATAAAGTTAATTATGGTAATACCCAATAACTGAAAAGCCCGCTTATTTAGAAAGCCGACAAGCTTTATAATTAAACTAAAACACTTATTTAATTAATAAACTAATTAATTAAATAATAACCCTTTATAATTAATTAATTAGTTGTTAATTAATTATCTATAAATAATTTACTATTATTTATTTTTTCTCTATAATAATTAATTATACTAATTAATTATTTCCACACAACTGGTAAATCCAGGATATCTCTAATTGGGTGTGTAGCAGTGTGACCCACTAGTGTCTTATAACATTTGACATGGTAAACCTAGTTACTGTCTTGCACATAATCCTTTTAGACTCCCATTTGTGCCAGAGAAGTAACTCAACTGTTACCATTAGCCTAAGGAGGTCCCTAGCCAGACACTTAGGGTAACCATGTTATAAGATTTCTTATATCCAGAGATACAATTCTCACTAGAATTGTACACAGGTTCATTGCTTTCACACACGATATTTCTAAAGTGAGTTTTAGACATGGAGCGGACGACTTCAATCTTAAATACAAGTATTTCTTGACTCTGATTTCGATTGCCTGCAGTAACGGAACTTTTCAAATAACAACTGTTATTCTGTCCAAGCGTGGCCACGCATTTCTGCCAATCTTAATCGTCAAGGGGCCCAGAAATATCTCTATTTGAAAAGAGGTGTAAATCCCTTCTTGACTATTTGCATCTGGTCACATGGCTTCCGCTGCATCTAGTCACGCCCCGTATGGCCATCCTGTTATGGCGTAGCGTTAGAACGTGCTAAGAGTACAATAGTCCTCACATTTCCAGACCAAATATCTCAGGTCTAAGGACAACCTATCATCAAGTCAATGCTCATGACATAGGCTCCATGGAGCAGACCTGAAACTGGTCACTTCCAATACTCAAACACTCTGATGAGCATCTATGAATGTTTGGTCACATAACTTGTTCTTTTATTCTCTACGTTGAATAAATCATCAAACATCTATAATAGCATCATAACCCTGTTGGGGTTCCCACCACAACAAGTAGCTATGGAACTTCTGATTTTTATTACAAAACTTTGTATGTAAAATCATGGATAAAATAAATATGCTAAAGCTGGTTAATTTGAGACAATCATGAATAAAATCCTCTTTATTTCCAACATAGGGTGAAATAATACAACTTACACGATATAAAGTCTCAAAATTAGTCCACGGTAATAATCAAAAACAAAAACTAGCTGCTAGTATCCAGGTACTGCATCCCAATGGAATTAGCGTAGACCTCATGCTTTACTCTAGCTAGCGGCTTTGTCAGCGGATCTGCTACATTATCGTCTGTCGGAATTTTGCATATTCTTACATCTCCTCTTGCAATGATTTCTCGGATGAGGTGAAACTTTCTGAGTACATGTCTCGACTTGTCATGTTCTCTGGGTTCTTTAGCTGGCGCCATGGCACCAAAGTGATCACAGTAGATATCCACGGGTCTAGAGATACTAGCTACGACTCTTAGATCCGTGATAAAGTTCCTGAGCCAGACCGCTTCCTATGCTGCATCTGAAGCTACAATGTACTCTACTTCCGTAGTAGAGTCCGCTATTGTATCCTGCTTCGAGCTCTTCCACAAGATTATGCCTCGGTTTAAGGTAAAGAAGTAGCCTGACTATGATCTGAAATCGTCTATGTTGGTCTGGAAACTAGCGTCTGTATAACCAGTGACACTAAGTTCATCCTCAGAACCTCCAAAGACCAAGAACATTTCTTTGGTCCGTCTCAAGTATTTGAGAATGTTCTTGACAGCCATTTTACTGACGGGATATGGTGAGAGAATCTGAAGAGTTTACTGGACAGTGCTTATTGATCATGGGATAGGGTAAAACCACACTCTCTTTATAATGTACTCAAATGGTCCAAGACATGCTTCTTTGACAAGTCTCAACTAATCATGAGACAGAGCCTTCATCTTTCTCACTAGTTTGCTCAAGTAACCTTCACGTGCATCAATCCCTCTGTCTTTCTTAGTGATCTACAAAAGCTGGATGAATCAACAGAGCTCTAGGCTGGATGTTGTATTATGCGGGTATCAAGATGTGAAGTTTCATGTGTAAGCTAGTTGAGCCTATCATTCCTCGGCTCTGAGTTCCTGATCAAAGTTGAGATTCACAGAGCTTCCATTGAGGGGGAGTCTGTTTCATCTACAGAGGATCAACAGAAGCTAAAGATTCGTACAAGTCAAAATTCACATAGCTTCTGTAACCCCTTTCAGAAGGTCTGTGGTATAAGCCTCTTTGAATGAAGTCATAGAGTATTGTCATAGAATACAGAGAAAAAAAGAGAAGACCAAAACTTTCTTGATTTAAAAAACTTAGGGGGAGATTGTTAGCTATTTTATATGCTAATTATTTAAAAGTTTTGTAAATTTTAGCCACTTAAGTCAATTGTTAAGACTTTAAGTTTTGGGCGTAGGATATGCAAAATGTAATGGGCTTGGGCTTAGATTAGGTAAAACCCTAGTTTAAATAGAGGTAATCTTGTACTTTTTAAAAAAGGTTTTGTGGCTAATATCATTTGTACTTTTCATCTGAATATTTGAATACATGAGAGTCGTTTTCATCTGTTCTTAAGTTTTCTATTCATTTCAGCATTTTACGTTTCAATAATCTCTCCGTATTTGCCTTATTCATACTCAAACCTCAAGAATTGTTGGTTGTCAATAGTTATCAGAAATTGAAGGAAGAAAAATCAACGATTGATAGGGAATAGTAGGAGATTTCGTGGCGCTAGAGAGAATGGAGGAGTTGTATTTTGAAAAAGTGAAGAAGTAGGGTTTATAAAACCCGCGTCTGCACTTTTTGCGTCGCAAAAGTCTAAACTTCACGTCGTGAAGGACATCTAAATTCAAAAAGGTCATCTTCTGTTCTCTTTAGCGATCACGAAATGGCTTACCTTGAGTTGCGAAAATCGATTAATCTTGTACCTGACACCATTGAACACATCTCGCGTCGCTATAATTGAAGTCTCGTGATCGCGAGATGGTTCTGTTTGCTCAAATTGAGTTTCTGCATCTCTGGTCAAATTTCCCCGTTTTTGATTTCTAGACACTCAGAATGGTAATCTAAGCAATAATAAACAAAAACATCAACAAAGACACACAAGATAAACTAAAATTGCAAAAATAAAGATAATGCTCGGGTTGCCTCCCGAGAAGCGCTTCATTTTGAGTCTAGAGCTTGACTTTTCCTTCTAGATCACTTCTTGGCGTGCCTGGATGACGAGCCCTTCTTCTTACGCTGCCCTTTTGAGTTCCCTGAGCTGCTTGTATTTGAGCCTTCTCTTATTGACTCCATCCGTATGGCTATCGCTCCATCATCCTTTGGTTTTGCATGGGGGAAAAATGCCTCAAATATAGGCTTCCTCAACTTTGTAGGGTCTTCATACGACTCTGTAAGGTGCGTAATTGGTCCTCTATCGGGATTGAATATCAGTTTCCTGTCTCCATATCCCATGCTAAAGACCTGATTACTCATGTCTAGATTTGCTTGTACCGTGTGTAGGAAAGCTCTCCCAAAAATGATAGGGACTTCAGTGTCCGCCGGGAGTTCAAGTACCAAAAAATCTTAAGGTATATGAGATCCCCTACCCGGACATGAACATTCTCGGCGATACCAAGCGGCTTGGTAGGTTTCCCATCTATGCCGCGATATCGGTAGCTTGTCGGTCTCAATTTCTTGATACCTGCTTTCCTGCAATAGCCAATGGAAAACATGTGAAGTGTGGCACCTAAATAAACTAAAACATTTGCTTTAAATTCATTAATAGAAAAGGGAACATTTGGAAATCCCTGGGTGATATCTGATTGGAATGACATCTGTGCAATGAGATGTGTCCTCCTTCTTCTTCTTACTCTTGGCATATTTGTCATCCTTTAGAGGAGATACCAATTCTACGTAGTCACCTTGTCTCTGATCCTTTTTCCTTGTACCCTCTATCTCTTCCTCCGAATCCTCCAATACTATCTCATTGGGATCATTTATGCTCAAGTCTATGAATCTCTAAGAGATCCCTCTCGGGAGTGCATCAAGATCATCATCAGTGCCACATTCACTCTCGGAGGATTCACATATCCGTTCATAGATGTCCGTCCAATTCTTTTTCTTTCGCTTTCCGACATCCACCATCATCACCCCTTTACTTGCTTCTACCTTCGGATTCACTTGAGTTTGGGTTGGAAGTTCATCTTCAATCCATCCGCTCAATGCTTGTGAGATCCTCCCAACATGCGCTTTAATATTTTGTAAAGTACTTTATCTTCGATTGCGATGCCATGAACTTGCCAACAACATCCTCAAAGTCGGTGCGTGGTCCATTCTCATTTTCCGGGCGTGGTTGATTTTGTAGGTAGAATCCGGGAGGTCTTTGGTTGAAATTGCGATTATTGTTCCCCCCTCCATTGAAAATCGCCGCGGTTCATAAAGTTGACATCCTCGTGTGTCATCATAGGCTTATTTGGGCACTCCTTTGTGAGATGTGGTCCTTGACAATCCTTACAGCCAACCTGCGTAGCATGGATAAATTTAGTCAGTTCTTCTATCCTTTTCTCAAGCCTTGCCTGGTTGTTTTTCATGGCAGCCACTTCATCGTTAACATCATAGCCGGTAGACACATTTCCGATGAACTGCCGAATGTTAGTACGTTTGTCTACGGTCCAATCAATGTTGTGGATAAGCATATCCTCCAACACTCTGATATTTTGAATGGGCGTCTTGTACATGAAATGTAACATCCGAATTCTAAATTACCATATTATATGCTAAGTGTGCCTCTTTTATATGTTACGAAGGATATTATGTGCTTACATGCGAGAAAATGTTAAGCGTGTTGAAATTTTACTAAGTGTATTAGTAGTGCCATATAAGGTAACCAATGATTTAGTGGGAGTTTGTGTTTGAAATTTTATGGTTATTCTTCTTTGAAGTATATGAGAGGATTTAGAAATGTTCATGACAATCGGAGTTAGATTGAGAGAGTTGGAGAAAACGAGTCAAAACGTCAACAGTTAAGCTATGGATTCGTAAAACCAATTTTTTTAAGGAGATCTTTTCTGGAATATTATTACTGGAAGTTGTAGATTATTTCGTTACGAACGCGTAGGCGAAAACCTCGTCGAAAATGGAGTTCCGAGCGAAAAGTTATGTCATTTTTAGTGTTTAGTGGTCAAATGGATGCCCAAACTGGGTCAAACCCGACCCAACTCAAATTTGGCTTATTAAACACGAATTTTATACCCATTTTAGACCATTTTCAGTTCCATAACATACACACACAATGAAGGTGCGATTTTCACACACTTAAGCTCAAACATCTTCAATTCTTGGAGAATCAAATATCAAGTGATGAATTCTTGATGATTATGTGAACATTATTGAAGGTATACTCCTAATGCTAAGTTTAATCTTTAGAATTAGTGTCAATCATGGAAGTTAAGGTTTGCATGTTTGAAATTAGTGGTTGAGTTTGTAAGATTATGGTTTTATATTGGTTATTATCATGTTATCTTGAAGGATTACACAACAATTTGAAGATAATCTCATCTTTGTTCTTGTTTTGATGTTGTAACAAGTATGATGACATTTGGGTGAAATAAGCTTAATGCATGTGTAAGATAAGTGTAGAAATCATGATATTATGCTCAGATTATGATTATACATTATTTAGTTCTTTGATTACGCGGTTGATTTGCAAGAAGATGGAAAGAATAAGTGAGTATTCACTATGAATAAGTTGACTATTTGTTATACAAAGATGGATTTTTATGAAATTGGTAGAAATAAATGAATGGACCATGGTTTCTTGTTGATTTTACCTTGATGATGATAAAATTAAGCTAACATCTGAGTTTGATTAGGATTGAAATGGAAATGGATACTTATTTGGACAAAAGTATGATTTTTCGAGTTTGAAACGCATGTTACAGCACTGTTTTGCAAAAATCGTATCAAATCATAGAAAAATCAGAAAAATATGAGGTCAGCGGCATTGGAAAGCTTGGATTACTTACTTTGTTTTGTATTCAGACCTTGAAATCTAATTCCGAGATTAGAAAGGGTAAAAATGGTCATCTTGTCGGAGTTGTAAAGATGATTTCTGACAACTTAGTGCTGCTGTTTTGTAAAAATTGTAGAAGATTGTAGAAATCTCCAATTGAGGTGAGGCCAAATGGTATGATTAGATAATTGAGTCTAGTTTGTTTTGTATTTGATGACCAAGACCGGAATACGAGTTTAAAAAGGGCAAAACACACCTGCAAGCAGCAGCTCTTATGGAATTAATGTAAAGTGCTTAAATAGGATTTGTGTATAACTTGTGTTTCTTTCCTTGGTTGCTTACGAGACTTTGTACCTATACTTCAGGGGGTAACTAAGACATATTTGAGGCTATGGAGGCATTTTGTATGTGGTACTTTGGACTTGCTTTGTGAGCTCATCTCGGAGCTTTTTTGGTATTGTACGGTTATGTCGGTGAGTTAAATAGTTAATTGTTACATATTGTTTTGTATATATATATATATTTGTATGTGAATGTTTCTAGTCTTGAATTGATTTACATCGTCTTTCTTTGACTTTGATTTCATTCCTTGAGTTTGTTTCGTATCATAATCTCGAAATATCGATTTGGTTTCTGGATCCGGATTCGTGGTTTTCTTTCTTGGATTATACGCCATAGTATGGGTACTACTGCCTGTGGTATGCCAGAAGTTGATGGCAAAGTCAAGATCCCGGTGTCGGACGGATGAGGCTTTCTGCGGTTGTGGATACTGTTAATGTAGTGTTTATTAAAGAAGTTGAGGGACCTTTAGTGTAACTTTCTAATTCTTAGGGTTGGGGTATAAATACCCCAATGCCTTGTATTGTATGGGTTGAACGTTCATTTTGGAGTATGAAAGACTTGTGACTTTCTCTCTATACTTTCTCTCTCTACATCTTTCTCTCACTTGTTCTTGAGTTTGCATCACAATCTTAATGAGATTGTGTTAGATTTGGATTCATTCACACTTACAATTGGTATCAGAGCAGGATCTACTGATTTTGTTGAAGATTCTCATGGATTGAAGTGAAGTTTTTGAAGCTTTGAAGGTTTGAAGATATTCATCAATGGAGGTTTATGAAGATTTGAAGTTTTTTGGTTGATTTTTCATGAATTCATGAATAAAAGTGATATGTGAGTGATTTAGTAAAGATCGAGATAGGTTTAGTGGTGAAATTGAAGATTTTTGGCTAGAAAAATGAAGAAAATAGGTGTATTCTTATGTCTCGTGACATAGGAAGTTGGTCAAAATAGGGTATCTTCATATGTCTCGTGTATCTTCATAAATCTCGTGACTTCAAAAGATATCTCGTGACTTCAAAAGCTAACTCGTGACTTTGATTGTTAGAGCTCGAGTTAAAGTCAGGAATTATTAGTTGGAGTATAAGACAAGAAAAATATCTGGAGTGATACTGTTCATCACTCGAGACAGGTTCACAAGTAATACGGTCTACATCTCGAGACTATATCTCGAGTCTCACTGTTCACTACTCGAAATAGTATCTCGAGTGTTACTATTCACATCTCGAGACAGCATCTCGAGAGTTACTGTACACATCTCGAGTCTTCAATTCGAGAGTCTTTAAGTTTTACTCGAGACAGTAACTCGAGTGTAACTGTTGATCACTCAAGACAGTATCTCGAGTGTTCCTGTTCATCACACGAGATAGTTTGCGGTTAATTTCAAGACATTCAAGAGGTTGAGAATCTGATAAAACAGTAGAAAAGATCCTGAACATAAAATGAATCCAGCAAACAAAAGAGAAGATCTGGCAATGGGATCTGATTCAAAAGCACCAGTACTTTTCAGAGACGAATATGAACTGTGGGTATCCAGGTTCAAATTGTTTGTAAAGAGAAAGGAGAAAGGGAACCTGATTCTAAAATCGATTGAGTATGGACCGAAACCCTTGCCAACACATTTGGTTCAAGGAGTAAGAGTTGTGAAGGAGTTTGAAGAAATGGACGATGCTGAAAAGGTCCAATACCTGATAGATCTAGAAGCTCAAAACTGTCTGATTCAGGCAATTCTGAATGATATATACAGAAAGCTTGACATTTATGATGATTCTGCCAAATCCATTTGGGATCAGCTTGAGAGGATTATGCTAGGATCCAAAGTAGGAAATCAGCTGCGTATTACTACTCTGATGGATAAGTATGAAAATTTTAAGATGAAATATGGAGAATCACTAGAAGAGGCCTATGATAGATTTGTCATTTTAATGAATGACATGAACAAAAATAAGATCTACAGGTCAGACATGGATTTCAATGTAAAGTTCATAAATAATCTTTCTTCAGACTGGAACCGTTCACAAGATTTGTTAAGCAACATAAAGCTATTAATGAACTGAAAGTCTATGAAGTGTTTGAAAATCTGAAGTTGTTCGAAGAGGAAGTTGAGGAAGCAGTGTATGAGAAGAAAAAGAAAGAGAAGGCTGAAGAAGAATCTCTTGCATTATTGACTGAAAGAAAGAAAGGAAAGAATGCAATAAAGAAAGGTAAGTCAAAAGTGTTCGAAGTGGATGATGATGAGGATGATGAAGGAAGTGAGGATGAAGAAAGGGACTTGATGTTTCAAAGTTTGTTGACTTTGACAGAAGCCTACTGAAAGAAATACTATAATAGACCAAGTTCCAACAACAGAAGATTCGCGTCCAGAGGAAGGAATTTCACCAGAAGTGTTAATCAAACTCAAGCACAGATGTATGCTCCAAGAAATCAGGGTACCTATATAGATAAATATGTTACAAAGGGAGCTGAAGAGGAAAAGGAAGTTGCTGAGACTGTTGAGGAGAAGAAGACAAATGAAAATATCACATGTTTTAAGTGTGGAAAGAAGGGTCATGTAGCAAGGATATGTCCTGCAAAGATGTCCAAAGTTGAGATTCTCAGGAAGAAGCTAGAATTGGCAGAAAAGCAGGAGCAAGGGTTAGTGCTGATGGCTGATGACGAAGAATGGCTAGATATTTCTGATACTGAAGATCAAGCACAAATGTGTTTCATGGGACTGATGGAGGAGGAATCTGATGAAGAGGAAGAAGAAAGTTCTGATCCGCAAACGGTAAATGATTCTAAATTTATTGAATTTAAAAACAAATTGCTTGAAATGACAAATCCAATTCATATGAAAAATCAAGAACTTGAAGTTGTCATTTCAAAGCAAACTCAAGAAATTACTGAGTTAATTCAACAAAGGGATAATCTTTCGTCTACTGTTGACAAGTTGAATGACTCAGTAAATGAACTTGAGTATCTGAAACAACAAAATCAGGTTTTGAAATCAGAAATTGAGTTTCTAACTCTCAGTTTAACATCAGAAAAGGATAAGGTTTCTTCTTTAAACAAAACAATTTCAGAATTGAACTTTAAATTGTACAAGATTGGACAATCTAAGCACACATTTTTTCTAAATAAACCATATGCAGATAGAGATTTATTCTCAAAAGAAGGTCTTGGTTTTAAAAATCCTCAACATTTGAAAAAGGCCTTAGAGGAAAAACCTGCATTTTATAATCTCACTGATCTGAGAATGAGTGCTAGATTTCCAATTTTAAAAGGTTTTGAAATGAAAGAAGAATTTTCTGAAATGCAGGAGATAAAGAAGCATGATCCATTGTATCATTGTGATAAATATCACCGAGTGAAATTTGTATATAGTTCTGATAATCTGAAAATTAAGTCCCCAGCAACTCTGGATTCCTCTAATGCATTTTTACAGTCAGAATCACAATGGGAAAGTGATGGTACATTAAAACCATATGTTCCAACTTTAGAGCTTGAAAAGAAAATTTCTGAGTTGGAAAATAAAATTCAAGAGTTATTACAACAAAGTGAAGTTCTTATTTCTAAAAATAAGAACTTTGTAAATTGGAACTCTTCTGAGACTGATTCTAAAAGTTTTGTTTCTGATATACTAGATGAGTTAGTTTCATCTGTTTCAAACTCTATTTTCGATATACCTGATTCTACATGTGATTCTGAAACTCAAGATTCGTCTTCAAAAATATGCACTGAAGGTTTAGATGATATTCAAGAAGACATTATTAGAGTTGTCACATCTGATGGATATGTGGAATATAAGGAATCATCAGCAATAGCATCATCTGATGTTGTTACACCATATCAATTGAAATCAATTGATAATTCACAGTCTGTCATATGTGAATCATCCAAACCTCAGTGTGAGATTGAATGTCAAAATTCTAAGTTTGCTGGGTCGATTCATGGATCATGTTCTTCTGTTTCTTCTAATAGTTCAGACAATTCTGTTAAAGATGAAATTCTTTGTTTAAACAAGAAACATGAATCTGTTGGGTGCAAAATCGGATTGTATCCGAGATCACAAGATTGTGCTCAAAGTGAAGACAAAGGCAAAGTCAAAGTGGTCTTCAAAGTCAAAGTTTGCTTATATTGTTTTAGTCCTTTATTGTTTACTTTGTAATAGTTTAGTTTAGTTAGGGTAGAAAGTGTAATTCTTCTATTGTGTAAGGGTTTGAGTGTTTGGGTATAAATACCCATAGTTAGTTCATTTGGAAAGGAGAACATGCATACGTACATGATTGTGAAAGAGAGTGAATATTGAGAGTTATAGTTCTTAAGTGTGTGTGTTCTTGGTGTGTTAGTGTGTGTAAACTTTTCATCCAAGAATCAATGACATATGGCTTTCAAATCATTCTCTACTTGATTGCATGTTGATTAGAACTTGAATCTGGAACAACAAGTGGTATCAGAGCTGGAAATTCACTTGAATTTGGTATGATTTCTTGACTTTTTTATGTTTTTTCGATAATGGAGGTTTGAGGTTTGATTTTCTTATTTTGATCATTGATTTGGATGTAAATTTGATTGTGTATGGTTAAAATGATGTTTTTACTGTGTTTAGAAGTGATTTAGAGTCAAAATTTGGTGATTTGAGCAGTAATTTTTGAGTTTTTTTACCTTCTGCTCGGTTTTTTCTCGTTTTTCCGAATTCTGTTCATATTTTCCGAATTGGAATATTCAAAAATTCCGAATCGGAAAATATCAGTTTTCCGAATCGGATTTTTGAAATTTTCCGAATCGGAAAATTTTTTGGACTTGAATTGTTGTTTAGATCTGATCTTATTCGTTTTCCGACTTGGTATTAGTCAAATTCCGATTCGGAAAACATCATTTTCCGATTCGGAAATTGCCCAAATACCAACTCGAAAATTTTCTCGGAACTCTATCAGGTTTATTTTTCCGATTCGGAAAACCATATTTTCCGATTCGGAAAATTGAAAAATCCGAATCGGAATATAGTGTTTTCCGAATCGGATTAGTTTAAGCAAAAAAAAAAAAAAGTTCCGAATCGGAATATAGTGTTTTCCGAATCGAATAGTCTTTTGAGTCTGGAAGTGTTTTTCGGGCGTTTTTTCACGTAAACTTTTTAAGACTTCTTATCTGATTCTACGGTGAAAAAGTTCAGTCATTTTTAAGGTCATTTTTTCCCGAAAATTGCCGGTTTTTTCCGAGATTTTGGTGATTTCCGAGAGGTTGTATTTTTGGACTAAGATTTCAATTTCGCGGTCAAAATCAACTTTCAAATTTTTGAAAAATATTTTTTCTCGGGATTTCGCTATTCACCGGTTGACTTTAAGGTTGACTTTTTGACTTTTGTCACTAACTTTATCTTTGATCAAAAGAAGTGTTTAGATTTGCATACCTCCAGCAGTTCAGAAGAAATCTATCAGTTTCAGTGAATTAACGATCATTTTCAAGTTCTATTCGGTCAAGATGACAGATTCAGATGTTAATCATAGCTTATGGAAGAATTATATGGCATACAGTCATCGTGTCTTTGAGCTAAACCAGGAAAATCTAAAGTTGAGTTCTGACAAATCTTTGTTAGAAATGAAGATTGTGGATTTAGAGAAGTTATTACAGAGTGAAAAAGGGCAAGAATCGGAGAATTCAGAATTGTCAAAACAGATAACTGAGCTTCAACAAAGTTTATCTATATCAAATGCTGAAAAGGCTGATCTTCTTATTAAAGTTACTAATCTTGAAGAGTCACTTTCTAATGAAAGAAGTTTAATTACAAGTTTGAAAATTGATTTGCAAAATGAGCATGATGAATTGTTAAAACATTCTTTTGGAAATGCTCAAAACTTAAAACTTGTAACTTCTTTGAGGAAAGAAAATGAATGTTTGCAAAAGAAAGTTCATGAATTAGATGAAGATAAGAAAGTCTTTGAGAACAAACTTATATCTTCTCATTCGAGAGTGATAGAACTTTCAAACCAAGTAAATGATTTTGAGAAAATCGTGATCATCGAGAGAAGTAACTTTGAGAAAGAAAGACGAGCTTTTGAAGCAAAGATTAATGAATTTTCTTTAAAGATATCAGTTTTTGATGAGCAAAAAGAAAACAAGATTTTCAAAGAGTTTTCTGAATCAACATGTTATGTTAATTGTTGTTATGATGATGATGATTCCAACTCTTATGATGGAATGAATGTTTTTGATTCTCTTGAGTCTTGTACCGATTCTTGTACCAACAAGAAGAATGTTGTGGATAGTGAGTTGGTTAAGATTGAAAAGATGTTACAAGATGAAAGAAAGGTTTTTGAAGAAGAAAGAAAGGTTTTTGAGAAAGAGAGAAAATCTTTTGAGTTGAAAAGTGATAAACTTTCGAAGAAGATTTCTGATTTAGAGAGACAGATTGTGAATGAAAGAAAAGATTTTGAGAAAAAGAAGAATGTTCTTGAAAGTAAGAAGAAAGGTTTGAAGAAAAAGAATGTTCGTGTTGAAAAAGATAGATGTGTTGAGTTTGAGTTTGAGGAAGAGAGTAAAGGTTTTGAAAAAGAAAGAAAATCTTTTGAGGAAAAGAGTGTTCTGTTTAGGAAAAAGATTGCTAACTTAGAAGTGCAACTTTCGGATGAAAGAAGTGCTTTTAAAAGAAAAGAACACCTTTTAAAGAGTGAGATAAAAGGTTTTGAGCAAATGATTACTGAACTTAAGAACAAAACCTTTGCGAAAAATGATTTTGAAGAGGAAAAGAGGGTTTTTGAGACAGAAGTAAGGAAGCTTACATTAAGATTATCTGAATTGTCTTCTGATATCATGAAAGAACAGATTATAAGTTCTACTCTGAGAAAGAAACTTGATGAAACAGTTGAAGAAAAGAATCTTTTATCTGCAATGGTGAAAGATCTTGAAGATATTGTTTTTAAAGTTAATTTGAATGAACCAAAGAGTCCCGATGTTATAGTACAATCACCATATGTTGATTATGCTGATTCTGTTTATTCATTCAAAACTGCTCCAAGTTCTCTTCATGTAGATGTTTCTTCAACAAATTGTTTCACTCCAAAGAATCAGATTCGTACTTCTAATCTTTTCTATGATCATCAGATTGATGGTTCAGGTAAAAATCATTCGAAGAAAGGTAAGTTTGTTTGGAGGGTTAAAGGGTCTACACCAAATGTAGATAAACCAAAGTTATTTGTTCCCAAACAAAATGTTCAAAAGAAAATATGTTGTTCTTACTGTGGAACAAATAAGTTTGTTCGAAAAGAAAAGTCGGAAAGTTGGTATGGTACTTATAGTATTCCAAATTATAAACCAACTTCTTTTAACAAAAGAGGATCCACTTTCAAGTGGATACCAAAATCTGTATGATTTTGTTTTTGCAGGTCCCCATATCTTTCATGCATTATTCAAGGGGGAGAATCTGCAAGCATGTGGTTCCTAAATATATCAGTTTAGGACCCGTTCCTTAATGACATGTGGTTCCTAAATATATCAGTTTAGGACCCGTTCCTCAATGACAAGTGGTTTCTAAACACACAGTTTAGGACCCGATCCTCAATGTACAAGTGGCTTCTAAACATTCAGTTTAGGACCCGGTCTTCAACGGTCTTCAATGGTCTTCAATGGTATTATTCTTACTTTGAGGGATAAATTTAAATAAATGTTTGATTATCCATTTGAGGGGGAGTACATAAAAGAGATATTATTTTTAGGGGGAGTGTTATAATATGCTTTAATGCTTACATATTTGAAAGATGAACAACTTTCAGGTATGAAAAATGTTTTAAATGTTCAAACTCACTTGTCGATTCTCAAATGATTTTTCGAATTAGAAGTGTGATTTTACATGTTTTCATATCATGATGAGTTGACGGATATTTTCTAACCGTGTGTTTCCAAAGATTAATACTTGCGTATTATCTTTTCATATACTTTTCAAGTATTCATACACACCGGTTTAGCTTCTTTTGACTTAGTTATTACAACGTCTCTATATGACCATATTTTTCGGTGGTAATACACTCGCTTGATATTTCCTCATTGTACTTCATCGTTTATTTGATCAGATACGTTCTTCAATGTTATATCTATATCTCGTTCGTATAGATAACATTCATTCATTTTCAGTACACCATAGCTTTTCAAGAACATATCTCACATTGTATGATGAATCAGTTTTCTCAAACAAGATTCTATCATTCATGTTCTTCATTTCATATACTTGTTTGAAGAATTTTTATGCTCCTATATAAATCATATATATTTGTTCGAGCATGTTTCATATTGGCTCATTGATTCACCCGATGAATCATTGTACTTTCATGTTTAGGAAATTTATTTCATGGGATGTGTGAGCTTAAGAGAACTTCTATGGATTTCCAGAACCGGCAATCCTACCCAAGAAGTTATCCTTGAGAAATGAGTGAGGGGTCTCCATCAAAGAGTGGGGGAGATAACTCAGGTGGTCGAGTTATTCTCATAGTGATTGAGCGGAAAAATGTAAAAAGAGAGATTGGTTAGAAGAGAGGATGCTTAAAAGAATTGGAGGGTGTGAGAACAGAGTTAAAAGAAACATAAAACTCTGCACCAACCTTTTCTAAGCCGGGCAACCACATCATCTATTGGTTCACATTCTTTGGTGACCGATATTGAAATAAGGCAAAGCCCAATGCCGACTCTCGTTTTTACCCCCCTAGCTACTCATTTCCTTCTTAACAAGGAGATGTTTCATTTCATCACGGGGACGCAGCACATAATCTATCAGGTTTTCATTTGGAAAATCGATATTGAAACAGAAGGAAGCTGCCCTGCCTTCGAACTTCATTTCTACACATCAAGTCGTGAAATGTTTTCACATTTTGAGCCTTATGAAAGCACTTGATGCTATTTTCTTTCATCACAAATACACACAAGGAATTTGTTTCTTTGTCGGAACGTTCATAGGAATACTTTTTAGTGTTTGCGATGATTGAACGGAAGCCCTGGGGAGTGATCATCACTAAAGCTCCTTATATAGTGCATTCGTTGTACTGAGTTGCTTTGTGCTTCTCACAGGCATTCCAACTGATTCATGTGTTATTCAGGATTTTCCCACTTAAATCTGAATTTGAAAAGATTCGGATTTCTTTATGGAATTGACGGTATTTCTTTGGAGTAATAAGGGGAATTCTTGAGTAACAAGGAGGAGATGGTTATGTGACATGGTTTTTGATATCTATGGTGGTATTTTTACATGTTTGTATCTTTACGTGACGAGTTATCTGATCATACATTTCTATTGTTTTGATGATTATTTCATATTTCATCAAAAAGGGGGAGATGGTTTAGAAATGTAAAGTTGAGGAATGTTTATGAAGATATTTTGGGGAGATGGTTCCGAAATGTCAAGTCAAAGAGAAGATTACGAGATATGACAAGAGATGCTTGCAAGAGATGTTTGAAGTTTGGTGATTATTTGAAGATATCTCGGTTTGTTAAAGCTTCGTGTTCAAAGTTTGTTAAAGCTTCATGAAGATTTGGATGATTCGTGAAGATTATTACGGAAGCTTATTGTTCAAGAAAGCTTATTGTTGATGTTTAAAGTGTTGATGCTTTCTTGAAGACGTTTGCCTAATTCTTTTTGTGATCTCGAATCCAAAGGGGGAGATTGTTGGGTGCAAAATCGGATTGTATCCGAGATCACAAGATTGTGCTCAAAGTGAAGACAAAGGCAAAGTCAAAGTGGTCTTCAAAGTCAAAGTTTGCTTATATTGTTTTAGTCCTTTATTGTTTACTTTGTAATAGTTTAGTTTAGTTAGGGTAGAAAGTGTAAATCTTCTATTGTGTAAGGGTTTGAGTGTTTGGGTATAAATACCCATAGTTAGTTCATTTGGAAAGGAGAACATGCATACGTACATGATTGTGAAAGAGAGTGAATATTGAGAGTTATAGTTCTTAAGTGTGTGTTCTTGGTGTGTTAGTGTGTGTAAACTTTTCATCCAAGAATCAATGACATATGGCTTTCAAATCATTCACTACTTGATTGCATGTTGATTAGAACTTGAATCTGGAACAACAGAATCTGGAAAGAAACAATTTGAAAATACCATAAAACAACTGAGAGTAGAACTTGCACGTCATAAATGTGATTCTCGATTTTGGTTTAGCAAATGTAATTCTTTGACAAAAAGTCATGACAGATTAGTTGAGAGACTATCTGTGTATGAAGAGGGACTACATTATGCTGGTAAAAATCAAAAGATTATATCTCCTTTAGTAACTGAGAACTACATCAAGTCTGTACGATTTACTCAGGGTGTAAAATCAATATTGCAACATTTTCAAAAGCAACTTGATTTGAAAAAGAAAAACACTAATATTGATACACCTGAGAAATCTGAGAAAATTTTTCCTCTGGTAAAGTCAAGTTCAGTCAAATTTAAACAGTTTGATATTTGTGCAAATGTATCTACAGAGGATGTGAGCCAGGTACGGAAGTCAACACAGAAGAAGAAGATAAAGAGTAGGTCTAGAAAGCATGTTCCGAGTATGCAGTATTCATCAAGTTTTGTTACTTCTGCTAATAGACAGAGTTCTTTTTCATTCAATAACAATCATGTACCTTTTAATAATTCAAGCATAAATAAAAAGTCTACTATGATTTCTTCAAATTCTCAACATACAGATGAAACTCATACTATGCTCATTCATTCTTCTGATCTTTCTTCTTCTGTCTCTAACTTCTTACCCTTCAAGAGATTTATTGTGCGTCAAGGCATCAAATACTTTTGGGATCCAATTTCACGAGTATATAAGAATTTTTCAACTAAAGGGCCCATTTTTAAATGGGTTCCTAAATCTGCTTGATTTTACTCTTTGCAGGCCAGTCATAAGTGGTACCTTGATTCCGGGTGCTCCAAACTTATGACTGGAAGAAAAGAGATCCTGTCAAACTATAAAGAAGAATATGGTGGATCTGTAAAGTTTGGTAACAATGAATTAGCTCCAGTGGTTGGTTAAGGTGACATTGTATACAAAGATATTACTATTAAGAATGTGGCTCATGTTGTTGGTCTAAATCATAATCTCTTCAGTATTGGCAAATTTTAAGAAAAGAAGATGTGTTGTCAGAACTGAAGAAGGTAGAGAGTTATTAGTTGGTTCTCGACGAACAAATCTCTACACTATTAGACTTCAACATAAGCTACAAACTTCATCATCTTGTATGATTACTAGATCCTCTTTACGACAATCTGTCTTATGGCATAAACGTTTATCGCATTTGAATTTCAGATACATTGATAAAATTGTAAAACATCAACTGGTATCTGGAATTCCAATGATTAAATTTGAACAAGAGGGAATGTGCCCTGGATGTGAAAAAGGCAAAATGAAACGTGCATCTCATCCTCCTAAACCAGAGCAAGGATCTAAATCTCCCTTGAGTTTGTTGCATATGGATTTGTGTGGGCCTATGAAGTTTCAGAGTTTGGCTGGTCGTAAATACATTTTGGTTATTGTTGATGATTTTTCACGATATACTTGGACAAAGTTTTTAAAGACTAAAGATGAAACTTCATCTCTCATTATCAATTTTATTAAAGCTGTTCAAGTACAACTTAAACTTCCAGTCCAAACTGTAAGAACTGATAATGGTACGGAGTTCAAAAATACTGTTCTTAAGTCGTTTTATAATTCTTTTGGTATTACTCAAACATTTTCTGCTGCAAGAACTCCAGAACAGAATGGGGTAGTTGAACGTCAAAATAGAACTCTAGTTGAAGCTGCAAGATCTATGCTTGCTGAAAGTCAACTACCTCATTACTTGTGGGCTGAAGCAGTTAATACTGCGTGTTACACACAAAATTGATCAATCATTCATAGGAGATTTGGTCAAACTCCCTATCATATTTTGTTTGGTCGTGTTCCTTCTGTTGGACACTTTAAAGTGTTTGGCTGCAAATGTTTTGTGTTGAATGAAACTGAAAATAGGGGCAAGTTTGGGCCTAAATCTGATGAACTGGTTTTTGTTGGATATTCTGAATCTTCGATAGCATACAGGGTATTGAATAAACAGACAAGGATAGTAACTGAAAGCATCAATGTTCATTTTGATCCAATTACTGAATTATCTTCTGATCTTTCATCTACATCTGTTACTAATGTGGTTGCCAATGCAGATTCAACGTCACAAGGATCCTCTGGGTCTTCTGCTTCGTCTCATGCTTCTTATCTTGACTTTCTGTTTCAATCTGTTTATGATGACTTTTCTAATGATTCTTCTTCATCTACAGGAAATGCACTTGCTTCGTTATCTCTTCCTTCATCGTCTAATTCAGAGTTGCCTTCTTCCACTCAGCATGATCATCATGTATCGGTGGAAGTTGAGACACAGTCTTCTAAAACATCTCCCTTGTCTATGTCTGACTCCTCTCCTATATCCATTCAGTCTGAATCTGATATTCAAGATATCCCATCCTCTTCTGTTCATGAAACCCCTATCACAATCACCACCTCTGTTCCCTCTAAGCATGCTAACTCTTTACCTGTTCACATTATTGAACCTGCCTTAATTAATGATCAGACACCTTTACCACATACAGTCAAATGGACTCGCAGTCATCCAATTGATCTGATTATTGGAGATCCTACATCCACTGTCAAGACACGAGCTGCAACGGCTAATGAACGCAATTTTTCAGTCTTTCTGACTGATACCGAACCAACTCGAGTTTCTGATGCTCTGCAAGACTCTGACTGGGTAACAGCCATGCAGGAAGAACTGAATCAATTTTTGGCTCTCAAAGTGTGGCGGCTAGTGAAGAAACCTCTTGACAAGTCTATCATTGATACCAAGTGGCTGTTTAAGAACAAGAAAGATGAGCATGGTACGATTGTTCGTAACAAAGCACGTCTTGTTGCGAAAGGATACAAACAACAAGAGGGCATTGATTATGATCAAACTTTTGCTCCGGTCGCTCGGCTTGAAGCTATTCGTATGTTTTTGCCGTATGCGGCTTACAAAGATTTCACTGTATTTCAAGTGGATGTCAAAACTGCGTTCTTGTATGGTCATTTAAAAGAAGAAGTATATGTATCTCAACCGGAGGGGTTTGTTGATCCTGATCATCCAGACTATGTCTATGTTCTTGATAAGGCACTTTATGGATTGAAGCAAGCTCCACAGGCTTGGTATGAAGAGTTGTCGACATATCTTCTATCCAAAGGTTTTAAGAAAGGATCCGTTGACTCAACTTTATTCATTATGAAGGAAGGAGATCATATTGTGGTCATTCAGGTGTATGTGGAAGATATTATTTTTGGGTCTACAAGTAAAGAATTGTGCAAGAAGTTTGAAACCATCATGACGCAAGAGTTTAAGATGAGTATGATGGGCGAGATCAATTTCTTTCTTGGATTGCAAGTGAAGCAATTTTCTGATGGCATCTTCATTAACCAGTCAAAATATATTTTTGATCTGTTAAAGAAGTATGACATGTCTTCTTGCAATTCAATTGGTACTCCGATGGCAACGGGGAATAACATTGGACCTGATCACGCAGGAAAGGATGTGGATCTTCGTACATATCGCGGTATCGTTGGTTCTCTAATGTATATGACAGCTAGTCGACCAGATATCATGTTTGCTACGTGTGTATGTGCTCGGTATCAGGCAAAACCAAAAGAGTCTCATCTGGCTGCAGTTAAAAGGATTTTCAGATACTTAAAAGGAACTCCATATTACGGATTGTGGTATCCAAAAGGTCTTGGTTTTGAACTTCAGGCATATTCTGATGCAGACTATGGTGGGTGTAATATGGACAGAAAGAGCAAATCGGGTCATATCCAATTATTAGGAAACAAGTTAGTCTCTTGGGCATCAAGAAAACAACAGTGTGTCTCCACTTCAACAGCCGAATCTGAATATGTTGCTGTTCTCAGGTACTATGGATGCAGACACAGTTGCGGGATTATGGTTTCGTGTATAAGAAGATTCCTATATACTGTGATTCAAAGAGTGCAATTGCTATCTCTGCTAATCCTGTTCAGCACTCTAAAACCAAGCACATTGATATCAGGTATCATTTTTTGAAAGACAACGTGGAAAAAGAGAATATCGAGCTATATTTTGTAAACACTGAATATCAGCTTTCTGATTTATTTACCAAGGCTTTAGATGAGAAGCGATTCAAGTTTCTAATCTCCAGACTTGGTATGATTGATAGAAAGATTTAAATATCATATAGTGGGTAATTATCTATATACAGTTTACTTTGATATACAATTAAAGATTTAATTGTTATTCTTGTATTCTGTATATCTATAATCACTCCTCTATTTGTTATTTTCTTTCTAGTCTTCTTTTATTTCTCTTTATCCTCAGCTTTATAGTGAATATGGTTTTGTCTGCTAATCTGTGTTTCAAGTGATTGCAACAGTTCAGGGGGAGAATCTCATCTTATCCTACTGGTAATTGTTTCTTTTCTTCAGATGGTTCAGGTATGCTCAGGTATAGGGGGAGTAATACAATGTATTATTCCAGGGGGAGTATTTAGAGTGTGTGCATGTCTCGAGATAACGCATATCTCAAGACATTTTGTCGTATGTGTAAGATGAATTGTCTCGAGTTGATACAAGTCTATCTGGAGTGTCTATCTCGAGTACGTATCTCGAGTTATCCAAGTGTCCGTCTCGAGCGTCTTTCTTGGGCACCGACCTCGAGTGTTTATCTCGAGTTATCCACGTGTCTATCTCGTGCGTCAATCTCGAGTGTTTATCTCGAGTTATCCACGTGTCTATTTCGAGAGTCCATCTCGAGTGTCTATCTCGAGTACCTAACTCGAGTGTCTATCTCGAGTACCTAACTCGAGTGTCTATCTCGAGTACCTAACGCGAGTGTCTATCTCGAGTACCTAAGTCGAGTGTCTATCTCGAGTTATCCACGTGTCTTATCTCAAGTTAGTGATAGACCATCTCGACACCCTTCCGTGTCTTATCTCGAGTCTCTTTAATGTCTAATTTTCATCTCGAGACTGTCTCGAGACTATCTCGAGTACCTTCCGTGTCCACTTTTCATGTCGAGACTGTCTCGTGACCCTTGATCTGTCTCGAGACTCTTCATATTCACGCGGTCTCGAGACTGACATGCCAATAACAGTGTGACACGTGGCACTATCATCATTTTCAAATCCTCTTCTATAAATACATCATTTCTTCATTCTATTCAATCTTTCTGAATACTCAAAGCTCGTGCGAAGATTATTGAAGCCGAAGAATTTTTTTTAAATTGTTCTTGTATTAGCATTTCTTAGTGTGTGTACTTGTAAACGTTTCACGAGTCTCTACGATTCCTATAGGTATTCACTCTTAATCATCTACCGAATAGGATAGTAGACAACATGTTTTGTAACTACTAATCACTAACATGGGGTTGAATAACTTGGGTTTGTATTATTCATTGTAAAACCTTCAAATAAGTGCGCTTGATTCATTGTTCTAATCATGTGGACTTGGACTAATACATTGATCGGTTATGACCTTCAAGTCCATGGATATTATTGAACTCAGTAAATTGAATAAAAGATAATATACCAATAACACATCAGTTTGACTCTCAAATGAACTAAACTTAATTGAATAAATTAGAATGTGAGTGTCATGAGTGTAATAAGTGTAATCTATTTACTGAGTTCGTAATATAAAATTAATGATCATGTTCTTGGTTCTCTAAAATTTCCAGTCCCACACTTAATGGATTTTTCATATTCAAGTCCATATTTTTTTTTTCAAAACAAATAAATAAAATGGACAAAGAGATAATGTTTTGTTTAAAGATCTAATCATTCTTGTATCTCTCAGATATGGCAGACTATAAATTTCCCGACACCGAATCACTTGAGATTCCTCACATCCTATCCGAAAGAACGTTAGTGCATCAACCTCATTTGGATGCTGATAGGCAGTTGTTGCAGGCTGCGGTTTTTCTTGAACAAAGGCCAAACAATGTGGTGTATTCTCTGTATGCTAAGACACATGCTCCAGTGATAGCAGATATCCTGAAGAACCATCCGTTGTTTGTTACGCTTACCAAAGAAGTGGCTGTTCCTTTACTATATGTTCAACAAGCGTGGAAGTCACTAGAGTTTCATGAGACTGACGATCGGAGTTATTACACAACCAAAGTTGATCATTTCACTATCAGCTTTGGTCTCAACAAGTTCAGACATCTGTTGGGATTTCCTTCTGCTACAAGTAGGCCTGGTGCAGTTCAATTTGAGCCGTTTGACAGTCTAGATGAAGCTTTAGCAAGTGTGCGCTCCATAGGCTATGATGGTGAATTACGGACGTCTTGCGCATTCAACAAGACCAACTTACCACCAACATACAACACTCTGTTCACCATTCTTAACCGATGCTTGACCGGGAAGAAGACAGCCCATGATACGGCTACGCAGTCTATGATCTTGTTGTTTCAAGGAGTGCTGTTTAATCGTCATTATGATTATGCAGCACTGGTTTTTCATGATATTCAAGAACTTAAGGGCCGGAAAGTTAATCATTTGGCATATCCTCGATTTCTTAGCATCCTGATTGCCAGTGCTATGGAGCAGAATCCGGAGATACCTCGAAGACTTACTTCTGAAAAAGTCAAGTCTTTTCCGTTCCAGTCTATCCGCTATCCACCAACAGTGTTTGCTCCTGAAGTTCCATTGTTCAGTGAGCTTCTTGCGTATGCTGATCAGGAAGCGAAGAGTGTTAGAGAGTATAGGACAAAATTTGCATCTATGGTCCAACCAGAACCGGCGGGACCTTCCCAGGGTGCCATCCTTAGGAGTGAGGGTATAGAACTTAGGGACCAGCGATCACGGGATCCTGGTCAGGGTGAGCAGAGGGAAAATACCGAGAGGGGAATTGGTGGGGAACTTCCTGATCAGCCAGCTCATTCATCTACTGCGAATGTTGCTGCGCAAATAGGCCAAATCAGTTCTGCGGTACAAATGGATGATGTCTTTGCGGCTACTGATGATGAACAAGCGGTTAATCAGCTTTTTGTTCAAGAGCAAGAAGATGATCAACTGGTGGACTATGAATTATCTCCGTTGGATATGCACACTTTGGAATCCTTCGGTGAACATGATATTGAGCTACCACAAGTACATGCTGATTCACCTGTCTATCTTTACACCCCAGTTGAAATGCATCAACGGCTTACTATCTTGATGGGTTACGAGTCTTCTGGTTCAGTTTCATCAGAGGATACTCAACCACTTCCTTCAGATTCTGATGCGGTTTGTGATTTGGATGCTCAGACGGAAGAATTACCTGGTTCCAGTGATGAAGATAGTGATGATGATATGCCTGATCAAGGCTCGAGTCGTTTGTTGACTCAAGGGGATATAAGGATGGATGAGGGAGTTTTAGTTGAAAATCCGGATGTGAGCATGAGTGATGGGGAAGGAGAAAAAGATGGTGAGTGTGAGATAGGGGCCAAAAAAGAAGTACAAACCCCTCCCCAAGCCGAGTCCAGCTGGGTAGCCACAACTTCTAGGGGTGAGCATATGTTGCCACCACCTATTGAACAAGACATGAGATCCCCACTCATGCATTGCACAACCCACCCAAGCTACTCTACCGTTTCTCAACAAATGTTAGTTTCATCTTCACACGGGGATATACCATAACTTGTACCTATTCCTTAATTGGAAGTTGGTGGTATCGACACACTGAGGCAGCTGCCCCCGCCCACGACTTCACTTGTTCACACATCGAGTCTAGATCCACTTGTTACTACTACATCTCTTTCTTTGGCTAGGACACAGGTGTAAACCACCTTTGCAGGAGGCTTTAGTAGCCCTGCCGGAACCACTGTAGTAAGTTCTGCATTTGTTGTGGGCTTGCCAGGATCGGAGGGAAATCCCATCAGTGTTAACATCACGCCAACGCTGAACATGGGTTCCTTGAGTTCTGCTCTTGGATCAACGAGAAGTCTAAGTGACCTCGGTGTTAGTTTACCCTCATCCACCATCATCTCGGAGCTCCGGCAGCAATCTACCATACTGGGTTCTTGTAACACCCCGCTAAAGCGGAAACGCGAGGCGTGACAGCTAAGATTTCAATGCGATAGGAGATAAACAACATCAAACATTTCATTTCAAGTTCATTGTTACAGTACCAAAAGTTACATAACCAACGATAATTACAAGGTTCAAATATTAGAAAACAACATTACAAAAGAAAAGTTTAGGTTTGATGTCGGTTGCAGCACAAACACTTTCTAATACCTTCTATTTTCCTGAAAAGCATGTTAAAAACAAGTGTCAACTACAAGAGTTGGTGAGTTCACAGGTTTTATATGCACAAAACATTTTCAATGCAGAAAATCTTTATCGTAAAACCAATGTTCAACCTCAACTGTTAAACATAACATTTATGCAAGATATATTCTCGAGCCACTACTAAACCTAAACCTTTGCCCCAACGATCTACCTCAGAGGTGGTAGCGAACCACATGGGTAGAGCGTTCTCGTGAACTACCTCAACGGTGGGACTAAAACCCCACATGTGTAGACGCTGCACTACCTCAGCGGTGGGACTAAACCCCACATGTGTAGTACCACATATCATTACGTGCACCCTATACTCGTCAGTAAACAAGGGTGGGTCCACTCTACCAAATAGCGCTATCCACAATAACCATTGGCTCGAAAAGAGTTAATAGTAGTGTATTCAACATGGGACTTTTACTCAATATATATCATGCCTCAAAACATATCAAATTTAGCTCACAATACATTTCATTTCATTTCGCAATATTTTCACAATTTTTCACATTCATTTATAAACATGCTTTTCACCCCAAGACTCGTAAAAACGGTAAAAACGGGGGCTGTGAATACTCACCTCGAGTGATCTTAGCGTTTAGACAGTCGTTAACGCGTGTACGAGTCCCGGTTCCGAATCTAGAATTGCCCTATAATATACGTATTTGACGTAAGTTCTAAATTCAACGGTCCATAAATAATAAATCAATTCCGATATCCATATAATGCCTTTATTATATTTTAATAAGTTCATTTTAATATAAAATGACTTTTTGTTACATAAGATTATTATCCAATCACATGGGAATTTTGAATATTTGTAAAATAACATTTTTGAAAATTTTCTATTCTGGCAGATTTGTCCCAATGCAAAGATGTCACCATTTAACCTAGTTCCAAAGGGAGCTAGGTCTCAAAATTTTTACCTACTGGAATTTGGGATATTAACAACAACCCCACAATTTTTCATAATTTTTGGAAGTGTTTTTCATATTTTAGGAATTTTTGCAAAAACAGTGGACACCTTTTATTTTCAGATTTACATGTCAGGGATGTTTGCTTCATAAAGAATTCATTTCTCCACCAAATCACGAATTTCAAGAGGGATTTTCTAGATAACACATATACCAAGCTAATGAGACAAGTTTCACATCATTTGGGTGATTTTTGAGGGAGATATGGGCTCTTAAAGTCGTGCATGTGCAATCTGCCACCACGGGACAGCCTACACCACTAACTTGTTTTCATTGGTTGAACCATCAAAAGTCCTCCAAATCACGTGATTTTGGATTCTTTAGAAAGCTAACTCAGTGATCTTGAGTTTAGAATTAAAAATTGTGTATTTTGGATAAGATGTCAAAGAGATATGCATGCATGATGATGATACTAATTTTCTGACCAGAAGCTGATGAACATCAGAAAGTTTTTAGATGGTTGGAGGGGTTTTACTCCAAATTTTTGAGTAATTCAAAAGGGATTTTCTTCCTAACTCCTCAAATCTCAATCTATCAAATTTTTGTAGAAAAATAACTCAGTTTACTATACCTTTGAGACGTCCAAACACACATGAAAAATCGGACAGCAACATTTCAAAATCAAACTAACACTTTTTCACCAAGAACACTCATGAACTTTGGGATTTTTGGGGTTTAATGGTTATGAACTTCAATCCCCCATCCATATAACATAAAAATAGATGAAATAAACTTTGAATAACAACAAAACACATGCATGCAATACCAATACGATTTTAAATCCCAAATGAGTATCAAAACAACAAAAACGAGTGATTTTTCGCATCAATCTTGTGTTTATATGGAGAAGTCATAGATTTCCACCATTTTCGAATGTTTTAACACATTGTCATGGCTCAATCTCTTCCTCAAACATCAAGGATGATGTTCATCCAACAAAGAGGATTTAAACCTCAAGAAAAGAAGAAAAAGCTCCCAAATGGGTTTAAAATTAAAGTTAGATTAACATGCAACACATCTTACCTTTGAATAACACTAATAGCACTTCTAAAACTTGTTTTTAAATCTTCAAATTCCAGATTTTGTATGATTATAAGGCTGGAAAATTGAGAGAAATGAGAGAGTTTAGAGAGAGAAAGAAGCTAGAGAGAGAGAGGTGTTTTGAAAATGAAGAGATGAGAGGGTGTGGTGATGATTTTGTCTTGAAAATGAGAAAGAGAGAGAGATGATGATTGGAGGGTGGGGGTGGCCGGCCATCTTTGGCCAATCCCCATTTTTCTTTCTTTTTTTTGTTAAGTAATTTAAATTATACTGCTTAATTCAACGCAGTATCGGTTTTTAGCGCGTTTTCGGTAGAAACCGACTTTTTCGAAGGTAGTTTTGGATCAATTGGATCAGTTTATTTATATTTTTAACAAAGTCTTTTATTTTATAAGTTGACTTTTAAATTCTTGGCATTATAGGATTTTCGGACGATTTCGGACCGGTACGGGCTTTTCGGGCAATTTTCGGGACTTTTAGGTTTTAGCCTAAATTTTTCACGCAAACTATCATAGTTTCATTTAATAACTTAAATGACTAATTTTTAACCTACGGAAACGCTATTGATTGATTTAACGAGTAGCTAACCTGAAGGTCAAAACTGTCAGTTGTCACAGTTCTTCTTCAACACCCATTGGTAGTTTCTCATCTGCCTCAATTCCAGCTTCCACATCTTCCACAGTACCTGTATCATCAGCATCAACTGCACCGTCTACTTCAGTACCTCCTCAGCCTGGATCTTCTTCCTCGCCTAATGTTGATCTTTCTCAGATTCATGTTGTTGCCACTGCGGATCAACTCATCACGAGATCTATGTTTCGGGCAAACAACCAACACATGGCAAGTGTAATCAAGGAACAGACGGCTCGTATTTCTGATTTGGAGAAGCAAGTAGCATTGTTAGCTAAAGGCAAAGCTCCGATGCCTGATCCTCCATCACAGCCTTCTCAATCAGCGGCTGATTCTCTTACTATCCCGGAGTGAAAGGGTTTGTTGTTCTCTAAACTCTTGGAGTCTGGTTCAGCTGAGGATAGTGATCTTTTGGGTATTTTACAACAACAAACTGCTCTACAGCAACGTGCCATTCAAGAACAACGATCTCAAGCCCATCTGGTCACTCATACCGAATTCCAGCAATTTCAATCATCTCTTGATGTTTCCCTCACTAAGACGTTCACTGAGATCAACAAGATGTTTACCGAGGGGTTATCACAGTTGTTGGATCGTATTCGTGGTATAGAGGAGACGTGTCAGGTAGCTGCTAGACGGCCCACCAGACGGCATGATGATCATGATGATCATGACCATCATGAGGGGGAGAGGAAACGTAGAGGTTAGAAAGTGAGCCGTCTAGGGAACCGACCTCTTCTAATGTAAGAGTAGTTGATCGTTTTGAAGAGAGGCAACCGAGAGAAAGCAACCAGCACGACATAGAGATGCAATTGTTCTGACTGGAGGACAAGAAATGGATACTGAACCTGCATTGCAGTCAACACTGGATTTTCTAAGTTCTGTACAGGAAGCGATACCTCCTGAAGGTGCAGAAGAAAGAGGAGTTAGATTCTCAGGGGCTTCTAGTTCTATGTCTGAAATAGATAGAGTTCTAGCGCTTCTTGAGAATCTAGCTTCTGATCTTAGAAATTACCAAATACCGAATGAGGAGATTCAGGATGCAAGGTGTGCAGAAGATAATATACTGAAGGATATGTTTGATGATGTGCAATTTGACTTTGAGAAAGAAGAAGCTGTGGATGTTGTGGAAGGTCCTCTGCTAGTAGAAGTGTTGCCTCAGAATGATTTAATGCCAATTGATCCAAAGAAAGTTGAATTGTGGGAAAGGATGAAAGCGAGTTCTGGAAAGTTTTTGAAGAGAACAGAATGGAATCGATTTACAAGGGCTATAGGGAAGTATCTAGAAGAGAGGTACAAGAGCAGATTTTGTTACCATGAGAGGAAGTTGAGTTATGTAAAGCTGTATGGGATCGAAAATTTGAAAGCGGAGTTGAGAAGAGAGTATGTACATATGAGGAAAGTGAACAAGCAAAGAAGAGAGGAGCTAGTATCTGATTACAAGTTTGTTGCTGTGAAGAGTTATAAGACTAACAAACTTAGCTCTTATCTTTATCCAGTAATCACTTTTACAAGAGATGATAGAAAAGAGTATGTGATCACAGAGGCAGACTTTCAAGATGTGAGCTTTGATGTAATCTTTGGAATTTTATATGATCTCAAAGGGAAAGCCTTTAGATCAGAGGAGGAAATAATTGCTTTAACAGCGATTGTCAGGCATGTCAAAGCATCAATCTCTTTAGCTCATTTGTATGATTTTCAGTTGGGATTAGAGAATTGGACATCAAAGCTGTTCTGTCACAAGCCCCAAAGAAGTCTAATTGGAGATGAAAAGGATCTGGTCATGTACACTGTGTTCTAAGATTCTGATGAGACTAAGATTTCATGTGTGTATCCTGATTCTTTGGGTAACAAGAAGAGAATGTATTCACATGAGGTGATGTTATTTTGTGATGATACTCTGAAGATGGTGATGGATGGTTTGAATACTAGGTTACAAATGGATAGACATAATGTTCATGACATTTCTGCTGCAAACAAGGTATTAATCAGACATTTTGTAAAAGAGATTGAAAGAAGACTGAAGCTTAGGAATGATATCAGCTTTGCAGAGATCAAGCTCAAACTGAGAAAACCATCTGTAAAGCAGGCTTGAGTGTATTTTGTTAATTCTTTTTGAGTGTCCCTCCTTCTTTTATAAAAGGGGGAGAATGTTAATGTAGTGTTTATTAAAGAAGTTGAGGGACCTTTAGTGTAACTTTCTAATTCTTAGGGTTGGGGTATAAATACCCCAATGCCTTGTATTGTATGGGTTGAACGTTCATTTTGGAATATGAAAGACTTGTGACTTTCTCTCTATACTTTCTCTCTCTACATCTTTCTCTCACTTGTTCTTGAGTTTGCATCACAATCTTAATGAGATTGTGTTAGATTTGGATTCATTCACACTTACAGATACTCATTGCTCGGATAGGAGGAAGAGCAATGAGTAGGGAACCTTGACACATACCCGGTAGAGGAAGGCGGGTAGTGCAAGGCTTCCTACGATGTGATATTCTTACTCGAACTTTGGCATGAACCCGGGAGGGGAAGGACGGGGTGATGCACTGTTCTTATTATGTTTATCGATTCGATCATTTCGTTATTGATACGTATTGTTGTTGAGTACATTTGGTTATTGAACATGTTTTCTCGTTGTATCGTGTGTTATTGGTATGATATGTTATAATGATTTAACTATGAAATTCTATGAACTTAGCACGAGGTACGTGTTTGTGCACTCGGTTTCTTGTAAGTCTCTGTTTGCATTCGGTATATGTTTTAAACTCTTTTACTAATAAGAGTCTACCGTGTATGTATATACATATATATGCATCATTGATATGTAATACGTAACTATCTAACTCACTAAGCGTTTGCTTACCTTTTAAGTGTTAACCCTTTCAAGAAAGAAGGCTGATAAGGGAAAAGAAACCGTAGTTTGACTTGGAAGATTATCGGTGGACTCTGAAGACTACGAACGAATTTTGGTATAGATATGTAGTAGTTTATTTTTGTTACCTATAGATGTAATAGTTGTAGTTAGTTTAGTTGTGGGTTATATGTATGTCCCGTTTATTTTGCTACTTAACTCGGTTTGTAAGTAAAAGTCCATTATGTTTGGTTTGGAATCGTGTTTTGGTTGGTAAATATCACTAAAATAGAACGGATATTTTGAAATTTTATAGAAAAATAATATCCCGTGTTTTGAGGTTAATCAAAATATTTTAATTGGAGACTATGAAATTGGTAACTTGAGGGTTCGTAACCGAGGTGTTACAAATATGGTATCAGAGCAGTGGTTTGAGGGATTTAGATATTAGGAATGATATCTAGACTCAAACCTAGGCATTGAGATCATATAGTAACTAGGCTATGATAAAATATGGGATATAGACCAATAGGAGAGACTTGGGATTGGTTAGGGAATAGGGGTAGAATATTATTTGACTTTTGTATGTATTATAAATTTCATTCGTCTAGCAAGATACCGACTGCTCAAACCATCGGGGATGACAACTCCAATTCCGAAGAGGATGTTCAACAAGATATTGGGAATGATGATGAAGCCCAATTATCACCTCGTACTACCTCACAAGCTTATATCATGAAGTCAAATGCGCCAGGGAACTATAACCGATGTGGCAAGATTCATCAAGGATGATGTGGTAGAGATCAAACTTATCTGCGATGCTTTTGTTGTGATGAAGTTGGGAATGTTCGAACTCAATGCCCTCAAAAGGAAAGGGCATGTTATAATTATGGTGTGTTGGGTCATCGTATTCGAGAATGTCCAAAGAATAGACTTGAGGAAAGTAAGGGGTCGATACAACAACCGAGTCAACGACTGACACAAATAGCAGGGGCTTCAACCAAAAAGGAGGAGGTACCGAATCCTCGAGCTAGGGCATTTCAAATATCTGCGGAGGAAGCTATCAATGATCCCAATGTTGTTACAGGTATTTTTCTCGTTAACTCCCAACCTGCTCATATTTTATTCGATTCTGGAGCTACAAGTTCTTTTATGTCGCATGATTATGTTCGCTACATGAAATTTGTTCCATTTATGCTTCCTAGTCCGTTTACCGTTGATACTGCTAATGGAGTCACTTTAGTAGCTGATAGAGTATTTAGGGATTGCTCTTTAGTATTAGAAAATCATGATTTTTTGGTAGACTTGATTCCAATTGATATTCGTGGCTTCGATGTCGTGATTGGTATGGATTGGTTAATAAAGAACCGCGCGGTTATCATTTGTTATGAGAGGATGGTTCAGGTACCAGTTAAGAATAGAGACTAATTGTATATTTATGGGGAAAGACGTACTAGTGACGTGAAGATAATATCTATGCTTAAAACACTGCGTTGCATAACTAAGGGTTGCACTTCTTTCATGGCATATGTCTTGGATGCAACCAAAGAAGTTAAGAAGATGGTGAAAGATGTGTCAATCGTATGTGAATATCCGGATGTATTCCCCGATGACTTTCCTGGGTTACCACCAGATAGGCAAGTAGAATTTCGGATCGATTTGGTACCCGGTGCTTCTCCTATTGCTAAGACGCCTTATCGACTTGCACCGGCAGAAATGAAAGAAATGATGAGCCAGTTACAAGAGTTGTTGGACAAGGGCTTTATTCGACCGAGTGCTTCGCCTTGGGGTGCACCAGTACTGTTTGTAAAGAAGAAAGACGGTTCATTCCGGATGTGCATCGATTACAGGGAATTGAACAAGGTAACAATTAAGAATAAATATCCATTACCTCGTATCGATGACTTGTTTGATCAGCTCCAAGGTGCAAGCTATTTCTCAAAGATTGATCTCATGTCCGGCTATCACCAGCTGAAAGTAAGTGAGAAATACGTACCCAATACGGCCTTTCGAACCCGTTATGGGCATTACGAATTCCTGGTAATGCCATTCGGACTAACAAACACACCTGCAACGTTTATAGACTTAATGAATAGAGTATGTCATCCCATGCTTGACAAGTCTGTCATAGTATTCATTGATGACATTCTTGTGTAATCAAAGTCCGAAGAAGAACACGCTACACATTTATGTGAGATACTTGAGCTACTCAGGAAGGGACATTTATACGCAAAGTTCTCAAAATGCAAGTTCTGGCTTCGTCAGGTGCAATTTCTGGGACATGTCATATCAGGCGATGGAGTTTCTGTTGATTCGGCTAAAATTGAGGCGATCCAAAAGTGGGAGCAACCGAAGAATGCATCTGAAGTCAGAAGTTTCCTGGGTTTAGCGGGATATTACCGATGGTTTATCCGTGACTTCTCAAAGATTGCTGTGCCACTTACATCCTTGACTCGCAAGGATGTTAAGTTTGAATGGACAGAAGCTCAAGATAACGCATTTCAGACTCTTAAAGATTGTTTGACAAATGCACCTATACTAGCTTTACCCGAGGGTAATGAAGACTTTGTAGTGTATAGCGATGCATCTTTACTTGGCCTTGGATGTGTCTTGATGCAGCGTGGCAAAGTGATCGCATATGCCTCGCGACAACTGAAAGAATATGAGAAGAAGTATCCAACCCATGATCTTGAGCTAGCAGCGGTGGTCTTTGCTTTGAAACTTTGGCGACACTATCTCTATGGTACGAAGTGTCAACTCTATACTGACCACAAGAGCTTAAAGTATCTATTTGATCAACAGACCCTGAACACGCGTCAGCAACGTGCTATGGAACTCATCAAAGATTACGATTGTGAGATACCATATCATCCGGGTAAAGCTAATGTAGTGGCTGATGCTTTGAGTAGGAAGACGTATGCTGGACTTCTATGCTACGTTATCACTCACATATCGATTAAACCTAATCTATTCGACGATATTCGAAAGTGGCAGATTGAGGCTTTGAAGTCTGAGAATATCAAAGCAGAACGAATGGTGGGATACGTCAATTCTCTTTCCGAAGATGGACGTGGCTTGAAAGTCTTTAAAGCTCGAATATGGGTCCCCAGACTTGGTGGTATACGGGATGTTGTCTTAGGGGAAGCACATAAGTCGCGATTATCGATACACCCAGGGAGTACCAAAATGTATCAAGATCTACGTTTAGATTATTGGTGGCCTAGGATGAAGACTGATATTGGATGATATGTCAAGAAGTGTACCACATGCTTACAAGTAAAAGCCGAACATCAGAAACCGTATGGTAGTTTGCAGCCTCTAGGGGTACCGATGTGGAAATGGGAAGAGTTAACCATGGATCTTGATAGAACAAGAAATCAAGAACAATTAGAGGTGAGAGAGATCATGAAGTCATCATCTTATTCATCAATGGTGGAAAGAGAGAGAAAGTACAAAACACCTAAATCTACACACACTTAATCTCTTGATACGACTCTCATAACTCTCTCAATTGACATTCCATCTCTATATATACCTCTACACTATAGCCCCTCTATCTATACAACATTTTACACTTTAAGCCATCCCTTTCTATTATTTACAAAAGAATGATTCTTTATAAAACTTTCACATATAAGGACATTTTATGTCCTAACAATCTGGTCACTAAACTACCAAAAACCCAACGTCAACATGATAGTATTTGGGTTATAGTTGATTGGTTGACCAAATTTGCACTGTTCTTACCTGTCCGAGAGTCTTATTCTATAGATCGATGGGCGCAATTGTACATTGATGAAGTTGTCTCGCGACATGGTGTACCGGTGAACATTATCTCTGATCGAGACTCCCGATTCACTTCCAAATTCCGGAGTGCATTTCAACGAGAGTTGGAGACACATCATGCATTTAGTACGGCCTATCATCCTCAGACTGATGGTCAATCAGAATGAACTATTCAGACCCTCGAGGATATGCTACGTGCATGTGTCTTAGATTTTGGTGGGAGTTGGGATACTCACTTACCTTTAGTTGAGTTTTCTTACAACAGTAGTTACCACTCAACCATTGGAATGGCTCCTTACGAGGCTTTATACGGGCGTAAGTGTCGTACACCCTTGTGTTCGCGAGAGACGGCAGAGAAAATTTTAGCTGGTCCCGAGCTTATTTAGATCACTCATGACAAGATTTAGATTATTCGTGAAAGGATGAAAGCTGCCCAAGATCGCCAAAAGTCTTATGCGGATCGCCGCAAAAGGCCAATTGAGTTCTCCGTTGGTGATGTGGTAATGCTAAAAGTTTCTCCTTGGCGAGGAGTGCTCCGATTCCGAAAACAAGGTAAATTAAGTCCACGATTTATCGGCCCATTCAAAATATTGGAGTGCATCGGGAAACAAGCTTATCGACTAGAATTACCAGAGGAACTTACGGGGATACCTGATGTGTTCCATGTCGGATACTTACGTAAATGTTTGGGTAAACATGAGGAGAAGGTTCCCTTATCAGAAGTCAAAGTAGATGAAAAATTGAGATACATTGAAGAACCAGAATCCATTCTAAACGAGAGAAAAGTGAACCTACGTAATAAGGAGGTGGACTTGGTGTTGGTAAAGTGGAAACACCATAGGGGACCAAATTGGACGTGGGAACGTAAAGATGAGATGCAGGCCAAATACCCTTCTTTGTTCCCACAACAATGATTTCGGGGACGAAATCCTCAAAAGGAGGAGGTATTTGTAACATCCCAATTCTAAATTACCATATTATATGCTAAGTGTGCCTCTTTTATATGTTACGAAGGATATTATGTGCTTACATGCGAGAAAATGTTAAGCGTGTTGAAATTTTACTAAGTGTATTAGTTGTAACGCCCCAAAACCCATAACGATAATAACACGCATATAAAATAAATCCCAGTGATCTAAATCGCAATCTCATAATTTTTAGTTCAAAAGTAAATAGTTAAAGAGTGCATGCGGAACACCCCTCCACAGCTGAGATTCTAAATTTAGGATAAACTACTAAACTTCTACCGGTAGAGCTACTCTAGAGGTCTACCTTCTCCTTGCCTCTCACCACACGATCTTTCCCTGAAAAGGTTTGAGATTTTGAAAACGAGGGTTAGACCGAAAGGTCTAGTGAATTCCCTCCAAAAACAGTTTAAAACACAGTTCCGGCCCGCTGGCCGTAGAATCAGATATCTCAAATAAACAGGAAAGCATCGTGAGTAATAAATCACAATACAACAAACCGGATGGCCGGATCCCCCGGATACACAATTTAAGGAGTGACGGACATAGTCCGTGCCTCGCACCATCCCACAATCAACCTTACGGGGCCGGATCTCCCCGATTCTCATTTAAGGAGTGACGGACGTAGTCCGTGCCTCACACCACTAAACTTCCCAGGGATGTACGGCCCCATGGTACTCATTACTCACGATGCAATCCCGAAATGTTAAAATAGCATGTATATGATGATCATCAATATAACATTCACAACCATTTATAATTTTACAAATTCACATTAATATCAACATCAAACATCTGCAAATCGAATGGATATGTTTAAAAGCAGTAAAAGCAATCCATTCATTTTCAGGCAAGGGAACTCACCTGCTTAACTCGCTGCTTACTCTAACTCCCGGTATCTGTATAAATTCCTAAGGCATTAGTGATTCGCACTTAGAAAAACCCACAACTAGAATATCCCTAGGCAGACCCAGCACGGGGGTTCCGCTAACCAACTTACAAAACCCGACTCGCAAATCCCAATCCCAAAGCCACTTTCCCGATTCGGGAATCCGCAAAACCCGATTCGGGTATCATGCTCAAATTCCCAATTCGAGGGTTTCATTATCCCGATTCGGGAATCAGCAAAACCCGATTCGACGAACCTTGAGTTCAAAATGACGGCCAAGCTAGCCCAATTCCCGAATTCGGAAACATGAGTTTTCCAATCCGGGAAAGGCATAGTGGCAAAGTTAAGTGCCCTGAAGGGTTCCCGATTCAGGACACCATATGCCCGATCCGGGAAAGTACTTCCCAATGCGGGAAAGCACCTCCCGGATTCGGGAATTATGAATCCCGATCCGGGTAACGCTACCAGTTTCCGGAAAAGGCTAAAATCAGCCAAAAATCGATTTTAGCTTGATCTAAACGCTTCCTCAAACAATCCAAGGTAATCCTACATCAGTTATCAACATTTCCTTAGCTAAAAGGGCATCGAAACTAACCTTGGTGATGAAATCTCGACCTTGAAGATGAGTGCAGCACTAACTTGACCTCCAAGAAACACACACTAAACACACACACTAAAAGTTCCCCAAAAATGGTAAAACCCTAGATTAGCCTATAAATAGTATGGGCTAAAGGGCTAAGCCCATACCATTTATGGTATAAGTCCAACTTCCAAACATTAAATAGAAATGACATTTTTCACCCCTAACTCCCAAAAATCTTTTCAAAAAGAGTCATTATTAACGAGGGACTAACTTTGAGACTCTGGACATTACATTAGTAGTGCCATATAAGGTAACCAATGATTTAGTGGGAGTTTGTGTTTGAAATTTTAAGGTTATTCTTCTTTGGAGTATATGAGAGGATTTAGAAATGTTCATGACAATCGGAGTTAGATTGAGAAAGTTGGAGAAAACGAGTCAAAACTTCAACGGTTAAGCTATGGATTCGTAAAACCAATTTTTTAAGGAGATCTTTTCTGGAATATTATTATTGGAAGTTGTAGATTGTTTCGTTACGAACGCGTAGGCGAAAACCTCGTCAAAAACGGAGTTCCGAGCGAAAAGTTATGTCATTTTTAGTGTTTAGTGGTCAAATGGATGCCCAAACTGGGTCAAACCCGACCCAACTCGAATTTGGCTTATTAAACACGAATTTTATACCCATTTTAGACCATTTTCAGTTCCATAACATACACAAGTGCGATTTTCAACCACTTAAGCTCAAACATCTTCAATTCTTGGAGAATCAAAGATCAAGTGATGATTTCTTGATGATTATGTGAAAATTATTGAAGGTATACTCCTAATGCTAAGTTTAATCTTTAGAATTAGTGTCAATCATGGAAATTAAGGTTTGCATGTTTGAAATTAGTGGTTGAGTTTGTAAGATTATGGTTTTATATTGGTTATTATCATGTTATCTTGAAGGATTACACAACAATTTGAAGGTAATCTCATCTTTGTTCTTGTTTTGATGTTGTAACAAGTATGATGACATTTGGGTGAAATAAGCTTAATGCATGTGTAAGATAAGTGTAGAAATCATGATATTATGCTCAGATTATGATTATACATTATTTAGTTCTTTGATTATGCGGTTGATTTGCAAGAAGATGGAAAGAATAAGTGAGTATTCACTATGAATAAGTTGAGTATTTGTTATACAAAGATGGATTTTTATGAAATTGGTAGAAATAAATGAATGGACCATGGTTTCTTGTTGATTTTACCTTGATGATGATAAAATTATGCTAACATCTTAGTTTGGTTAGGATTGAAATGGAAATGGATACTTATTTGGACAAAAGTATGATTTTTCGAGTTCGGAACGCATGTTACAGGACTGTTTTGCAAAAATCGTATCAAATCATAGGAAAATCAGAAAAATATGAGGTCAGCGGCATTGGAAAGCTTGGATTATTTACTTTGTTTTGTATTCAGACCTTGAAATCTAATTCCGAGATTAGAAAGGGTAAAAATGGTCATTTTGTCGGAGTTGTAAAGCTGATTTCTGACAGCTTAGTGTTGCTGTATTGTAAAAATTGTAGAAAATTGTAGAAATCTCCAAATGAGGTGAGGCCAAATGGTATGATTAGATAATTGAGTCTAGTTTGTTTTGTATTTGATGACCAAGACCGGAATATGAGTTTAAAAAGGGCAAAACAGACCTGCAAGCAGCAACTCTTATGGAATTAATGTAAAGTGCTTAAATAGGATTTGTGTATAACTTGTGTTTCTTTCCTTGGTTGCTTACGAGACTTTCTACCTATACTTCAGGGGGTAACTAAGACATATTTGAGGCTATGGAGGCATTTTGTATGTGGTACTTTGGACTTGCTTTGTGAGCTCATCTCGGAGCTTTTTTGGTATTGTACGGTTATGTTGGTGAGTTAAATAGTTAATTGTTACATATTGTTTTGTATATATATATATATATATATTTGTATGTGAATGTTTCTAGCCTTGAATTGATTTACATCGTCTTTCTTTGACTTTGATTTCATTCCTTGAGTTTGTTTCGTATCATAATCTCGAAATATCGGTTTGGTTTCTGGATCCGGATTCGTGGTTTTCTTTCTTGGATTATACGCCATAGTATGGGTACTACTGCCTGTGGTATGCCAGAAGTTGATGGCAAAGTCAAGATCCCGGTGTCGGACGGATGACGCTTTCTGCGGTTGTGGATACTCATTGCTCGGATAGGAGGAAGAGCAATGAGTAGGGAACCTTGACACATACCCGGTAGAGGAAGGCGGGTAGTGCAAGGCTTCCTACGATGTGATATTCTTACTCGAACTTTGGCATGAGCCCGGGAGGGGAAATACGGGGTGATGCACTGTTCTTATTATGTTTATTGATTCGATCATTTCGTTATTGATACGTATTGTTGTTGAGTACATTTGGTTATTGAACATGTTTTCTCGTTGTATCGTGTGTTATTGGTATGATATGTTATAATGATTTAACTATGAAATTCTATGAACTTAGCACCCGGTACATGTTTGTGCACTCGGTTTCTTGTAAGTCTCTGTTTGCATTCGGTATATGTTTTAAACTCTTTTACTAATAAGAGTCTACCGTGTATGTATATACATATATATGCATCATTGATATGTAATACTTAACTATCTAACTCACTAAGCGTTCGCTTAGCTTTTAAGTGTTAACCCCTCTCAAGAAAGAAGGCTGATAAGGGAAAAGAAACCGTAGTTTGACTTGGAAGATTATCGGTGGACTCTGAAGACTACGAACGAATTTTGGTATAGATATGTAGTAGTTTATTTCTGTTACCTATAGATGTAATAGTTGTAGTTAGTTTGGTTGTGGGTTATATGTATGTTCCGTTTATTTTGCTACTTAACTCGGTTTGTAAGTAAAAGTCCATTATGTTTGGTTTGGAATCGTGTTTTGGTTGGTAAATATCACTAAAATAGAACGGATATTTTGAAGTTTTATAGAAAAATAATACCCCGTGTTTTGAGGTTAATCAAAGTATTTTAATTGGAGACTACGAAATTGGTAACTTGAGGTTTCATAACCGAGGTGTTACATGAAAACACCTCCAGTGGATGAATCAACTGTACTACGTGAAGTGTAGTTGAGCCCACTATAGAAGGTTAGCACTTGCTCGCTTTTGCTCAACCCATGACATAGGCACAGGTTCATCATACGCTTGAATCTCTCCCATGCTTTAGTGATGGTTTCCTCATCTTTTTGCGTAAGGGTACGTATCTCGGACCTTAGCTTTTCCTCCTTGGATGGCATGAAGAATCGAGATATGAACTTATTGCGAAGCTTATCCTAAGTGGTAATCCAGCGAGGTTCGAAAGAACGCGGCCAGGCTCGTGCCTCTCCGGTGAGGGTTAACGTAAAAAGCCTTAAGCGTATTGCGTCATCCGAAGCTGCTTCATTCCTGAAAAGATCACATGTATCCAGAAAACTTTCAATATGTATGTTAGGGTCACTATTAGTTTACCATCAATAGTCAACTCCCTAATCATGTGGAGGAACTGACCCTTGATCTCAGTTTCTCACTCAAAGTTGGGTTTACTGATGGGTTCAGTTGTATTCGTAGGAGTGGTCCTACGCCTAGTCCACATCGGTTGATCATCAGCCATGTCGATGTTGAGGTTTCGAAGTGGAGTTTCCTTTGCTTTGGTGCGCTTCTTCTTTTTCCTTGATCGGATTTTGTGACAACCGACCAAATTCGGCTCTTTGGTTAGCAGTTCGTAAAAGCACTCACTGGAGTGTAATTTAATAGAAACCTAGTTCTATATTTTTTTATAGAAAGAAATAGGTTTGGTTTTGCGAAAATTTTAAAAAGAGAAGTTAGAAGTCCCGAAAACAGCCAGAAAAATCCCGTATCTGTCCAAAATCGCCCGGAAACTCTATATAATGCCAAATTGTTATAATTAAAGCCAACAGTATAAAATTTAATGTCTTAGTAATAATGAAAGTATAATATTTTAATTCTTATAAAATCATCCTTGAAGAAGTCGGTTTACCGAAAAATTTATCATGAACCGACACCTCTCTCTCTCTCTTTCCAACATAATCATTTAACTCCTCTTCCCAATCCATTTCATTTTCAAATTTCCATCTCTCTCTCTATTCTCTCTTTTCTCTCTCAAATACTCTCAACAAAATCAGCCATATTACCTCTAAAAATCTGAGTTTTAGAAGGATTGAACAAGAGTTTCAAAGCTCTAATAGATTGCAACATCAAGGTAAGATTAGTATGTGCATTTTAACTTCGAATTCTAGCACTTTTGGTGCTTTTTCCTACATTTCTTGAAGGTTTAAACCCTCCTTGTTGGTTGAGAAATGTTCTTGATGTTTTGGAGTGGAGGATAAACCTTAAGGATGGTACAAATATCCTTTAGAAGGTTAAAATCCTATGAACCTCCCTTATAAACACAAGAAAAGGGGTGAAAAACCCTAATTTTGACATTTTAGTTCATTGGAAAATCTGGAAATTTGGGGGTTTTCACATGCATGTAACTTGATGATATTCAAGTATATTTCTTCTATTTAGTTAGTATATGTTGGGGTTTTTCGTTTAACATCAAATAAACCCCAAATTCTTAATGGTTTCTAAGTGGTTTTGGTGAAAATATGGAGCATTGAATCTGATCTGATGCTGACAGAATGTTACATGTGTGTTTGGACGACCCAAAAAGGGTGTAAATGGATTCATTTTCATCTAAAAATTTTATGGTTCAATATTCTTTGTGTTAGGGTTCAAACCCCACTGGAATCATTTAAAAATTCCATGTTTTGAGCCCTTAACCATGTCAAAACTTTTTAGTGTTCATAAGCTTCTGGTCAGAATTTTATATCAACTTCATGCATGCATATCTCCTTGATAACATAACTAAAATACATGATTCTTGATTCTAAGTTCAAGTTCAGTGAGTTAGCTTTCCAAAGAATCTTATATCACATGATTTGGTGGATTTTTGAGTGCTCAACCAACGAAAAGGAATTCGTGGTGCAATCTGTCCAAGGATGGCAGATTCACATGCATGGATTCATGAAGTCATATCTCATTCAAAAATCATCAAAATCGTGTGAAACTGGTTTCATTAGTTAGATATTTGTTTTATCTTAAATATCCCTTTTGAAATTTGAATTTTGGAGTAGTATTGAATTCTCTATGGTACAAACACCACTGACTTGTATTTCCAAAAATGATTTATGCACACTGATTTTGCAAGAATTTTTAAAATATGTTAAACAACTTCAAATATCATGAAATTTGGTGGGGATTTTGTTAATACCCCCAATATTAGTGGATAAAATTTTGATAACTTATCTCCTTGGGGACCCAAGCTTAAAGGTAACATTTTTGCAACAAAACAAATCTGCCAGAATCTGATTTCTTCAAAGAGATTGTTTTGCAAACTTCGAGAAATCCCATATATTTGGATAATGATATAAAGTAACTAAAAGCTATTTTATACTAAGTTGAACTTAATAAATTTGAGTGAAGGCATTATAATAGGATTTCGGTAATGACTTGACTAGATACGGACTGTTGAAATAAGACTTACGTCAAATACGTATGTTATAGGGCATAAGTAGACTTGGAGTCGGGATTATTCACGCACTACAGATTGTCTTAAACGCTAAACTACTCAAGGTGAGTATTCACAGCCCCTCTTTTACCGTTTTTACGTATTTGGGGTGAAAAGCATGTTCAATGAAGTGAATTGTGATTTATTTTTGAAATATAAATCTTGATATGAGTAAAATTTTGCAATGTTATAAGACATGATATAGTGAGTTTAAATGTTTAAGTCCCCGGTATCTACTATTAACTCATAACAATGGGCCTATAATACATGTGGATAGCGCTATTTGGTTGACATACTCACCTTAAACTGACGAGGAATAGGTGCACTGTATTGAATAAAAGTTCTACACATGTGGGATTTAGTCCCACCGCTGAGGTAGAACAGGGGCGTAGCATGTCGTATTTTCAGGCTTAGTAGTGACTCAAAGAATAAATATCATGTGATTAACGTTAACCCGGAATTTTCTCATATTTGTTACAAAGCTTTGAAATGGAGTGAGCAAAAACGTTCACCAATGATAAGACTAGTAATGGTAGTGGACAAAAAGGTTCACTATAAATGGTTTACAAAATGTTTATGATAAAGTGTGTGAGCAAAAAGGCTCACTGTAAATCTTTCTAAAAAATGTGGGTGAATAAAAGATTCACTAAAAAGGTTATCGCATTTAAAATGTTTTGTGCATATGAAAACCTATGAACTCACCAACTCTCGTAGTTGACGCTTGTTTTATCATGCTTTTCAGGAATCAGAAGGTTTACGAAAAAGCTTAGTTTGGGCGTTTGTTGGCATCATTCAAGACATTATTTATTTTGTCATGTCTGTAATTTCAAAAATTTCGTTGGTTGTAATACATTTTAAATTTTGAACTTTGAATATTTTGGTGTGAATGAATGATGTTATTTATCTCCTATCGCATTGAAATCTTAGCTGTCACACCTCGTGTTTCCGCTTTAGTGGGGTGTTACAGATTTGGTATCAGAGCCATAGGTTATAGAGAACATCGGTTTTCTGTAAAACCAAGAACTATAACCAACATTTTTACAGAAATTATATTACTTTTCAAAATCAAAGATTTCAAAATTTAGGAGAATTTTACTACTAAGATGATTAGGATAGGTGCTATTCTGATATATCATAGATAGGCGGAGCTTGATCACCTACGCCTAGCCATGATATAAGTAGGATAAGACTTATGAACCAATCATACGGCTAGAGAATAAAAGTTGGAACCTTCGAAAAATTTCCTGAAAAACATAAACTGTGTGAGTTCACATAAGCATATCATGATGTTGATATTTACTATAGCACTTACGCGTTTAAGTAAAGTAACGCCACTGTTAAACACTCCTACGTTAGCGCTAGGATGTCACTAGTATTTTGAATGCGTGTTAGTAAGTCTTGCGGACATTACAATCACTATGTCGAACACTATTACTTAGACTTCGGAGAAGGACCCGTCTAAGCATTATGATTCCGACACTAGAGTAACAAGTAAGGATATTTAAGTGATCCACCTCCGATTACCCCCAACAACTATCTTATCTCAACCTACACCAGTTATTCCTACGCCTAACCCGAACCTCCCAGCACCTCATATGAGACAACTCAGAAGACAGTTGCGGCAATCTTTCGGAGTGGACTGGCAATAACTCATTGGGGTAATGCAAGATCATTTCGTATCCTTTCGGGGATATTGATCGCTCATAATATTAGTATGGCATAAGGAGAGGCTCGAACTATGCGAACACTCGCCGACGGACTGCAAAATAGTCGAAGCAGGGCATCAAGATACAATCAGGCCATAATTTAGTTGACAAACTTGGCACATCTCTTGGAGGAATGTACCACCAATGTTGTAGAGAATGTTATGACGGCAAGAAGCACGACTAGGAGAGTTGACTTGGGTGGACAAGTTGTGGTAATACTGTTGGCAAGGTTGATCCTTTCGATTGTAACTCTCGTGAATTTGAAAGAATTTCAAAGTGTACTTTTGGTTATCCCATTTAAACCTTAGCTTGGGTGAGTAAAATATTTTAAGGATGTATTAGCATCAAATTTTTGACCCTTTCAGATATATATTAAGTTTTTATGAAATAAATTTTTAGTTAATCACAAAGATATTTTTATCGATAATTATTTTAAAGAAATTGTCATAAATAAAATACAAATATTTTCGAAAGTTTATTAAAAACAACTTTTAATCAAACATACATTTTACAAATGATTTAGAACCGCATTTTCCAGAAGAAACACACGTAGCTAGAAAGTGAACCGTGAGAATTAATCGATCAACATTGCTCAACTGATAGCCCAACAAGTCCAGGAAGTCGTACCTACCATAGTCACTCAAGATTACTACCGACCTTGTCGCAAATAGAAGAAATAAGGAAGTCATAGTATCCATCAAATGGAAAGAATGTAATAAAATAAAGTGGAGCACCAGTCAGAAGAGACAACTCAAGGTCATTCGGATAAAAGTCGAAAATAAGTCAGAAATTTTGGAGTAAAGACCCATGAGTCAAGACAGTATATGGATTCTCATCCAAAATGCAATAGCTACAACTGCAATCACCCAGGAGCTTGTATTTTGGGTACCAAGGACAATCTAGTTGGTTACACTACTCGTTACCATAGAAAGGAAAGGAAGGTCAGAAGGACCGGAAAGGGTGCTAAGAGTATGGAACCCTAAACCACTCTAAAGATAGGTATTCCACGCTGAATAAAGGCTTGAGCAGCATCAAGAGGACGAACAAAGCTACATAAGACAATCAAGTAAATTAAGGACGCAAGACCCAAGGAAGGGTATTCGCAATTGGAACTGAAGAGGCACATCAAGATCCAGTATAGTATCCTACATGAAAATATGAAGCCATTTGCGAAAGGATTGCGTGGCATTTATGGCGCATGTTGTAGATAAAGAGGTAAAGCAGAAGCAAATTCAGAACTTTCCAGTTGTACGAGATTATCCAGAAGTGTTCCCGGAGGAGTTACCTGGATTACCTCCACAATGACAAGTAGAGTTCCACATTGACTTAGTTCCCGGAGCAGGCCCCATAGCAAAGTCACCATAACGTCTAGCACCATCCGAGATGCAGGAACTGTCAAATCAACTTCAAGAGCTGTTAGATAAGGGATTCATCCGACCCAGCTCATCACCTTGGGGAGCCCCCATTTTATTCGTCAAAAAGAAGGATGGATCTTTTCATATGTGCATCGATTACAGGGAGCTGAACAAGATAACTATTAAGAATCGTGACCCTCTTCCACGCATCGATGATCTGTTCGATCAATTGCAAGGAGCGACTTACTTCTCCAAGATCGATCTTCGATCCGGATATCACCAGATGAGAGTTCGAGAGGAAGATATTGCCAAGACAGCGTTCAGAACTCGTTATGGTCATTACGACATCTTGGTCATGCCTTTCGGTTTGACGAATGCTCCAGCGGTTTTTATGGACCTGATGAACAGAGTATGTCGACCGTACTTGGATAAGTTCGTGATTGTCTTCATAGACGACATCCTGATTTATTCGCAAAGCAAGGAGGACCATGAGCAACATCTGAGATTAATACTAGAGTTGCTCAAAGCTGAAAAGCTTTATGCCAAGTTTTCAAAGTGCGAATTTTGGATTCAAGAAGTACACTTTTTGGGTCATGTGGTGAATAAAGAGGGAATACATGTCGATCCAGCTAAGATTGAGGCTATAAAGAAATGGGAAGCCCCGAAGACGCCGACAGAAATTCGACAATTTCTCGGTCTTGCAGGCTACTACCGGCGATTCATTGCAAATTTCTCCAAGATTGCGCAGCCGCTGACAACCTTAACGCAAAAAGACAAGAAGTTTATGTGGGGAGAGAAACAGGAGGAAGCATTCCAGTTGCTCAAGCATAAGTTGTGCAATGCACCCATTCTGGCATTACCCGAAGGAAATGATAACTTCGTGGTGTATTGCGATGCTTCACATCAAGGGTTGGGTTGTGTTTTGATGCAAAACGAGAAAGTCGTTGCTTATGCATCTAGACAGTTAAAAGTTCACGAGAAAAAAAAATTACACCACTCATGATCTAGAACTTGGAGTCGTGGTGTTTGCACTAAAGATCTGGAGGCATTACCTTTATGGTACAAAGTGCACAATCTTTACGGATCAAAAAAGCCTTCAGCACATTCTCGACCAGAAAATGTTGAACATGAGGTAAAAGAAGATGGGTCGAGTTACTCAACGACTATGATTGTGAGATAAAGTATCACCCGGGAAAGGCGAATGTGGTAGCCGATGCGCTGAGCGGGAAAGAAAGGGTGAAGCCTACGAGAGCACGAGCCATGGGAGTGTTAGTACAAACCAGTTTGAAAAGTCAAATACTCAAAGCCCAAGGAGAAGCTTTGAAGGCAAAGAACCTGAAGAAGGAGACTCTTCACCAGATAGAAAAGCAGTTTGAGGTGAAAGCGGATGGAGTACGTTACTTTAAGGACATGGTATGGATACCAAAGGCCGACCAGTTAAGAACAACAATTATGGATGAAGCTCACCAAGCAAGGTATTCGGTGCACCCAGGAGCTGACAAGATGTACAAGGGACTAAAAGAGCATTACTGGTGGCCTGGAATGAAAAAGGATATAGCCTTGTATGTGAGTAAATGCTTGACTTACGCCAGGACCAAGGCAGAACATCAAACCATCCGGACTCCTACAACAGCCGGAAATCCCAGAATGGAAATGGGAGCAGATATCAATGGACTTTGTGACCAAATTACCCAAAACCAAGAAGGGTCATGATTCAATATGAGTACTTGTGGATCGACTCACTAAGTCTGCACACTTCCTACCAATACGAGAGAATTATAGCGTTGATCGTCTCGCACAACTGTACGACAACGAGATAGTGATGCGTCATGGAGTACCAATCTCAATCATCTCCGATAGAGACAGCAGATTCACATCACGATTTTGGCAATCACTGCAGATGGCACAAGGTACTAGGGTCGATTTGAGCACTGCTTACCATCCTCAGACTGACGGACAAACAGAGAGAACCATACAAACGTTAGAGGATATGCTACGTGCGTGTGTGTTGGAATTTAGAGGTAGGTGGGACGATCACCTACCCTTAGTTGAATTTTCCTGCAACAACAGCTATCACACCAGCATCCAGTGCGCTCCGTATGAAGCCTTGTATGGAAGCAAGTGTAGATCACCACTTAATTGGTTGGAAGTGGAGAAAGTCGACTGATCAGACCAGATATCATTCAAGAAACAACTGATAAGATTAAGATGACCCAAGAAATGCTTAAGACAGCCAGAGATCGTCAGAAGAGCTATGCGGATAACCGCAGAAAACCACTCGAGTTTCAGGTTGGCGATAGAGTACTACTAAAGGGATCACCGTGGAAGGGATTGTTCCGCTTTGAGAAAGCTGGAAAATTGAGCCCTCGATTCATTGGACCGTTCGAGATTTTAGAAAGAATCGGACCAATCGCCTACAGATTGGACCTACCTCCAGAGCTCAGCACTATTCATGACACTTTCCACGTGTCCAACTTGAAGAAGTGCCTATCGGAAGAGGCAGCGATCCTACCTCTGGAGGAAATCCAAGTCGACGAACAACTGCGCACCACGGAGGAGCCAATCGAAATCCTTGACCGAGAAACCAAGCAGCTTAGGCGCAGTAGAATATCAATCGTCAAGGTTCGAAGGAATCCAAGGCACGGGCCAGAGTTTACTTGGGAGCGGTAGGCATTCATGAAGAGAAAATACCCGCACCTTTTCGCAAAAGACCCCTTGGTAGCGGCAAGAAGTAAATTTCGGGACGAAATTTCTTTCAACAGGGGGTAAATGTGACAACCGACCAAATTCGGCTCTTTGGTTAGCAGTTCGTAAAAGCACTCACTGGAGTGTAATTTAATAGAAACCTAGTTCTAATATTTTTTATAGAAAGAAATAGGTTTGGTTTTGCGAAAATTTTAAAAAGAGAAGTTAGAAGTCCCGAAAACAGCCCGAAAAAGCCCGTATCTGTCCAAAATCGGCCGGAAACTCTATATAATGCCAAACTGTTATAATTAAAGCCAACAGTATAAAATTTAATGTCTTAGTAATAATGAAAGTATAATATTTTAATTCTTATAAAATCATCCTTGAAGAAGTCGGTTTACCGAAAAATTTATCGCGAACCGACACTGCGTTCGGTTTTAACAGTATTGGACCATCATTTTTTTTAAACAAAAAAAAAAAAAAAAAAAAGAGGGATGGGATTGGCCCATTTGGCCGGCTGTGACAACTAACAGTTTCGACCTTCAGGTTAGCTACTCGTTAAATCAATCAGTAGCGTTTTCGTAGGTTAAAAATTAGTCATTTAAGTTATTAAATGAAACTAGGATAGTTTGCGTGAGAAATTTAGGCTAAAACCTAAAAGTCCCGAAAATTGCCCGAAAAGCCCGTACCGATCCGAAATCGTCCGAAAATCCTATAATGCCAAAAAAAAAAATTTAAAAGTCAACTTATAAAATAAAGGACTTTGTTAAAAATATAAATAAACTGATCCAAATATTCCAAAATTACTTTCGAAAAAGTCGGTTTCTACCAAAAACGCGCTAAAAACCGACACTGCGTTGAAATAAGCGGTATAATTTTAAACCATTCAAATCAATTAAAAAAAAAGAGAAAAAAAAGGGGATTGGCCTAAGTGGCTGGCCACCCCCTTCCCCATATATATCTCTCTCTCTCTTTGATTTATTCCAAGATCATCATCACCATCACACTCCATTTTCTCTTTTCATTTTCAAATCTCTCTTCTCTCTCTAACTTCTTTCTCTCTCTAAATTCTCTCAAATCCTCTCAATTTCCAGCCTTATTATCATCCAAAATCTGGAGTTTTTGAGGATTTAAAACAAGCTTTGGAAGCTATTATAGTTATATCATCAAAGGTAAGAAGGAAAGTAGGATTAAACTTCGATTTTAACCCCATTTGGGAGCTTTCTTCTTTCTTTTTGAGGTTTAAATCCTCTTTGTTGGATGAACATCATCCTTGATGTTTGAGGAAGAGGTTGAGCCATGACAATGTGTTAGAACATTCGAAAGTGGCAAAAATCTATGACTCCTCCATATAAACACAAGGTTGATGTGAAAAATCACTAGTTTTTGGTGTTTTGATACTTGTTTTGGATGGAAAATCGTTTTGATGTTGCATGCATGTGTTTTATTGTTATTCAAAGTTTATTCCATCTACTTATTTGTTAAATGATATGAGTTTATGGTTTAATAGCAAGAAACCCCCAAGAAATCTTATGATTTTATGTGTTTTGATGGATGAAAAGGGAGTTTTGATTCTGGACAGAATCTGTCTGATTTTGCATGTGTGTTTAGACGTCACAAAAGTATAGTAAACTGAGGTATTTTCTTACAAAACTTTGGTGGATTGAAATTTGATGAGTTAGGAAGAAAATCCCTTTTGAATCACTTAAAAATTCGGAGTAAAACCCCTTCAACCATTTAAAAACTTTTTGATGCTCTTCAGCTTTTGGTCAGAAAACTTGTATCATCTTCATCCATGCATATCTCTTGGACAAATTATCCAAAATGCACGATTTTTAATTTCAAACTCAAGTTCTCTGAGTTAGCTTTCTAAAGAATCCAAAATCATGTGATTTGGTGGACTTTTGAGGCTTGAACCAATGAAAACAAGTTAGTGGTGTAGGCTGTCCCATGGTGGCAGATTGCACATGCACGAATTTAAAAGGCCATATCTCCCTCAAAAACCACCCAAATGATGTGAAACTTGTCTCATTAGCTTGGTATATGTGTCCTCTAGAAAATCCCTTTCGAAATTCGTGATTTGGTGGAGAAATGAATTCTTTATGAAGCAAACACCCCTGACATGTTTTTCTGAAAATAAAAGGTGCCTACTGATTTTATAAAAATTCTTAAAATTTGAAGAACACTTCCAAAAATTATGAAAAATTGTGGGATTGTTGCTAACATCCCAAATTACAGTAGGTAAAATTCTTGAGATCTAACTCTCTTTGGAACTAAGTCATTTGGTGACACCTTTGCATTGGATCAAATCTGCCAGATTTGGAATTATTCGAAAATGTTATTTTACAAACAATCCTAATTCCAATATGTTTGGATCATAATTTTAAATAACAAAAAGTCTTATTATATCAAATTTGAACATAACAAATGTAGTAAAGGCATTATATAGGATATCGTTACGATTCATTAAATTATGGACCGTTGGATTTAGAACTTACGTTAAATACTTATGATTTAGGGCAATTCTAGATTCGGAGCCGGGACACGAAAACGCACTAACGTTTGTTTGAACGCTAATCACTCGAGGTGAGTATTCACAGCCCCTATTTTACCGTTTTTACGTATTTGGGGTGAAAAGCATGTTGTTGATGAAAATTTTATGAATTATGCTTTCAAGTATAAGTAATGAAAAATGCGATTAAATGTTGCTTTCTAGCAAGTGGTAATGCATTATGTTGATACATGTTGAGTAAATTCCCCTTTATAATAAACACTACTATTAACTTCGTTAGGAGCCTATGTGGATAGCGCTATTTGGTACCAATTCCCACCTTACTGACTGACGAGTTGAGGGTGCACTAATTCAGAATTTACGACTACACATGTGGGGCAAATCCTCACCGCTGTGATACTCGTTGGGTTGCGTTCTACACATGTGGATTAGATTTCCACCGCTGAGGTAGTTCGCGGGAACGCTCTACCCATGTGGTCCGCTACCACCTCTGAGGTATTCGTTGGGGGTTAACGGTTTGTAGTGGCTCAACCTTACGTATCTTATGCATAATTATAATTTTGACGTTAGTAAGCGTCCAAGAATTTTATCTCACGACAAAAGTCTGCTTGTGAAACTTTTGTGTAAATAAAAATCTGTGAACTCACCAACTCTCGTAGTTGACGCTTGATTTTAACATGCTTTTCAGGAAATCAGAAGGTGATCGATAATGTTTGATTTGGACATTCATAGTCATTAAATCTAGACTTCGTATTTTGTTTTACTATGTCTGTAAACCTTAAATTTGGGTTGGTTGTAATAACTTTGTAAACTTTACATTTTGCTTTATGAATGAATGATGGTATTTATTTCCTATCGCTATGAAATTTGTACTGTTGCATCTCGCGATTCCGCTTTAGCGGGGTGTTACTGATTTGGTATCAGAGCCATAGGTTATAGAGAACATCGGTTTTCATAAAACCAAGTACTATAACCAACATTTTTCCAAGAATGAGTTAAAACATTTTAAACATAGATTTTGAAGTATAGGAGAATTCAAATGCTTATACGATTAGGATAGGTGCTATTCTGATACATCATAGATAAGCGGAGCCTGATCACCTACGCTTAGCTATGATATAAGTAGGATAGGACTGATGAACTAAGCGTACTGTTAGAAAATAAAAATTGGAACCTTCGAAAACTTTCCTGAAAAGCGAAAACTGTGTGAGTTCACATAAGCATATCATGATGTTGATATTTACTATAGCACTTACGCGTTTAAGAAAAGTGACGCCATTGTTGAACACTCCTGCGTTAGCGTCTAGGATGTCACTAATATTTGAATGCGCGTTAGTAAGTTATGCGGACACTACAATCACTATGCCGAACACTATTCCTTAGACTTCGGAGAAAGACCCGTCTAGGCTTTACGATTCCGACATTGGAATATCAAGCGAAGACATTTCAATCGATCCACCCCCGAACCTCCCAGCACCTTAAGTGAGACAACTCAGAAGAAAGTTGCGGCAACCATTCGGAGTGGACTAGCGATAACTCATCTAAAAAAAAACCGCAAGATCATTTCATATCCTTTCGGGGATATTGATCGGTTATACTACTAGTATGACACAAGGAGAGGCTCGAACAATGTGAACACTCGCCGACGGACTGCAAAATAGTCGAAGCAGGGCATCAAGATAGAATCAGGCCATGATTTAGTTGACAAACTTGGCGCATCTCTTGGAAACTTGGCGCATCTCTTGGAGGATTGTACCACCAATGTTGTAGAGAATGTTGTGACGGCAAGAAGGACGACTAGGAGAGTTGACTTGGGCGGACAAGTTGTGGTAATACCGTTGGCAAAGTTGATCCTTTCGAATGTAACTCTCGTGAATTTGAAAGAATTTCAAAAATGCACTTTTTGGTTGTTTCACTTAAACCTCAATATGGGCAAGTAAGATATTTTAAGGATGCATTAGTATCAAATTTCTACCCTTCAGATATGTGTTAAACTTTTACGAAATTAATTTTTATTAAATCACAAGGACGTTCTTAGCGAGTTTATTTTAAAGAAATTATCATAAATAAAATACAAATATTTTCGAACATTCATTAGAGACGACTTTTAATCAAACATACAATAACAAATGATTTAGAACCGTATTTTCCAGAAGAAACACACGTAGCTAGAAAGTGAACCGTGAAAATTAATCGATCAACATTGCTCAACTGATAGCCCAACAAGTCCAGGAAGTCGTACCTACCATAGTCACTCAAGTTACTACCGACCTTGTCGCAAATAGAAGAAATAAGGACGTCATAGTACCCATCGAATGGAAGGATGGTAATGCAAGAAAATTTGAGCACCAGTCAGAGGAAACGACTCGTGATAAATCAATCAAAAGTTGAAAAAGTAGTCAGAAATTTTGGAGCAAAGACCCAAGAAATCACAGAACTTGAAAGAGGAGCGTTTAATTGAGTATTCTAACGGGGAGTTAGTTAAGGCCAGCAGAGTAGTCAGGAAATGCACTCTAGGCTTAGCAGAAAAGGACTTTAGTATAGACTTAATCCTGATCAAGATAGGGAGTTTTGATATAATAGTTGGTATGGATTGGATGTCCAACCACCGAGCGACGATATGCTGTGCTGAGAAGATAGTAAGGTTAGCATTACCCGATGGAGGTGTACTAGAAGTGCACGGAGAGAAGCCGAAGAGAGATATTAAGTTAGTATCGTTCATGAAAATGCGTAGCCATTTACGAAAAGGAATGTGTAACCTTCATGGCGCACGTAGTAGATAAGAAAGCAGAAGAGAAGCAAATCCAGGATATTCCAGTTGTGTGGGAATTTCCCGAGGTATTCCCGGAAGAGCTACCTGGATTACCTCCACCACGACAAGTAGAGTTCCACATTGACTTAGTTCCCGGAGCAGGCCCCATAGCGAAGTCGCCATATCGTCTAGCGCCGTCCGAGATGCAGGAGCTGTCAAATCAACTTCAAGAGCTGTTAGACAAAGGATTCATTCGACCCAGCTCTTCGCCTTGGGGAGCCCCCGTGTTGTTCGTCAAGAAGAAGGATGGATCTTTTCGCATGTGCATCAATTATAGGGAGCTGAACAAGATCACCATCAAGAACCGATACCCTCTTCCACGCATCGATGATCTATTCGATCAGTTGCAAGGAGCTACGTACTTCTCCAAGATCGATCTTCGATCCGGATACCATCAAATGCGAGTTCGTGAAGAAGATGTTGCCAAGACGGCGTTCAGGACTCGATATGGACATTACGAGTTTCTGGTCATGCCCTTTGGATTATCAAACGCGCCAGCAGTTTTCACGGATCTGATGAACAGGGTATGTCGGCCATATCTAGATAAGTTCGTGATAATGTTCAAAGATGACATTCTGATTTAGTCACGAAGCAAGGAGGAGCATGAGCAATAATTGAGATTGATACAGTAGATGCTCAAAACCGAGGAGCTTTACACAAAATTCTCTAAGTGTGAATTTTGGGTTCGTGAAGTGCACTTTTTGCGTCATGTAGTGAACAAGGAAGGAATCCATGTCGATCCAGCGTAGATTGAGGCCATAAAGAAATGGGAAGCACCGAAGACGCCAACAGAAATTCGACAATTTCTTGGTTTGGCAGGCTACTATCGGGGATTTATCGCAAATTTTTCTAAGGTTGCGCAGCCGTTGACAACCTTAACGCAAAAAGACAAGAATTTTATTTGGGGAGAGAAACAAGAAGAAGCGTTTCAATTGCTCAAGCATAAATTGTACAAAGCACCCATTCTGGCATTACCCGAAGGAACGGACAACTTCGTGGTGTACTGCGATGCTTCGCACCAAGGCTTAGGATGTGTGATAATGCAAAGTAAGAAGGTCATTGCTTATGCGTCGAGGCAGTTAAAGGTTCGTGAAAAGAATTACACCACACACGATCTTGAGCTAGGAGCTGTGGTGTTTGCACTTAAGATCTGGAGGCATTTCCTTTATGGTACAAAGTGCACGATCTTCACAGATCACAAGAGCCTTCAGCACACACCTCGATCAGAAAATGTTGAACTCGGGGCAAAGGAGATGGGTTGAGTTACTCAATGACTAAGATTGTGAGATAAAGTATCACTCAGGGAAGGCGAACGTGGCAGCTGATGTGCTGAGCAGGAAAGAAAGGGTGAAGCATATAAGAGCACGAGCCATGGGAGTATTAGTGCAAACCAGTTTGAAAAGTCAAATACTCGAAGCCCAAGGAGAAACTTTGAAAGATGACAACTTAAAGAAGGAGACTCTTCACCAGATAGAAAAGGAGTTTGAGGTGAAAGCTGATATAGCACGTCATTTTAAGGACAAGATGTGGACACCAAAGGTCGATCAGTTAAGGTCAACGATCATGGATGAAGCTCATCTGACAAAATACTCGTTGCACCCAGTATCTGAAAAGATGTACAAAGGAATAAAAGCGCACTACTGGTGGCCTGGGATGAAAGAGGATATAGCTCTGTATGTTAGTAAATGCTTGACCTTTGCCACGATCAAGGCAGAACACCAGAAGCCATCCGGACTCCTGCAACAGCCGAAAATTCCGGAATGATAGTGGGAGCAGATAACAGTGGATTTTGTGATCAAATTGCCCAAAACCAAGAAGGGTCATGGCTCAAAATGGGTAATTGGAGATCACCTTACGTAATCGGCGCTCTTTTTACCAAATCGAGAGGACTTCAGTATAGGCAGAATTGCGCAACTCTACGTGAACGAAATCGTCATGCGCCATGGATTACCTGTTTCAATTATTTCTGCCAAGAGATAGCCGCTTTATTGCACGCTTCTGGCAATCATTAAACAAAGCGATGGGCACAAGGTTAGATCTAAGCACCTTATATCATCCTCAAACGGATGGACAGACAGAGGAACCAATTGAAATTCTTGACCAAGAAGTAAAGCAGTTAAGGCGTAGTAAGATACCAATTGTCAAGGTCGACCGGAGTTACCTGCGAACGAGAAGCTTTTATGAAGAGCGAGTACCCTCACCTGTTTACAAAAGAGCCTCCTGATATGGCAAATAGTAGATTTCGGGACGAAATTTCTTTCAACAGGGGTAAATGTGACAACTGACAATTTCGACCTTCAGGTTAGCTACTCGTTAAATCAATCAGTAGCGTTTCCGTAGGTTAAAAATTAGTCATTTAAGTTATTAAATGAAACTAGGATAGTTTGCGTGAGAAATTTAGGCTAAAACCTAAAAGTCCCGAAAATTGCCCGAAAATCCCGTACCGATCCGAAATCGTCCGAAAATCCTATAATGCCAAAAAAAAAAATTTTAAAGTCAACTTATAAAATAAAGGACTTTGTTAAAAATATAAATAAACTGATCCAAATATTCCAAAATTACTTTCGAAAAAGTCGGTTTCTACCAAAAACGCGCTAAAAACCGACACTGCGTTGAAATAAGCAGTATAATTTTAAACCATTCAAATCAATTAAAAAAAAAGAGAAAAAAAGGGGATTGGCCTAAGTGGTTCCCCATATCTCTCTCTCTCTCTCTCTCTTTGATTTATTTCAAGATCATCATCACCATCACACTCCATTTTCTCTTTTCATTTTCAAATCTCTCTTCTCTCTCTAACTTCTTTCTCTCTCTAAATTCTCTTAAATCCTCTCAATTTCCAGCCTTATTATCATCCAAAATCTGGAGTTTTTGAGGATTTAAAACAAGCTTTGGAAGCTATTATAGTTATATCATCAAAGGTAAGAAGGAAAGTAGGATTAAACTTCGATTTTAACCCCATTTGGGAGCTTTTTTCTTTCTTTTTGAGGTTTAAATCCTCTTTGTTGGATGAACATCATCCTTGATGTTTGAGGAAGAGGTTGAGCCATGACAATGTGTTAGAACATTCGAAAGTGGCAAAAATCTATGACTCCTCCATATAAACACAAGGTTGATGTGAAAAATCACTAGTTTTTGGTGTTTTGATACTTGTTTTGGATGGAAAATCGTTTTGATGTTGCATGCATGTGTTTTATTGTTATTCAAAGTTTATTACATCTAATTATTTGTTAAATGATATGAGTTTATGGTTTAATAGCAAGAAACCCCCAAGAAATCTTATGATTTTATGTGTTTTGATGGATGAAAAGGGAGTTTTGATTCTGGACAGAATCTGTCTGATTTTGCATGTGTGTTTAGACGTCACAAAAGTATAGTAAACTGAGGTATTTTCTTACAAAAATTTGATTGATTGAAATCTGATGAGTTAGGAAGAAAATACCTTTTGAATTACTTAAAAATTCGGAGTAAAACCCCTTCAACCATTTAAAAACTTTTTGATGCTCATCAGCTTTTGGTCAGAAAACTTGTATCATCTTCATGCATGCATATCTCTTGGACAAATTATCCAAAATGCATGATTCTTAATTTCAAACTCAAGTTCTCTGAGTTAGCTTTCTAAAGAATCCAAAATCATGTGATTTGGTGGACTTTTGAGGCTTCAACCAATGAAAACAAGTTAGTGGTGTAGGCTGTCCCATGGTGGCAGATTGCACATGCACGACTTTAAAAGGCCATATCTCCCTGAAAAACCACCCAAATGATGTGAAACTTGTCTCATTAGCTTGGTATATGTGTCCTCTAGAAAATCCTTTTTGAAATTCGTGATTTGGTGGAGAAATGAATTCTTTATGAAGCAAACACCCCTGACATGTTTTTCTGAAAATAAAAGGTGCCTACTGATTTTATAAAAATTCTTAAAATATGAAGAACACTTCCAAAACTTATGAAAAATTGTGGGATTGTTGCTAACATCCCAAATTACAGTAGGTAAAATTCTTGAGATCTAAGTCTCTTTGGAACTAAGTCATTTGGTGACACCTTTGCATTGGATCAAATCTGCCAGATTTGGAATTATTCGAAAATGTTATTTTACAAACAATCTTAATTCCAATATGTTTGGATCATAATTTTAAATAACAAAAAGTCTTATTATATCAAATTTGAACATAACAAATGTAGTAAAGGCATTATATAGGATATCGTTACGATTCATTAAATTATGGACCGTTGGATTTAGAACTTACGTTAAATACTTATGATTTAGGGCAATTCTAGATTCGGAGCCGGGACACGAAAACGCACTAACGTTTGTTTGAACGCTAATCAGTCGAGGTGAGTATTCACAGCCCCTATTTTACCATTTTTACGTATTTGGGGTGAAAAGCATGTTGTTGATGAAAATTTTATGAATTATGCTTTCAAGTATAAGTAATGAAAAATGCGATTAAATGTTGCTTTCTAGCAAGTGGTAATGCATTATGTTGATACATGTTGAGTAAATTCCCCTTTATAATAAACACTACTATTAACTTCGTTAGGAGCCTATGACTTAGTGGATAGCGCTATTTGGTACCAATACCCACCTTACTGACTGACGAGTTGAGGGTGCACTAATTCAGAATTTACGACTACACATGTGGGGCAAATCCTCACCGCTGTGATACTCGTTGGGTTGCGTTCTACACATGTGGATTAGATTTCCACCGCTAAGGTAGTTCGCGGGAACGCTCTGCCCATGTGGTCCGCTACCACCTCTGAGGTATTCGTTCGTTGGGGGTTAACGGTTTGTAGTGGCTCAACCTTACATATCTTATGCATAATTGTAATTTTGACGTTAGTAAGCGTCCAAGAATTTTATCTCACGACAAAAGTCTGCTTGTGAAACTTTTGTGTAAATAAAAATCTGTGAACTCACCAACTCTCGTAGTTGACGCTTGATTTTAACATGCTTTTCAGGAAATTAGAAGGTGATTGATAATGTTTGATTTGGACATTCATAGTCATTAAATCTAGACTTCGTATTTTGTTTTACTATGTCTGTAAACCTTAAATTTGGGTTGGTTGTAATAACTTTGTAAACTTTACATTTTGCTTTATGAATGAATGATGGTATTTATCTCTTATCGCTATGAAATCTGTACTGTTGCATCTCGCAATTCCGCTTTAGCGGGGTGTTACACCGGCCCCCCCCCCCCCCCGTACACCTCTCTCTCTCTCTCTCTTTTTCCAACATAATCATTTAACTCCTCTTCCCAATCCATTTCATTTTCAAATTTCCATCTCTCTCTCTATTTTCTCTTTTCTCTCTCAAATACTCTCAACAAAATCAGCCATATTACCTCTAAAAATCTGAGTTTTAGAAGGATTGAACAAGAGTTTCAAAGCTCTAATAGATTGCAACATCAAGGTAAGATTAGTATGTGCATTTTAACTTCGAATTCTAGCACTTTTGGTGCTTTTTCCTACATTTCTTGCAGGTTTAAACCCTCCTTGTTGTTCCAGATCCAAGTTCTAATCATCATGCAACAAGTAGAGAATGAATTGAGGAGCCAAATGTTATTGATCTTGGATGAAATTGATTACACACTATTTACACCAAGAACACACACACTAAAGCTCTCAAACTCTCTCAACTCAATCTCTTTTACAATAAAGCGTACTATGCATGTCACACTAACAAATGAACTCACTTTGGGTATTTATACCCAAACACTTACAACCCTTACACTTTACCACATTTACACATTCTACCCTAAGTAAGCAAAACTATTACAAAGTACAACTAAATTAGTAAAGCATTAACCAAACTTTGACCTTGAGCCTTGACTTTGACTTTGCCTTTAACTTCACTTTAAGCACCAACTTGTGATCTCGGATACAATCTGATTTTGCATCCAACAATCTCCCCCTTTGGATTCGAGATCAAAAAAAATTAGGCAAACGTCTTCAAGAAAGCACCAACACTTTAAACGTCAACAATAAGCTTTCTTGAACGATAAGCTTCGGTAATAATCTTCACGAATCATCCAAATCTTCATGAAGCTTTAACAAACTTTGAACAAGAAGCTTTAACGAACGAGATATCTTCAAATAATCATCAAGATCTTCATGACGAAGCTTTAACGAACGAATCATCTCTCGTCATATCTCATAATCTTCTCTTCATCTTGACATTTCGGAACCATCTCCCCAAAGTATCTTCAAAAAGCATTTCTCGACTTTACATTTCTAAACCATCTCCCCCTTTTTGATGAAATATGAAATAATCATCAAAACTCGAGAAATGTAAGATCAGAAAACTCCTCGCGTAAAGATACAAACATATGAACAAACCACCAAGGAAATCAAAAACCTTCTCACGTAATCATTTCCCCCTTGTTACTCCAGAATTCCCCTTTTTACTCCAAAGATATACCGTCAATTCCAAAAAGTAATCCGAATCTTTTCAAATTCAGATTTAATTGGGAAAAGCCTGAAACAACACATGAATCAGTTGGAATGCCTGTGAGAAGCACAAAGCAACTCAGTACAACGAATGCACTATATAAGGAGCTTTAGTGATGATCACTCCCCAGGGCTTCCGTTCAATCATCGCAAACACTAAAAGTATTCCTATGAACGTTCCGACAAAGAAACAAATTCCTTGTGTGTATTTGTGATGAAAGAAAATAGCAACAAGTGCTTTCATAAGGCTCAAAATGTGAAAACATTTCACGACTCGATGTGTATAAATGAAGTTCGAAGGTAGGGCAGCTTCCTTCTGTTTCAATATCGATTTTCCAAATGAAAACCTAATAGATTATGTGCTGCGTCCCCGTGATGAAATGAAACATCTCCTTGTTAAGAAGGAAATGAGTAGCTAGTGGGGCAAAAATGTGAGTCGGCATTGGGCTTTGACTTGTTTCAATATCGGTCACCAAAGAATGTGAACCAATAGATTATGTGGTAGCCCGGCTTAGAAAAGGTTGGTGCAGAGTTTTATGTTTCTTTTAACTCTGTTCTCACACCCTCCAATTCTTTTAAGCATCCTCACGTCTAACCAAACTCTCATATCACATTTTTTCGCTCAATCACTATGAGAATAACTCGACCACCTGAGTTATCTCCCCCACTCTTTGATGGAGACCCCTCACTCATTTCTCAAGGATAACTTCTTGGGTAGGATTGCCGATTCTGGAAATCCATAGAAGTTCTGTTAAGCTCACACATCCCATGAAATAAGTTTCCTAAACATGAAAGTACAATGATTCAACGTGTGAATCAATCAAAACGAAGCATGCTCGAACACATATATATGAACAATATAGGAGCATAAGAATTTCGTCAAACAAGTATATGAAATGAAGAACATGAATGATATAAACTTGTTTAAGAAAACTGATTCATCATATGAGGTGAGATATGTTTTTGAAAAACTATGGTTCACCAAACGAATGATTATCTATACGAACAAGATATAGATATAGTATTGAAAAACGTATCTGATCAAATGAAAGAGGAAATACAAATAGGAGGTAGCAAACGAGTGTATTACCACCGAAAAGTATGAACATATAGAGACGTGGTAATAACTAAGTCAAAAGAAGCTAAACCGGTGTGTATGAATACTTGAAAAGTATATGAAAAGATAATATGCAAGTATTAATCTTTGGAAACACGCGGTTAGAAAATATCCGTCAATTCATCATGATATGAAAACATGGAAAATCACACTTCTAATTCGAAAAAATCATTTGAGAATCGAGAAGTGAGTTTGAACATTTAAAAAGATTTTTCATACCTGAAAGTTGTTCGTCTTTCAGATATGTAAGCATTAAAGCTTATTTGAACTCTCCCCCTAAAAATGATATCTCGTTTAAGAACTCCCCCTCAAATGGATAATCTGGAAAACAAAGAAGAAATTGGTATTCATTGAAAATGAATCCATAGATGTTAGTCAGATAGTATCCAATCCAGAATAATTAAGCAACTCCCCCTTAAATTAAGATGCGAAACAGATTTAAGTAGGACTAAGCATGCCAAGCTTGCTAACCAAAATGTTAAAACGCTTTTCATCTAAAGGTTTAGTGAAAAAGGTCAGCAAGTTGGTAATCTGTTTGAACAAAAAACATCTTGATGTTACCTTTCTTCACATTGTCTTTGATAAAATGATACCGGATGGAGATGTGTTTGGTCTTGGAATGCTGAACCGGATTTGACGTTATCGCAATGGCAGTTTCCGAATCACAGTAGATAGGGACTCTCTTCAACTTGTAGCCATAGTCTAGTAGTTGTGTCTTCATCCAAAGCACTTGCGAACAACAACTTGCGGCGGCCACATATTCTGCTTCGGCCGTAGAAGTGGAGACGCAATTTTTCTTTTTAGAAGTCCAACTAACAAGTTTATCACCTAAAAACTGACATGATCCAGAAGTGCTTTTCCTATCCAGTTTGCAACCACCATAATCTGAATCTGTAAAAGATATTAGCTCAAAACTAGAATCTTTCGGATACCAAAGACCCATCTCTGGAGTGCCTTTGAGATACCGTAAGATCCTTTTAACTGCGGCAAGGTGTGACTCTTTAGGATTAGCTTGAAACCTAGCACAAAAACATGTTGAGAACATAATATCCGGTCTAGTCGCAGTGAGGTACAAAAGAGAACCAATCATGCTTCTGTAAATCTTTTGATCAACGAATTTACCGGCTAAATCAGGACCCAAAAGATTTCCAGTTGGCATTGGTGTTTTAATTGGAGAACAATCAGTCATATTAAACTTTTTCAACATATCTTTAATATATTTTGACTGATTTATAAAGATGCCATCAGGGTTTTGTTTGACTTGAATTCCTAAAAAAATTCAATTCACCCATCATGCTCATTTCAAACTCGGTCTCCATGATTTTAGAAAATTTTGTACACAACTCTAGATTAGTAGAACCGAAAATAATGTCGTCAACATAAATTTGAACTAAAAGAAAGTCATCACCTTTTTTCTTCAGAAAAAGAGTAGTATCGATCGTACCTCATTTGAATCCTTTGGATAAGAGATGATTAGTCAGAGTTTCATAGCATGCTCTTGGAGCTTGTTTTAAGCCATACAAAGCTTTGTCCAAGATACATACATGATCCGGAAAATCTGGATCGACGAACCCCTCAGGTTGCTCTATATAGACCTCTTCATGCAATACTCCATTCAAAAACGCAGATTTGACATCCATTTGAAACACCTTGATGTTCTTGTGAGCTGCATAGGCCAGAAAGATTCGAATTGCCTCGATCCTCGCTACCGGTGCAAAAGTCTCATCATAGTCAATACCTTCTTGTTGAGAGTAACCTTTAGCAACCAATCGCGCCTTGTTTCTGACAATCAGTCTGGATTCATCTTTCTTATTTCTGAAGATCCACTTGGTTTTAATGATTGATTTATCTTGCGGTCTCGGAACCAAGCGATACACTTTGTTTCTTTGAATTGTAGAAGCTCTTCTTGCATTGCTAATAGCCAATCAAAATCTTCTAATGCTTGAGAGACATTCTTTGGTTCAATTACACTCAAGAAACTTTTGTATAGGCAGTAATTTGCAGATGCAGATCGCGTTTTAACACCATCATTGACATCACCAATCACATTGTAGAGTGGATGTGCTCTTGTCCATTTCATCTGAGCAGGAAGAATTGCAAGATCATCTAGATTGTTCTGACTATCATTTTCATCAATGATTGCAGGAATCTCTGATTGATCATCGGGGGTTAACTCTGATTGCTCAACACTTGGAACTGGTATGGCTTGATCAGAGTTAGATGTAGAACAAATATTCTCCGATGGTCCGGAATCATTTACGCTTGAAGGTTCTGGGACATCGTGAATATCAACTCTTGGATTTCTGGAAAGAACGAGATCTTCATTATCTACACAAATATCCCGAAAAGCATCCATAAACAGTAAATCGAGTTCTGAACTATTTGGATCAGTAATAGAATCAGAAGTCGTAGTAGAAGCTTGACTATGTATTCCGAGTTCTGAACTGCTATGTTTAGAAGTCATCGACACGGTTTCATCAAAGGTGACATAAACGGTTTTGATAACCATCTTGGTTCTTTGGTTGTAGACGCGGAAATTCTTCAACGTTAGCGAATAACCAAGAAAGTATCCCTCGTCGGCTTTCTTGTCAAACTTACCAAGATTGTCACGGTTGTTAAGAATGTAGCACCTACAACCAAAAACATGAAAGAATTTGACATTAGGAACTCTACAATTGATTATGTGATAAGGAGTTTTCTTGAAGCGCTTATTGATGATGGTTCGATTTTGTGTAAAACAAGCCGTTGAAACAGCTTCGGCCCAAAAATAAGAGGTAATCCGGAGTAAGCTAGCATCGTTCGTGCCGTTTCAACTAAGGTTCGGTTTCTTCTTTCTACAACCCCATTTTGTTGTGGAGTATAAGGACCTGAAATATTATGAGAAATACCAACAGATGTTAGATAAGCATCTAAAGTAGCATTCTTAAATTCAGTGCCATTATCACTCCTAATCTTTCGAACTGGAAGTTGCAAAAGAACTTGGATCCTCTTAATGAACTTTATGATCAACTCGGGAGCTTCAGATTTCATTCTCAGAAATTCTAGCCACGTGTACCGTGAGTATTCATCAACCATAACCAGAATGTACTTCTTTCCACTAATTGATTGAATTCTCATCGGTCCGCATAAGTCCATGTGGATCATTTCGAGTGGTGATTGACACGAAGATTCTGTCTTTGACTTGTGAGAACTTCTCTTCATCTTTCCCATTTGACAAGCCGGACATAAAGAATCTCTATCAAATGTCAACTTTGGAAGACCTTTCACCAATCCACCATTAGCTAGTTTACTAATATCTGAGAAATTCTGATGAGAAAATCTTCTATGCCATAGCCAACTTTCGCCTTTTGTTGCCTTTGTAAACAAACAAACTGGTTTCGATGAATCTATCACCGGAAAGTCAACCACATAGAGATTGTAAAACCTTCTCCCTTCAAAAATCTCAACACCATCACTATTAATGATAAGGCAGTTAATGATGGAAAACAAAACAATGTTATAACCATCACAAAACTGACTTGCACTAAAAAGATTATGACTTAACCCCTCAACATAAAGTACCTTCTTTATGGATACCTTACCATTTGTAAGAATGCCGTAACCTTTGATGACACCAGTCGTCTTATTCCCAAAACTAACTGTTCCTCCTGGTCGTTCCACATAATTGTGCAACAACTCCTTGTAGCCAGTCATATGTCTTGAACAACCGGAATCGACATACCACATATGCCTGGCCTGTAGAAACATGTTAGTTCATCTTGGGAACCCATATCCAAATGGGTCCTTTCTTGTTAGTCTCATACATCCCTAACAAATCAGAAGATGAACCTAAAATCTTACAGTTTATACCAGACTTTAAAATTTGTGCATTCAATAAATCTTTAGGAATCCATTTGCACACAAATTTCACATCTACTGATTTATCTTTTGCGTTTGAAAGATTTTTCTTTTTAGCACTAAACACTTTAGCACGATGAACGAACGAGTAAGCACGAGATTTATCATGAGAAACACCACTAGATCTCTTCTTTTTAACATCCCTAGAGTTCAAAGAAAAAGAATTATCACCATAATGAGTACAATGCAAACGTTGCAAAGCAAAAAACATCAAGGCAGACTCAAAAGAGTTTTGACACTTATTGAATCTAACATTCAGATTACATTTATTTGCATCGTCAAAAGACGACTTTTTAACAAAACTCTCATTTGTAGCAAAATGCTTTTTCTTCTTTGAATCTTTCTTCTTCCACCCTAGGCCATGTCGTTTAAAACTCTTTAAATCTAGAGATCAGAAGAACTTGAGTTAATAGGTTTCTTAGGAACTGAACATACATCAGATGAATCTTTTGAAGATGTTTCAAGTGTAGCACAAGACGTACTTCCTACCTCAAAAGTACTTGCATCAAAATTAATTGAACAACTTTCAGACTTTGACAAAGTACATGAGGATTTCTCATCTTTTGAAATTCCACTCTCACTTGAAACGTTTACAACATTTGATTTATCTTGTGTACCAGACTTTGGTTTTTCAAAAACAGCACCAAATTCCACATCTGGTAGTTTGAGTTCCGATTTAAGGATATCACCTTCAACCATACTATCTAAACTTTTGTACACAAGATAACCATCTTTGTCAATAACAGGATATGTAATTAAATCAGTGACTTCAGGCTTAAAACTTTGATCAAAACAAGGTGGAGTATCTTGAGACTCAAACATGGGGTTTGAAATAAAATTTATCTTTTGCTCTTCAAAACCCTCTTCAATATTATCGTCATTATCAGAATCAAAACATGGTTTGGTCTCATCAGAATCAGAATCAGACTCATAATCAGAAACGCTTTTATTTTCTGAAAGAGTATTAACTTATATAAACTCAGAAAGATTTTCACAATCGGTTTCTTTTTCAAGTTCACTTATCTTATCTTCAGATTTAGGAGTAGATTCAGACGTCTTTGACTCATTTTCAATATCTTTATTAAGCGTTTCAGATTCAGTTGAAAAAGACTTTTCATCTTGAGAATACAAAGAAACACACTGAGTATGAGAAAACTCGGGTTTTCTTGTGTTATAACTTTGATTTAAAGCCTCATATTGAAAATCACATGTGAAATCAAAGTTCTTCTTTCTCTTTGGCTTTGAATCTGAAAAACTATCACTTGAGTCATCAACAACGTTTTCTTTACCTTTATCAGAAGAATCAGATAATGAACTACAAGATTTTACAAAGGTCTCATTTAATTTTGGAAAACTTAAGTTATCAAACTGATAAAGACCTTTAGGGGCTTTCTTTAAAACATCAACTTCTGGTAAACCTAACCCCATTTTCGGATTGTAAAATCTAGTATCCTTTAGATTATTTGTCAAAAGCTTAAGCGTCTGTTGAGTCTGACCTCTTTTGATATTAAGATCATCCAATTGTTTTATCTTAGCATAAGCCTCAGATCTATCTTGAAAACACACTTCATATTTGATCATATATTCAGCCTTTTCAGACTCCAAATTTACTAAAGCACTCTTCATCTCAGAAATTTGAGATTCTAGTTTGGCTTTCTCTTTCCTAATCTCATTCTTTTCAAGCTCACGATCATCAGCTAAACATTTATATAACTCACATTCATTACTGAATTCAATGACTCGAGCTCTTTCGAACTTAATCTTTTCCTTCAAGTCATCAAATTCAGCTTTTGAAATTAAAAACTGTTATTCTAAAGAGCATTCATCATTATCAGACAAATCCGAGTCAGAACGAGTTTGACTTACCTCATTTGTTTCTTCGGTCTCTTTGTGAAGATTGATGGTTTCTTCCACACTCGCCATGAGATTGTAATGAACTTGTGTGAAATGAGCAGAATCCTCATCATCAGAAGTATCATCATACCAACATTCTTCTTCCGCCATCAAGACTTTACCTTCACTCTTGCGTTTCGCAAGTTGAGCCTTCTTAGAGTAGTAGTCAAAATCCCTGACTTTCGGTGCTCTACAATCTTTGACAAAATGGCCTGGTTTGCCACAGTTGAAACATACATTTCCTTTCTCATCCGGGTTACCTTTCTCATAAGTCTTCCTCTCCGGCCTTTTCTCGTATTCTTTTGGCTTGTACTTGTCTCTTTGGTAGTTCTCAAACTTGGGTTTAGAATAGAACTTCTTCTTCCCATACCTCTTGCGGATGGAACTAGACAAAAGAGCAAGTTTATCCGCAACTCTCTTCAAATCAACATCAGATTCAGAACTATCATCCTCAACGGTTTCCGAATCAGAATCAGACAACTCGGTGACTAAGGCCTTGGAATGACTTTTCTTCTTTGAACCACTTGAGAGAACACTCTTACTCTTTTCAGTCAAAAGAGCCAAAGAATCAGAAATACTCTTTTGCTTCATCACAATGTCTTTGACATTCACTTCATGTTGACTAAGAATGGAATATAGATCATTTAAGTCGTCTTCCGCCAAGTTCTTGTTCATCTGAAGATTAACCGAGTAATGATCCCATTCCGGATTCATATTTTTCAAGAACTTGTAGTTTATCTCGGAAGTAGACTTGTTCATTCCATTTCTTCTCAGATCATTCAAAATGATGTGGAATTGACTGTAAGAATCAGCAAGTGTTTCTCCCTCTAAAGCCTTAAACCCTTCATAAGCTCCGATTGCTTGGTTTAGCTTAGCTTGGATTGATCTTTCCGTCCCTTGAAACTGTTTTTCCAACTCATCCCACAACTCTTTTGCCGTATTTCTACTATCAACACGATTAAACAAATCGTTCGGAATCGCCATCGTGAGTAAAGTAAGAGCTTTTTTATCAAGTTCAGCTCTAATCTTTTCAACCTCATTGAAATGCCGAAAGAGTTTGAACACACGTCATGGTTCAATTGCGGGAGTAGTGGCAGTCTCAGGTGTACCCGGAACATCAACGTATGGCCTAATCGGACCTTCTTGGATGCTCACCATAAGTGTCTTATCGATGTTGTTGAGAAACTGAATCATCCTCACTCGCCATTGAGGATATTCGCCAATCTGAAGTACCGGAGGCTTCGACTTTGAACCCATACTCAATAGATCTCTAGACATCTTCACAGAACTTGAAAATGATCGAAAATTCACTGAAATTGATAGATTTCTTCTGAACTTCTTGAGGTATGCAAATCTGAGGATCTGTAACTAATCTGAACACTTCGAATTTCAGTGAATTTCCAGCTCAGATACCACTTGTTGTTCCAGATTCAAGTTCTAATCATCATGCAACAAGTAGAGAATGAATTGAGGAGCCAAATGTTTTTGATCTTGGATGAAATTGATTACACACACTATTTACACCAAGAACACACACACTAAAGCTCTCAAACTCTCTCAACTCAATCTCCTTTACAATAAAGCGTACTATGCATGTCACACTAACAAATGAACTCACTTTGGGTATTTATACCCAAACACTTACAACCCTTACACTTTACCACATTTACAGATTCTACCCTAAGTAAGCAAAACTATTACAAAGTACAACTAAAACAACTAAAGCATTAACCAAACTTTGACCTTGAGCCTTGACTTTGACTTTGCCTTTAACTTCACTTTAAGCACCAACTTGTGATCTCGGATACAATCCGATTTTGCATCCAACACTCCTTGTTGGTTGAGTAATGTTCTTGATGTTTTGGAGTGGAGGATAAACCTTAAGGATGGTACAAATATCCTTTAGAAGGTAAAAATCCTATGAACCTCCCTTATAAACACAAGAAAAGGGGTGAAAAACCCTAATTTTGACATTTTAGTTCATTGGAAAATCTGGAAATTTGGGGGTTTTCACATGCATGTAACTTTATGATATTCAAGTATATTTCTTCTATTTAGTTAGTATATGTTGGGGTTTTTAGTTTAACATCAAATAAACCCCAAATTCTTAATGGTTTCTAAGTGGTTTTGGTGAAAATATGGAGCATTGAATCTGATCTGATGCTGACAGACTGTTACAAGTGTGTTTGGACGATCCAAAAATGGTGTAAATGGATTCATTTTCACCTAAAACTTTTATGGTTCAATATTCTTTGTGTTAGGGTTCAAACCCCACTGGAATCATTCAAAAATTCCATGTTTTGAGCCCTTAACCATGTCAAAACTTTTTAGTGTTCATCAGCTTCTGGTCAGAATTTTATATCAACTTCATGCATGCATATCTCCTTGATAACTTAACTAAAATACATGATTCTTGATTCTAAGTTCAAGTTCAGTGACTTAGATTTCCAAAGAATCTTATATCACATGATTTGGTGGATTTTTGAGTGCTCAACCAATGAAAAGGAATTCGTGGTGCAATCTGTCCAAGGATGGCAGATTCACATGCATGGATTCATGAGGTCATATCTCATTCAAAAATCATCAAAATCGTGTGAAACTGGTTTCATTAGTTAGATATTTGTTTTATCTTGAATATCCCTTTTGAAATTTGAATTTTTTAGTAGTATTGAATTCTCTATGGTACAAACACCACTGACTTGTATTTCCAAAAATGATTTATGCACACTGATTTTGCAAGAATTTTTAAAATATGTTAAACATCTTCAAAAATCATGAAATTTGGTGGGGATGTTGTTAATACCCCCAATATCAGTGGATAAAATTTTGATAACTTATCTCCTTGGGGACCCAAGCTTAAAGGTAACATTTTTGTAACAAAATAAATCTGCCAGAATCTGATTTCTTCAAAGAGATTGTTTTGCAAACTTCGAGAAATCCCATATGTTTGGATAATGATATAAAGTAACTAAAAGCTATTTTATACTAAGTTGAACTTAATAAATTTGAGTGAAGGCATTATAATAGGATTTCGGTAATGACTTGACTAGATACGGACTGTTGAAATAAGACTTACGTCAAATACTTATGTTATAGGGCATAAGTAGACTTGGAGTCGGGATTGTTCACGCACTACCGATTGTCTTAAACGCTAAAATACTCAAGGTGAGTATTCACAGCCCCTCTTTTTACGTATTTGGGGTGAAAAGCATGTTCAATGAAGTGAATTGTGATTTATTTTTGAAATATAAATCTTGATATGAGTAAAATTTTGCAATGTTATGAGACATGATATAGTAAGTTTAAATGTTTAAGTCCCCAGTATCTATTAACTCATAACAATGGGCCTATAATACATGTGGATAGCGCTATTTGGTTGACATACCCACCTTAAACTGACGAGGAATAGGTGCACTGTATTGAATAAAAGTTCTACACATGTGGGATTTAGTCCCACCGCTGAGGTAGAACAGGGGCGTAGCATGTCGTATTTTCAGGCTTAGTAGTGACTCAAAGAATAAATATCATGTGATTAACGTTAACCCGGGAATTTTCTCATATTTGTTACAAAGCTTTGAAATGGAGTGAGCAAAAACGTTCACTAATGATAAGACTAGTAACGGTAGTGGACAAAAAGGTTCACTATAAATGGTTTACAAAATGTTTATGATAAAGTGTGTAAGCAAAAAGGCTCACTGTAAATCTTTCTGAAAAATGTGAGTGAATAAAAGATTCACTAAAAAGGTTAGCATTTAAAATGTTTTGTGCATATGAAAACCTGTGAACTCACCAACTCTCATAGTTGACGCTTGTTTTATCATGCTTTTTAGGAAATCAGAAGGTTTACGAAAAGGCTTAGTTTGCGCGTTTGTTGGCATCATTCAAGACATTATTTATTTTGTCATGTCTGTAATTTCAAAAATTTCGTTGGTTGTAATACATTTTAAATTTTGAACTTTGAATATTTTGGTGTGAATGAATGATGTTATTTATCTCCTATCGCATTGAAATCTTAGCTGTCACACCTCGTGTTTCCGCTTTAGCGGGGTGTTACAGATTTCCTTTTCTGGCTCGGCAAATGGCTTTGTCAGTTCGGGTATGAATTCTTTGAAAACACAGCAAATGGTCAAAGGCAACTTGCTAAATAAAGTTAAATAAGGACAACTAAAAACTAAAACGATCAATAACTTAACTAAATGAAAGCAAAATCAAATACATCACTGTTCCCCGACAACGACGCCAAAAACTTGATGTGTGAATATATATATATATATATATATATATATATATATGTATATATATATATTCAATCACAAGTTTTGCCATTTTTAATTACCCCAACTATTAATCACACATTCACATGTAGGCGTACCTGATCGGGTATTATATAGTTTAGGTAAGTTCCAGGTATCGTTCTTACTACTGGAAACAGTGAAGCTATCTAATTTCGGTTTTAAGTTAAACTAATTAATCTACCCAACTAACAATTAAAGAGGATTTTTGTAAAAGTAAGAATTTACTAACGAAGCAAATAAAAATCTAAACTTTTTTATATCAAATGAAAGACAAGTACTTACTATGGATTTTGGAATCCCTTTTTAGATGATTTGACATAAAATACCAAAAGACATAGATTTAATGGTTATTGTATGAATTTAAGCATAAAACATCCTAACATGAATATGTGTGATTACAACCAGGTTGGTTGCTTGGCCCAAGTACAGGGATTAGAAATCTGGTACAAGTCACCTTATGTAATGCCAAGTTGTGGGACCCTAAAATCCAGCTTACTTCGGTCTGAAGAGTTGCTTACCACATCACAAAAGTGAAAGGTAAGGGAGGTCAATTACCAAAAGGAGTCTGTTTATTAATTGGCAGATAACAAACACACCCAACCAACGAATTCAAGTAGCCACAGTTAAGACAATAAATAGGAATCACAAGATAAACATTCAATAAACCATAAATCTAGTAATTAAATCAAAAGTGTTAACTCCATATTTCTTTGTTCCTTAAAAGTAAAGATAAAAGATGAAAGGTTTTCTCCTCAGAACAGGCTGACAGAAGCTCTAAGAAAACAGTCAGAGGCACACAATGTTGAATTCGACAGAACCTCTGCAGGGCATGACAGAGGTTCTGCGAAATCTTTCTCAGAATAATCTTTTCTTCTGACAGACGGTTATCTTCCATGTGCTGCTCACGTGATGTTTACAACTGACTCCCTTTCCACGCTCAGGATTGGGACACGTGTCAAGATCCTAGAAAGTTTGTTAGGTCACCCTTTTTTAGCAGTATATATAGCCGTTAGTTCTTCTTAATTTAGAATGTTGAGAAATCCTCTTCATTGTAATCTTCAAGTTCATATCATCAATGAAAAGAAATTTGGCTCTCAACTGTTTTTAGTAATTTTCCTTATTTGAATGTAATCAATTGAATTCATCACAAATCAATTGATCATGTTGAAACTTTGCTAATCTCACACAGTTTTATTACTGTTTCTTTGATTATCTAGTTATCTTCATCTTTCTCTTAAATAGGATTGAATTGTTAAGTCTTCAGCTATGTGTGCTTAATCTTGTGTGTTCAATTCATCCTGTTTCTGGATCAATATCATAATCTGGGAACCATCAATTGGTATCAGAGCAGAATCGAATTGATAATTCGATTGATCACTGCTTTTTGATATTGATCTCGTTTGTTCCTAATCGTCTTCATCTTCCTAAATCTTTTCTCTTTAAAATTCTGAGTTTCTCAAAACTTCTTCAATGGATGCCAATCCAAATAATTCATATTTGAGCATTGGCTCACAATCAAAACCACCCACTCTCATTCGTGAAGAATTTCAGCAATGGAAAGTTCGTATGATCAGTTTTCTGGAAGGAATTCATCCACGAATCACCGAATATCTTCACAATCCACCATACGTTCCTTACGCAATTGTTCCACGAGTACCAGCCACTGCTACTACAGCAGAAATGCATGAGTATTATAAACCCAAAGGTTTGAAAGATTGGAGTGTAGACGATACTACTTTGGTTGATCTTTCTGGAAAATGCAAAAGGCTGTTGATAATGGCACTTCCAAATGACATTTTCGAGTCATTTGAACGTTTGGAGCTGTGGGCAGAACTATCAAGACAAGTGAAAGGTGGTGCTAAAACAATGAAGAACAACAGAACTCTGTGCATATATGAGTATCACGACTTTAAAGCCAAAGATGCGGAACTGCTGAAGAAACTTATGCAAGGTTTAATACCTTGATAAGTAAGTGTAGAAGATCTGGGGTAATGAGTACAAAGGAAGACAACAATATGTTATTCCTAAAGAGCCTGGGAAATGAGTGGCTACACCTTACAATGTCTTTGAGAGCTATTTTGGATCTAGAGACAACTTCTTTGGCAGATCTCTATGGAACTCTAGCAGCTTAGGAATCTGTGGTTCTTCAAATCAGAAGCAGTATTGGTGGGCCTCTAGCACTTATGGCAGAAGGCAGCTCTGTGAAGGGAAAGGAGAAGGAAGAGAGAAAATAAGACAAGAAAAAGAAGAAAGCATTGCTAATTTAGAGTGATGAGGACTCTGATGAAGAGAAAACCACATCAAAAGACCTGATGGAGACCATTGCTCTATTAACCAGAGAGTTGAAGAGAGGGTATGGAAGTAGAAGTTCTGGAAAAGAAAGCTACAACAGAAGGGGATATGATAGAGGTCAGGATAAAGGGTATGAGAGGAGAGAGAGTCCTGAAAGAAGATCAAAGGAAGAAAAGGAAAAGAAAGTGTTATAGATGAATGAGGAGATTAGAGGAGACGACAAGAATGACGGATGTTATAGGTTTGGGAAACTCGGTCATTTTACAGCAGAATGCTGGTCTACAGGGCCAAAAGTTCCACAGAAACGAGTTCCTAAGGTTGTGAAAGATGAGGCCTACTACAAACGAAAAGCAGACTACTACACGCAGAAGTCTCTTCTGGCTCAAACTTGTGGTATCAGAGCGAGAACGAATCAACAGTATTCGTTTTCGATCCTATTAAGAACGATTTTTCTTGAGGAAAATCGTTTGGAAGTTCTTTGTTTCATTTTCATATTGTTCAATCTGAATCTGTTCTTCAAACGATTTCTTAATCGGAATCTGTTTGCTCTTTTGACTGCTGTTTTTGGGTCTCGAAAGTGTTTCATAAAAATTCGTTCAACATGTTCTTGAGTTTCTGAAATAGTGGAGGTTTCTCTCACAAGAGATTCTCATTATTGAGAAATTCTTCAAATCAATCGATTTGAAGATTTGGTGGTTTCTGAAGCATTTGAGGAGTCGTATTAGATCTAATCAAGGTGGTCTATCCTTCAATAGGGATATATAGTGTATTATCCAGAAGTCGAAAGAAGTGGGTCACTCCAGAAGCTGGGCACCCCTGAGCTAAAGAAGTTGATAGAAGATTGGAGTACACACGCCGAAGGAAACAATCACAGAGCCTCTGACACTGCTTGCTCTTACGGTCTTGATCAGAGAGTGGCCTTGTGATAATCCTCTGCTAACCACCTCAGAGCCTCTAACATTTCTTCACGTTAAGACGATTCTCCTACAGTTCTGATCAACTTGTCACGAGTATAGCTCCCGAATGACTTTGCTCACTGCCCGTGCCTGTTGAGAAGAACCTCAGAGGATGAACTTAGTTACTCCCCTCATAGGATGAACTTCACGGCTTCATCTTGTACGCTACACAAAACTCTGCCACCATCTCATCAGATAACCACAATGCAATCTACAGAGGTTTCTCAGAACCAAACAAAAACCTTTCCAGAACTAACCCTAAACCTCAGAAGATTTAGATTAGTTCAAACAGTGAACTTTCCTGAACTTCTTACTGACAAAAACCACTCCTACTACAAACCTCCAATGTCAACCTCTCTGAACCCAGCCCTATAAAATATAATCCTATGAGAACCTTACCCATCTGATTTCTGAAGGATATCAAAAGTTCCCTAATCAATCCAGCATGAACTACACTTCTATTTCTCTGCCCTCTGTTGGGATATGGTGAGAGAACCTAAAGAGTTCACTGGACGGGATACTCGTCTCTGGAACTGGGAAAAGTGACTCATCTCTACCTCTCTCTCACATGCAAACTAAAGATTCGAAGGTCCAAGATTTGCTTCTTTGCTGAGTTTCAACTCTATAAGGAATAGAACCTCTGTCATTCTTGCTGGTCTGCAAAAGAGTGCAAACCAGTTGAGGCAAAAGTCTAAAGCGTAAAGTTTCTTGACAAGTGGAAAATCACAGAGCACAAGTCAAGGGGGAGTTCGTTTCTGTATAGGAAGATTTTCCAGAACACGGAGATGAAGTTAAATGTCATAGAGCCTCTGCAACATGCCTCAGAGACTCTGTGAACACATGATTCAGTTGATGAAGATTCAGACATCCATACAAGTTAAAGGTCACAGAGCCTCTGCAACACGTCTCAGCGACTCTATGAAACACAAGCCTCTGATGGTGTAGCTATGAAAACTAATACATGTCAAATGTCACAGAGCCTCTGTCACCAATCACAGGGACTCTGTGATGCAATCCTCTGCTGGAGAAGCTTCAAAGCTCTGCTATCATCCTTTGAAGACAGAAATGAAGAAAGTCCATATACATGCTTAATTTATAAAACTTAGGGGGAGATTGTTAGCTCAGTCAAGGACTGAAAATGTAAAAGTTTTATAAATTTAAGCTGGTTTAGTATAAGTGTTAAACTTTACCTTGATGGGCTTGGGAAATCAATTGTAAACGGGCTTGAGCTTGGATCTGGTTCTAAGTAGTATATATAGGAGTGTTAGCACACAATTAGGGTAGGAAATTGTATTTTAATCAGCCGTGCATTTTGAAGATTATATGAGACTCGTTTTTTGAATTTGCCTCGTGTTCTTCATTGTTTCTTCTTCTTGTTTAATAAGCTCTCTATAATCTGCTTGCGTATTGTCATATTTCCTCAAGATTATCGGTCCTCGTTGATTCAACAAGTGGTATCAGAGCGGGAACGGATCGACAGTATTCGTTTTCGATCCTGTTAAGAACGAGTTTTCTTGAGGAAAATCGTTTGGAAGTTCTTTGTTTCATTTTGATATTGTTCAATCTGAATATGTTCTTCAAACGATTTCTTAATCGGAATCTGTTTGCTCTTTTGACTGCTGTTTTTGGGTATGGAAAGTGTTTCATAAAAATTTGTTCAACGTGTTCTTGAGTTTCTGAAATAGTGGAGGTTTCTCTCAAAAGAGATTCTCATTATTGAGAAATTCTTCAAATCAATCGATTTGAAGATGTGGTGGTTTTTAAAGCATTTGAGGAGTCGTATCAGATCTAATCAAGGTGGTCTATCCCTCAACAGGGATATACAGTGTATTCTCTAGAAGTCGAAAGAAGTGGGTCACTCCAGAAGTGGACACCTCTGAGCTAAAGAAGTTGATAGAAGTCTGGAGTACACACGCAGAAGGAAACAATCACAGAGCCTTTGTCAAGCCCCATACAGCCTCTGACATTGCTTGTTCTTACGGTCTTGATCAGAAAGTGGCCTTGTGATAATCCTCTGCTAACCACCTCAGAGCCTCTGACATTTCTTCACGTTAAGATAATCCTCCTACAGTTCTGATCAACTTGTCACGAGGTTGGGCTTTGAACTGATCACTGATTCCTCCTCAGAGGAAGATATCCCACATAAGGGATTACTTGCTAGCTCTGGTGAATTACTCACTGATCCTTCCTCTGAAGAAAATGAACCTCTAAAAGGACTGGTAGTCATTACAGAGTTTCAAGATGAAAAGTTCTTTGGAATGGAAAATGGAGACTCAGAATCCTCAATCTCCAAAACCTCTAAGGTATCAATCTCTTCTGAATCAGACATCTTTTATCTTGAGATTATTAACAATCTAGACTCATGTCAGTCTGATTATAATTGTCTTAAAGATAAACTCTCTCTTTGTAATAAAGAAATTGAAACTCTCACAGAAGAAAGAAACAGGTTCTTCAAAATGTCTCAAAAGGCTGAACAAGATTTGTTAAGCTGTGAAAGATCTTCAAAAGAAAGAATTAATAAACTAGAAAGGGAGATAACTGAAAAGAAGTTAGAACTTAAAGAATTACATCACGAGAAGAGCAATGCTATTTCTCTTAAGAACTTTTTTCAAAAAGAAAGAGAATTTCTTCATCAAGATTTGCTTGACAGAGCTATGAAAATTAAAAACTTCAGGGATGCTCAAAATGTTTTTGAAAGATTAAAAGTTAATATGGGCAGAAGAGGTCTAGGTTTCTCAGAGTATGATAACATTCCTAAATCCACTCTGAAAACAGCTTTGTACAAAACCTTCAAAGTTTCTCAGGATAAGAAATCAACACAATCTTTACAATTGGCTAGTTTCAAAAGAAGAAGGATATCTCTGGATTCACAGGCTAGGACTCCTCTCTTAATGAAGAATGTATCTTTTCAAGACTATTTTAAGTCTTCTTCACCTTCAGTAATGAAGAATTCTGTTCCAAAGAAGTACCTGACTCAAAGAGAGATAGGAATCTTCCGGTTTGGATATCCAGATACTCAAGCCTTCTATGCCTGTATTGAGTCAGATTCTGACAAAGAATCTTTTTTATCCCCTGATGCAAATGATTTTTATCCCAAACGACTCATAGAGGTTTTTGACAACTCTTTGATCTCTAATAATGATCAAGGTTTTTGTGAAGAAAATTCTGAACAAGATCCTTGTTCTTTGGCATCTGAATCTGATTCAGCAATCTCAAATTTTGATACAGCCTCTGAAAGCTTGAGTTCTGAATTCACAAGTATAATTGGTAATTACACTGTTGATAATGAGATTGTCAACATTCCTATCATCACAAATGAATTGAAAAAGAAATAAGGAGATTTTGCCATATGTCTAGATTTCATTGATCTTTGCTTAAATCTCCAAAGAATTTAAAAAGAAAAAGCATTACAAAGTGGCATGACTCTCTCTGATGCTTCTGAAGTTCTAAAGTTCTGAAGTCTATGTTCACTTGGCTTGAAAAGGAAAAATGGCCTGAGACTAATGTTTCTTCTATCTCAGTAATTGCAGGAAACTCAAAGAAGGAACCACCACAAAAGCAATTTAAATCAAAACCTTTCAAAAATAAAGAGCCTAGATCAGATAGGGAATCTTGCATTAGAATATCCAATGCTAGGAAGGGCTCTAAGAATAAATCTTCTATACCTTCTTTTGAAATATTCAATGAAAGTTTAAAATCCATGTCGTGCAACACAAAGTTTTGTTAAAGTTTTAATATTATGCATGACTTATCAAATCATTTGCACTATTCATCCTGTCTGGTCACAAATCCCAAAAACAAAGGTTAACGGGAAAATCAAAGACATTTTGGCTCTTCTGTATCACAGAAGCATAAGACCAAAGAAAAGAATGCTGTGGCATACTTCAAACAAGCTAATAAAAAAGGACCCAACTGGAGGTGGGTACCTAAATCCTCTGCCACTTGATTGCAGAAGAATCAGCATGTGTCTAACTAGTATGTTGACTTAGGTTGCTCAAGACACATGACTAGAACATTAGAGCTTTTATCAGAATACATAACAAAAGAAGGAAGCTCTGTGATATTTGGTAGAAATCAAAAAGGCAAAGTCAAAGGTTATGGCATGGTGGTAAAAAGGAGAAATAAAGGTTAACCAAGTATCATATGTGGATGGTCTGAAACACAACCTCATAAGTGTAAGTCAGTTGTGTGATAATGGGTTAGATGTCCTTTTCAAGATCAAGTTCTGTATCATGTACAAATGTGACACCAAGATAGAAATTATGAGAGCCAATAGAAGAGGAGACCCGTACCTTATATGTTTTGACACCTTTTAATAAAAGGAAGAAATCTGTTTAGTGAGGAGGCTTGGCTCTGGCACATCAGGTTCTGTCATTTGAAGTTTCATACTTTAGAAAAGCTTGTTAAGTTGAATCTGGTAAAAGGCCTCCCTAATATAAAATTTGAGAAAGATCATCTATGTTCAGCTTGTGAAATGGGAAAGCTTAGAAGATCTTCCCATAAAACCAACTCTGATACTTCCTTCAATCAGCCTCTGCAAATGTTGCATGTGGACCTCTGTGGACCAATTTCTGTGCAAAGTTTGAATGGAAAAAAGTACATTCTTGTACTTACAGACGAATTCTCACGTTTTACATGGGTAGAGTTTGTTAAACAAAAATCTCAAGTGCCTCTTGTTCTAATCAATCTCTTGAAAAGATTGCAAGTTTTTTATGGTGTACAGGTCAGGGTGCTAAGAAGTGACAATGGTATAGAATTTAAAAAGTCTGTAATTGATGAGTATCTGACATCTGTTGGAATCACTCACAATCTCTCAGCTCCAAGAACACCTCAGCGAAATGGAGTTGTGGAAAGAAAGAATAGGACTTTGGTTGAAGCTGCCAGAACCATGATCAACGCTTCTGGTCTTCCTCTCACCTTTTGGGCAGAAGCTGTATATGCTGCATGTTATACTCAGAACAGATCTCTGGTGGTTAAAAGATTTGAGAAAACTCCCTACCAGCTTCTTTATAACAAAAGGCCATACATCAAAATTTTCCATGTTTTTGGTTGTAAATGGTCCGTTCTCAATGATAGAGAGCCCCTTGGAAAGTTTGATCCAAAAGAGGATGATGCTATCTTCATTGGTTATGCTTTGGACTTTGCAGCTTACACAGTATACATTCTCAGAACGAAAACTGTAGTGATAAGTACTAATGTTAAGTTTGATGATTCATTTCAGGTGATACAGGATAAGTTTTCAGAAGAACTACAGGTTCAAGCTGAAAAATCACCAAATGCAACTATCTCACAAGATCTAGAAATGTTGTTCAAGGAATGATATTAGGATGATGAAGACCCTGACAGAACTTCTGCAACTGTCAACAGAACCTTTGACAAAGATAACAGAGGTCCTGTCACTCAAACCCCAACCTCTGTGTCCGATGCACGCATCTCCATTGTAAAAGATGTTTTACCAAATGTCCCATCTCCCGTTCCACTTTTCTCAAAAGAAACACCTCAACGTAAAGTCATTCAACAGAGTGAACCTACTATTCCACCTGAACCAACTAAAGTCTCAACTGAACCATCTTCTTTAAAGAAGAATCCATGTCTGATCAAGAACCTCTATCTCAATCACTTCAAGAGATCACCTCAACTTTTAACCTGCCTCATGCAATCAAATGGACCAAAGATCATCCTCAATCTTAAATCATAGGAGAACCCTCTGCTGGTGTCAAGACTAGAGCAACTGCCAATTTCTGGCTGTTCTCTTGCTTTGTAAGTGAATTAGAGCCTAAGAAGGTGTCTGATGCTCTAGCAGATCCATTCTGGGTTGAGGCTATGCAGGATGAGCTTCTTCAATTTGAAAGAAATCTCGTGTGGACACTTACACCTCTCCCAAATGGCAAGGATGCAATTGGCACCAAATGGGTTTTCAGAAATAAGAAAGATGAAAGTGGGGTAGTGATCAGAAATAAAGCAAGGTTAGTTACACAAGGTTATTGTCAAGAAGAAGGAATAGACTATGAGGAAACCTTCGCTCCTGTTGACAGACTTGAGGCTATCAGAATCTTCTTAGCCTATACTGCTCACACAGGATTCAAGGTATATCAAATGGATGTCAAGTCTGCCTTCTTAAATGGAAAGTTGAAGGAAGAAGTATATGTCAAGCAACCTCCAGACTTTGAGAGTGAGAAGTATCCTAACCATGTCTACTTTTTGGACAAGGCATTATATGGTCTCAAACAACCTCCAAGAGCTTGGTATGAAAGGTTATCTTCTTTTCTCACCAACAATGGCTTTAACAGATGTACAACAGATATCACCCTTTTCTACAAAAAGCAGAATGATGATATTCTTCTTGTACAAATTTATGTTGATGACATTATAATTGGTTCAACTAATGTTTCAATGTGCACAAGATTTGAGTCTCTTATGCAGAGTGAGTTTGAGATGAGCATGATGGGAGAACTTACTTTTTTCCTTGGACTTCAAGTTAAACAATCCTCTGAAGGCATATTTATCAACCAAGCTAAATAAGTCCAACACCTTCTGAAGAAATATAAACTCTCTGGAATATCTCCTATGAGAACTCCCATGGCTACTGCCTTGAAGCTTCGCAAAGATTCGAGTGGTACACCTGCAGAGTGCAAACTCTATAGAGGCATGATCGGTTCCCTCTTATACCTCACTACCAGCAGGCCTGACATAATGTTTTCAACTTGCATCTGTGCCAGGTTTCAAGCCAATCCTAAAGAATCTCACTTGAGTGTTGTGAAGAGAATTCTAAGATACCTTAAAAAGACACCAAATGTTGGTTTGTGGTATCCATTAAACTCTGGTTTTGACCTCTTAGCATACACAGACTCAGACTATGGAGGATGTCAAGTTGATCGCAAGAGCACTTCTGGAAGTTGTCAATTTCTAGGAGGGAAACTAGTGAGCTGGTCATCCAAGAAACAGAATTGTGTCTCAAACTTTATCGCAGAAGCTGAGTATGTTGTTGCCGCTAGCTGTTGTTCACAAGCTCTGTGGATGTAGACCCAACTTAGAGACTATGGATATACATTTGACAAAATCCCCATTCTCTGCGATTCAAAAAGTGTTATTGCCATTTCCGCCAATCCAGTTCAGCATTCCAAAACAAAACACATTGACATCAGGTACCATTTCCTAAAATCTCATGTAGAGGAAGGTAATGTGGAAATGTATTTTGTTAATAATCAGTACTAGCTGGCAGATCTCTTCGCAAAAGCTCTTGATGAAAAACGTTTTAACTTTCTTATTGAAAAGATTGGCATGACTGGTCCTATGTCTTAGTGTCTAAGTATCATTGTGTCTATGTATTTATTTTTTTTCTTTCTTTCATTTTCTTTATTTTTCTTCTTTTAGTTCTTAAATTAACCATTTCACTTGTTTGTTAGCACAAAAGGTGTTCCTACAGGTTCTTTGCATAATTCAAGGGGGAGCTTTGTTCTTTGAAATTTAAGTGCTTAAACAGAAGTTGATCTAGCAGATCTTCTGTCATCAACCACAGAAGTTCTGTCAAAATAGCTTTTGCAGGAGGAGCTAGCTCGGAGGGGGAGTTTTAAAAAGTTTCAAAACTACAGAAGTGAAAACTTTTTATGCATATTCTCACAGAACTTAGCTCACCAGATCTTCTAAAGCTTCTATCAGAGAATCTGTGAATTTTGTTTGTGTGTATTTTCTCACCTCTCTGTGGATTTTCAAATGTTTAGGTAAAAAGGTGCAAGTTTATCCTAGCACATATCACAGAGGCTCTGTTACCCTTAGGTCTCTGCCAGAACTTCGTTATAGTTCTGTTCTGATATGATGCGAGTGGGCTGAGGATAAGGGTTACATCACACGCGCGTGTCATATTTTTAAGGTGCACGACATCAATTGTGCAGTCTCCAGAACCACGTGTCGTCATATTATAGGATAGTGAATAACAGACTTCTTGATAAGTGATTCCACTCATCACGATCTTTAATTACGAAAACTGTTCCTATTCGAATCCTTATTTTCCATCCTTTATAAAAACCCTTTGTCTTCAACCTCATACACTTTTACCACCATCTTTCTCTCAAAAACCCTCCGGCGAAAACCTGCAACCCGCAATTACCCCGATTTCCGATCACAATGGCGTCTGATTCTGCTTCCGTCTAGTCCGAAAACAACCCTGAGATTCAAGAGGTAAATCAATCCCAAGCCCTCACCTCTTACGCTGTTTCTTTCCTGCAAAACCGTTACGAAAACCAAGCTCTAGTTAAGAAACCAAACAACTACTACCTTGCGCCTCCACTAATGGTTTTCCAATCAATGCTGCAACCCTACTAGAAATTCTCCGGAATTACCCCCTCCATTTTGCCCTATCCGCAACCGAACAGGTTCCCGAAACCTATCTCACCCTGTTTTTACTCAGTTCTTATGTCTGTAACCTAGATGGGGAAGGGGAAGTTATTGTGGGGTATGCATCTCATCCGAGCATTCGATCTCTCATCCCCCTTCAATTGGTCGTGAATGATCTCAGGGAAGCCCTCAAACTGCCAACCCTTGAAGACATGAATCTGGTGAAGTTTTCCCAACTCCAACAGATCCTGAATTGCTGGAGTTCCTAGCATTTATGTCCTATACTTCCAAAGAACCAATCACCAAGACAACTAAGTTTACAAGAAAAGGACTCCCACCCCTCTGGAACACTCTTTTCTCCATCATCAACAGATGTCTCACTAGGAAAATTGGCAGCCCAGATCAGGCTTCTCATGCTATGTTATCCATCGTCTATGGTATATACTTTGATCTTCCATTGGACTTTGCTGAGCTAATTTTTTATGATATGGTGGGACTCATCAACAAGTAGGTTGCATCCTATCAGAGTGAGTTGAAAAAGGTCAAGGCTGGGGAAAAGCGAAAAAGTGAAATCAACTATCCTCATCTCAGTCTACAGAGGTTCTTTGGACTTGTCTTTGGAGACATTCTGGCAAAAAAGTTACCTTTTGAGGAACCGTTTGCAAGGTTGTGGGCAATGACAGAATTCAAGCCCACAGAACATGAGCTGGGCTACATGTCAAAGACCTCTTTCCAAGGCTATGCTTTCTTACCTAAGTGAGTTTGATAGATAGAACTACATACGTGGATCCAGGATGCCAATGCCGGTACCTGAAACCCGTCCACGCATAGGAATCCCTTTAGGAACTCAAGTGATATTCTGGAGAGATGAGGGTGTATTAGCAGAAGGTGAGATGAGTGAGAGACTTAGAGTAGATAGAAGTCCCCCACAGAAGAAGAGAAAGAAAGTCCAGTCTTCTCCCAGTAAGTTAAAGAAACGCAAAGTCACAAAGGTCATCACTACGGAAGCCCCTGTTGTCTCTGAAATAGTTGGAGACAATCTTCGTGTTTCTCCAGAAATTCCTTTAGTCAAAAGGAAAAGAACTGTTACACCTTCTGACCAAGCTGCTGCAGAATCTTATATCCCACAGAAATCGCCATGTGTGCCAACCTATACAGGACGATTCTAGAATTTTACTGTGCCGCCTCCCCCATCTCATACTGTTGCTCAGCTAGACATCCCTCTTGGGACAGAGGTTGTCTTAGAAGACGATGAAAGTGATACTGAAGAGCATATCACCAAAGAATTTGAAGCCCTTGAGAAGGTTGAAGGTTGTAACAGAAGATCCTCCATTGAAAGAACCAATTGCTACTGTACTTTTATCTTTCGATGAATCCATCCATACAGAAGCAGTAAACAAATAAGTTGCAGATGTTGTAGTAGAGAAGAAAGTAAGAGAGAGTACTGAGGGTAGAGTTGAAAATCTTGAGAGTGAGGGTGCAAAAGATGCCAAAGGCACACATCACAACCCAACTCCCAGTGCAACCCACATTACTGGCAATCCTGTTCTAGAGGATACCGCCATTGAAGAAAGCGTGCACACGCTGAGCCAAACCCAAACCAACCAGACAGAGGACATTTTTTCATCCTCTGTCAGTAACTTTGGACGAGATCCCTCTCTTACTCCATCATCCTCCCAACAGGAAGATGGTTTTAACAAAAAGGTCCATTCACCCAAGGATCTGTCACCTCCCCACACGGATGCATTTGTTGCACCCCCCCTCCCCACATGAGTGAATGAAACCAGTCTGCTTCAGAGGTAGAGGTGAGGAACACAGAATCGGTGGATCTAGAAAATCCCCATTCTCCACAGAGTCCCTCTTCAAAGAAAGGCTCTAAACCTTATGCAAATGAAACTCTCAGAACACTGGTAGGCTCTCCCTCTGGGAAAGACCAAGGATCCGGTGGAAGTCTCCAAGAGGTTGACAATAACACCACCTCTGAGGGCGCCTTACACTCCAAGGCTACTAGAGAGACATGTGTTGGCTCTTCAGGTTCCCAGGAGAAGTCTGTGTCGAAAGAGGAGTTTAACACTTTCGCCACAGCACTTCTTCAGAAGCTCGATGAGTTGAAAAGCTCCAAGAGTCCAGTCACAGAAGCCGCTTCTGCAGATATTCTCAAGGCCCATACAGAGGCTCTGCAAACTCATACAGAGACTCTGTCAACTCTTTCCTCTGCCATCTGTGATCTACAAAATTCCCTCAAATCTCTACCCACCAAAGAGGATGTTGCTGCTGCTATCAACTCTGTTACTTTCGACTCTTGTTTCTTCGATCTATTAAAGACAGAGTTAGTAGAGGTAGGGAAACAGTTTGCTGCAGACATTGTTGTCGAAAGCTGCATGAACTATGAAGCATTCAAAAAGGAGATTCAAGATGTAGTTAACAATGCCATTATTCTTGGCTCCTCACAGCAAGGAAATCCAAAATCTCTGGCAACTCGTGGAGATTTTCGTGATATGGTTCAGTGTCTCGGTGAAGAAGTTCGTCATGTCTCTACAGAATTTCCCACGAATGTCAAGATGGCCAATGTTCTTCAGAAAGGGACTATGGACAAGTTGGCAGAAAAGACACTTCAGCTTCAAGGTGGAATTTTTGATGCAATAAAGAAGGCTCTATCTAGTGAGTTGGACCGTCAGTTTAAGCCTGTTCCAAAGTTCGCTTGAAAACTAACTCAACAACTTAAGAAAGCCAACTTGTCTTGCTCTGTTGAAGCTTCGAAGCCCTCCCACACCAACCAGGATGACCAGGATCCTAATCATCCTGAGGGGGAGAAGGATGTCGCCCCATAGAAGAGAAATCCACAGGGGTTACCATTGTGGAAACCACAGAGGCTCTTTTCACGAAAACCTCTATTGGGGAAGCTGCCCCTGCTGCAACTAATGATAAAGGCAAAGAAAAAATCTCAGAGGTGATGTTGTCAAAGGAAGATATAGCGCAAAAAGGGAAGAAAGATCTGGCTAAGGCTTTAAAGCAATCTCGCCTAGAAGCTCTGGCCAGTGCTGGTAGAACCGGCTTGAAGACTGGAGAACCTTCCAAGGTTGCTGAAGACTCTTCAACAGGAACCTTTGATGCTCTGCTTGGAACTATCAAGCCCATTGGCACAGGGCAATCTAATCAGACTCCTATTCTTGAAGAAGAGGTGTCTAAACCACAGAGCAAGGCAGAGTGGAGGAAATTCTGAAAAAGATGGACCAGATTCCAGTAGAGCACATCAGGCACATCGGGGTAACTACACCAGAGGAAGTTATGATCTGGAGATATTCAGAGAAGGATACTACTCCAGAGTACGATCCAGAGCTCACTGGAATGCCGAGCCTTGAAGGGAAACTAAAGTTTACAGCAATCACTCTACCCAAGAATCAAGTCTTCTCAAGCCAACCAATCACAGAATTGATCACTATAATGCCTAGAACGCTGATGAACAAAGCCATCATTTACTCGTCATATGCTGTCAGAAGAGAGGACAATTACGTTTACTCTTTCTGTGATGCAGATCTACACAATCTCTGTGTGTTCAATCTTATGTTCATGTACAAGGTCTTACAGAACTACATCAAGACAGGAAAAACGGCAGAAAGCAGAAAAGATGTGCATTGCGCCTCCTCAGAATCGTCCAGTATGGATTCTCAGAATGCACATGAACTCAATCATTCATAATCTGGTGTACGGATATGCTTACAAAGACATAGACGGCATTAAAAGGTTCTTTAATCCTGACGAAAGTCACAGATATACTTCAGAGACTCTCCCTTGGATTTACAAGAATATTGCCAAAGAAGTTCAAATTCCAAGTCGGGAAATGTAGTTTTCCGAGTCGGAAAATGAGTAAAACTAACTTCGAACACAAATTCGGAGTCCAAAAATTTTCCGAATCGGAATACTTCAAAAATTCCGAATCGGATTTTATGAATATTCCGAATCGGATTTTATGAACACCAATTCGGAAACCCGAGCAGAAGGTAAAAAAACTAAAAAATTACTGCTCAAATCACCAAATTTGGACTCAAAATCACTCACAAACACAGTAAAAACATCATTTTAACCATATACAATCAAATTCACATGCAAAACATAATCAAAATATGAACATAAAAACATAAAATACCCGAACTTCGAAAATGAACAAAAAACTCAAAAATCTTACCAATCTTCAGTGAATTTCCAGCTCTGATACCACTTGTAGTTCCATAATCAAGTTCTAAACAAGATGTAATCAATTGGAGAATGAATTGGAAAGCTACATGTCATTGATCTTAAAGAATTTGGTTACACATAGTAGTCACACCAAGAACACACACACTTAAGCTCATCTCTCTCAATTCACTCTCACTTTACACGTTTTGCACACACTAGATTCACACTTTACAAATTACATCACTTTGGGTATTTATACCCAAACCCTTAAACCCTTACACTATATAACAATTACACTTTAAACCCAAACTAAACAAAACTATTAGAAAGGAATATAAAAGAAACTAAACAAACAACTAACTTTGACTTTATTAACAACTTTGACTTTGCATTTGTCTCCCCCTTTGGATTCGAGATCACAAAAAGAATTAGGCAAATGTCTTCAAGAAAGCACCAACACTTTGAACACCAAAAATAAGCTTTCTTGAACACTAAGCTTCGGTAATAATCTTCAAGAATCATCCAAATCTTCATGAAGCTTTAACCAACTTTGAATGAGAAGTTTTAACGAAACGAGATATCTTCAAATAATCATCAAACTTCAAAAACTGATCACCTCGAAACCAATCATCCCTCGCAAACATCTCTCGTCATATCTCGTAATCTTCTTCTTGACTTGACATTTCAGAACCATCTCCCCAAAGTATCTTCAAAAAGCATTTCTCAACTTAACATTTCTAAACCATCTCCCCCTTTTTGATGAAATATGAAATAATCATCAAAACTCTAGAAATGTATGATCAGATCAACTTCTCGTAAAGATAACATGTGAAGAAACCACCAAGTATGTCAAAAACCATCTCACATAACAATCTCCACCTTGTTACTCCAGAATCCCCCTTTTTACTCCAATGAAATACCGTCAATTCCAAAAAGTAATCCGAATCTTTTGAAATTCAGATTTAAGTGGGAAAAATCATGAAACAACTAATGAATCAGTTGGAATGCCCGTGAGAAGCACAAAGCAACTCAGTACAACAAATGCACTATATAAAGAGCTTTAGTAATGATCACTCCCCAGGGCTTCCGTTCAATCATCGCAAATACTAGAGGTATTACTATGAACGTTCCGACAAAGAAACAAATTCCTTGTGTGTATTTGTGATGAAAGAAAAAAGCATCAAATGCTTTCATAAGGCTCAAAATGTGAAAACATTTCACGACTCGATGTGTAGAAATGAAGTTCGAAGGTAGGGCAGCTTCCTTCTGTTTAAATATCGATTTTCCAAATGAAAACCTGATAGATTATGTGTTGCGTCCCCATGATGAAATGAAACATCTCCTTGTTGAGAAGGAAATGAGTAGCTAGTGGGGTAAAAACGAGAGTCGGCATTGGGCTTTGCCTTGTTTCAATATTGGTCATCAAAGAGCGTGAACCAATAGATTATGTGGTTGCCCGGCTTAGAAAAGGTTGGTGCAGAGTTTTATATTTCTTTTAACTCTGTTCTCACACCCTCCAATTCTTTTAAGCATCCTCACATCTAACCAAGCTCTCATATCTTATTTTTCCGCTCAATCACTATGAGAATAACTCGACCACCTGAGTTATCTCCCCCACTCTTTGATGGAGACCCCTCACTCATTTCTCAAGGATAACTTCTTGGGTGGGATTGCCGGTTCTAGAAATCCATGGAAGTTCAGTTAAGCTCACACATCCCATGAAATAGGTTTCCTAAACATGAAAGTACAATGATTCATCGGGTGAATCAATGAGCCAATATGAAGCATGCTCGAATAAATATATATGAACAATATAGGAGCATAAGAATTTCTTCAAACAAGTATATAAAATGAATAACATGAATGATGTAAACTTGTTTAAGAAAAAGATACATCATATGATGTGAGATATATTCTTGAAAAACCGTGGGGCACACAAAATGAATGATTATCTATACGAACAAGATATAGATATAGCAATGAAGAACGTATCTGATCAAATAAACGATCAAGTACAATTAGGAAATATCAAGCGAGTGTATTACCACCGAAAAATATGGACATATAGAGACGTGGTTGTAATAACCTGAATCCAGTTTAGGTTAGTAGTTAACTTTAACTGTGACCTAGTTTGTGGAATCTTTTGTGGTACAGGGGCCACTAGTGTCAACCTTGGAAACTTATTTTAATTGTTGGGCTCTTAATTGCTGAATGGGCTTAGCCTTTTTGGTCCACCATATTTAAGGGGTTAAAATTAGGGTTTTATCCATTTTGGGGAAGAATTAGTGTGTGCTTAGTGTGTGTTTTGGAGAGCATCTTGGAGCCATTTCTTCATCAAGGTCGAGAAACCTTCACCGAGGTAAGATTCGATGCTCATTAAGTGTAGGATTGTTGGTAAAGGGTGTATAATTGCTTTGGGATTAGTCTGGGTGCAATTGGGTTGAGTTATAATCGATTTTTGATCGATTTAGAGTTGTTTTCGGAACTGTTCGCGTTTTCCGAATCGGAATTCATATTTCCCGAATCGGAATCTATGTTTTCCGAATCGGAAAATCATATTTTCCGAATCGGAATTTATGTTTTCCGAATCGGAAAATATGTGGTGTTTTCTGGGCTGTTTTGTTTCGTCATGCCTTTCCCGGATTGGAAACCTACGTTTTCCGAATTGGGAAATTGGCTAGTTAAGCCGTCATTTTGACTTCGTTACCTTTGAGTTCGGAAATTAGGAGTCGGGGCTTTTCCGATTCGGAAATTGTCATTTTCCGAATCGGAAAATGCTGGGTTTTCCGAATCGGATTTGTAGTTCGGAAAATGTGTTTTCCAAGTCGGATTTGGAGGGCTGCGTCTGTAGGGTTAGTTTCTCGGAGAAGAATTTTCCATAGTGATTCACCCTTTAGAAATAAAATTTTTCGAGGGGCGCTGCCCCTCAGACCCTGCAAATCGAATTTTCCATAGCGGAACCCCCGTGCTAAGTCTGCCTAGGGATGTCATAGTAGTGGGTTTTATTGAGCGCAGTTATTAATGCCCTAGAATATTTACAGGCACATTAGACGAGGTCCACGGGAGGACAGTGAGATTTACTCAGGTGAGTTCCCTTGCCTGAAAATGAATGGATAGTTTTCACTGCTTTCTTAAATATATATATCCATTCGATTTGCGAACTGTTTTGCTATTGATGATGAACTGTTTTGTGGGAATATGGATAATTGTTGAATTGCGTTTAATGCATGCTTAAATGTAAATGTTGAAATGTCCCGGTGCCTTGTGGAAGTTCTTTGTCCGTAACACATTTGCATTGCCATTATTATTAAATTGTGATTTTACGGCCAGCGGGCCGGAATTGTTTATTAACTGTTTTGAGGGAATTCACTAGACCTTTCGGTCTAACCCTCGTTTTCAAAATCTAAAACCTTTTCAGGGAAAGATCGTGTTGCGAGAGGGAAGGAGAAGGTAGACGTCTAGTATTCACATTTCCAAGTTATGCGTTAAAAGCTTGAGCTTGGGGTGTGGGGAAATATTGAATGCAATGCATTTGTAATTGTTCTAGATGCAATTTTGTTCTATTGTGTTAACTATTTATTGCAGGAGTTTGAAGCGTTTCATTGAAGATTAAGTTAGGTTGATTGACGCCCAATCTGGCTTATGAAAATGCATTAACTTTCAGAGTTAAGGTTTACGTTAAAACAAATGCAGTAAAGTGAGAACAATATTACAGTGCTAAACTATTCATTGCAGGGATTTGAAGCGTTTCATTGAAGATTAAGTTGGACTAGTCTTGCTTATGAAAATGCATTAACTTTCAGAGTTAAGGGTAACGTGAGAATAACTGTGGTAATATGTGTAGTCTGTATATGGTTTTTATCTGGCAATGAAGGTAACACTAGTTGTGCTAGGGCAAGTGACTAATATCACACCTGATTGCATGTTGACCAGTGTGTACTGTGGTCGGCCGTCTAGCCAGTGGTTTCACAGTTTTATAAAGCATCTTTAAACTACAAACAGCATTTTTTGTATCTCTTTACTACCTGCACCCTGGGTTCTTTTTCTCCACTAGATTTTACAAACACATTCACTCACCATTTGGTAAAACAAGCATCGGTTAAAATCCTCGAATTCGCCATCTGAAATCATCCCTTAACTGCTTTACCAACAACTGAAAAGACTCTTGCATTATTCCTTCTCTGTGGAAACGATATCTGTTATTTACTTACCATTATTACTTGTTATGGGACGACAGTAGTTCAAGGTGTATACTTGCGCCTGGTTCTATTTTCCAGTTGAATCTCACAGTTCACCTCAGTTGTTCTCTAGTCTTGCCTTTGCTCCCAATTCAAAAAGGGGGTAAAGGAAACTAAACAGCACCTGCTCCGGGAACTAAGTCAATATGAAACTCTTTCGGGAATACTTCGGGAAATTCTCGCACCACTGGGATATCATGGATTTGCTTCTCCTTTGCCTTCTTATCTACAACGTGTACCATGAATGCTACGCATTCCTTTCGTAGATGACTTCGCATTTTCATATATGACACTATCTTGATGTCTCTCCTTGGCTTTTCACCATGTACTTCGAGTACACCTCCTTCGGGTAGTGCTAACACAACTATCTTCTCGGCACAACATATCGTCGCTCGGTGGTTAGACATCCAATCCATACCAACGATTATGTCAAAACTCCCTATCTTGATCGGGATTAAATCTATGCTAAAGTCCTTTCCTGATAAGCCTAGAGTGCATTTTCTGACTACCTTGTTAGCCTTAACTAACTCTTCGTTAGAGTATTCAATTATGTGCTCCTCTCTCAAATTTTGTGACTTCTTATTTATCTTAGGTCTAAATTCTAACGACACATAACTTTCATCTACTCCAGAATCAAATAGTACAAATGCAGGGTAGTTATTCAGAAGGAACGTACCTGTCACCACGTCGGGATTCTGCTTCGCCTCCTCTACTCCTATCACGAACGCTCTTCCTCGAGCCATACCTCCTCGGTTTCCTTGGTTTGCTGGTGGAGTTGGGTTTGCATCAGACCTCTGGTTTCTTTAGGGGCACGTGTTCCGGTAGTGGTCCGGGCATCCACATTCATAACAGGCTCGTCTCTGTCCCGTTTTACAATCCTGTGCAACATGCCCCGCCTGGTTACACTTGAAGCAAGTAATGCATCTCCCCTTGTGTTGCTGATGACATCTATCACACACACGTTGTGGCCCTTTCCCTTTTTCCGGGGTCGGCGTCTGAATCCCAAAGTTCCTTGCCACTTTCCGGTCTTTATTAACCCTCTGTCCGAACTTACCCCTTACCGGCTCTTCCATCTTCCTCTTCCCTTTCACACTGTCATTCGGAAACGTCCCTGATCGGACAGCGTTGTTGGTGAGTCGGTTTGCTAGGTTGACTGCTTCTTGCAGAGTCTTTGGGTCTGCTGCGGTTACATTCGCTCGGATAACTGGAGATAATCCCCAGACATAACGATCCACTCTATTCTGCTCAGGTGTTACTAGGTGTGGCACTAGCTTGGCCAGTTCATGGAAACGGGTGGTATAAGTGGTGACATCACTTCCTTTCATCTCATGGTGCCATAGTTTGGCTTCCAGTTTCTGTATTTCACTCCTAGGGCAGAACTCCTCCTTGAGCATCTTTTTGAAATCTTCCCAAGAAATCTGACCGGTTGCTTCACGGCCGCGGGTTTGGACATGGGTGTTCCACCATGTTAGTGCTCGTCCTTGCAACAGACATGCGGCGTATTCTACTTTGTTCCTTTCCGTACATTTGCTGATGTGGAGAACGGATTCCATACCCTCTATCCAAGTTAACAATCCAACCGCTTCTTCGGTCCCATGAAATTCTTTGGGATTGCACGACCTAAATGACTTATAGGTACATTCACGGTTCCTAGCGATATCCGCTCCCTGGTTGGTGTTTAAACCTGCAGCTACTTGGCTTACTATATTGGGTAAAGACGCTAGTACTTGTTCCGACACTAGCCTTGCAAGCTCAGGGTCCTCTCGTCTTGGAGGCATGATTCTAAATCATATCCACAATCAGGGTTTTAGTGCCAACTTCCCCAAAAAAAAATCTAAGTGTGGTTACGCAACTAGTTAATTCTCACAGCTCAAGTGTTATACGCTTCTAAGCTATCGAATTAACATATTACTTAGAATTTAAGCAATTATACGACAAACATGCATTCATTGGCAATAGTAGCAAACATCCATAACATTCTGCATTTAAACCATCCAACGCATAATATCCAAATTCATACATAAAATATATATATCTCAAACAAAATACATTTTGTACATGCCAAATGTAACTCACACAGTTTATGCTTTTCAGGAATCTTTAGGAGGTTCTACTTTCAAGCTAACTTTTAGCATAACCAGTCAAGTCCCTTCTTATCCATACCGTGAATAGACATAGGTGATCAGGCTTTGCCTAATTACGATATGCTAGAATGACATCTATTCTAGTTATACCAGTAGTGAGCTTTTAAATTTTGAAAATCGTTTAAGGAAAATAAATTCTGAAAAGTTTTGGTTGTAGTACTCGGTATTTAAGAAAAACCGATGTGTATCAAAACAACACCAATTCTAACCATGTTAGTAGTAGAATTCCCATATATTTTGAAATCTTTGATTAGAAAATTTAAATACTCTTTGAAAAATGTTGGTTATAGTACTTGGTTTTATGAAAAACCGATGTTCTCTATAACCTATGGCTCTGATACCAAATCTGTAACACCCCGCTAAAGCGGAAACGCGAGGCGTGACAGCTAAGATTTCAATGCGATAGGAGATAAACAACATCAAACATTTCATTTCAAGTCCATTGTTTACAGTACCAAAAGTTACATAACCAACCATAATTACAAAGTTCAAATATTACAAAACAACATTACAAAAGAAAAGTTTAGGTTTGATGTCGGTTGCAGCACAAACACTTTCTAATACCTTCTATTTTCCTGAAAAGCATGTTAAAAACAAGTGTCAACTACAAGAGTTGGTGAGTTCAAAGGTTTTATATGCACAAAACATTTTCATATGCAGAAATCTTTATCGTAAAACCAATGTTTAACCTCAACTGTTAAACATAACATTTATGCAAGATATATTCTCGAGCCACTACTAAACCTAAACCTTTGCCCCAATGATCTACCTCAGAGGTGGTAGCGAACCACATGGGTAGAGCGTTCTCACGAACTACCTCAGCGGTGGGACTAAAACCCCACATGTGTAGAGGCTGCACTACCTCAGCGGTGGGACTAAACCCCACATGTGTAGTACCACATATGATTACGTGCACCCTATAACTCGTCAGTAAACAAAGGGTGGGTCCACTCTACCAAATAGCGCTATCCACAATAACCATTGGCTCGAAACGAGTTAATAGTAGTGTATTCAACATGGGACTTTTACTCAATATATATCATTATTTGCATAAACAACCGCTCGCAAGCAAATATTCATAAATCATTTATCAAGCAACATGCTTTTCACCCCAAAACGCGTAAAAACGGTAAAAAGTGGGGCTGTGAATACTCACCTTGAGTAGCTTTTGCGTTTATGACAATCGGTAGTGCGTGAATAATCCCGACTCCAAGTCTACTTATGCCCTATCACATACGTATTTGACGTAAGTCTTAATTCAACGGCCCATTTCTTAGTCAAGTCAATACCAATATCCTATTATAATGCCTTTACTTAATTTTATTAAGTGCAACTTAGTATAAAATAGCTTTTTGTTACTTTAATCAATGTCCAAACATATGGGGATTTCTTGAAATTTACAAAACTACCCTTTTTGAGAAAATCTGATTTTGGCAGATTTGTATTGCTTCAAAAATGCTACCATTAAGCCTAGTTCCAAAAGGAGTTAAGCTACCAAAATTTTATCCATTAATATTAGGGGTATTAACAACAATCCTACCAAATTTCATGATTTTAGGAGATGATTAACATATTTTAAAAATTCTTGAAAAATCAGTGTGCATGCATCAATCTTGAAAAGACAAGTCTGTGGAGTTTGTGTCATAGAGATCTCATTACTATTCCAAAATTTGAATTTCAAAAGGGACTTTAAAGTTAACTCAAATATCTAACCAATGAAACTTGTTTCACACGATTTGGATGATTTTTGAATGAGATATGACCTCATGAATTCAAGCATGTGAATATGCCATCATTGGGCAGATTACACTCCGAATTTCATTTCATTGGTTGAACATTCAAAACTCCACCAAATCGTGTGATTTCAGATTCTTTAGAAAGCCATCTCACTGAACTTGAACTTAGAACCAAGAATCATGCATTTTAGTTAAGTTATCAAGAAGATATGCATGCATGAAGTTGATATAAATTTCTGACTAAAAGCTGATGAACACCAAAACGTTTCAACATGGTTGAGGGCTCAAAACATGGAATTTTTGGATTATTCCAGTGGGGTTTGAACCCTAACACATAAAATATTGTACCATAAAATTTCCAGAAGAGAATGAATCCAAAAACACCCTTTTTGGGTCGTTTAAACACACATGCAACATTCTGTCAGCTTCTGTCCAGATTCAAACCCACTATTTACACAAAAACACATAGAAATCTTCAAGATTTGGGGTTTCTTTGATGCTAAACTAAATCCCCCATCATATTTCATGTAATAAAAAGAAAATACTCAAATATCATGATGATACATGCATGCAACAATAGCCATTTTCAGATTCATAGATGTATGCATAAATTTTTTTTTGGGGGTTATTTACATATGAATGGATGTTTTATGCAAGAACAACTAGTGAAATATGAAGGCTTTAGCCATTCTTTTTGCAAGAATAATGAAATCAACAACTTGCATGGGTGTTTAATCACACCATCATGCTAAATAAAAGAATATTATACAAGATTTGTTCAAGGTTTTTGGTTGTTCATGGATACATCATCATTTTGAAGCATAAAAATGCTTGATGTGCATCTCCAACCTAAAGAACCATAATATTGGCTCTACTTGAACAAAACAAAGAAGAGAGTAGGATGATTTTTACCTTGAATGTTCTTGAAGAAACTTGAAGTTCTTCAAGAATTGGAGAGGAAGCTAGAGAGGAAATGAGAGAAACTTTAGAGTGAGAAAGTTAGAGAGAGAGAGGGATGATGAATTATGAATGGAAATGAGGGATGAGGTGGGTTTTTGAATCAGCAAAATAGAGAAATGGGGGGTGTTTGGACGTTCATAAGAGAGGAGGGGAGATGGTGTGGTGTGTTGAGGAAGTTAGAGTGTGTAAGTGGTTCAAATTTGTATTGGCCAAAATACATTTTCTTGCCTTTTATATTTAAACAAATCAAGAGTTTCTAGAAGCTTAATAATTTAAATAAATTGGCTGGTTTTAGTTTATCTAGATAAGTTTTTATAAAAAGGTTGAAGTGTTGGTGGAATAAAGCTGCTAAATTTGGAAACCGTTACCGAAAACGCGCGTTTTTGCGATTTTTACGTAACGAAAGCAGTTTTCGAATTTTTAATAAGAAACTTATTAGAAATTGATATTTTTAATATTTTGGGTCATTTAAAAATTAATTCGATAGTCTAGTGGTCGGAATCGGGACCTGCTGTTAACAGTTAGTCGGTTCGTGCAAGTTTTTCTGAAAGAAGCGATTTTTGTTCAACTTATATCCTAATCTTGAAATTTTTGAAATGTTTTTATATAAACCACATAAAATATAATAATTTAATTATTATAGGCTTTAGTTGAGTCGGTTCGGCATTATATAGGATTTTCGGGCAATTATGGACCGAAACGGGCTTTTTCGGGCTGTTTTCGGAACTTTTAGGTTTTTGCCTAAATTTTTCACGCAAACTAACCTAAATTCTTTTAACAACTTAAACGACTAAATTTTTACCTACGGAAATGCTACTGAGTGATTTAACGAGTAGCTAAGCTGAAGGCCAAAAATTGTCAGTTGTCACAATTTACTTGATATGAAAGTTCCATCACTCTTGAATGAGGAGATATAAGTTTGTTTTCGAAGAGCTTCTTATCTTCATCAAGTACAAGAACTTTCTTTTGCAATCATTCATTTTCTTTTCTTAAAGAAGTTACAAGTTTTAGATTTTGAGCATTTCCAAAAGAATGTTTTAACATTTCATCATGCTCATTTTGCAAATCAGTTTTCAAACTTGTAATCATACTTCTTTCATTAGAAAGTGAATCTTCAAGATTAGTAACTCTAAGAAGAAGTTCAGCTTTTTCAGCATTCAAAATGGATAAACTTTGCTGAAGCTCAGTTATCTGATTTGACAACTTTGAATTCTCTGATTCTTGCCCTTTTCAATCTATATTATCTTCTCCAACTCCACAATCTTCATTTCCAAAAACGATTTTTCACCACTCAATTATTGGTTTTCCTTGTTTAGTTCAAAAACACGCTGACTGTATGTCATACAATCCTTCCATAATTGATGATTACCATCTGAATCTAACATCTTGACTGATTCAACAATAGAACTTGAAATGATCGATAATTCACTGAAAACTGAAAGATTTCTTTTGAACTTGCGGAGGTATGCAAATCTGAGGATCTGTAACTAATCTGAACACTTCTTTTGACCAAAGAAAAAGGTTAGTAACAAAAGTGAAAAAGTCAACCGAAAAGCCAACCGATGAATAGTGAAATCTCGAGAAAAAATATTTTTCAAAAATTTGATAGTTGATTTTGACTCTGAAATTGAAATCTTAGACCAAAAATTGAAATTGAAATTGAAATCGGATATTTCAATTTTCCAAATCGGAAAATGAAATTTTCCGAATCGGAGAAATTTTTTTTATCAGAGTAACGAGAAAAATTTCGAGTTGGTATTTGGTCAAATTCCGAGTCGGGAAATGTAGTTTTCCGAGTCGGAATTTGAGTAATACCAAGTCGGAAAATGAGTAAAACTAACTTCGAACACAAATTCCGAGTCCAAAAATTTTCCGAATCGGATTTTATGAATATTCCGAATCGGATTTTATGAACACCAATTCGGAAACCCGAGCAAAAACCGAGCAGAAGGTAAAAAAACTCAAAAATTACTGCTCAGATCACCAAATTTGGACTCAAAATCACTCACAAACACAGTAAAAACATCATTTTAACCATATACAATCAATTTCACATGCAAAACATGATCAAAATATGAACATAAAAACTTAAAATACCCCAACTTCGAAAATGAACAAAAAACTCAAAAATCTTACCAATCTTCAGTGAATTTCCAGCTCTGATACCACTTGTTGTTCCAGAATCAAGTTCTAAAGAAGATGTAATCAATTGGAGAATGAATTGGAAAGCTACATTTCATTGATCTTGAAGAATTTGGTTACACATAGTAGTTACACCAAGAACACACACACTTAAGCTCATCTCTCTCAATTCACTCTCACTTTACACGTTTTGCACACACTAGATTCACACTTTACAAATGACATCACTTTGGGTATTTATACCTAAACCCTTAAACCCTTACACTATACAACAATTACACTTTAAACGCAAACTAAACAAAACTATTACAAAGTAATATAAAAGCAACTAAACAAACAACTAACTTTGAATTTATTAACAACTTTGACTTTGCCTTTGTCTTCACTTTGAGCACCAACTTGTGATCTCGGATACAATATGATTTTGAGTCCAACAGTTTCACCGCGTTTAAGCACCGCTTTCCATTGCTGATTCATACAATTCCTCCCTCCGGCTAGCTAATCAAGACTCTCCTAAGCTTTTCTGTATTTTTCTGAATAAGAACTGATGATTTCTGAAGCAGGCTTGAAGGCAATATTTAAAGAGTGAAATTGACCCACCTCGCGATTGTGAGCCGGCATCCTCACGACGCGAGCCACTTGAGAAGCCCTAAAAAATGTTTCTTGAGTATTCGAGAATTTTCCATTCAGGGTTGACTTCTCTCTGTTGACAGTTGGTAAACTTTTCGCGATGCCAACTGGGTTGCATGAAAGAATCTTATAGAATCTAGGCGCTCTCACGAAGCTAGACTGAGGTCTCACGATCGTGAGAGACCTCTGTTCCACCTTTGCTCCAATCTTCATGCTTTTTTGTAACACCCCGCTAAAGCGGAAACACGAGGTGCTACAGTCAAGATTTCATAACGATAGGAGATACGTAACACCAACCATTCATAAGTAAAATTTAACAGTGTTTACAAAAGTACATCCCAACCATAAATTAAACGTTTACAATCGTTCACAAAACAAAAATACTAGCATGACAAGATTGGTGACCACTAATATTCCATAAAAGTCCTATCAAACCTTCGGATTTCCTGAAAAGCATGTTAAAAAGAGACGTCAACTACGAGAGTTGGTGAGTTCACAGGTTTTGATATGCACAAAATTTTTTACATGCAGACGTATTAACTAAAAAAAATTTATTGAATCTTTTAACCATTCACAACCACGTATATACTTGGACGTTCGCTCACGCCAAAATACACTATTATGCATAAGATATGTAAAACTTCGAGCCACTACCAAACCGTTAACCCCAACGAATACCTCAGAGGTGGTCGCTAACCACATGGGCGGAACGTTCGTGCAAACTACCTCAGCGGTGGAACTCACGTCCACATGTGTAGGTCGTCTTTCAACGAGTACCTCAGCGGTGGGGATCCTTTGCCCCACATGTGTAGTCGTTACTTCAGAAATAGTGCACCCTTCACTCGTCAGTCCTTCGGGTGGGTATTGGTACCAAATAGCGCTATCCACTAAGTCCATAGGCTCCTAAATGAGTTAATGGTAGTGTATATTCTAAGGGGCAAACTTTACTCGCACATATCGTCACAATGCATACTTACATAATCATGCTAAAAAGCATACGTGTACACAATTCAATTAACCATGCCAAAAGCATACGTGTACATAATTCACATAACCATGCTAAAAAGCATACGTGTACACAATTCACATAACCATGCTAAAAAGCATACGTGTACATAATTCACATAACCATGCTAAAAAGCATACATGTACACAATTCACCAAACGTTTCTAGAAAGCAAATTTTTATAACTTTTATTAACAACATGCTTTTCACCCCAAATATGTAAAAACGTTAAAAACTGGGCTGTGAATACTCACCTCGAGTGATTAAAGCGTTCAACAAACGTTAGTGCATGTACGAGTCCCGGCTCCGAAACTAGAATTGCCCTAAATCATGAGTATTTATCGTAAGTTCCAAGTCCAACGGTCCATATTTTAATAAATCGTAACGATATCCTATATAATGCCTTTACTACATTTGTTATGTTCAAACTTGATATAAAATGACTTTTTGTTGGTTAAAATTATGATCCAAACATATTGGAATTAGGAATGTTTGCAAAATAACATTTTTGAATAATTCCAAATCTGGCAGATTTGATCCCATGCAAAGGTGTCACCAAATGACTTAGTTCCAAAGAGAGTTAGATCTCAAGAATTTTACCTACTGTAATTTGGGATGTTAGCAACAATCCCACAATTTTTCATAATTTTTGGAAGTGTTCTTCATATTTTAAGAATTTTTATAAAATCAGTAGGCACTTTTTATTTTTAGAAAAACACGTCAGGGGTGTTTGCTTCATAAAGAATTCATTTCTCCACCAAATCACGAATTTCAAAAGGGATTTTCTAGAGGACACATATACCAAGCTAATGAGACAAGTTTCACATCATTTGGGTGGTTTTTGAGGGAGATATGGCCTCTTAAAGTCGTGCATGTGCAATCTGCCACAATGGGACAGCCTACACCACTAACTTGTTTTCATTGGTTGAAGCCTCAAAAGTCCACCAAATCACATGATTTTGGATTCTTTGGAAAGCTAACTCAGAGAACTTGAGTTTTGAATTAAAAATTGTGCATTTTGGATAATTTGTCCAAGAGATATGCATGCATGAAGATGAATAAACTTTTCTGACCAAAAGCTGATGAGCTTCAAAAAGTTTTTAGTTGGTTGAATGGGTTTCCCTTCGAATTTTTGAGTGATTCAAAAGGGATTTTCTTCCTAACTCATCAAATTTCAATCTATCAAATGTTTGTAAGAAAATACCTCAGTTTACTATACTTTTGCAACGTCTAAACACACATGCAAAATCAGACAGCAAGGTTACAAGATCAAACTAACATTTTCTCATCAAAAATACTCATGAACTTTGGGGTTTTTGGGGTTTAATGATTATGAACTTCAATCCCCCAACCATATAATATGAAGATAGATAAAATAAACTTTGAATAACAATAAAACACATGCATGCATCATCAAAACGATTTTCCATCCAAAACAAGTATCAAAACACCAAATACTAGTGATTTTACTCATCAAACTTGTGTTTTTATGGAGAAGTCATAGATTTTCGCCACTTTCAAATGTTTTTAACACATTATCATGGTTAAATCTCTTCCTCAAACATCAAGGATGATGTTCATCCAACAAAGAGGATTAAAACCTCACAAAAAGATGAAAAAAGTACCCAAATGGGTCCAAAATCGAAGCTAAACTATCATGCAATGTAACTTACCTTTGAATACACTAAGAACACTCTTAATCTAGCTTCTAAACCTTCAAAATTTCCAGATTTTTGATGTTATAAGGGCTGGATTTTAGAGAGAGTTAGAGAGAATTTCTAGTGAGAGAAAGGTTAGAGAGAGAGAAGGATTTTGAAAATGAATGGGGGAAGTGGTGATGTGATGATGATTTTGTTAGAAAAGAGAAAAAGAGAGAGAGTAGAGAGGAGGGGGGGGGGGGGTGGCCGGCCCCTATGTGGGTCCCACCTCTCTCCATTTTTTTTTGAAGCTTTAATTAAATAATTACACTGCATTCTCAAACGCAGTGTCGGTTTTTCGCGTTTTCGGTAGAAACCGATTTTTCCGAAAGTAGTTTTGGATCATTTAAGTTAATTTACTTGTTTTTAAATAAAATAACTTTATTTTTCTAAAAATTAACTTTAATTTGGCATTATAGGATTTTCGGACGATTTCGGACCGGTACGGGCTTTTCGGGCAATTTTCGGGACTTTTAGGTTTTAGCCTAAATTTTTCACGCAAACTAACCTAGTTTCATTTAGAAACTTATTTAACTAGTTCTTAACCTACGGAAACGCTACTGAGTGGATTAAACGAGTAGCTAACCTGAAGGTCAAAAACTGACAGTTGTCACATTTTTCACCTCTTTTTGTACTTTTAAGACTACGGACCTCCAAAACCTTCTAAACTGAAAAGCAACAACTTTCAGGAGTAAATTGTACTAAAAATAGGCTAAAGTGGGATAAAACAATACAAATCAGAACAACCCAAACATGTATAATTATAGGGTTATCAGGGAGCTCTAGAGTTTGAGGCAACCAAGAGCCTTCTTCTTTTAAAAATGAATTTTGTATCAGAAAGATTGCTTCTGATGTTCTTTGAGAATCTAAAGGTATTTTGAAGAGTTTTGTTTGTTTCAAAACTTGGTTTGTTGTCATACTCTAAGAAACCAAGACCTCTTATCTCATTGTATTAACTCTTATCTCATTGCAGACTTTTGTTTGTTTCGAAACATGGTTTGTTGCTCATATTATCTCTGATCTTTTTAAAGACATTTTGAGCATCATGAAATTTTCTTATTTTGATATCTCTGTCAAGAATATCCTGATGTAAGAACTCTCTTTCTTTTTTAAAATATTCTTCAACATAAACAACATTACTTTTCTCATGCTCTAGCTTTCTCAATTCATTAACCTTGTTTTGAAGATCTTTCTAAGCTCACTAAATTACTTTGATCGTATTTGTACATTTTGAAAAATCTATTCTTTTCGTCTATGAGAAGATTTATCTCTTTCTCATAGAAATTTTTTTCTTTAAGCTTTACATAGTCTAAGTGACAATAGTCAAGGTTGTCAATGATCTCATTGTATAAGACCATTGATTCAGAAGAGTGAGAAGTAGATACCTCAGAAACATTTGAGTCAGAAGAGTTATCATCAATTTTGGCCATTCCATAGAATATCTCATTCTCTGTGTCTGATTCTCCTTCCAGAGCTACAAGACACATTTGTGCGTCCTCCTCAGATGACTCATCTGTGAGCAGTTTACTGGTCTGAGCAAGCAGGGATTGCTGTTGATAGTATTAAGCCTTTCTTTTGTAGAAGGATGGTGCATCTTTGGTACTCCTCTATGGTACCTTTGGCCCCTTGGACCAACAATCTGCAGCAAAGTGGCCTGTTAGCCACACTTGAAGCATCCTTCCTTGACTTCATCCTTCCCCGGCTCTTTAGCCCTCGGTGCGGCCTTCTGTTTATCCTCTATTCTCTCACTTTCATCTCTCTTGCCACTTTCTCTGTAGTTCCTTCTCTCTGAGCTTCTGTATTCTTTCCTCTCTCCACCTCTCTTGTACTCTCTAGTAATTAAGGCTAGAGTTTTCATGATCTCTTTCATTGAAACCTCATCTTCTGAACTATCATCGCTTTCTACGATTAATACCTTATGTTTTCTTTTTCTTCGTTTTCTCTTCCTTTTTGGACTCTTCCTTCTTTTTAGAAGTATCCCCAATAACCAACGCCAGAGGGCCACTGTTGTTCCAGATTCAAGTTCTAATCAACATGCAACAACTAGAGAATGAATTGGAAAGCCATATGTCATTGATTCTTGATGAAATGATTACATACACTAATACACCAAGAACACACACACTTAAGCTCTCAACTAACTAATTCACTCTCACTATACGTTTGAACATTCATGCATGTTACACTTCAAAATGACTTCACAATGGGTATTTATACCCAAACACTTACAACCCTCACACTATTGAACAATTACACAATTTACCCTAAGTAAGCAAAAGTATTACAAAGTACATATAAAGCAAGTAACCATATAAAGAAAGCTTTGACTTCTTTGACCACTTTGACTTTGCCTTTGTCTTTGTTAGGATTATGTGCGAGACAGTAACAGGGTTACCGTGTCCAATGTTATAAGACACTAGTAGGTCACACCGCTGCACACCTAATTGAGAATTTGTGTGAAAGAGATAAATGAGAAGAGAGAATTAAATAATTATTAGTTAAATAATTATTTACTAGTTTTAATTAATCAGTAAATTAATTAAAGGATTAATTATTTTAAGGAATTAATTAAAGGATAACTATAAAGGGAATTATAATCAGGTTAGATCACTGCCTTATTCTATCCTATAAATAAAGGATTAAGGCTTTGATGAATCAGTTGATTAATCCTACGAAAATCTCTCGCTCTCTCTTTCTCTCTCCCAACCGTCAACTTCTCTCTCTCTCACACATCGGTCGGAATTTTTCCGATCAGTAACGGTGGTCTAGCAACCCTCTCGCGTGGTGTCAGTAGCGGTGTACCCCCTGCCAGCTTTCCGGAAGTCTATTCACCAAATAGTAAACCGTCAAACCCACTTTTGATTGTATCTGTTATGGTTTAAGACGGGTCCGGGTTTGGGAATCGTTTTTGTTATCCGCTGCGCACCGTTAGTGCCTACGGTTCCCAACAGTGGTATCAGAGCCACTTCTTAAACCTACAGATCAGGTTTAATTGTTTGTTGATTAGGTTTAAAAATTTGATTTTTATATGTTTTGAATTGTTAAAAAATTGAATTTTTAAGAAAAAACCTAACGAATCGGAAGCTGGTGGTGGAACGGCGGCAGTTAGCCGACCGAACCACCGTAACCACCAAATCACCGCGGCCACCGGCAACACCACAGATGGTGGTAGCCGGCGGCTATCCCCTCGACGCAACCACAGCGCTGCACCACAGGTGGTGGTCGCGGCTGTGGACGATTGAATCCACCGCACCACCGTTTGTGGTGGCGGTGGCGATCGATGGTAATAAACCACCCGATGGTGGTGGTGACCGGAATTGGTTGCAGGATGTCGCCGGCCGTGGCTGGTAGCATGGACCGAGAGAGATCAAAAGCCACACCACGGATACGTGGTGGTGGCGATCGAACGGTTAATCAAACCACCGAACGGCGGCGGTGGCTGTCGCTACCGTCGTCAAGGGCGGTGGTGTTGGTTTTGTTTTCATTCGCCGACCACGGCAATGGTGGTGGCCTTGCGCCGCTGCTATCGCCGTTGGTACGGTGATAATGATGGCGCTGGTTTGTTTCAATCACCGGGAGGTGGTGGCAATTGCTGCTGCCGTCATCGTGTTTTTCCCGAGTGGTGATCGGCGATGATTGACCGCCGGCCACACCACAGCGTGTGGTGGTGGCTGGTTCGTTTGTTGCGCGACCACGGCGGCAGCGGTGGTGTTAAACCGCTGCTGTTGCCGGCGGTGATCGGTGGTGATGTTGAACCACGGCGGTGGTGGTGGCATCAAGTCACTGCCATCGTTAGTTGGATTGATGGTAACGTGGTTGTTTTTCGGATCGAGATCGGTTCGATTAAACGATAGCTGATAAGGGTTTATCCTAAACCAGATAAGGTTTAAAAACCCTAGGGATTAATTTTGTTAAATGCTAAATTAATTATTTGATTTAATTAAATTAGATTTAATCGTTTAATTAATTCTGTAAAATCTATTCAAGATTTTGTTGTCATAGTCAAACCCTTTGACCCGTGGTTGTAATTTTATTTGTACTTATGTTTTTATTGGTTACGGGAGGCCTGCGTGCCATTTACAACCCGATTATTTGTAATATTATTTTGTAATCGAGAATTGAAGACGGAGCCAAGGAGTCAACCATGGAGCTTGGAGCCAGTGGGAGCACCGAGAAGTTTTGTCCCTTAGGAATAAGACCGTCGTTTTGTGTTGGCTCACGAAACGACAATAGCTAAAGGGTTTTTGACTATGACAAATTTTAAATTGCGTGGTTGTTTAAGTTACGTAATTTTTTTTAAATATAAACATTTGCTTTTTAAAAATTAAATATTTTTTTTAAAAAGCAAAATTGGAAACAAATACAGTTTGTGTTTGGATCCAAAGTTTTTGAAAAACTGGCATTTATGACCCCTGTAAAATCATAGATTAGTAAGTGCAACCCACTTTAGGGGCACTTCCGGTGTAAGGTACATAGGGCGTTGTAAGTGCACACACTATGAACGCCCGTGTTCAAACCGAAACTGGAGGGTGATAAAACTCTGCGAATTATCTCCGGGTGGTACCGGCCAGAGTTTGTCCAGGTCCGGGTGGTGCAATCTATTTTGGTAATTATTTATTCACCGGGTGGTACCGGGCCAAAATGCACTAGAGGGACTAAATATGCACGGACTATATATCCGATGTCCCGACGATCTAGAAGTCGTATTTTCGAGTTAGAATACGATTGGTATAGTTTTACCTACCATAAATCGCATGAGTCGGTTTGACATGATCACATGCTTCCCGACACATGTGAAATATGGATTCTAGTCTAATAAATTTATTTTAAGGGTAATAATTTATTAGAATTTTATAATTATAAACTAAATTGGAATTTATATTCTTCTGTAGATGTCTCCAATTAGCATTCCATTTTATTCACCTGAGGAATCACTTCGCCTTATTATGGGCAAGTGGAAGCTTACGGGCCAGAACTTTCCAGTTTTGAAGTTACATTTACAGAATGTTTTGAGTGCCCAGGGTAAGCTTTATGTGATCAATAAGCCTATGTCACGACCTAAGAGCAATGCCCCTGAAGAGGAATTTGCTGAGTATTTTAGATTCATGGCAGATGAATCGGATGTAATGTCCATTCTAATTTTCTCTATGTCACCCGAGTTCACGGGAGATTTAAGAGTCAAATTCTGTCACGAGGTTGTGAAAAATGTGGAGAACTAGTTAGGTCTCTACAAGAATACGGGTAAGCTTTTGATCATGCAAGAGATTTTCTCCCTGAAGCTGCAAAAGGGTCAGTCAGTTAAAAACCATCTAATTGAAATAAGAAGGCTCTTTAAATGTTTATCACGTCTGGGGTACAAGATGACTCAGGAAGAGTTAGTGTATCTCATGTGGTTTTCCCTCACAAAAGAAGTTCAGGACACAGCTAGTGCCTACATGAAGGAACCAAAGAACGACGTGGATAAAGTTCATAAAGATATTCTGGCCAGTCTAGAGCCAGTAGCCGAACCTGCAGATCTCATGGACACTGATATAATTGATGAGCTGGGAGATCTGAGTTGCCTAGAGTGCGGCAGCGAGGATATTTGCGAGCACTCGATGAATATCGACCAGATAGAGATCGGTTTACCCCATGCTCCAGGTATCTTTATGATAGATTGCTTAATCACTTCTTATGAATCATGGGTAATTGATACAGGCAGTGGTAACCACATTTGTAATCATTTACAGGGATTCACTAGAAGAAAGACTTTGAGGAAGGACCGTTCGAACCTACGAGTTGGCGAAGGCACTCGTTGATTGCTGAAGCCGTGGGATCTTATAGTCTTAGTTTACCGTCGGGTCTAGTTTTGGAACTGGATAATTGTTATTATATTCCAAATATGATTAAGAATGTATTGTCTTTTGATTTGTTAGTAGACCAAGGTTTTCATTACAAATATGATTATAAAATGATTTCTGTCTTTAAAAATAATATTTTCTATTTTAAAGCAACACCTGTAAATGGTCTATATATAGTAAATCTACAAGATAATAGTAGTGAAATCTATCATATAAGTAAACGATCCAAAGCGATTGAGGATCAAACTTACCTCTGGCATTGTCGTTTGGGCCACATAAACAAGAAATGCGTTGAACTACTCCTAAAAGGAGGTTTTCTTGGCAATTTCGATTATAAACCTTTTGATAATTGCGAGTCTTGTTTATCTGGCAAAATGACAAAGCAACCTTTCAACAATGAAAATGAAAGGGCTACTGACTTGCTTGAAATAATCCACACAGATGTGTGTGGACCTTTCAGTCATGTGGCAAGAGGAGGATACCGGTACTTCATTACCTTTACTGACGATTTCAGTAGGTATGGTTATGTCTACCTTATGAGACATAAATCTGAAAGCTTTGAAAGATTCAAGGAATTTCAGAATGAAGTACAGAATCAACTTGACAAGAGGATCAAGTTCTTGCGGTCGGATCGTGGTGGCGAATATCTTAGTGATGAGTTTGACAATCATTTGATGGAGTGTGGGATTGTATCCCAACTTACACCTCCGTATACACCTCAGATGAACGGTGTATCAGAAAGGAGAAATCGTACTTTGCTTGATATGGTACGAATGATGATGTGTCACTCTACGCTGCCAATATCATTTTGGGGACATGCGCTCGAAACAGCAGCACACATACTGAACAGAGCGCCAACAAAGTCGGTAGAAAAGACTCCATATGAAGTATGGAAGGGTAAGAAACCCAACATATCTTTTCTAAAAATTTGGGGTTGTGAGGTTTACGTCAAACGACCCACCTCAGAAAAACTCAAGCCCAAATCCAACAAGTGTTTCTTCGTTGGATATCCCAAGACCACCGTGGGATATTACTTCTACAACCCTGAAGAGAACAAAGTTTTTGTTGCTCGAAATGGAAAATTTCTGGAAGAAAAGTTTCTCAGTTTAGAGAACACCAGAAAGGATGTAGATCTACAGGTAGTAGACGAAGAAATCACTGCACCGATTGTTGAGCCAGAAATTCAACATAGCAATGTTGAACCTCAATCAGAGCCGATTGAGGAAGTCCAAACACAGGACCTTCGCAGATCCAGTAGGGTGAGACAAGAACCAGATAGGTATCTTGGGTTTCTAGTCTCTCAGGATAGTGGAGACCTGAATGAACCAACATCCTATGGAGAAGTTGTGTCAAGCAATGAGTCTGAACAATGGCAGGAAGCCATGAAGGCCGAGATGCAATCCATGTACGACAACCAAGTTTGGGAGTTGACTGATTTGCCACAAGACTGTAGAGCTGTTGGGCGCAAATGGGTTTTCAAGAAGAAAACCGACATGGATGGGAATGTGCACACTTTCAAGGCCAGACTGGTCGCAAAAGGGTTCACGCAAACTCATGGTATCGACTATGATGAAACCTTTTCACCAGTGGCCATGTTAAAGTCAATTAGGATTCTAATGGCCATTTCAGCGTACTTTAACTACGAGATTTGGCAAATAGACGTCAAGACAGCCTTTCTGAATGGAAAGTTAACAGAAGACGTCTATATGGAACAACCAGAGGGGTTTGAAGATCCTAAGAATCCTAATAAGGTGTGTAAACTGCTAAAATCCATTTATGGATTTAAGCAAGCATCTCGAAGCTGGAACTTACACTTTGATGAGCGAATCAAAGAGTTTGGTTTTACCAAAAGTGAGTTCGAGCCGTGTGTCTACACTAAGTTCAGTGGGAGCATAGTAACCTTCTTGGTCTTGTACGTAGATGACATTCTACTCATAGGAAACGATGTACCAACTTTACAAAGTGTAAAGAGCTGGTTAAGCAAATGTTTCCAGATGAAAGACCTTGGAGAGGCCGCTTATATACTTGGTATAAAGATCTACAGAAATAGATCCAAGCGGCTTATCGGACTTAGTCAAAGTACGTATATCGATAAAATCCTGAAGAAATTCAGGATGGATGAATCCAAGAAAGGATTTATCCCGATGCAACATGGCATAGTGTTAAGTAAAACACAGTGTCCTGTTTCTAGTCAAGATCAGGACAAGATGAAATCGGTCCCATATGCTTCTGCAATTGGATCGATTCTGTATGCCATGCTGTGTACTAGGCCCGATGTTGCTTACTCAGTAAGTGTTACGAGCAGATACCAACAAAATCCGGGTGAACCTCATTGGGTGGCTGTCAAGAACATTCTTAAATATTTGAGAAGAACGAAAGAAATGTTCTTGGTCTTTGGAGGATCTGAGGATGAAATTAGTGTCACCGGATACTCTGACGCTAGTTTCCAGACCGACAGAGATGACTTCAGGTCACAGTCAGGGTACGTCTTTACCCTAAACGGAGGCGCGATCTCATGGAAGAGCTCGAAGCAGGACACACTTGCAGATTCAACTACAGAAGCAGAGTACATTGCAGCATCTGATGCGGCAAAGGAAGCTGTCTGGCTAAGGAATTTTCTATCGGATCTCAGAGTGGTTGCCAGTATCTCGAGACCGATCGATATATTCTGTGATAACTCAGGAGCCGTGGCGCAAGCAAAGGAACCTAGAGAGCATCACAAGTCAAGACACGTGCTCAGGAAATATCACCTCATCCGAGAGATTATTGGAAGTGGAGATGTAAGAATATGCAAGATTCCAACAGAAGAAAATGTCGCAGATCCGCTGACAAAGCCACTAGCAAGGGTAAAGCATGAGGCACATGCAAGTTCCATTGGGATGCAGTACCTGGACGCCAGTAGCTAGTTTTAGTTTATTGAATTATTACTATAGTTTAATTTTGAAACAATGTAATCATGTAAAGTTTTATTTCACAGTGTGTTGGAAATAAATGGAGGTTTTAATTTCCGTAGCCACTTATTGAAATGGGAATTTCAATAGGAAGTTTAACGCCATTATAAATACTTGATGATTTATTCGAAGTAAAGAATAAAAGCACAAGTGATGTGACCAACTTTTATAGATACTAATCAGAGTGTTTGGGTATTGGAAGTGACCAGTAATCAAGTCTGCTTCATGGAGCCTCAGTCATAAGCATTGACTTGATAGGTTGTCCTTAGACCTGAGATACTTGGTTTGGAAACATGAGGACTGTTGTACTCTTAGCACGTACTAACGCTGCACCGTAACAGGGCGGCCATACGGGACGTGACTAGATGCAGCGGAAGCCGTGGATCCAAATGCAAGTAGTCAAGAAGGGATTTGCACCTCTTTCAAAAGAGAGATATTTTCGGGCCCCTTGACGATTAATATTGGCAGAAAACGCGTGGCCATGCTCGGATAGAATAATAGGTGTTATTTAGTAATATCCGTTACTGCAGGCAATCGAAATCAGAGTCAAGAAATACTTGATTTTAAGAAATGAATCCTCCACTCTATGTCTTAAAGTCACTTTAGAAATATCGTGTGCAAAAGGAATGAACCTGTGTACAAATTCAACCAAGAATTGTATCTCTGGATGTAAGAGATCTTATAACCTGGTTAACCTAAGTGTCTGGCTAGGGACATCCTTAGGCTAATGGTAACAAGCGTAGTTACATGTCTAGCACAAGTGGGAGTCTGTTAGGATTATGTGCGAGACAGTAACAGGGTTACCGTGTCCAATGTTATAAGACACTAGTAGGTCACACCGCTGCACACCTAATTGAGAATTTGTGTGAAAGAGATAAATGAGAAGAGAGAATTAAATAACTATTAGTTAAATAATTATTTACTAGTTTTAATTAATCAGTAAATTAATTAAAGGATTAATTATTTTAAGGAATTAATTAAAGGATAACTATAAAGGGAATTATAATCAGGTTAGATCACTGCCTTATTCTATCCTGTAAATAAAGGGTTAAGGCTTTGATGAATCAGTTGATTAATCCGACGAAAATCTCTCGCTCTCTCTTTCTCTCTCCCAACCGTCGACTTCTCTCTCTCTCTCACACATCGGTCGGAATTTTTCCGATCAGTCACGGTGTTCTAGCAACCCTCTCGCGTGGTGTCAGTAGCGGTGTACCCCCTGCCAGCTTTCCGGAAGTCTATTCACCAAAAGGTAAACCGTCAAACCCACTTTTGATTGTATCTGTTATGGTTTAAGATGGGTCCGGGTTTGGGAATCGTTTTTGTTATCCGCTGCGCACCGTTAGTGCCTACGGTTCCCAACAGTCTTCACTTTGAGCACCAACTTGTGATCTCGGATACAATCCGATTTTGCACCCAACAATCTCCCCTTTGGATTCGAGATCACAAAAAGAATTAGGCAAACGTCTTCAAGAAAGCATCAACACTTTGAACATCAACAATAAGCTTTCTTGAACAATAAGCTTCCATAATAATCTTCACGAACCATCCAACTAGACACAAGAAGCTTTAACAAACGACGAATCTTCAAACAATCTTCAAACTTCAATACTTGGAATATTCTGATCATCTTGAAGTATCTCGAAATTATCTCTCGACTTCCTCAAAGTATCTTCAAGAACCATTTCTCGACATTACACTTCAGATCCATCTCCCCAAAGTATCTTCAAAAACATTTCTAAACCATCTCCCCCTTTTTGATGAAATGTGCAATAATCATCAAAACTATAGAAATGTATGATCAGATAACTCATCTCGTAAAGATACAAACATATGAACAAACCACCAAGGAAATCAAAAACCATCTCAGATAGCCATCTCCACCTTGTTACTCTAGAATTCCCCTTTTTCCTCCAAAGAAATACCGTCAATTCCATAAAGTAATCCGAATCTTTGCAAATTCAGATTTGAAGTGGGAAAATCCTGAAAAAACACATGAAACAGTTGGAATGCCTGTGAGAAGCACAAAGCAACTCAGTACAACAAATGCACTATATAAACAGCTTTAGTGATGATCACTCCCCAGGCTTCCGTTCAATCAACGCAAATACAAAAAGTATCACTATGAACGTTCCGACAAAGAAACAAATTCCTTGTGTGTATTTGTGATGAAAGAAAATAGCATCAAGTGCTTTCATAAGGCTCAAAATGTGAAAACATTTCACGACTCGATGTGTAGAAATGAAGTTCGAAGGCAGAGGCTGCTTCCTTCTGTTTCAATATCGATTTTCCAAATGAAAACCTGATAGATTATGTGCTGTGTACCCGTGATGAAATGAAACATCTTCTTATTAAGACGGAAATGAGTAGCTAGTGGGGTAAAAACGAGAGTCGGCATTGGGCTTTGCCTTATTTCAATATCGGTCACCAAAGAATGTGAACAAATAGATTATGTGGTTGCCCGGCTAAGAAAAGGCTGGTGCAGAGTATTATGTTTCTTTTAACTCTGTTCTCACACCCTCCAATTGTTTTAAACATCCTCACTTCTAACCAATCTCTCATACAACATTTTTCCGCTCAATCACTATGACAATAACTCGACCACCTGAGTTATCTCCCCCACTCTTTGATGGAGACCCCTCACTCATTTCTCAAGGATAACTTCTTGGGTAGGATTGCCGGTTCTGGAAATCCATAGATGTTCTGTTAAGCTCACACATCCCATGAAATAAGTTTCCTAAACATGTAAGTACAATGATTCATCGGGTGAATCATTGAGTTTGACTTACTTCATTTGATGCTTCGGTCTCTTTGTGAAGGTTGATGGTTTCTTCCACACTTGCAATGAGATTGTAGTGAACTTGTGTGAAATGGGCAGAATCCTCACCATCAGAAGTATCATCATACCAACATTCTTCTTCAGCCATCAAAACTTTACCTTCACTCTTGCGTTTAGCAAGTTGAGCCTTCTTAGTGTAGTAGTCAAAATCCCTAACTTTCGGCGCTCTACAATCTTTAACAAAATGGCCTGGCTTGCCACAATTGAAACACACATTTCCTTTCTCATCTGTCATGCTCTTTTCATAAGTCTTCCTCTCCGGCCTTTTCTCATATTCCTTTGTCTTGTACTTTTCTCTTTTGTAGTTCTTGAACTTGGGTTTAGAATAGAACTTCTTCTTCCCATACCTTTTGTGGATGGAACTAGAGAAAAGAGCAAGTTTATCCGCAACTCTCTTCAAATCAACATCAGATTCAGAACTAGCATCCTCAACAGTTTCGGAATCAGAATCAGATAACTCGGTGACTAAGGCCTTTGAATGACATTTCTTCTTTGAACTACTCGAGAGAACACTCTTACTCTTTTCAGTTAGAAGAGCCAAAGAATCAGTAATGCTCTTCTGTTTGGTCACGATATCTTTGACCTCAACTTCATGTTGACTAAGAATGGAATATAGATCATGTAAGTCTTCTTCCGCCAAGTTCTTGTTCATTTGAAGATTAACGGAGTAGTGATCCCATTCTGGATTGAGATTCTTCAAGAACTTGAAGTTGATCTCGGAAGTAGACTTTTGCATTCTATTTCTCCTCAGGTCATTCAAAATTATGTTGAACCGACTGTAAGAATCAGCAAGTGTTTCTCCCTCTAAAGCCTTAAAGCCTTCATAAGCTCCGATTGCTTGGTTTAACTTCGCTTGGATTGATCTTTCCGTCCCTTGAAACTGTTTTTCCAACTCATCCCACAACTCTTTTGCTGTATTTCTACTATCAACACGATTAAACAAATCGTTCGGAATCGCCATCGTGAGTAAAGTAAGAGCTTTTTCATCAAGTTCAGCTCTAATCTTTTCAACCTCATTGAAATGCCGAAAGAGTTTGAACACACGTCTTGGTTCAATTGCGGGAGTAGTGGCAGTCTCGGGTGTACCCGGAACATCAACGTACGGCCTAATCGAACCTTCTTGGATGCTCACCGTGAGTGTCTTGTCGATGTTGTTAAGAAACTGAATCATCCTCACTCGCCATTGAGGATATTCACCAATCTAAAGAACCGGAGGCTTTGACTTCGAACCCATACTCAATAGATCTCTAGACATCTTTTCTTCCTCAACACCCTCTTCGATATCATCATCATCATTATCAGAATCAAAACACGGTTTGGTCTCATCAGAATCAGAATCAGAATCAGACTCATAATCAGAAACGCTTTATTTTCTGAAAGAGTATTAACTTGTATAAACTCAGAAAGATTTTCACAATCCAGTTCTTTTTCAAGTTCATTTGTCTTATCTTCAGATTTAGGAGTAGATTCAGTAGTCTTTGACTCATTTTCAAAATCTTTACTAAGCTTTTCAGATTCAGTTGTAAAAGACTTTACATCTTGAGAATACAAAGAAAGGCACTGAGTATGAGAAAACTCGGGTTTTCTTGTTTGATAACTTTGATTTAAATCATCATATTGAAAATCACACGTGAAATCAAAGTTATTATTTCCTTTTGGCTTTGAATCTGAAAAACTATCATTTGAGTCATCAACAACTTTTTCTTTACCTTTATCCGAAGAATCAGATAATGAACTACCAGATTTTACAAAGGTCTCATTTAATTTTGGAAAACTTAAGTTATCAAATTGATAAAGACCTTTAGGGGCTTTCTTTAAAATATCAATTTCAGGCAAACCTAACCCCATTTTTGGATTGTAAAATCTAGTATCCTTTAGATTATTTGTCAAAAGCTTAAGCGTCTGTTGAGTCTGACCTCTTTTGATATTAAGATCCTCCAACTGTTTGATTTTGGCATAAGCCTCAGATCTACCTTGAAAACAAACTTCATATTTGATCATATATTCAGCTTTTTCAGACTCCATATTTACTAAAGCACTCTTCATCTCAGCAATTTGAGAATCTAGTTTGGCTTTCTCTTTCCTAATCTCAGCCTTTTCAAGCTCACGATCATCAGCTAAACATTTATATAACTCACATTCATTACTAAGTTCAATGACTCGAGCTCTTTCGAATTAAATCTTTTCCTTCAAGTCATCAAATTCAGTTTTTAAAATTAAAAACTGTTCTTCTAAAGAGCATTCGTCATTATCAGACATATCCGAGTCAGAAGGAGTTAGACTTACCTCATTTGTTTCTTCGGTCTCTTTGTGAAGGTTGATGGTTTCTTCCATACTAGCCATGAGATTGTAGTGAACTTGTGTGAAATGAGCAGAGTCCTCATCATCAGAAGTATCATCATACCAACATTCCTCTTCCGCCATCAAAACTTTACCTTCACTCTTGCGTTTAGCAAGTTGAGCCTTCTTAGTGTAGTAGTCAAAATCCCTAACTTTCTGCGCTCTACAATCTTTGACAAAATGGCCTGGTTTGCCACAATTGAAACATACATTTCCTTTCTCATCTGTCATACCTTTCTCATAAGTCTTCCTCTCCAGCCTTTTCTCATATTCTTTTGGCTTGTACTTATCTCTTTTGTAGTTCTCGAACTTGGGTTTAGAATAGAACTTCTTCTTCCCATACCTCTTGTAGATGGAACTAGACAAAAGAGCAAGTTTATCCGCAACTCTCTTCAAATCAACATCGGATTCAGAAGTATCATCCTCAACAGTTTCGGAATCAGAATCAGACAAATCGGTAACTAAGGCCTTGGAATGATTTTTCTTCTTTGAACTACTTGAGAGAACACTCTTACTTTTTTCAGTCAAAAGAGCCAACGAATCAGAAATACTCTTTTGCTTCGTCACAATGTCTTTGACTTTCACTTCATGTTGACTAAGAATGGAATATAGATCATGTAAGTCTTCTTCCGCCAAGTTCTTATTCATTTGAAGATTAACCGAGTAGTGATCCCATTCTGGATTGAGATTTTTCAAGAACTTAAAGTTTATCTCGAAAGTAGACTTTTGCATTCCATTTCTTCTCAGATCATTCAAAATAATATTGAATCGACTGTAAGAATCAGCAAGTGTTTCTCCCTCTAGTGCCTTAAAGCCTTCATAAGCTCCGATTGCTTGGTTTAACTTCGCTTGTATTGATCTTTCCGTTCCTTGAAACTGTTTTTCCAACTCATCCCACAACTCTTTTGCCGTATTTCTACTATCAACACGATTAAACAAATCGTTCGGAATCGCCATCGTGAGTAAAGTAAGAGCTTTTTCATCAAGTTCAGCTCTAATCTTTTCAAGCTCATTGAAATGCCGAAAGAGTTTGAACACACGTCTTGATTCAATTGCGGGAGTAGTGGCAGTCTCGGGTGTACCTGGAACATCAACGTAAGGCTTAATCGGACCTTCTTGGATGCTCACCATGAGTGTCTTATCGATATTGTTGAGAAACTGAATCATCCTCACACGCCATTGAGGATACTCGCCAATTTGAAGAACCAGAGGCTTCGACTTTGAACCCATACTCAATAAATCTCTAGACATCTTTGTAGAACTTGAAAATGATCGAAAATTCACTGAAACTGATAGATTTCTTCTGAACTTCTGGAATCTGAGGATCTGTAACTAATCTGAACACTTCTTTAAATCAAGGAAAAGGTTAGTGACAAAAGTCAAAAAGTCAACCGAAAAGTCAACCGACGAATAGTGAAATCCCGAGAAAAAATATTTTTCAAAAATTTTATAGTTGATTTTGACTGCGAAATTGAAAAAATAGTCCAAAAAAGACCTTAAAAATGACTAAACTTTTTCACCGTAGAATCAGATAAGACGTCTAAAAAAGTTGACGTGAAAAAGTGCCCGAAAAACGCTTCCAGACTCGTTTTTTTCTTTTTTCTTTTTTTTGCTTAACTCTTAAAAGAATCCGATTCGGAAAACACTATAATCCGAATCGGAATTTTTTTCAATTTTCCGAATCGGAAAAACAAATTCGACAGAGTTCCGAGATAAATTTCGAGTTGGTATTTGGTCAAATTCCGAATCGGGAAATGAGGTTTTCCGAATCGGAATTTGATTAATACCAAGTCGGAAAATGAGTAAAAGTAACTTCGAACACAATTTCCGAATCCAAAAAATTTCCCGATTCGGAAAACTTCAAAAATTCCGATTCGGAATTTTTGAATATTCCAATTCGGAATATATGAACACCAATTCGGAAAACGAGAGAAAAACCGAGCAGAAGGTAAAAAACTCAAAACTTACTGCTCAAATCACCAAATTTTGACTCCAAATCACTCACAAACACAGTAAAAACATCATTTTAACCATATACAATCAAATTCACATGCAAACAATGATCAAATGAAGAACATCAAACCTCAAAATATCATTTTCGAAAATAAATGCAAAAAGCTCAAGAAATCATACCAATTTCAACAAATTTCAAGCTCTGATACCACTTGTTGTTCCAGATTCAAGTTCTAATCAACATGCAACAACTAGAGAATGAATTGGAAAGCCATATGTCATTGATTCTTGATGAAATGATTACACACTAATACACCAAGAACACACACACTTAAGCTCTCAACTAACTAATTCACTCTCACTATACGTTTGAACATTCATGCATGTTACACTTCAAAATGACTTCACAATGGGTATTTATACCCAAACACTTACAACCCTCACACTATTGAACAATTACACAATTTACCCTAAGTAAGCAAAACTATTACAAAGTACATATAAAGCCAATAACAATATAAAGCAACCTTTGACTTCTTTGACCACTTTGACTTTGCCTTTGTCTTCACTTTGAGCACCAACTTGTGATCTCGGATACAATCCGATTTTGCACCCAACAGCCACCATAACTTCTCTTCATCTGTAGAACTATCCCCAACAATCAACGCCAAAGAGGTCTGCCAATGTCCAGGCCTCTAGATCGAGAGTGACCTTCATAGACATTGTCAAATGCATCCATTAAATTCTAAGACTTTTTAAGAAAAGACTGTTGTCGTCTTTTGTGGTTCTGATGAATCCATTCCTCTTACACTTGCTTATATGAGTGCTGAATCAGGACTATGTATCAGACAGAGAGTCGCCTTCTTTAGCTTTGAAGCTGTGATACTCATCAATGCAAATGGCTCTGTTGTTCTTCACGGTCTTTCTTCCACCTTCAATCTGTCTTTCCAATCCTGCCCATATGTCCATTGATAAATTGCAGCGATCAATACTTTTAAAGATCTCATGAGGAATAATCATTATCAACAGTCTTTTGCATCTGTTTCCCAATTCAACCATGACTTTACCCTCATCAATCCAATTGCCAATTGCTTTTGTTTCATAGTGCTCCAGTATCTCAAGAGTAGTACTAGTAGCAGGAACTCGAGGAATAAGATCCATTGGGACACAAGGATGATTGTAAAGAAATTTCGTAGATCCTGGGATGGATTCCTTCTAGAAAGTTGATCATCCTCACTTTTCACTAGGGATATTGTTCCCGAATGAGAGTGAGAGGTTTGGATTGTGATCCAGTACTCACGAAAGAAGTATTTGCATTGTTTGCCATCAGAAATCAGAGAAAAATAAAGAAATGTAGAAGGAATTCGATGAAACAGTGAATGAAAGGGAAGAAACTGATGAATCTGTGTTCTTGAATCATGAATCAACACCAGAAACATAATTAATTGAATTAGAATTCAATCCCCGTTATGATACCAATTGTTGGACCGTTAATTCTTACAATAGTATTGATATTTAAACTCAAACTAAACTCAAGTGACAGTTTCTGGCAGCGGAATGTAAAACAGAGTAAAGTAGAGTTTAGTGATTAGAACATCAAGAATACACAAAGTAAACGTGTAAAGATTGAGAAGATGAAATAGAAAGGATTATGTGCAAGATAGTAACTAGGTTTACCGTGTCCAATGTTATAAGACACTAATGGGTCACACTGCTACACACCCAATTAAAGATATCCTGGATTTATCAGTTGTGTGGGAATAATTAATTACTATAACTAATTATTAAAGAGATAAATAAATAATAATAGTTGTTTATTATTTATGGATAATTAATTAATTTTAAAGGGTTATTATTTAATTAATTAGTTTATTAATTAAATAAATGTTTTAGTTTAATTAAAAAGCTTGCGGGCTTTATTAATTAAACGGGCTTTTCTAGTTATTGGGTATTACCATAATTAACTTTATAAATATGGTAAACCTAATAGGTTTTCATTCATTAAATTCCATTCGTTAGTAACTTACCAGAAAAGAAAAGCCAGAAAAACCCTCTAATTCTCTCTATCTTCTCTCTGTCGACAAACACACATACATATACAAATAAGCTTGATTTGTGTATTGGGTAATCCTATGGGCGGTCTAGCAGCTATCTCACGATGGTGCAGTAGTGGTCTACTCCCCGTTAGTAGTCCGGATAATCGTTTCTGATAAAAGCCTAAAGGTATAATCTTTAACCCTCTCATTATTGTATCTGTCTAGTTTGGGTTGGATCTAGTGTTTGGGAATTTGATTTTTATCCGCTGTGCATGTTTTATTTGACCATAAATTCCCAACAAAAATTGCTCCAAAAGTTTTTCAATTCATTCAATTGAAGTAAACGATTACCATACACGTGGGGTACCTTTACACGTGTACCTTTACAAAGATTAGCTACCTATTTATACTAGTGTTCAACCGCCTAAGGGGTACCTTTACACGTGGACCAATCACTGTCGTTGAAATAAAGTCGGTGTTAACCAACTGCACGTGCTAGACTTGTGACAAGGTATCATCGCTAATTAAAAAATCGATGAAAGTATTCAACCGCATAAGGGTGTATCGCAGAGTCTCTGTGAGGTGTCTGAGAGGAACTGCGATTCTGAACTTGTGTCTTCTGTGACACCTCTACGGCTGAATCTTCTGTGAAGACTAAACTTAAGTATTTTTAGTCATACATCTAAATGTACATGAAATTGGAGCTAACAGATTCTAAGTGTGGATTGGTGGAATTCTTTAAAGGTATGTGTTCGAACCTTTGTTGGTTGATGGGTTTATGATTACAAGGGATGGTTGTGTTTTGGTAATTCAATGGATAATTTGGGTGTTAAAGTAATCTAGTGTTTGTTGTGTTTGTGTCGAATTCTTGATGACAATTGTCGAAGAATCAACTGCCTAGTTGGAATCCCTTGAAAGGTATGTATTATAATCCCTTGTAGTTGAGGATATGGAGTTTGTTATTTGGTTAGGGTTTGGTGTAATTGATTAGTAACTGATCATCAATGTTGAGTCTTGATAGTAGTTTTATGTCATATTTTGGTACTAGATGTTGGGTATATGTTATATTTAATTATTTTGGATCTTATACGTTGATTATAAGCTTTTGGGTATCATTTTCGCGAGAAATCCCGCTGGGAAGATGATTCAGGTCGTCGATGCAGTTATTGGTGCGGTTCCATCTGTACTGCTCTACGGCGCGGTTCCATCTACACCGCTCTACGGTGCTATCTGCGTGGAAGGGTCTGTGTGAGACTGTTTGTTATTGTCGGTGCGATATCGGTGTGGATACGGTTGTGCCACCATCTGTGCGGAGCCTGATCCATGTTTGTTGAGTTTTCTTTCTTCGTTAATTGGGTTTGAGGTGTAGGGTGTCATGATAGGGTTATTCTAGATTCATTCTAAAGTGGCTAGGAGGATTTATACCATTGTGTTATATATGTGTTATATAGGTGGTTGAGTTATCCTACTTGTGATTGTTCGAGAGTTTACTACTAAATAACATCATTGATAGGTGAGTACATTAACCTTCTTTATGTGACTATATGTGCTAAAACCGTGAATGCATTATGTGGTGGAAATGAGACAAGCATGTATGTTATGACAACACCCATAGTAGTGGTATGTAGCCACTGTGGGTACTGGTAGTGTAATTGCGTGGTACTAGTGTTTGTTACTCGTTGATGGTATAGAGCCGTAAGGACAAAAGAGGTGATGCATGACCAGTTCTTGTTTTAATGCGTGTGATTATGTGATATATGGTCAATGTAGAGTTTGGTTTGTGCTAACTAAGCATAAAGCTTATCTCGTGTGGTTTATTCTTGTAGGGACAGGTACTTCCAGGAAGGATAAAAGGGAAGGGACATGCTTGGAGCTCCGACGTAGTCAAGGCTTAGTACCCTTTTAGAAGTGGGAAAAAAGTTTGTCTATTTAAACTATTTATGAATTCATTTCGTTGAAAGATGTACTTTCATACATTGTGGTGTTGAACCAAGTTTGTTTTGAATCTCTAATTAAATGTGTTACGCTTTTGAAAGTTTAATTATCGAACCCTTTTCTTTTAAAGTTTCATTTTTACGACCTATTTCTGCTGTCAACTTTGCTTTAAGTTAAGTAGGTGGTTTTCCATTAAATGTTGTATTTTCAAATTTGAGTTATTACACTTATCTTTAAACGTCGTTGACATGGTGACGCCTATATTAGAATATACAAGCAAGGAAGTGTCGAGATTACCCTAATGGTTTTTTTTCAAAATTACATTTTTAAAACATAAAAACTATAATGATAACTTATTCAAGCATCGTTTGTAATAGTAACCAATTATGCAAATTTACCTATTTAGTTCACGATGTTCCAATTTTTAGATTGTGTTTGGTGCACAGTCTAGATGGGACGGGACGGGACACAATAAAATAGTCCTATCTTTGGTGAGACATGGGAGGCAACTTGGGACAAGCTAGGACTAAAACCCATTTTCATGGGACAAATCTAACTTTTTTGTTGTTCCACCAAAAGTGGTGGAACAACCTAGGACTAAACATGAAATTACTTGGTAACCCTCTAAATAATATAAACTCGTAAATAAATCTCTCCCAAATCTGAAGCCATGCTAGGAGACGATTCGTGGTGGATGAAGAACGTCGAAGTAGCAACAAGGAGTATTAGAAAAAGGATGGGTTAATGGTTAAAGAACTCTACAAACCCACAATAAGACTGCAGTTGTGTTGAACAGCTGGAGAAGAAGAACAAAAGTAAACTAGGTTTTTTTCTCCCAATTAGGTAAGGATATTACATGAAACTTTTTAATTTAATTTATTTTGCACTTTTCTTTTGAATGGTTTGTAAAAATCTTTCAAATAATTTTATATTAGTAAATTATTAATATGTTTCTTCAATTTATTCAATAAATATATAAATATCATATAAGAGATTTTTCACAGAAAATCATTTAGTTAATTTTCATAATTTTGATATAATAAAAAAAAATCATGTTTAGGGGTAATTAAGTCATATCCAGTTCAGTCATGTACTATCTCATCCCTTCCAGTTCTGTGTACACACCAAACATTATCTAAAATACCACTTCTTCATAAATTTAGACACAATCAACATGAATACATTTTTGGTAAGAACAGAATGGGATAATATGGAAATCCTTAATTTTGAAACTCAAAATATTCACGTGTGATAAATTGATCTTAAATTTTGTACAAGTGGTCCTCCTATATACACAATATTTTCATCGAGGAACTTACTAGTGAATTATTGTCAAATCAATTAAATATTGTATACAAATTTCCAATGGCACAATTTACAATTTGGAACATGTAGAAAAATTAAATTGAATTTATCTCGATTTTAAAGAAATTTTAGAAAAAGTAATTATTATATCTACATATTATACATTTTATTAAGATGCTTCCTAGCTATGGTGGAAAAACATACATTCATCAAAGCACTTTACGTGTACACCTCTAAATAGAAACGTAGACATCCATATTTATATTTGTTAGGTATTTATGCCAAACTCAATTAGTTTAAAAATTGCTATATATCTAGAAACACAGACATCCATATATCTTTGTTAGGCATTATGCCAAACTCGGTTCGTTTAGGAATTGCTTTAGATTTAGTTATTTCATGCACTAATATTTTGATCATTAAAGATCTAATTGGAAATAATTTTATGTATTGTTTATAGTTGTTTTATGATATCAGGTGATGATGAAAAATAAAATAATATTGTCAACTATAATAGATAATAAAAAGATGAAGTTGCAACATTGAATATAGAGAAACAACATACTATAGTCTTACATCAAAATAGCGTTAAAAAATCTCATTAATTTATGAAAACAATGTACAAGTTAATTAATTTGTAGGAGAAGCAAATATTTAAATCGATATAATTATAGAAGGTATACTATCAATAAGCAAAAACAAATTATGTTGTAATAGAATATCATGTATTAACTTACTTTATAATTATGGTTAAAATGTTTGTAGTAAAACATATTGGAATAATATTCTAAAAACATGCATATTTATTCTATAACAGCTGACACAGTTTATTGAAACATATAAACTGATTTCACGTGCTATTCCCTAACCTCCAACGATATTTAAATATTTGACCTTTATCTAATCTGTACTATTTTTTATAATCTTAACTTGAATAAATTTTTTAATTACCCCTGTTCTTTTTGTGTTTTCAGTTAGCAGCCGACTATCATTAACTTCCCTTTTTATTTAAAAGACAAATTCTAAAATACATCCAAGTGGGTTTATCAAAACTTTGTTTCGTTTGCTACATTTTTGAAATTTAACATCCATTTTAAACAGTTTACACTATGTTAAGTATTTCATCTTTGGCCCTTCAACTGATATATATATATATATATATATATTAACCTTGCGGGTAATTAGTCATTTGTATTTTTTTTAATAAGTATTTAGTATACCAGTTTTTAAGCTTATAAGAACACTAATGGCTAAACAATTTTAAAAAATATGTAACATGAACATAACATCATGATCTTTTAACCTAGAGCATGAACAAACAACAAATATTCAACCCATGTACCCCCAATGTTCATAACGTATTTGAACTAATCCAATACGAACCATAGTGAAATCGAAACACAAATTAACCAGTAGATATTTTTTATTTCTTATAGACTCAAAGAAAAACATCAACAACATTGGGGATCCCAATTCAATGAGATTTGTTACTACATAACTCAGACATTACTCTAAAAGTACATGAAAATGCAGGGGAAGAGTAAAGTAGAGTAACTAGTGTTTGAATGATCAATATAGTAAAAATGTATGTAGGTTTATCAAGTTTAAACTAACTGAAATTGAAGAACACCAAGAACATGTAGTAATGTGTCAAAACAAGAAGGAATTCGCTCCAAAATAATGATTCAATTCAATCTAAAAGCGTACTGATTACATTGGAAAAGTTCCTATTTATACATTTAAATAACTAACTAACAAGCTAAGATCTTGACACGTGGAACAATCTCACACGTTCAAAAAAGAAGTTGGTTAAAGAATGTACATGATAGGGAATTCCGGGAAATTTTGGATGTCTTCTTGTCTGAGAGGTCTCAGGCCTCAAAGTCTATGTGACGCCTTACAGAGCCTCTGAAGGCTTCTCCTGGTACCTTTTTTGGCCTTCTGTCAAATGGGTTCTGAGATCCTCTATGAAGAGTTGCCTTCTGTCGAGGAGTCAGTACTTTGGATTTTTGTCTACTTCTATACACCTATACCTAGGAGCTAACAATCTCCTCCTAAGTATTGAAAAATGAAAATACAAAGCGTATACGATAAATGACTCATCAACAGAGAAAGAAAAAAAATTACAAGAGGTGTTGGATTGATTAATCCCAATCTGGTACTGAAATATAACTCTAGAAACACTTAGTTGAAAATTTGCGCAGCGAAATATAAAACAGAGTGTAATAAAGCTTTTAATCTAAGAACAAGCACAATACCAAGAACACACAGTATAATGAAGAATATGACAGTATAGAAATTTCTCCAAATGTTTTGAATTCTATTTAATCAAATTTGACAATTAAAAAATTGAAAGCATGCTAATTACAATGGAAAACTGTTTATTTAAACTAGTCGTAAATCGCGAGAAGACACCTTTCTACGTGGACCAATCCTAGACCTTGAAATAAAGTCGGTGTTAAGCAACTTTACGTGGAAAACATGTGACTAGAAAAGACCCTTGTAAAAAAGCTGAAAGTGATCATCCACAGAAGATTGTATCGCAAAGCCTCTGTGAAGTGTCCGAAGCGCACTGTGATCTTGGACTTGTAAGAACTTGAGACCTCTGTCACACCTCCGCGGATGACCTTTCTGTGAGAACATAACTTGGCATTTTTTCATACTTTTACAATCATAGAATTGGAGCTAACAATCTCCCCCTAAGTATGGAAAAATGAACTTTACAAACCAAAAGAAAAATATGTTCTATTAGAGAAAAGATGAAATTACATGAAATTAAACTAATTACACAAAAAGGCTATTCTATTGTGTATGGGATGTCATTAACTGGGTTGAGTGAATCATTCCTCAGAGTCTCTTAGAATTGCAGAATCAGCCTTCTAAAATTCACTTGGATTGTGATGCTTTGCTCAATCCCTCCAATTTCTTCTCTTTTCATTCTCCCATCCTATAGCTCTTTCATGAAAGATCCATGAATTTTGAATAGTGTGGCATTTGAGTACTTCTATGCCTCCATGGGATCATAGAACTTCATAGTCCCATTTTCATCTAGGTAGGTATAGCCTTGCTGAGATAAGTTGATGATTCAGTTGGGAGGAGAATCATTGATCAAGGAAGGGCAGATCATTGGCGCTGTGGATCTGAAGGTACTTTGCCTAAGATATAGAGCCACATGAAAGTCATTTTGACTTGTGTGCATGATGTGAGCTCTCATTACTTCTGTGACCCTTCTGCGGGAAGACGCATATGTCATCTTATTCTTTAGAAACATGTTTAGAAGACCATGGAGGAAGGAAAGATCGTAGGGATTCAGGTTGTGGAGATCAGCATCGGTAAAGATGTACTCTACATCGTCCTCTCTGATGACAGAGTACTCTATATAGCAATGTGGCTTCTTACAGAAAGTGCAAGGACAGATTCGTTTTAGACTCTTGATGGCTCTGTTGGAGGAAACCATGTCATCTTTCTTGGTCTTTAGCATCAACCTGTAATTTTCATCTGCATTAAGATCCACTATCTGAGAGATATTTTTTTGAACTCTTCCTCCGCTAGCGTACCACCCCTCCCTGTAATGGCACAAAATCTCCAAGGTTGTCAAAAGTACTCGTGGAGGATTCTAGGATCACAAAGGGTCTAGTGAAAGGTCCTTTTCCAGCTTTGGGCTGTTGGGGAGGAGGATGACTGGATCTGATCTTTGCAGTTACCATAGACTCCTTCATGGATCAGAGAAGATCAACATCCATATCTTTGTCTGAGCTAGATCCTAGCAGAGGGGCTTTGGCTATCCCTTTCCCTTTATTCTTCTTCTTTTTCGCCTTATCACCGGAGGACTTCTTCTTGGAGAAGAGTTCACTAGCAGATTCCATAAATTTGAGTGGTGTCTTTGTGGTTTTCTTCTTCCAGATGCCTTGGGAGGTTCTATAGGTTTTCACGTTGGCGCTTCGGGCTGAACAGTCTGTACATGAGCTTGATGAGATGAAGGCCCTTTGTCTTTGTTCTTCCCCTCATGGTCATCAGGGTCATTACCTTCCTGAGGGTCTTGCGGAAGATCACCCTTTGTAGAGCATGTATTATGAGATAGCTGCAAAATGTTATCCAGAATACCTTGAACATTGTCTTCTAGGAACTTTATCAATTCCTCAGCTGAGAGGACCGATGCATTAACATTCAAATGCGAGTGATCGGATATCACGTGCATATTTACTCAGAGAACTTCTAAAGGGAACGCCTTCTGCAACTATACTGGAAGGCATCTGTCAGATATGGGAAGCCGTGCCTCTATGGGATATGCGAAAATCACGAGTAATGTCTTCATTCTGCTACCGGACAGTGTTTGCCAGAGCCTCTACCATTGCTATGATCTCCCTCTTGTAGCCAACTAATTTAGACTTCCTTGAGAAGATATGGAGGCTTGAGCCATGATGATGGCAGAGTTCACCATCTTCTTGATCTCAGAATGGAAGGCAGAGTAATCCGCGTATCCAGTAGAGAGAAGATCAGTGACAACAGTTCGACTGGCAGAGAGAAGATCATCTTTAAACTTCTTTAAAGTCTCTGTAGGAGGAACGATGGATGAGAGAGTTTGAGACAGATCCTCGTTGGTGATAGCCTGAGACAGATCCTCTTTGCTCAGAAGGTCATCCTCTAGATCAAGAGTATTTTGAGGCATAGACCATGAGTGGGAGACAACAGGTTCGAAGAGACTCAACCTTGAGGATTGAGCTTGATGTCTACCGAAGATTTCACCACTATCTACTCTCTGTAGTGTATTTTCCTCACCTTCTATCACACCCTTACCAGCCACTTCTCGCTCCTCCTCAACACCCTCTATCTTATGAAAAGGTACATTGTCACTTATTTTGGCACCTATACGTGGAGGGGTTTTAGGGACCGGCTACGGCCTCTTGTGTCCACGTTTGTACGCTTTCCTACTCTCTTTGTCAAGGTGTTGCAGCATTGTTGATCCAGCTCCTCTATGACCTGATGAAATACCAATGATCCTATCTCTCGTAACTAAAAACACTTAGCAAAGTATAGATGCTTTGGAAATTACAGCGAGTCTGTTGGCTGACTGTTTCACCCTTCAAAGCATTCACTCACATAAAGCATCAGCGATTGCTTGTCTCCCTGATTCCGTTCAGCAACAGCAAGAGTTGATAACAGCTAAGTATTCTTTGAAGACAACTAGTCATGTCACTAAGAAACCATCAGCGCCATCTATTGATGCAAGCTGTTGATAGAGTCAGCGATGCTCATGATCTGAAGTTGAAATCAGTGACAACGAGATGACTAACCTAACATGACGTTCTTCTGATAACAAGTCACAGCGACTCCCTGATCCTTCTCAAGGATCAGCGACTTTAAGGCTGATTAGTGACTTGCTCTCCAAGAATTCCATATTTGTCTTCTTGTCCTATATGCATAAAAAGGATTTGATTACCTTTCTGACAATAGTACAAAAGGGATGTCTCTTTATTGTTCCCTCTGTACGTATCACCCATAAGGCAACTATTCACTATAAGCCATGACCCTACTATGCATGGACATTACTCTATAGTAGAATAGTACAACAGAACCAATCATTGCACAACACGTGTAAAGATGGGTATGTCATGCATTTAATGCATGGGGTATAAATATGAACAATGGGTTGTTCTTCAAACCACCTTGGTCCATTTATTCTTATACCCCAAGTCCTTTCATCCTTCTATGTCTTCTAAGTTCTTTCTCTCTAAATTCTATACTTGCTTTGTGCATAAGCAAAGACTAGGTGTCTCAAATTAAGATTGTTTAGATCTTGACATAGTCTTGATCTTCTTCAACAAACAATCTAGTTTATTCTATACAAGACTTCATAGAAGTCATAGATTAAATTAAAAAGAAGAAACTGTGTTGATTGTATTCAACCCCCTCCCATTCTACAATACAATTTACTATAAACTTACTTATTGGCCATCCCATAGGGACCAACAAGTGGTATCAGAGCAGTTGGAAATCTCTTTTAACCGTTCACAAAAGAAAAATATTTTCTAAATCCACAAATGGCCACTAATCCCAACGACACCTATTTTGATTCTGGTTCCTTGGCAAAGCCACAAGATTCAACATTGATAACTTCCCTCTCTGGAAGTCCAGAATGGAACTCTTCCTTTCTGGTTCTGATCCTCAAATCCCCTATTTTCTAGAACATGGACCATATGTTCCCACTTATATAATTCCTTCCGTTGCTGCAACTACTTCCTCTGCTGATGCTCCTGAGAGAAGCTTTGTCAAACAAGTGTCCCACTCGACTGATGAAGACATGCGTTTGGTGAATGTTCACACCAAAGCAAGATCTCTGATAGCAATGTCACCTCCTGATGAAGTTTTCCATTCCATCAGCAAACTGAAAACTGCTAAAGAGATGTGGGACACCAAAGCAAGATCGCTGATGCTCTCATTGAATTAAGGAAGATCCACCTTATACGCCAGTATGAGAAGTTCATCGCTGTTAAAGGTGAAACATTTTCTCAAACTCATCAGAGGTTTAATTGCCTCTTGATTGATCTGAAAACCTATGATGTTGCTTATTCTAACTCACAGGTTGTTAGCAAGTTCATGGATGCTCTTCCTGAGTATTGGGAAACCTACACCATGTGTCTTAAAATGTCTAAAGACATAAAGACTATGACTCTCAGGGAGTTGTATGGTATGATGCTCAATCATGAGCAGACCAAGACATTAAAGTAAAATCTTATAATAGATATCAAGGACTTGAAAAACAACTCCCTTGCCTTTAATCACTGACACTGCTCAACCCTCTCAATCCCTATCTCAACATTGACAATCACAGAGATAGAGGACTCTCACTCTGACCCTGTCTCTGATAATGAGACAGAGTTCAATGAATCTCTTGATCTTCTCTCTAAACACTTCAAGAAATTTGGCCGTAAAGGAAATTTTCGAAAGACCAAACCTCTTTCTATTGCTAACAAGCTTGAAACACCTTCTAGTGATAAGGCAACCTCTACCTAGTTTCGGTGTCAGGGCAAAGGTCAATTTGCCACTGACTACAGGTACAAGAAGAACCAGTTCGCTAATACCTCTACACCAGCTTCCAAGGATGGCAAGTAAAAGAAGCTGAAGACAAAATATCGCAAACTGAAGTTCCAGCGAAAAGGCAAAGGCCTGATCGCTGAAGGAAGAGGCTGGGATGAGTCTTTTGAAGAATTTTTTGACCAAGAAGACACCAGCGAGGTCACATGTCTTATGCCCATCATCGAAGAACCCGACTATGTCCTCGTGGCACAGCTTAAAGACATCTCTGAAGAAGAAGTCCCTATGACAACTTCATCAACCTCTGTTCTTCCTTTAGTTCAGGTAACTACTCCTTCTCCTTCACATACCATGACTGCGATGGATGCTCTAACCATCCATCATTACAATGCCTTAAATGGTAAAAGCTCTACTGAAAAGGTCAATCTTGACCTTAAGTCTGAGCTCAAAGAGTGTCATGAGAAACTCAAAGAGCTCGTTGTTTTTGAGACCAACTATAAAGACCAAGTACATGCAAACCAAGTTCTTTGCATCGAAAGGGAACTGGCCATCGCTAAAAGAGAAAAGGCTCTCGCTGAGCTAAACTCTGAGAAGGTTACTGTCAAAAGTTGGGCTGATGCCTCTGAAAAGGTTGATGAAATTATTTCCTCTCAGCGAAACCCTTAAAATAGAACCGGCCTAGGTTTTGTCAAAGGTAAACAACAAGCAAATGCCAAGCCTGATAAATCAAAATTAAAATTCAGCATGTTTGTATCCACCTTCTCTGATCCTGACTCTCAGAGTTCTTCTTCTTCTAAAGATGTCGCTACTACCTCTACTTAGCCTCCTAAGAACCCCAAAGGTAAAAACCTTCCTAACCATCCATCCAAATCTATCAAAACACACCAAAAGTCTCCTAAAGTCTTAGGTGTTGGTCCTTCTGGATCATGGTCTAAGAAATATGTTCAAAGCCCTGTTTCCAGAATTAAGATTGATTTGAAGACTAATCCAAAGGAGAAGACTTAAATTCCTCCTTAGACTAAAGACATAGGTATTCTTGGACCAGGACCCGCTCATCTTAAGTTCAAAACTCCTAAGGGTCCCTTCAAGAATAAGACCTATAGAAACTGCTATCACTGTGGCCAAAATGACAATATTTCTAGTAACTGTCCTCATGTTACCAAACCTGAAAAATCAGCTAAGGTAAAGAAAGATCATAAGGCTACTAAAACAGGAAAGAAACCTTTAGTCGCTAAATCTACCATCATCCCTGATCCTGTCAAAACTGAAACTTTAGAAATGACAGATGTTGTTGCTACTCCTTCTATTTCTATGATAGTCATTGAGGTTGCTGAATCTTCAGTTACCTATATCCCTGACGTTTCTTCATTCGCTGACCCTTCTGGACCCAACTTCATGTGGGTTCCAAAGACAACTTAACTCTTCCTTCTTGTTTCGGGAAAAGGGCATCTGGTACCTTGACAGTTGATGCTCTAAACACATGACTGAAAACAAACATGTTCTTGTTGATTACAAAGAAGAAGCTGGCCCTTCAATCAAATTTGGTGGTGAAGGAAGAGGTATCACTAAAGGATATGACCTTAACCGACGGTAAAACTACCTTCAGAAGGGTATCATATGTTGAAGGACTAACTCAAAACCTATTGAGCATTAGTCAGCTTTGTGATAAAGATCACACGGTCTCTTTCTCAAAGAAGGGATGCAAGGTGAAGAACAGGCACAAGAAAATCATTCTCAAAGGACAAAGATCACATGATGTCTACAACATCAACATGGATACGTCCACTGAAAATATGTGGTTCATGTCCAGGGCCTCCTCAGATATCAACTGGCTCTGGCACAAATGTCTCTCCCACCTAAACTTCAAGACTATCAACCAACTCTCCATCAGCAAGCTGGTGGAAGGACTTCCTGAAAAGAGCTTTGCTAAAGAATCTCTTTGTGGTGATTGCGAAAAGGGAAATCAGACTAGAGCAACATTCAAATCAAAGCAAGTCTGTACGATCAACTCTCCACTTCAACTATTGCACATGGACATCTTTGGACCTGTCAATATCCAATATTTGGGTGGAAAGCGCTTCACTTTGGTGATTGTGGATGATTACTCAAGGTACACTTCGGTTTTCTTCCTCAGAGCCAAAAGTGACACTCCTCAAGAGATCATTTCCTTCATTCTTTGAATGGAGAAGTTCAATCAGATCGCTGTTCGTTCTTTAAGAAGTGATCATGGCACTGAATTCAAAAACAATGTTTTAGATCAATTTCTCATCAGCAAGAGAATCTCTCAAAACTTCTCTTCCGTTCGCACTCCTCAGCAAAATGGAGTCGCTGAACGAAGAAATCGCACGCTGATTGAAGCTGCAAGATCCATGCTGATTGAAGCCCGTTGTTTGTCCCTAAATAGTAATGAGAACAAGATGGAATAGAAATCAAGCTAAAATGATGAACACACTTAAGATCTTTGAATGCTTCAATGGTTGAAATGATATTGATAATGAAAAGTTACCCCAAAGAGATAATGAAAGCATTAACAAAAACCTTAAACCTCTCATTCTATATATAGCAATGAGAGAGAATTACGAAGTTTCATAAAAGGCCCCCGAAGTTTAAGACTTCTAAACAGGGGAATACAACCAAGCTAATGTTCAAATGAAAGGAAATTAAACAACTGAAAGCATTAAAGGATAATCTTCTGACTCTTCACAACACTGAAGGTCTAACAATCTCCCCCTTTGGGAAGAAGTCAGAAGGGTGGTGGCAGCTTTAACGCAGGTTCCCACTTCGCCAGCTGTAGGAACTCCTCCCAGTCTCCAATCATCCGAGCTCGCATCTTCATTACGGCTTCCACTCGTCGGTACGTTAGTCTCTCATGCTGCTTCTCCTCAATTAGCCTCATCCCCTCCAAGATCTTTGACTGCCCATCGTTGTGCTTTGTTGGAGGGATCTGGTCAGTCAATACCTTGCTCTTGAGCCCTTTGTATACTTAGAGCAGGGTGCCGTCACAAAACTGGGCAAGCTCACTGAAGCGCATGAACTTGCGCTCTTTCTTCTTTCGGGTCAAGTAGACGACCCCATGCTGAGGAACTCTGGATGGAAGGTAGAGAGAGTTAGATATGATTGCGGACACTTGACGGTTCGGACGCAGCAGGTTGACCTTGGGCTGGCGGCTCTCAATGCTAACTGATAGTCCATCACACGCGCAAGTGTGATTGTGTGACGGACATACTTCTTCAATACCTCTAGGCCGTCGGGATAGTACTTGGGGCGGAGGATTGGCCCTTGCAAGTACTTGATGAGAGCAAGGAGGTCTTCGAGATGAATCCGGTCTAGGTCAGCTTCGGACGTCCAGTCTTGCATCTCTCCAGCGGGCACGCCAGTTCCATACATTCGGACGTCGAATTCGAGGAAGAGTTGGTGCCCATGCTTGTAAGGGCGCACCGCGGTTACCTTCGTGAATCGACGTCGAATTCGTTGCTTTCCATGAGTTGACCAGTTGCATACCCTCTGGTGGACGTACACTGTTCGCCTTCTGAGCTTCTTGAAGTGAGAGATCCCGAAGTACACCTTTCGGGACCAGATGTGGAGCTTTTCCTGCTGATAAATCCTCGAGAAGGTTTCCTCGAGAAATGGTCAAAAGATGACCGAATGGTTCCAGTTGAGCTGGATGACTGATGAAGCTGGAGAACCAGGAGCGGAGGTGGTGATCGTGTGTGGCGCATCTGAAGTGGGAAAGTCGACCGAAGAGAGGAAAATGTTGTAGTCGTTGTCCCTTGCAATTTCATCCCCTTTCTTGTAAACCCGTAAGCTCTGAGCAAGCAACCTCAAGATCTTCCGAGCTTCCTCCGGAATCTGTAGCTCGTTCGGATCCGTTGGCGCCGACTCTAGGGGGACAATGTCGACATCAACCGTCGTCTTCTCATGAGGAAACTGAATTACCTCATCTAGTGGGATTGACTCGTAGTGCCAACCCTCAACATCAAGAGTCTCCGTATCTGAATCTTCATACGGAAAGGTGGCGGCAGACTCTGATGGGGCACTTGTTGGAGTGGTGGTTGAAGCTGGAGCAGAGGAGGAACCGGAACCGGAGGCTGGAGGGAAGTCGATGCGAAGCCTTTTGGAAGCTTGCACCTCCCCCGCATGAGGACTCGGAGCCGAGTTGTCAGCGTCATCATGCCTCCTTTTGGAAGGCTGAGCCTGAGATCGACACGCAGCCTCTAGTTCCCCAATGCGCCGTTGGAGCATCTCTATCTGTGCATCTCTCTCTCGGAGCTGGGCGGAGAGACGATCATTCTGTGTAGTGTAGGAAGAGATCATGATGGCATGCTCCGCCTCTGTGACACACCCAGGAATGTCGGGTAAGTTTCCCGAGGACAGAGGAGCGAGACGGAAGACATCTTCGGACTGGCAGGGAGTCGGGGCTTCGGTTAACGGGGCATCCTCCACATGTTTGCCCTTTTACTTGCGCTTGATCTCGTAGAGCTCCCGATCCCGGTCTTCTTGTTGCTTCCGGGATGCCTCTAAGTCTTCTCTTCTCTTTCGCTCTGTCTCGGCCAAGGCACGCTCCAACGCCTCGACCCTCAAATCCCTGGCCGCATTGGCCTCCTCCATGCTCTGAATTCGTGATTGGACGACTTTAAGGATGCCGTCCGAATCCGTCGGACCTAGAAGTCACGGTGTTACTTGGGTGGTTTTAGGGATTCCACCCGAATCCGTCAGATCTGAATGTCTCGGTGTTATGTGAGCATCTTTAGAGACTTTGCTCGAGTCTGTCGGACCCGGTCCCAGTGGTACAACATCAGTGCTTCGTGAGCTCCGGTTGACGAGAAGAGACATAAGGAGGTACTCTCTCGGCCTATTTGCACCGCTGTCGTTATGTTGACCGTGCCAGGACTTCCGGAGGATCCTCGAAGGGCGTCTTCGGACGCACCTACTACCTCCGTTCTGGCAGAGTCCCTTGGGATCTCTGCTTGAGTAGCCCACGATCGTGTCCTAAAGATAGAAGGGATCACATAAGTCCCGGGAAATGGCTCTATGACTCGATGTGCACTCAAGGAAGTCGAGAGGTGGGGCAAGGCCTCTCTTAGCTCAACACCGGCAGACTCCAAGTGAGTGGCCGGTGGAAGTTGTGCTATTTCCCTGTGAGAAACTGAAATGACCATCTGTTGAGAGATGGTCGAGTGGCTGGCGGGGGTGTGCAAATGCGCTAGTTGGCTGCTAGCGTCTTGACTAGACACCATAAGGTGCCCGGTCTCATTGTAGGTTGCCTTTGTGTGGGATGGACTCGGGTTAAGGGGGACAACCAGATCTAAACTCCTATGCGGCTCTTCTTCTTCGACCGCCTCCTGGATTTGAGCCCAGGGCTCAACTAATCGGACCTCTTCGTCTTCGGTCTCTTTTTCCAGACCCTCTCTTACACCCTCATCACCATTGCCTTCACCCCAACCAGTCTGTACAGCTTCATCACCTTCTTCTTCTTGACCAACGGTTCGGTCATCTGAAAGCAGATCTCCACCAAGGTTGAGATCGTCCGATAGTCTATCATCGTTGAATGAGGAAGTAGCCTCGTCATCATCAATCTGTTGGGTCTTCCTGCCTTTTGCTTGTACGGACTCCATAAACTCTTTGTCAGAGCCGTAATCGACTTGCTCAGATTCGGTTGCCTCGTCATCGTCCTCACGACGGTCGGAGTCATCACCGGAGGGATCGCCAGAAGGTTCGCCCGCTTGTTGAGGAGCTGCGTCCGCATGAGGTGGCGAGGGGAAGTGTGCTTGTTCTTGTGGGGAAGCTTCCACTTCCTTACCCACTTGCTCGGTTTGTTGTGGCGGTGACGACATGTGGTGTATCATCTGATGACGAGTGCACGGGGGATTGCTGGAGTATCCCGGTGTATTGCTTGACTCGGTAGCCCAGCAGGGTGTCACGATCGGTGGTGACATGTGTGGATTCCTCAACGTATGTTCTCGTGCGGGCCCGACGAGCTCGGGTCTTGACGGCCCTTTGATAAGCTTCGGCTCCTACAATGTGTGGAATGGCGGACATCCGTACAATCCTACCCGCTTCACCCCTGATGTCTATGCTCATCACGCCCGAAACAGAAGCTCCCCCACTGGAGCTTTGGCCCGCCGTGCCAGTGGCACGACTTCTAGGAGGGACGGGTCGCGCGTCCGAGGTAGGGCTCCTCGGTTCTGAGGAGTCCGTGGATGCGGCTTCTAATCCTATAGACACACGGTATAATCCTACACTCAATGCCCTACGGTCCGCCATGTCCAACACATTCTCTGGAATCGGCATCTCCACTTGGCCAGGCCTCAGAGTTCTCTTGTTCATCCTGCCGATCTGCTTGCTCTGGAAGCGAGGGTGGCCAGATCTGCGTCGGACCGTCGGATGGTGATCCATATGATCTTGGATCATAATGCTGAAAAATCTCATCACGGGATGGATGAGTGACGGTTCCTCGTAGGGCCTACCACGACGTCGTTGATGATATCCAGCCAGAGTTGTTGTGCGACGTCCATTTTCCTTCCATAGGCGACAGAGTGAATAACGTGCCAGATGTGGGTGGATGCCCGGTCCACACCGTGAGTCTTCGATGAAAGAGTTCGGTTCAGTATGTTGAAGATCGTGAACCAGATAGGGGGCAGCATCCCTTGAGTGATGTGAGAGATCCCGTTGAGCCTCTGATTTGTGTTGGCATGGACCCCGATAGCGAGAATCTCGCTGAAGAGCTCGGTTCCAGATACTAAAGGCTTGAACGGGGCCTCGGGAGTGGCGGCAGGTAAGTGAAGGATTCTCCTGAGGTCTTCCAAAGTGATCGTCATCTCAATGTGATCGACGCGTCCCACGAGGGTCAGTACGTCATCTCTAGTTTCTACTCGTGATATCTTCCAGAACTGCTGAAGGTACAGCAGGGGCATATCGACAGTGGTCTGCATTGCGAACGCCAGGGGATGCACTTTGAGGATTTCCAGCACAACTTCGTCTTGAACAACGAAATTTGTCAGATCGACGTATTCGTTGTTCTGAATGATCGGGCTAAGATCATCCCGAGAGATAAGCGCACGATCAGCAGCGTTGTTGATCGGCGAGGACGGTGAGTTTTGTTGACAAGCCATTTCTGTTAAGACAAAACGAATAATAGTGTTAGTAGATGCCCTGAAAAATGCTAAGTGTTGAATGTTGGGTTTTCGTGGGTATCCTCTGATCAAACTGACTCGAGGATTAACTTAGATCTAACGAACCTCACTGGTTTGATAAATCTCATAGGTTTAAAATCAAACTGATAAAACCTAAGTGATCAGAAACACACTGTTTCGATCCTATCATGCAGAAGCGATAAAAGCTAAAACCCTTAATAGCCTATTGATCTTTTAATCGTTTTAATCTTAATGATTTGGATTCAGATCAGTTTACCTAGATTGCTTGAGATTTAATCCACCGGTGATTGACCAACGAACGTTCTTCTAGTTGAACCGAATGAAACCCGGAAACGCAAAACTGGAATCCGAATGAGGGGGGGAGGTCGGCGCCGGTTAGGAGAGAGAGAGGAGGAGAGAAACTGATTTGTGTTTTTCTGAAAAGCATAATTATTCCCTAACCCATAAGCCTTTATTTATATGGGAAGAAAGCACAGTCTGAAAGGAATTCAGTTTCCATATTATAATTATCTCAAATCCTTTCCTTTTATTAACTGGAAAAGAATATGATAATTATAAATATATATATTTATCTAATATATATATATATATCACTTTATTAATTAATTATTGTATATTTATTTTATCAAATAAATATACAATCTCCTAATTAATTAATAACCCTCCAACTTTGGTAATTCTTACTGAAATTACCCAGTTGATTTATAATACACTATTATAAATCCTAATTCTCCATTTCTGGGTTTCATCTAACTTGTTCGACTTATAGGTCCTCACAGGTGTGACCCTCAAGTGTCTTGTAACATTGGGTGTATAATTACTTGGTTTGTCAACTCTGCACACAATCCCTAACAGACTCCCACTTGTGCAAGTTGGCAATACCGCCTTGATTATACGGACCTAAGGAGGCCCCTAGACAGGCACTTAGGCTGACCAGGTTACAAGAACTCTTATACCCAGACTGGTGATATAAATGTTCCATAAGGAAATAGTATCTATGAAACTACTGTTTCATTGATTGGGTATATCTTGGCTTTTCCCTTTGCATCGCGATATTTCATCTGTGAGTATGAGCTTGGAAAGTGTCAACTCTAAATACTCAAGATTCTGTTTTCTTGATTATCTGACTTTTACTGATAGGTAAACGACAAAGAACTAATCAGTTCGTTTGGGCATGGCCATGCACTTCATCAGTATGCTTAGTCAGTCAAGATGGGCCCAGAAATATCTCTCTTCTGAGAAGAGGTGCAAATCCCATCTTGCATATCTGCCTTTAACACCACGGCTTCCGCTGAATCTAGTTAGACCCTTTATAGCCACCCTGTTACGGCATAGAGGTTGAGTGCACTAAGAATTCAGTAGTCCTCATGATATTAAATCAGATACCTCAGGTGATAGGGACAACCACTGTGAGATTTACTTATGACTTACTCCAAGAAGCAATCTCAACCGCGGATCACGTCCGATATTTGCTACTCTATCAAATATCTGTGCAACTTTTAGTATACAATACTTGTAGCTGTTATTTAGCAACTGATAATAACTACCTAAAAGTTCACAATGACTTTAACTCCTTATCATGCTCCCACAATGATAAGTTGTCACGGACAGATTTTGAATGAAAAATCGGAGACTGATTTCATTCCTGGATATATTAAAACATGCAAAATGTGAAAGTAATAAAGAAATCAATTTTGTATAGTCCACATTACACGCTGTAATGATAACAAAATCAAATATCTTTTCTTTAATAACTTTCATAACATCTATTTAACGTTTGTTAGATACTGGTCTAAAATGAAGTATCACCTATCTTCAGTTTAAACCCTTTGATTAAAGTTTACCAATCTAATCAAAGTGATAACCAAACAATACAAGTCGATCTACTTGTATCTGCTATTTATTGTTTTTGCAAACACCTTTTAAAACAATAACTAGACTTTTGTCATATTCCTTGAACTAGGAGACCTGGACTAACTTCCAGTTCCCGAATATGTGAGACTGCAACTTTCCTTAGCTGCTGTGTAGATGAATGATTTCTTCCTGAAATCAGATTCCATTTGCAATGTTGGCAAATCTACTGGAATCTTATATTTTAATCCAACACTTTAATTATTGATTCTAAAGTCAGTCACGACCTTTGTTTCATGGATCTTGAAACTTTTATCCTTTTGACTAAAGGGTAAATTGTATCTTACGAATTCTTATCCTACCTGGATTTATGAATTCCGAGATACTTCAATAATTGTATCTTTTATTCTTTTATCTCAGACTAGATAGAGAATAAATTGGGCTCCCACTTACTTATATAAAAACTAGCTATTACTCAAAATTTACTATTGACTCAGTCAAAACTTTGATTAGTCAATTCTAATTTTAAGTAATGAACTTTGAGAATTTCCTTTTATGAAACTTAACTGGATTTTGGTCAAATCCTAATTCCAGATCTTGGAATCTTTCTAGTTTCATAAATACTGTTATTAACGTCATCTGGGTTAATATCCTAAATTCTCTTTTTAGAACATTTGAATAATAAAACTTGATCAAACTTGATTAGTTAATTCTGAGAATTTCTTTTATAAAACTTAACTGGATTTGGTCAAATCCTAATTCCAGAACTTGGAATCTTTCTAGTTTTATAAATACTGTTATTAACGCTATCTGAGTTAATATCTTAAATTCTCCCTTTTAAAATTCGATCACAAAACAATTATTCATAAATGTCTTATTCTTAAAACACATTCTTATAGAATTTCTTGTGTTTTGTTAGTTTTTATATAAATTACTTCAAATTAATAGATTTTATTGAAGTAACTATAACAGGCAACAACTAGGATCATATGTATTTAAGAATACTAAGCACAATCAGATATGTCAAGACAACAATTTTGAAAATAAAACCATAAAATTATAAATCCAAAATATAATCATCCCAAAACTGTTTAAAACATAAATCCAAAAATAACTGTTTTAAAACCATAAATTCAAAATGTCTTGACTTATATCGAAATTAACTTGTACTTAAGATCCTCAGCAACCTCTGGGCACTTCACTTCATTTCTGACCTCCTGCAATAATCATTTGCTCTAGGTATCAGTATACTTGTAAACCAACAAGTAAGAAGTGACAAGTTAAAGCAATCATAAATTTTCTGAGGTTTACATACCTGCTTCATGACGCTTAGGGCAGTTTTGCCTCCAGTGACCGATCTCATTGCATATGAAGCAGCGGTTCTCGGTCCTAGCTTTATTTGGCTTAACCTTCTTGCCCTTGCCCTTGCCTTTCTTGGTTGCACTCTGGATGGCCTGGACTGGTCCTTTTCCCTTACTGGTGCTAGCATGCCCATTCTTCTTTTTCACCCCTCCGTCTTTCACCATCAAGACATCCTTGGTCTTGTTCTTGTTCCCCATATTTAGTTCAGCTGTCTTAAGCATGGAGTGCAATTCTGCTATTGTTTTCTCCATGTTATTCATATTGTAATTGACTACAAAGGGCCTGTAGTCTTCTGACAGTGAATTGAGTATGGTGTCTGTTGCCAGCTGCAACGGAACAGGATGACCTAGCCTCTCCAGATGATCTAAGTGCCGTTTCATTTTCATGACATGGTCACTTACTGATGTCCCTTTTACCATCTTGCACTCATTAAATGCTTTGGTGGCATCGTAGCGTTCTGTACGAGCCCAGGTCTGGAACATGTCCCTCAGCTGGCGGATCATGTCATAAGCATTTGTATTTATGAGCCCTGCTTGCAGATCTGGGCTCATTGTTGCGAGCATGAGACAGGCAACATCCAGTAGATCATCGGAGTGCTTCTTGTGGGCATTCCTAGCAGCAGCCGGAGCATTTGCTGGAGGTGCCTCCCCAAGAGGCTCTTCAAGAACATACCATTTTCTCTCATGTCTGAGCACAATCATCAGATTGCGCTCCCAGTCGAGAAAGTTAGAGCCGGTCAGTGTATCCTTCTCTAGGATAGATCGGAGGGAAAGATTGTTAGTGCTGGTAACAGTGCTTGCCATCTATACAAAATAAAATTTTTGGTCTTTAGCAACTGTAAATAGATTAAATTTCCAATAATTATCAATAAACCCTTAAATGATCAAATTATTGGACTAGGATCCTTATTTCATACGTCCTGATGTGCGTAATGTTCTTGCTCCACCAGACCCGTATTTATTTCGGTAGGTAAGGACTTTTTCCATACAATTGGATTTCATTATAGATCTATCAAAACCTATTTTATGCTAAGTTGAGTTAAATAAGTTGCGTAAAGGCATTATAATAGGATATCGGTAAGGACATGACTAGATGATGACCGTTGAATTAAGACTTACGTCAATTATGTATGATATAGGGCACTAGTCGACTTGGACTTGGGGATACGCACACTGTCGCTTGTCCAAACGCTAAGCTACTCAAGGTGAAAATTCACGGCCCCTATGTTACTGTTTTTAATGATATTGGGGTGAAAAGCATGTTGTTGATGAAATGTTATGAAATATGCTTTCGAGCAAAAGTTATGCAAATTGTGATATAAACATTTCTTTCGAGCAAGTGATTATGCAAATAATCATATGTATTGAGTAAAATTCCCCTTATAATATACACTACTATTAACTGGTTAGGAGCCTATGACTTAGTGGATAGCGCTATTTGGTAAAGAGACCCACCCTACTGACTGACGAGTAGAGGGTGCACTATTTCAGAATTAACGACTACCGTTGAGGTAGTCGTTGGAAAACGGTCTACACATGTGGATTAGATTCCACCTCTGAGGTAGTTCATTTAGAGCGTTATATCTTACGTGGTGTGCGACCGCCTATGAGATATATTGTTGGGGTGAAACGGTTTGTAGTGGCTCAATCTTACATATCATATGCATAAATGAGATTTTAGACGTTTATGGTCGTCCAAAGATTCTATTTTTATGATAAAAGACTGCATACAAAACCTTTTGTGCATATAAAACCTGTGAACTCACCAACTCTCGTAGTTGACTCTTGTTTTAACATGCTTTTCAGGAAATCAGAAGGTGATTGAAAAAGCTTAATTTTGAGCGTTTGTAGACATCAACTAAGACTTCGTACTTTATTTTGCTATGTTTGTATTTATTAAACTCTGGTTGGTTGTAATACGATTGTAAACTTTATATATTTTGAAATGAATGATTGATGGTATTTATCTCCTATCGCCATGAAATCTGAACTGTCGCACCTCGCGATTCCTCTTTAGCGGGGTGTTACAAATTTGGTATCAGAGCCATACGTTATAGAGAACATCGGGTTTTCATAAAAACCAAGTACTATAACCAACCTTTTTTCTAAGATAAGTTAAAACTTTTAATTATAGATTTCGAATTATAGGAGAATTCAAATACTATATGATTAGGATAGGTGCTATTCTGATATATCATAGATAGGCGGAGCCTGATCACCTATGCCTAGCTATGATATAAGTAGGATAGGACTTATGAACTAATCGTACTGTTAGAGAATAAAATTTGGAACTTTCTAGAAATTTCCTGAAAAACGTAAATTGTGTGAGTTTGCATATGAAATGTACAAAATTTTCAAAAGTGTTTTCCGTGTATTGATTAAATTCTTTTATCGCAGCTAATATGTCTCAGGAGACTGACCCATCTGAGTACCAGTCCCACGGATCCCCTGAGCACCCTAGGAGTGAGAATGGTGCTCCCCGATCCCGTACCGCTGTCCAGGAGCGCGACCCTTATAGTGATAGTGACGCTGACTCCCACCGGATTCCCTCTCGACCCATCCCTGCGACCCGAACCGGACTAAGGGTTCGTACCACCGCTCGGAAGAGCGTGCCCATGCCTACTCGGATGACCTTCCGCATCCCAACTGGGGATGGGGCAGGACCATCTCGGGTTAGAGGCCAGGGGGGATCGTCGTCGTCGTCATCGTCGTCGTCGTCGTCTCCACCGCCTTACAGACCATCATCACCGGTAGCCCCAATTCCACGACCACCGCCCGTCGCTAGGCCACCACCGGTAGCCCCAGTTCCTAGACCACCGCCGATAGCTCGAACCCCTATCTTGTGCCTAAGGGGAATGACTCCAACCGAGCGCCAGGAGGTCGCGCGTTTAGCCCGAGGCCAGGGTATACATGAGCATATGATTGATCACCACGAGCACATGATCGATTCTCTTATCAACATAGCCGTAGCTGATAGTCAGCAGTTGACCAGGGTTGTAGCTCTCCTTAGCCACACGATGGCCTCGCTCAGTCACCTGTACACCATTGTGTATATGGTGATTGCTCTGGCTATGATCCTGATGTCCTGGACTGTTTGGGGGGCTAGATTTTAGGAGGTGGGATCTTTTGGTAGACCTTTTGGTGATGGAACTTTTGGATTGTTATTTTGGGGCATGATGCCTAGTTACCGAACAATTTCTGGTTATTCTTGGATGACTGTAAAACTATTATTATCTTTTGGGTTATTTTGTTTAGACGATGGTATGAATGCTATGACTTTATGCTTTAGATGAATTTCATGTTATGTTTGCATATTATGCTTATAATTGGGATGTTTGATTATTATGCAACTAATGTTCTCGTTGAATTGTATGATAGTTTGTTAACTTGTGAAAATACCATGGTTAGAATAAGTAGTGTAGTTCATAAGTTACAAAAACATAGACTTTAGTAGCTCGTCACTAAATGCCTTTGTTATTGTTATGTCTTAGAAACATGCCTCCAAGAAGGGAAGATCCGGAACTTGCAAGGCTCGTTTCGGAGCAAGTATTAGCCTCTCTTCCTAACATAGTTAGTCAAGTGGCAGCCGGACTCAATGTTAATCAAAACCACAACCAAGAGCATAGAGAAAGGGAGTGTACATACAAATCCTTTCGAAGATGCAATCCTAAGGAATTCCACGGGACTGAAGGAGCAGTTGGACTACTAACCTGGATAGAAGGCATGGAATCCGTCCTCCACATCAACAAATATACGGAGGGAAACAAGGTAGAATACGCTGCCTGCTTGTTACAAGGACGAGCTCTAACATGGTGGAACACTCAAGTTCAAACCCGCGGACGTGATGCAACTGGTCAAATATCATGGGAAGATTTCAAGAAGATGCTTAAGGAAGAATTTTGTCCGCAAAGCGAAATACAGAAGTTGGAAGCTGAGTTATGGCACCACGAGATGAAAGGAAGCGACGTCACCACCTACACTACCTGGTTCCACGAATTGGCCAAGCTGGTACCGCACCTTGTGACACCGGAGCAGAATAGAGTGGATCGTTATGTCTGGGGATTATCTCCAGTAATCCGGGGAAATGTAACCGCAGCAGACCCAAAGACTCTGCAAGAAGCAGTCAACCTAGCAAACCGACTCACCAACAATGCAGTCCGATCAGGGACATTTCCAAGTGATAGTGCGAAAGGAAAGAGGAAGATGGAAGAGCCTGCGAGAGGTAAGTTTGGACAGAGGTTTAATAAGGATCGAAAGGTAGCAAAGAACTTTAGAATCCAGGCGCCGACCCTAGAAAAAGGGAAAGGGCCACAGCATGTGTGTGATAGGGGTCATCGACAACACTTAGGGAGGTGCATTATTTGTCAAAAGTGCAATCGAGCAGGGCATGTTGCGCAAGATTGTAGATCTCGAGAAACTCGAACCTGTTATGAGTGTGGAAGCCCCGATCACTACCGAAGCGTGCGTCCCAAGCGAAATCAGAGGTCTCACGCAAACCCAACTCCACCAGCAAACCAAGGAAATCGTGGAGGTTTGGCTCGAGGAAGAGCATTTGTGATTGTAGCGGAAGAAGCAAAGCAGAATCCTGATGTGGTCATAGGTACGTTCCTTCTAAACAACTATCCTGCATCTGTGCTTTTTGATTCCGGAGCAGATAGAAGTTATGTGTCGTTAGAATTCAGGCCTAAGATAAACAAGAAATCACAGAACTTGAAAGAGGAGCATATAATTGAATACTCTAACGGGGAGTTAGTTAAGGCTAGCAAGGTAGTCAAGAAATGCACCCTAAGCTTAGCAGGAAAGGATTTTAGTATAGATTTAATCCCGATCAAGATAAGGGGTTTTGACATAATAGTTGGGATGGATTGGATGTCTAACCACCGAGCGACGATATGTTGTGGGCAAACACCACTGCTCCGAGCTCCAAGTCATGAGTGGTGTAATTCTTCTCATGGACCTTCAGCTGTCGGGATGCGTAGGCGATGACTTTCTCGTTCTGAATCAAAACACATCCCAAGCCTTGATGTGAAGCATCACAATACACCACGAAGTTATCCGTTCCTTCGGGTAATGCCAGAATGGGTGCATTGCACAACTTATGCTTGAGTAATTGAAACGCTTCTTCTTGTTTCTCTCCCCAAATAAACTTCTTGTCTTTTTGCGTTAAGGTTGTCAGAGGCTGCGCAATCTTGGAGAAGTTTGCAATGAATCGTCGGTAATAGCCAGCCAGACCGAGAAATTGTCGAATTTCTGTCGGCGTCCTCGGGGCTTCCCATTTCTTTATAGCCTCAATCTTGGCTGGATCAACATGTATTCCTTCTTTATTCACCACATGACCTAAAAAGTGTACTTCTCGAATCCAAAATTCGCACTTTGAAAACTTGGCATAAAGCTTTTCAGCCTTGAGTAAATCCAGTATGAATCTCAGATGTTGCTCATGGTCCTCCTTGCTCTGCGAATAAATCAGGATGTTGTCTATAAAGACAATCACGAACTTATCTAAGTACGGTCGACACACTCTGTTCATCAGGTCCATAAAAACTGCTGGAGCGTTCGTCAAACCAAAAGGCATGACCAAGAATTCATAATGACCATAACGAGTTCTGAACGCTGTCTTGGCAATATCTTCCTCTCGAACTCTCATCTGGTGGTATCCGGATCGAAGATCGATCTTGGAGAAGTAAGTCGCTTCTTGCAATTGATTGAACAGATCGTCGATGCATGGAAGAGGGTAACGGTTCTTGATGGTGATCTTGTTCAGCTCCCTATAATCGATGCACATGCGAAAAGATCCATCTTTCTTTTTGACGAACAACACGGGGGCTCCCCAGGGCGAAGAGCTGGGTCGGATGAATCCCTTATCTAATAGCTCTTGAAGTTGGCTCGACAGTTCCTGCATCTCGGACGGCGCTAGACGATATGGCGACTTTGCTATGGGACCTACTCCAGGAACTACGTCGATGTGGAATTCTACTTATCATTGTGGAGGTAATCCAGGTAGCTCTTCCGGGAATACCTCAGAAAATTCCCGCACGACTGGAATATCTTGGATTTGTTTCTCCTTCGCCTTCTTATCTATGATATGAGCCATGAATGCTACGCATTCCTTCCGTAGATGACTTCGCATTTTCATATATGACACTATTTTAATGTCTCTCCTTGGCTTTTCTCCGTGTACTTCAAGTACACCTACCTCGGGTAGTGCTAACATAACTATCTTTTCAGCACAACATATCGTCGCTCGGTGGTTGGACATCCAATCCATACCAACTATTATGTCAAAACTCCCTATCTTGATCGGGATTAAGTCTATGCTAAATTCCTTTCCTGATAGGCCTAGAGTGCATTTTCTGACTACCTTGCTAGCCTTAACTAACTCTCCGTTAGAGTATTCAATTATATGCTCCTCTTTCAAATTCTGTGACTTCTTGTTTATCTTATGCCTGAATTCTAACGACACATAACTCCTATCTACTCCGGAATCAAAAAGCACAGTAGCAGGATAGTTGTTGAGAAGAAACGTACCTGTGACCACATCAGGGTTTTGCCTTGCTTCTTCCGCTCCAATCACAAAAGCTCTTCCTCGAGCTAATCCTCCACGATTTTCTTGGTTTGCTGGCTGCGCCTGATTCGCGTAAGGCCTCTGATTCACTTTGGGACAAGCATTCCGGTAGTGATTAAAGCTTCCGCACTCAAAACAAGCTTTCCCCCTGCAATCTTTGTCAACATGGCCTCCCTTGCCGCACCTAAGGCATATAACACACCTTCCAGCATGATGATTCCCGCACTTGCCACACTTTTGATACGTCCCTTTCTCTTTTTCTGCTGCCTGAATCTGAACTCCGTAGTTCCTGGTCACTCTTTTATCCTTGCCTGACCTTCCCTTGAACTGTGGTTTGGTAGATTCCTCCATCTTCCTCTTTCCCTTAGTCTTGTCACTTGAAAATGTTCCTGATCGGATAGCGTTGTTGATGAGGGGGTTTGCTAGGTTGACCGCTTCCTGTAAAGTCTTTGGGTCTGCTGCGGTTACATATTCTCTGATCTCGGGAGATAATCCCCAAACATATCTATCAACTCGGTTCTGCTCCAGTGTCACCAGGTGTGGTACCAATTTGGCCAACTCATGGAATCGGGTAGTGTATGTGGTGACGTCATTTCCTGTCATCTCATGGTGCCATAACTCAGATTCCAACTTTTGGATTTCGCTTCTTGGGCAGAATTCCTCCTTGAGCATCTTTTTGAAATCCTCCCAGGTAATCTGGCCAGTTGCGTCACGGCCTCGGGTTTGAACTTGGGTGTTCCACCATGTTAGAGCTCATCCTTGAAGTAGACAGGCGGCGTACTCGACCTTGTTTCTTTCAAGGAACTTGCTAATGTGAAGGACATACTCCATACCTTCAATCCAAGTTAATAAACCTACTGCCCCCTCGGTTCCGTGAAATTCTTTGGGGTTGCAACTCCTGAAGGATTTGTACGTACAATCCCTTTCTCTCGTTCCTTGATTATTGTTTTGATTAGTGTTAAATCCGGCTGCCACTTGGCTGACTATGTTGGGTAACGAAGCCATTACTTGTTCCGACACAAGTCTTGCAAGTTCCGGATCTTCTCTTCTTGGAGGCATGTTTCTAAAACAATACCATATTCAATCATTTTAGTGACCTCTTGCGTAATCTAAGTGTAGTTACGCTTCTACTTACTTTTCACAATTCAAGTGCCATACTATTCTATGCCATCACATTAACATAGCGCTTTTAGACAATTCAAGCAAACCACAATAAGCATGCATTCATACACATTAATAGTAAATAACCATAGCATAAATTTTGGGTTTAAATATCCATCCAAAAATACCCAAAATATCGTAGCAGTTTTACAATCATCCAAATAAAAGCATAGATAATTCAACAATTAGGCATCACGCCTCAAAATAACAGTTCTAAAAGAAAGTTCATCAAATACGGTCTACTAAAAGATCCCATCTCCTAGAATCTCGCCCTCCAGACAGCCCACCCGAACAACAGCACCACCAAGGCCACCACCAAATACACCACTGTGTACAAGTGGTGGAGTGAGGCCATGGTGTGGCTAAGAAGAGTCACCACCCGAGTGAGCTGCTGGCTATCAGCTCCGGCCACATCGATCAGGGAATCGATCATATGATCGTGGTGGTCGATCATATGCACATGGATACCCTGGCCTCAGGCGAGACGTGTGACCTCCTGATGCCTGGTCTGAGTCATTCCTCTCAGACATAGGACGGGGGTGCGAGCCATATGTGGCGGTCTAGGAACCGGTGACGGTCGGGGCAACAGGTGGTGGTTGGGCAACAGGCGGGGGTCGGGCGACAGGGGTTACTGGAGACGATGGTCGGTAGGGCGGTGGAGATGCCGATGTCGAAGATGACGACGATGAGGAGGATCCGCCTCGGCCTCTCACCCGAGATGGCCCTGCCCCGTCCCCAGCAGGGACGCGGAAGGTCATCCTAGCGGGTAAGGGCACGCTCTTCCGAGCGGTAGTGCGAACCCTAAGTCCGGGTCGGGTCGCCGGGACAGGTCGGTGTGAATCGGCGTCGCTGTCACTGTAGGGGTCGCGTTCCCGGTCGGCGGTATGGGATCGGGGAACACTGTTCCCACTCCGGGGGTGCTCGGGAGATCCATGGGACCGGTACTCGGAGGGGTCGGTCTCTTGAGACATGTTAACTGCGATAAAAGAATTAAGTCAATTCACGGAAAACGCTTTTGAAAGATTTTGTACATGTCATATGCAAACTCACACCAATTACGTTTTTCAGGAAATCTCTAGAAAGTTTCAAATTTTAAACTCTAGCGGTATGAGTAGTTCATAAGTCTTATCCTACTTATATCATGGCTAGGCGTAGGTGATCAGGCTCCGCATATCTATGATATATCAGAATAGCACCTATGTTAGTGTGAATGAATCCAAATCTAACACAATCTCAACAAGATTGAGTTAGAAACTCAAGAACATAAGAGAAAACATGTAGAAAGAGAAAGGATGTAGAGAGATGTAGAGAGAAAGTCACAAGTCTATGTCATTGAAAATGAACGTCCCACTTTACAATACAAAGGCATTGGGGTATTTATACCCCAACCCTAGGAAATAGAAAATTACACTTCAAGTCCCTCAACTTCTTATATAAACTCTACATTAACAATCTCCCCCTTTTATAAAAGAAGGAGGGACACCAAAAAGTAATTAACAATCAACTCTCAAAACTACTTAACAGATGGCTTCCGAAGCTTGAATTTGATCTCTGTAAATCTGATGTCAACTCTGAGCCTCAACCTTCTATCAATTTCACTTACAAAATGTCTGATCAGTACTTTGTTTGCAGCAGAAATGTCATGCACATTGTGACTATCCATTTGTAACCTGAGATTCAAGTTATCCATCACCATCTTCAAAGTATCATCACAGTACAGCATCACTTCATGAGAATACATTCTTTTCTTGTTTCCCATGGAATCAGGATACACACAAGATATCTCAGTTTCTTCAGCATCATAGAACACAGTATACATGACAAGATCCTTTTCATCTCCAATTAGATTTCTTCGAGGCTTGTGACAGAAAAGCTTGGAAGTCCAATTTTCCAATCCGAGCTGGAAGTCATACAGATGAGCTAAGGAGATAGATACTTTGACATGTCTGACAATTGCTGTTAATGCAATTATCTCCTCCTCTGTTCTGAAAGACTTTCCTTTCAAATCATACAATATCCCCAAAATCACATCAAAGCCCACGTCTTGAAAATCTGCCTCTGTGATAGTGTACTCTTTTCCGTCATCTCTTCTAAAAGTAATCACAGGGTAGAGATAAGCGCTCAACTTGCCAGTCTTGTAACTTGTAACACTTACAAACTTGTGATTAGACACTAGCATTTCTCTTCTTTGCCTATTCACCCTCCTCATGTGAATGTACTCAGTTCTCAGCTCTTTCTTCAGATTTTCTATCCCATACAGCTTTGTGTAGCTCAACTTTCTCTCGTGATAGCAAAACCTACTCTTGTACCTCTCCTCCAAATACTTTCCAGTCGCTCTAGTGAATCGATCCCATTCAGTCCTCTTCAGAAATTTCCCAGAGCTAGCCTTCATCTTTTCCCACAATTCAACTTTCTTCGGATCAACTGGCATCAAATCATCTTGAGGCAACACTTCTTCTAGGCTCGGTCCTTCCACATCATCCACTGGTTTCTCTTTTTCAAAATCAAACTCTACATCATCAAACATATCCTTCAGTCTTATGTCTTCTGCACACCTTGCATCATTGATCTCTTCATTTGGAACTTGGTAATCTCTAAGCTCAGAAGCTACGTTATCCAGTAGCGCTAGAACTCTATCTATTTCAGACAAAGAACTAGAAGCACCTGAAAACTTTACTCCACTTTCTCCAACCCTTTCCTCTGGTATCTCTTCTGAACTGAGCTCAGAAAATCAAGAGTAGATTGCAAGACTGGCTCTTCTGTTTCCATCTCTTCACCTCCCGCAAGAACAATAGAATCTCTGTGACGAGCTGGCTGCTTCTCTCTCGGTGGCCTTTCCTCAAATCTGTCAACAATTCTCACTCCCGAAGTTGTTGGCGCCCTAGACGGCTCACTTTCCAATCTTCTGCGTTTCCTCTCCCCCTCATGACGATCATGATCATCATGATCATCATGCCTTCTTGTGGGCCGTCTGGCTGCCGCTTGACATGTTTCCTCAACACCTCGGATCCGTTCTGATAACTGGGACAATCCTTCAGTGAACATTTTGTTGATCTCGGTAAAGGTCTTTGTGAGAGAAGCATCAAGAGACGCTTGAAAGTGTTGAAACTCTGTATGCGTGACCAAGTGAGATTGAGACCGTTGCTCTTGAATGGCACGTTGCTGAAGAGCAGTTTGTTGTTGAAGAATACCCACTAGATCACTGTCTTCAGAGGAACCAGCTTCCAAGAGTTTAGAGAATAAAAGTCCCTTTAACTCAGGAATTGACAGAGAATCAGCCGCTGATTGAGTAGGCTGAGCAGGAGGATCAGGCATCGGTGCTTTGCCTTTTGCTAAAGCCGCAACCTGTTTTTCCAAGGCCGAGATACGCTCTGTCTGTTGCTTGATTACAGTCGCCATCTGTTCATTATTCGCCCGGAACAGAGAACGTGTGATAAGTTGATTAGCTGTAATCACAACAGGCATACGAGAAAGATCCACATCAGGAGATGATGTCGTGCCAGTCTGAGGAGGTGCAGAGGAGGATGGTGCAGAAGACGATGGTGCATCTGATGCTGATGAAGCAGATACTGTGGATGATTGAGTGGCGGATGAAGAGGCATATGAGGAACTACCAACGGGTGTTGAGGAGGAACCCAGAATGGTAGACTGCTGCCTGAGTGCTGTAATAATAGGAGAGACGGGTAAACTAACACCGAGGTCACTTAGACTTCTCGTTGATCCAAAGGTAGAACCTAAGGAACCCATGTTCAGCGTTGGCATGATGTTAGCACTGATGGGATTTCCCTCCGGTCCTCGCAAGCCCGCAACAAATGCAGAACTTACTCCGGTGGTTCCGGCAGGGCTACTAAAGCCTCCTGCAAAAGTGGTTTGCACCGGTGTCCTAGCCAAAGAAAGATGTACACTTGTAGCAATTGGTTCTAGACTCGATGTGCTAGGAAATGAAGTCGTGGGCGGGGGCAGCTGCCTCACTATATCGGTACCACCAACCTCCAAATGAGGAATAGGTACAAGTTGTGATAAATCCCCGTGAGAAGTTGAAACTACCGTTTGTTGAGAAACGGTAGAGTGGTTGAGTTGGGTTGTGCATTGCATGAGTGGGGATCTCATGTCTTGGTCAATAGGTGGTGGCAACAGATGCTCACCCCTAGTAGATGTGGCTACCCAGCTAGACTCGGCTTGGGGAGGGTTTGTACCTCTTTTCTAGCCCCTATAACACTCTCACCATCTTTTTCTCCGTCCCCTTCACTCATTCTCACTTCCGGATTTTCAACTAATACTCCCTCATCCGTCCTTATCTCTCCGAGAGTCAACAATCGACTCGAGCCTTGGTCAGGCATGTCAGCATCATCATCACTATCATCATCACCCGAACCTTGAAGTTCTTCGGTTTGAGCATCCATGTCACATGCAGCATCGGAATCCGAAGGAAGTACAAGAGTATCCTCGGAAGAAACTGAGCCTGAAGACTCATAACCCATCAGAATTGTAAGACGTTGATCCATCTCAACTGGAGTGTAGAGAGGAACAAGCTGTTCAACATGCACAGGCAAGGGCTCAACATCATGATCACCAAAAGATTCTAAAGTAGTCATATCCAATGGTGAGAGCTCATAATCTACAAGCTGATCTTCATCTTGCAGTTGTACAAACGGTTGATTTACCGCATGTTCATCATCAGCAGCTGCAAAGACATCATCCATTTGAACGGCCGAACTGATCTGTCCGATATGCGCAGCAACATTCGCAGTAGAAGAATGTGCTGGCTGATCAGGGAGGTCCCCACCAAGTCCCCTCTCGGTATTTTCCCTCTGCACACCCTGACCAGGATCCCGTGATCTCTGGTCCCTAATTACTATACCCTCACTTCTATGGATGGCATCCTGGGAAGGTCCCGCCGGTTCTGGTTGGACCATAGATGCGTATTTTGCCCTATACTCTCTAACACACTTCACCCCCTGATCAGCATACGCAAGTAGTTCACTAAACAATGGAATCTCCGGACCAAATACTGTTGGTGGATACCGAACAGACTGAAATGGAAAATGCTTGAGTTTGACCGAGTTGAGTCGTCTTGGAATCTCTGGATTCTGCTCCATCGCACTCGCAATCAGAATACTTAGGAAACGAGGATACGCCAAATGATTAGGGTTCCTGCCTTTGAACTCGTGCATGTCGTGAAAGATCAGCGCTGCATAATCGTAGTGTCGATTAAACAGCACTCCTTGAAAAAGTAGGAACATCGACTGTGTGGCCGTGTCATGAGCTGTCTTCTTCCCAGTCAAGCAGCGGTTCAAGATAGTAAACAAGGTGTTGTAGGTAGGAGGCAGATTCGTCTTGTTGAACCCGGAAGTTGTATTCAATTCTGCATTGTAGCCAATCGAACGCACACTGGCAATAGCTTCATCAACACTATCAAACGGTTCAAACTGTGCTGCACCCGGTCGACTCGTAGCCGAAGGAAATCCCAACAAATGACGGAATTTGTTGAGTCCAAAGTTGATTGTAAAGTGGTCCACCTTTGTCGTGTAGTAACACCGATCTTCCGTCTCATGAAACTCCAATAGTTTCCAGGCTTGTTGTACATAAATGAGAGGAACATCAGCCTCTTTCGTCAAAGGAACAAATAACGGGTGATTCTTCAGGATTTCCGCTATCACCGGAGCTTTAGTCTTTGCATGTACCGAATACACCACATTGTTCGGTTTTTCATCAAGAAAGAGAGCAGCTTGCAACAGTTGTCGATCGGCATCTAGGTGAGGTTGATGCATGGAGGTGCGTTCGGATAAGATACGTGGAATTTCCAGTGACTCGGTGTCTGGAAAAACATAGTCTGCCATATCTGATACAGTGACAAAGAATTAGATCGTTAAACAAAACATTATCACTTTATTAGTTTTATTACGCTTTGAAAAACATGGATTTGAATGAAAAATCCATTAAGTGTGGGACATTGAATATTTATGAAGAATGAATGACCACGAATGTTATATAATGAACTCAGTAAAAATACCAACCAAATAGTTATGACATTTTCAGTTTAGTCAGTTTATTATGTCGGAGAACATCTATTATAGAAACTGATCACGGTCCTATCCTATTAATGTCCATTGTATAATATACTGAGTTCAAAACATATACATTGAATTGAAGGTCATTTACGATCAAAGTATTCGTTCATCCAAGTCCATATGATTCGAACAATGAATCATTCACACTTATGTTTTTAAAGTTGTTCACGAATGGATACAAACCCAAGTTATATGAACCCCGTGTTAAAGATTAGTGTTTACTAAAACAACGTATCTACTATCCTAATCGGTATATGATTATGAGTGAATACCTATAGGAATTGTAGAGACTCGGGAAAACGATTACAAGTACACACACTAATAGCTAAATACACGAAACAAATTCTAAGTCTTTAGCTTCAAGAGTCTTCGGCTTCAACAAACTTCGCACGAACAGGGACGATCCAGAAAGGTTGAATCGTGGATTTGAATGAAGTATTTATAGGAGCAGATTTGAAAATGATGAGTATGCCACGTGTCACAATCTTATTCGCGTGTCAGACTCGAAACCGCGTGAATATAAAACGTCTCGAGATACCCACAGACACGGAACGGACTCGAGATAGACTCGAGATAGACTCGAGATGGGCTCGAGATAGATATTTGAACACTCAACCGTCTCAAGATAGGAAATAAGACGCAGAAGAGACTCGAGATAGACTCGAGATGACACGTGGACACTCGAGATGACACGTGGACAATCGAGATGACACGTGGACACTCGAGATGACACTTACACCACTCGAGATAGTCTCGAGATAAACTCTCACGTGACTCACACTCGAGATAGACTCGAGATAGCCACTCTCAGATGATCTGCACTCGAGATGGACTCGAGATAGGCACGCACGTGACTTATACTTGTATGGCACTCGAAATAGACGTCTCACATGACACACACTCGAGATACGTACTCGAGATACACTCGAGATACATACTCGAGATACACATCTCTAAATACACTCGAGTTGAATACTCGAGATGGACTCGAGACAAAAACATCCATAACAATCTCGAGTTAAGAACTCGAGATGCTAACCCGATACATGACCATCTCGAGATAGACACTCGAGACATGCAATTACGTCAAACACTCCCCCTTGACCATTACTCCCCCTATACCTGAGCATACCTGAACCATCTGAAAGAATGAAACAATTACCAGTATGATTGTCTGAGATACTCCCCCTGAACTGATGCAAGCACTTGAAACACAGATTAGTAGACAAAAATAAATGCACTAAAGCACTGAAGAAGAAGAGAACAAACTGAAAAATAGAATTAAACTCAGAAAGAAACAAGTAATTATAGATATACGGACTACAAGAATATACAGTTAGACCACTAAGCGTATAGCAATGTAATCCGTATATAAAGAATTACCCAATATCTGATTTTTAAATCTTTTTATCTATCATACCAAGTCTGGAGATTAGAAACTTGAAGCGCTTCTCATCTAAAGCCTTGGTAAATAGATCTGCGAGCTGATATTCAGTATTTACAAAATATAGTTCAATGTTCTCTTTTTCCACATTGTCTTTCAAAAAATGATACCTGATATCAATATGCTTCGTTTTAGAGTGTTGAACAGGGTTTGCAGAGATAGCAATCGCACTCTTTGAATCACAGTATATAGGAATCTTCTTGTAAACAAATCCATAATCCCGCAACTGTGTTTGCATCCATAGTACCTGTGAGCAACAACTTGCAGCAGCAACATATTCAGATTCAGCTGTGGAAGTGGAAACACACTGTTGTTTCTTTGAAGCCCAAGACACCAACTTGTTGCCTAGTAACTGAATATGCCCTGATGTGCTCTTTCTGTCCATATTACAACCACCATAGTCTGCATCAGAATATGCCTGAAGCTCAAAACCTAGACCTTTTGGATACCATAACCCGTAATATGGAGTTCCTTTTAGATATCTGAAAATCCTTTTGACGGCAGCTAGATGAGATTCTTTTGGTTTTGCTTGATATCGAGCACACACACAGGTAGCAAACATGATATCTGGACGACTCGCTGTCAGATACATTAATGAGCCAACCATTCCCCTATAAGTGCGAAGATCCACATCCTTTCCTTCATGATCAGGTCCAATCTTATTCCCCGTTGCCATTGGAGTGCCAATGGAATTACACGATGACATGTCATACTTCTTCAATAAATCAAAGATATATTTGGACTGATTTATGAAGATGCCATCAGAAAATTGCTTCACTTGCAAGCCAAGAAAGAAATTGATCTCACCCATCATACTCATTTTAAACTCTTGGGTCATGATGGTTTCAAATTTCTTGCACAAATCCTTACTGGTAGAACCAAAAATAATATCATCCACATACACCTGAATGACCACAATATGATCTCCTTCCTTCATAATGAATAAAGTTGAATCTACAGATCCTTTCTTAAATCCTTTGGATAGAAGATATGTTGACAATTCTTCATACCAAGCGCGTGGAGCTTGCTTTAATCCATAAAGAGCCTTATCCAGGATATAGACATAATCAGGGTGATCAGGATCAACAAACCCTTCCGGTTGAGTGACATATACCTCTTCTTTTAAATGACCATATAAGAACGCAGTTTTAACATCCATTTGAAACACCGTGAAGTCTTTGTATGCTGCATATGCTAGGAACATACGAATAGCCTCAAGTCGAGCAACTGGAGCAAATGTTTGATCATAATCAATGCCTTCTTGTTGCCGGTAACCTTCGCAACAAGTCGAGCCTTGTTCCGAACAATCGTACCATGCTCATCTTTCTTGTTCTTAAACAGCCATTTGGTGTCAATGATTGACTTGTCTTGAGGTCTTTTCACTAACCGCCACACTTTAAGTGCTGAAAACTGATTCAGTTCTTCTTGCATAGCAGTCACCCAGTCAGAATCTTGTAATGCATCCGAAACACGAGTTGGTTCAGTATCAGTCAAGAAGACTGAAAAATTGCATTCATTAGCTGATGCAGCTCGTGTCTTGACTGTGGATGTTGGATCTCCAATAATTAATTCAATTGGATGACTGCGAGTCCATTTGACAGTGTGAGGTAAAGGAGTCTGATCATTTACTGATGAAGGTTCAATGATGTCAACAGGTACAGTGGTAGAAGGTTCAGAAGGATTTTCAGGGGGGTTAGGAACATGAGGTTCAGTAGCTGAAGCAGAAGGTATATCTTGAACATCAGAAGTAGCCTGAATAGATGTTGAAACAGAATCAGTAATATCCAAGGACGAAGTAATGGAAGCTTGTGTGCCAACGGTCTCGGATGAATCAGACTCATTCTGGGAGGTAGAAGATAATTCTACATTCGACGAGGATGGAAGGGATAGCGAATCAAGTGCAGAACCTGTAGATGAAGAAGTAGCATGAGAAAAATCATCATAAACAGATTGAAACAAAAAATCAAGATAAGAAGCTTGAGACGACTCAGGAGTTACACACTGATCTTGATTTGAAGAATCTGCATTCACAACATGATTAGTACTCGAAGAAGATGAACAATCAGAGGATAATTCAGTAATTGGGTCAAAGCGAACATTGATGCTTTCAGATACCACCCTTTTCTGTTTATTAAGTACCCTGTATGCGATTGAGGACTCAGAATATCCAACAAAAATTAACTCATCCGACTTAGGTCCAAACTTACCCCTATTTTCAGATTCATTTAAAACAAAACACTTGCAACCAAACACTTTAAAGTGTCCAACTGAAGGTACACGACCAAACAAAATATGATAAGGGGTTTTTCCAAATCTCCTATGAATTATTGAACGATTTTGTGTGTAACAAGCAGTATTAACCGCTTCAGCCCACAAGTATTGAGGTAGTTGACTTTCAGCAAGCATAGATTGTGACAACCGTCAGTTTCGGTCGTCAGGTTAGAAATCCGTTAAAGCACTCTGTAGCATGCCGTAGGTTAAAAATTTAGTTATTTAAATATTTAAGTGGAACTAGGTTAGTTAGCGCGAAAAAGTTAGGCTAAAACCTAAAAGTCCCGGAAACAGCCCGGAAAAGCCCGGACCGGCCCGAAATCATCCGATAATCCCAAAATGCCAAATTAAAGAAAAATTAAGGAAATTTAAAATATTATGTTAAAAACTTATGTAAACTGATCCAAATAATCCAACGATACCTTCGAAAAATTTAATTACCACCGAAACCCGGTACCGCGATCGAAAAACAGGTAAATTCTACACTGTTTTAAAAAGAAAAAAAAAATTTATGAGAGAGGTGGGGCCCTCTATAGGCGCCGGCCACCCCTCCCTTTCCCTCTCTTTATTTTGTTTTTCCCCAAACCCCATTATTACAAAAACCTTTTCCCCAAGATTTTCCATCATCACTTCTCATTTCAAATTTCTTTCTCATCTTCTCCAACACTCTTCTTTCTCTCTTCTTTCTTTCTCTCTATCAAAACCCACGAAAATTTCCAGCCTTCTTAGAGTGAAATATTCAGATTTTTGAAGTTTTTGAAGTGCATTGCAAGATCAAAAGGTGTTCTCCTAAAGGTAAGAATGCAAAGGATGATCTTAGCTTCGTTTTTCTTTCATTTTGGGGTGTTTTGGTGATGTATTCTTGAGATTTAAACCCCTCTTTTTGTTGATAATCATCTTCATGTTTGGGAAAGAGATGAAGCCCTAAAAATGTTCATAAAACATTATAATGAGGGCTAAATCCATGATTTCCCCATAAACATGTGAGATTAGAATCAAAATCTTCATCTTGTTGTTGTTTTTCTCCATACATTGGGGCTGAACTTAAAAATAGTTCATGCATGTCAATGGAGATGATAAAATATGTTATTCTTCCTTTTATTTGTTGCATGTAATGGATATGAAGCTTGTTAGCAAGAAAACCCCAAAAACTCTATGATTTTATGTGTTTGAATAAGAAAAGTTGGGTTTGTTGCTGGACAGATTCTGTCCGAATTTTGTAGGGTGTTTAGATGACCCAAAAACTTCTTGAAAGATCTTATTTTGTTATAAAAATTTTATGGATGAAAGTTTAATGTGTTAGGAAGAAAATCCAACTTGAATCATCCAAAAATTCGGAGTAAAACTATGTTAATCATTTGGAAACATTTTGTTGTGCATCAGCATCTGTCTGAAATTTTTATTCAACTTCATGCAAGCATAACTCCTCCATAACTTGTTCAAAATGTTTGATTCTTGATTCAAAATTTAAGTTCACTGAGTTGGCTTTCCAAAGAATGTAAAATCAAGTGATTTGGTGTATTTTTGAGGGGTGAACCAATGAAAACAAAATGAAGGTGCAAGCTGTCCCAAGAGGACAGATTCACATGCACGACTTCAAAGAGGCATAACTCACTCAAAAATCACCCAAATGATGCAAGGCTTATCACATTAGCTTGGTATTTGAGTTATTTAGAAAACCCCTTTGGAATTTCATGATTCGGTGGAATATTGAACTCTCTATGATCAAAACTTTACTGAAAGGTATCTATGAAAAGTGAATTTGGGTACTGATTTTGTAAAATTAATTAAAAATAGCAAAACACCTCTAAAAATCATGAAAATTTGTGGAAATGATCCTAACATCCTCAAAATCAGTAGGTAAAAATATTGGAATTTTTCCTTTTATGGATTTAAGTTTAAAGATGGTGTTTTTGCAACTACTGAATCATGACAGATTCTGGAAATTCTCTAAGGACAAAATTTTACCAATTTTAGGGTTTCTTGCATTTTTGAGAACCCATAAGACTTATTAAAACTAAATTAAACCTTATTTAACTAAATAAATATACTAAAGGCATTACGTGGGATATCGGTATGATTATTAAGTTGGACCGTTGAATTTAGGACTCATGTAATTACATGTGTTATAGGGCGAGTGTAGACCGGGGGCCGAATTCTCGAGCAAACGTTACAAACACTTAGATCGCTAAACCGTGCAAGGTGAGTATTCACGGCCCCTTTTTCCACGTTTTTACGTATTTTGGGGTGAAAAGCATGTCGATATTGAAATTTTACGAATTATGCTTCAAGTTTAAGTGTTAAGAAATACGATTGATTGTTGCTTTTAGCAAGTGTTATGCATTATGTGATACATGTTGAGTAAATTCCCCTTATAATAAACACTACTATTAACTTCGTTTAGGAGCCTATGACTTAGTGGATAGCGCTATTTGGTACCAATACCCACTCTTTAGACTGACGAGTTAAGGGTGCACTAATTCAGAATTAACGACTACCCATGTGGGGGGGGCTACCCTCCACCGCTGAGGTACTCGTTGGGAGACGACTACCCACGTGGACTTGAGTGTTCACCGCTGAGGTACTCGTTGGGAAACGACCTACACATGTGGACTTGAGTGTCCACCGCTGAGGTAGCGCGTATGACGTTCCGCCCATGTGGTTTGAACCCACCTCTGAGGTATTCGTTGGGGTTAACGGTTTGTAGTGGCTCAACTATACGTATCTATGCATATTTGATATTTTGACGTTTGTAAGCGTCCAAGAATCTTAGCTTGAGCATAATTGATATTTTGACGTTAGTAAAACGTCCAAGAACTTTATTTCCATGACACGGTCTGCTTGTGAAAATTTTTGTGCGTAAATAAAAACCTGTGAACTCACCAACTCTCGTAGTTGACATTTGTTTTAACATGCTTTTCAGGAAATCCGAAGGTATGATAAGGCTTAGTTGCGGATTTTTGAAACCACCAATCTATTTTTGCTATCTTTATTTGTCAAAGTTGTAAACTTAAAACTTGTGGTTGGATTGTAATATTTTGTAAACAATATTTATTAATGTATGTGAATGATTGGTGTTGTATATCTCCTACCGTTGTGAAATCTTGAGCTGTGGCGCCTCGTGTTTCCGCTTTAGCGGGGTGTTACAGACTTGGTATCAGAGCCGTAGGTTATAGAGAACATCGGTTTTTCACAAAAAAAAAAAAAAAAAACCAAGTACTATAACCAACCTATTTTTAAAACTAAGACTAAATTTTAAATTAAAAGATTTCAAAGTATAGGAGAACTGAATTGCCTGCGTGATTAGGATAGGTGCTATTCTGATATATCATAGGTAAGCGGAGCCTGATCACCTACGCCTAGCGATGATATAAGTAGGATAGGACTTATGAACTAGTCACACTGTTAGAATTTAAATTTTTGAATTTCTAAGAATTTCCTGAAAATGTAATTTTGTGAGTTCACATGTGATATGTACAAATTTTTGAAACTATTTCTTGAATATTAACTAAAATTTCCTTTCTTATTATCGCAGCACCATGTCACAGGAAATTGACCCGTCAGAGGACCAGTCCCTAGGGTCCCACGAGACCTCTAGGAGCCGGAGTGTTGTTTCACGTTCCCAGACTTTAGACCAGGAGCGTGATCCTTACGATGGCATTGATAGTGACGCTGATTCTCACCCGGTTCCTGTCCGGCTTGCCAGCCCGGCACGACCCTTTGGACCTGAGACTCACTACGGTCTCAGAGGTAGGCGCACTGCCCGAAAGAGCGTGCCTCTACCTACTCGGATGTCCTTCTGCATCCCCACCGGGGATGGGGCGGGACCATCCCGGGTCCGGGGCCAGGGGGGATCATCGTCATCGTCGTCCTCATCTTCGTCTGGATCTCCGCCGCCATACCGACCATCGTCGCCGATAGCTCGAGTTGCCCGACCACCGCCCGTCGCCCAAGCACCGCCTGATGCCCGACCACCGCCGATAGCACCGATTCCTGGACACCCACACATGGCTCGTGCCCCTGTCCTTGTCCTGAGAGGCATGACCCCAGCCGAACGCCAGGAAGTTACGCGTTTAGCTCGGGGCCAGGGCATACATGAGCATATGATCGATCATCATGAGCATATGATCGATTCTCTCCTTGGTGTAGCTGGAGCTGATAGCCAGCAGCTGTCTCGAGTCGTGACCCTCCTAGGTCGCACTATGGACTCGCTCAGTCACCTGTACACCCTTGTGTATATGGTGATTGCTCTGGCTATCATCCTGTATGCCTGGACTGTCTGGGGGGCTAGATTTTAGGGGTTGGGATCTTTATTTGGACTTTTGGGTTTGGAACTTATGGATCATTATTTTTGGGGCGTAAGGCCCGGTATTTGAACAATTATGACTTTCTTTTGTTGGATGATTGTAAAACTTATGATCCTTTGGTTGAATTATCGCATGATGACGATATTTATGTTATGATCTTTTTGGGGTATTTATTTTATGGTAATGATATTTATGCTATGATCGTATGCTTCAAGTAAGAAATGCATGCTATGATTTCACGAAATGCGTATGAATGGGATGTTAGTTTTTTTTTATGCATCTAGTAATCGCGTAGATTAGTATGGCAAGTTTATTACTTGGTGGAAGCGTTATGGTTGAAATAAGTAGTAAAGCTTATGAGTTACAAAACTTAGACAGTGTTAGCTCGTCACTAAGTACCTTTGTTATGGATGTGTTTTAGAAACATGCCTCCGAGAAGGGAAAATCCGGAACTTGCAAGGCTCGTTTCGGAGCAAGTCATAGCCTCCCTTCCTAATATAGTCAGTCAGGTGGCAGCTGGACTCAATGCCAACCAAAACCGCAACCAAGAGCCTAGAGACCGAGAATGTACGTACAAATCTTTCCGTAGCTGCAATCCTAAGGAGTTCCACGGAACTGAAGGAGCGGTTGGACTACTAACATGGTTAGAGGGCATGGAGTCTGTTCTCCATATCAGCAAATGTACAGAAGGGAACAAGGTGGAATTTGCTGCCTGCTTGTTACAAGGACGAGCTCTAACCTGGTGGAACACCCAAGTCCAGACCCGCGGCCGTGAAGCAACCGGCCAGATTTCTTGGGAGGACTTTAAGAAGATGCTCAAGGATGAATTCTGCCCGCGAAGTGAATTACAGAAGTTAGAAGCTGAGCTGTGGAGCCACGAGATGAAGGGCAATGATGTCACCACCTACACTACCCGATTCCATGAATTGGCTAAGCTAGTACCGCATCTGGTAACGCCTGAGCAGAACCGTGTAGATCGTTACGTCTGGGGATTGTCACCAGTAATCAGGGGAAACGTAACCGCAGCAGACCCGAAGACGCTGCAAGAGGCAGTTAATTTGGCAAACCGACTCACCAACAATGCGGTCCGATCAGGAGCATTTCCAAGTGATGGGGCGAAAGGAAAGAGGAAAGTGGAGGAGCCTGCGAGAGGCAGGTTCGGACAGAGGAGTAACAAGGAGCGCCGAGTATCAAGGAACTTCGGAATGCAGACGCCGGCCCAGGAAAGAGGAAAAGGGTCACCGCCGATGTGCGATAGGTGTCACCGACAACATTACGGGAAGTGTGTTGTTTGTCAGAAGTGCAATCGAACAGGGCATGTCGCGCCAGATTGTAGAAGCGGACAAGGTCGAACCTGTTACGAGTGTGGAAGCCCCGATCACTATCGAAACAAATGCCCCAAGAGACAACGAGGACCGAATGTCAACGCAAATCCCCCAGAGAACCAGAGAGCCCGTGGAGGTTTGGCCCGAGGAAGAGCCTTTGTGATAGGAGCAGAGGAAGCAAAGCAGAACCCGGATGTGGTCACAGGTACGTTCCTTCTCAACAACTATCCTGCTACTGTGCTTTTTGATTCCGGAGCAGATAGGAGCTTTGTGTCGCTAGAGTTTAGGCCTAAGATAAACAAGAAGTCCCAGAACTTAAAAGAGGAGCAGATAATTGAATACTCTAATGGGGAGTTAGTTAAGGCTAATAAGGTAGTCAGAAAATGCACTTTAGGCTTATCAGGAAAGGAATTTAGCATAGATCTAATCCCGATCAAGATAGGGAGTTTTGACATAATAGTTGGTATGGACTGGATGTCTAACCACCGAGCGACAATATGTTGTGCTGAGAAGATGGTCTTGCTAGCGCTACCCGACGGAGGTGTACTGGAGGTATATGGAGAAAAGCCAAGGAAAGACATTAAGATAGTCTCGTACATGAAAATGCGGAACCATTTACGAAAGGAATGTGTGGCATTTATGGCGCACGTGGTGGATAAGAAAGCAGAGGAGAAGTCAATTCAGGATATCCCAGTCGTGCGGGAATTTCCTGAGGTTTTCCCGGAAGAGCTACCCGGATTACCTCCACCACGGCTAGTAGAGTTCCACATCGACTTGGTTCCCGGAGCAGGTCCTATAGCAAAGTCACCCTATCGTCTAGCACCGTCTGAGATGCAGGAGCTGTCAAAGCAACTACAAGAGCTGTTAGATAAAGGATTCATCCGACCCAGCTCTTCGCCTTGGGGAGCCCCGGTATTGTTCGTCAAGAAGAAAGATGGATCTTTCCGTATGTGCATCGATTACCGGGAGTTGAACAAGATCACCATCAAGAACCGATACCCTCTTCCACGCATCGATGATCTGTTCGATCAGTTGCAGGGAGCAACCTACTTCTCAAAGATTGACCTTAGATCCGGATACCATCAGATGAGAGTTCGGGAGGAAGATATTGCCAAGACAGCGTTTAGAACTCGTTATGGCCATTACGAATTCTTGGTCATGCCTTTTGGGTTGACAAACGCTCCAGCGGTCTTTATGGACTTGATGAACAGAGTATGTCGACCATACCTGGATAAATTTGTGATTGTCTTCATAGATGATATCCTGATTTATTCACAGAACAAGGAAGATCACGAGCAGCACCTGAGGCGGATATTGGAACTACTTAAGGCTGAGAAGCTTTACGCCAAGTTTTCAAAGTGCGAATTCTGGATTCGAGAGGTACACTTTTTGGGTCATGTGGTGAATAAGGAAGGAATCCATGTCGATCCAGCTAAGGTTGAGGCTATAAAGAAATGGGAAGCCCCGAAGACGCCTACTGAAATCCGACAATTTCTTGGTTTGGCAGGCTATTACCGACGCTTCATAGCAAATTTCTCTAAGATTGCGCAGCCGCTGACAACCCTGACGCAAAAAGATAAGAAGTTTATCTGGGGAGAGAAACAGGAAGAAGCATTCCAATTGCTCAAGCATAAGCTATGCAATGCACCTATTCTGGCGTTGCCCGAAGGAACGGACAACTTTGTAGTGTATTGCGATGCTTCACATCAAGGTTTGGGATGTGTCTTAATGCAGAACGAGAAAGTCATCGCTTATGCGTCTAGACAGCTAAAGATACACGAAAAGAATTACACCACCCATGATCTGGAGCTCGGAGCAGTGGTGTTTGCCCTCAAGATCTGGAGACATTATCTTTACGGCACCAAATGCACCATTTTTACGGACCATAAGAGCCTCCAGCATATACTCGACCAGAAAATGTTGAATATGAGGCAGAGAAGATGGGTTGAGTTGCTCAGCGATTATGATTGCGAAATCAAGTACCATCCAGGGAAGGCAAATGTCGTAGCTGACGCGTTAAGCAGGAAAGAGAGAGTGAAGCCTACAAGGACGCGAGCAATGGGAGTGATAGTACAGACCAGCCTAAAAAGTCAGATAGTGGAAGCTCAGAAAGAAGCTTTGGAGGCTGACAATATAAAGAAGGAGACACTTCACAAGATGGAGAAGGAGTTCGAGGAAAGATCGGACGGAGTGCGTTACTTTAAGAATAGGATTTGGGTCCCAACAGTCGGTCAGTTGAGAAAGATGATCATGGATGAGGCTCATCAATCGAGGTACTCGATACACCCTGGCGCCGACAAGATGTATAAAGGATTGAAGGAGCACTATTGGTGGCCTGGAATGAAGAAGGACGTCGCCACCCATGTGAGCAAGTGCCTAACTTGTGCAAGGATCAAGGCAGAACACCAGAAACCATCCGGACTACTACAGCAACCGGAAATCCCAGAATGGAAATGGGAGAAGATCTCGATGGATTTTGTGACCAAGTTACCCAAGACTAAGAAAGGCCATGATTCGATTTGGGTAATCGTTGACAGACTCACAAAATCTGCGCACTTTTTGCCAATAAAGGAAAGCTTTAGTGTTGATAAACTGGCACAGTTGTACGTCGATGAGATAGTCATGCGACATGGAGTGCCAATTTCGATCATTTCCGACAGAGACAGCAGATTCACTTCTAGATTTTGGCAGTCGCTGCAAGCAGCTTTGGGTACCAGCGTGGATCTAAGCACGGCTTATCATCCACAGACCGATGGACAGACTGAAAGAACCATACAAACGTTGGAGGATATGCTACGTGCGTGTGTATTGGAGTTTGGAGGTAGCTGGGATGATCACCTACCTTTGGTTGAATTCTCTTACAATAACAGTTACCATACCAGTATTCAATGTGCCCCGTATGAAGCGCTATATGGACGCAAGTGCAGGTCCCCGTTAAACTGGTTGGAGGTGGGTGAGAGTCGACTGATTAGGCCCGACATCGTCCAAGAGACCACGGATAAGATTAAGCTGGTGCAGGAAAAGCTTAAAGCAGCCAGAGATCGTCAGAAGAGCTACGCTGACAACCGACGGAAGCCATTGGAATTCCAAGTTGGCGATAGAGTGCTACTAAAGGTATCGCCTTGGAAAGGGCTGATAAGGTTTGGGAAGAAAGGGAAGTTGAGCCCCCGCTACGTTGGACCATTCAAGGTTATAGAAAGAATCGGCCCAGTCGCTTATAAGCTGGAATTACCCGCAGAGCTCAGCTCCATCCACGACACATTTCATGTGTCCAATTTAAAGAAATGCCTGTCAGAGGAAACTGTGATCTTACCTTTAGAGGAAATACAAGTGGACGATCAACTGCGCGCCATAGAAGAACCAATTGAGATCCTTGACCGAGAGGTCAAGAAACTCCGACGCAGCAGAATACCAATCGTCAAGGTGCGATGGAATGCCCGGCACGGACCTGAGTTCACCTGGGAGCGAGAGGCGTTCATGAAAAGCAAATATCCGCACCTGTTCACAAAGAACCCCGGCGAAAGTAGCAAGAGTTAAATTTCGGGACGAAATTTCTTTCAACCGGGGGTAAATGTGACAACCGTCAGTTTCGGTCGTCAGGTTAGAAATCCGTTAAAGCACTCTGTAGCACGCCGTAGGTTAAAAATTTAGTTATTTAAATATTTAAGTGGAACTAGGTTAGTTAGCGCGAAAAAGTTAGGCTAAAACCTAAAAGTCCCGGAAAAGCCCGGACCGGCCCGAAATCATCCGATAATCCCAAAATGCCAAATTAAAGAAAAATTAAGGAAATTTAAAATATTATGTTAAAAACTTATGTAAACTGATCCAAATAATCCAACGATACCTTCGAAAAATTTAATTACCACCGAAACCCGGTACCGCGATCGAAAAACAGGTAAATTCTACACTGTTTTAAAAAGAAAAAAAAAAATTTATGAGAGAGGTGGGGCCCTCTATAGGCGCCGGCCACCCCTCCCCTTTCCCTCTCTTTATTTTGTTTTTCCCCAAACCCCATTATTACAAAAACCTTTTCCCCAAGATTTTCCATCATCACTTCTCATTTCAAATTTCTTTCTCATCTTCTCCAACACTCTTCTTTCTCTCTTCTTTCTTTCTCTCTATCAAAACCCACGAAAATTTCCAGCCTTCTTAGAGTGAAATATTCAGATTTTTGAAGTTTTTGAAGTGCATTGCAAGATCAAAAGGTGTTCTCCTAAAGGTAAGAATGCAAAGGATGATCTTAGCTTCGTTTTTCTTTCATTTTGGGGTGTTTTGGTGATGTATTCTTGAGATTTAAACCCCTCTTTTTGTTGATAATCATCTTCATGTTTGGGAAAGAGATGAAGCCCTAAAAATGTTCATAAAACATTATAATGAGGGCTAAATCCATGATTTCCCCATAAACATGTGAGATTAGAATCAAAATCTTCATCTTGTTGTTGTTTTTCTCCATACATTGGGGCTGAACTTAAAAATAGTTCATGCATGTCAATGGAGATGATAAAATATGTTATTCTTCCTTTTATTTGTTGCATGTAATGGATATGAAGCTTGTTAGCAAGAAAACCCCCAAAAACTCTATGATTTTATGTGTTTGAATAAGAAAAGTTGGGTTTGTTGCTGGACAGATTCTGTCCGAATTTTGTAGGGTGTTTAGATGACCCAAAAACTTCTTGAAAGATCTTATTTTGTTATAAAAATTTTATGGATGAAAGTTTAATGTGTTAGGAAGAAAATCCAACTTGAATCATCCAAAAATTCGGAGTAAAACTATGTTAATCATTTGGAAACATTTTGTTGTGCATCAGCATCTGTCTGAAATTTTTATTCAACTTCATGCAAGCATAACTCCTCCATAACTTGTTCAAAATGTTTGATTCTTGATTCAAAATTTAAGTTCACTGAGTTGGCTTTCCAAAGAATGTAAAATCAAGTGATTTGGTGTATTTTTGAGGGGTGAACCAATGAAAACAAAATGAAGGTGCAAGCTGTCCCAAGAGGACAGATTCACATGCACGACTTCAAAGAGGCATAACTCACTCAAAAATCACCCAAATGATGCAAGGCTTATCACATTAGCTTGGTATTTGAGTTATTTAGAAAACCCCTTTGGAATTTCATGATTCGGTGGAATATTGAACTCTCTATGATCAAAACTTTACTGAAAGGTATCTATGAAAAGTGAATTTGGGTACTGATTTTGTAAAATTAATTAAAAATAGCAAAACACCTCTAAAAATCATGAAAATTTGTGGAAATGATCCTAACATCCTCAAAATCAGTAGGTAAAAATATTGGAATTTTTCCTTTTATGGATTTAAGTTTAAAGATGGTGTTTTTGCAACTACTGAATCATGACAGATTCTGGAAATTCTCTAAGGACAAAATTTTACCAATTTTAGGGTTTCTTGCATTTTTGAGAACCCATAAGACTTATTAAAACTAAATTAAACCTTATTTAACTAAATAAATATACTAAAGGCATTACGTGGGATATCGGTATGATTATTAAGTTGGACCGTTGAATTTAGGACTCATGTAATTACATGTGTTATAGGGCGAGTGTAGACCGGGGGCCGAATTCTCGAGCAAACGTTACAAACACTTAGATCGCTAAACCGTGCAAGGTGAGTATTCACGGCCCCTTTTTCCACGTTTTTACGTATTTTGGGGTGAAAAGCATGTCGATATTGAAATTTTACGAATTATGCTTCAAGTTTAAGTGTTAAGAAATACGATTGATTGTTGCTTTTAGCAAGTGTTATGCATTATGTGATACATGTTGAGTAAATTCCCCTTATAATAAACACTACTATTAACTTCGTTTAGGAGCCTATGACTTAGTGGATAGCGCTATTTGGTACCAATACCCACTCTTTAGACTGACGAGTTAAGGGTGCACTAATTCAGAATTAACGACTACCCATGTGGGGGGGGCTACCCTCCACCGCTGAGGTACTCGTTGGGAGACGACTACCCACGTGGACTTGAGTGTTCACCGCTGAGGTACTCGTTGGGAAACGACCTACACATGTGGACTTGAGTGTCCACCGCTGAGGTAGCGCGTATGACGTTCCGCCCATGTGGTTTGAACCCACCTCTGAGGTATTCGTTGGGGTTAACGGTTTGTAGTGGCTCAACTATACGTATCTATGCATATTTGATATTTTGACGTTTGTAAGCGTCCAAGAATCTTAGCTTGAGCATAATTGATATTTTGACGTTAGTAAAACGTCCAAGAACTTTATTTCCATGACACGGTCTGCTTGTGAAAATTTTTGTGCGTAAATAAAAACCTGTGAACTCACCAACTCTCGTAGTTGACATTTGTTTTAACATGCTTTTCAGGAAATCCGAAGGTATGATAAGGCTTAGTTGCGGATTTTTGAAACCACCAATCTATTTTTGCTATCTTTATTTGTCAAAGTTGTAAACTTAAAACTTGTGGTTGGATTGTAATATTTTGTAAACAATATTTATTAATGTATGTGAATGATTGGTGTTGTATATCTCCTACCGTTGTGAAATCTTGAGCTGTGGCGCCTCGTGTTTCCGCTTTAGCGGGGTGTTACATAGATCTAGCAGCTTCAACAAGAGTACGATTTCGCCGTTCAACTACCCCATTCTGTTCCGGAGTTCGTGCAGCAGAAAAAGTTTGAGTAATACCAAAAGTATTATAGAAAGTTTTAAGAATGATATTTTTGAATTCCGTCCCATTATCAGTTCGAACAATTTGGACTGGAAGGTTAAGTTGTACTTGAACAGCTTTAATGAAATTGATGATAAGAGAAGAAGTTTCATCCTTAGATTTTAAAAACTTTGTCCAAGTATATCGTGAAAAATCATCAACAATAACCAGAATATATTTACGACCAGCCAAACTCTGAAACTTCATAGGACCACACAAATCCATATGCAACAAACTCAAAGGAGATTTTGATCCTTGTTCAGGTTTGGGAGGATGAGATACACGTTTCATCTTGCCTTTTTCACATCCAGGGCACATTTCCTCTTGTTCAAATTTAATCATTGGAATTCCAGATACAAGTTGATGTTTAACAATTTTGTCAATGTATCTGAAATTCAAATGAGATAAGCGTTTATGCCATAAAACAGCTTGTCTTAAAGAGGATCTGGTAAGAAAACAAGGGGACATAGATTGTAACTTATGTTGTAGTCTAATTGTGTAGAGATTTGTTCGTCGTGAACCGACTAACAATTCTTTACCTTCTTCAGTTCTGACAACACATCTTCTTTTCTTGAAATAAACTTCTAAATCTTTATCACAAAATTTGCCAATACTGAAGAGATTATGATTTAGACCAACAACATGAGCAACATTTTTAATTGTTATGTCTTTGCATACAATGTCACCTTGACCAACTACCGGAGCTAATTCATTGTTACCAAACTTTACAGATCCACCATATTCTTCTTTATAATTGGACAGGATCTCTTTTCTTCCAGTCATATGTTTGGAGCACCCGGAATCAAGGTACCACTTATGACTGGCCTGCAATAAATACAATCAAGTAGATTTAGGAACCCATTTAAAAATGGGTCCTGGAACTGAAGAATTCTTATACACTTTTGAAATTGAATCCCAAAAATATTTGATTCCTTTACGCACTATGGATTTTCGAAATGGAACGAAGGTAGAGACAGAAGAATGAAGTTCAGAAGAATTAATGAACTTAGTATGAGTTTCATCCATATGTTGAGAATTTGAAGAAGTTGATGAAATCACTGTAGCCTTTTTATTGATCATAGTAGTATGAAAAGGTACATGACTCTTATTGAAAAGAAAATGACTCCGTCTATTGTTAGTAGTAACAACATTAGATGAAAACTGCATACTAGAACTATCCTTTCTAGATTGACTCCTTGGCTTCTTCTTCTGTCTTTTCTTCGATGCATGAACTACACGTTCTGCAGATACATTAGCACAAATATCAAACGGCTTAGGCTTAGTGTGAGAAGTCTGACTTTGTGTAAAACATGGCTCAGAATTCTCAGGAGTGTTAACAGAAATAATGTTCTTTTTCAAATCAAGTTGTTTTTGAAAATGACGCAACATTGACTTAACCCCCTGAGTAAATCTTATTGACTTGAGATAACTTTCAGTTACAGCAGGAGACTCTATCTTTTGACTTTTACCAGCATAATGTAATCCTTCTTCATAAACAGACAGTCTGTCAACTAATCTGTCATGGCTTTTTGTTAAAGAAGTACATTTGCTTAACCAAAATTTTGAGTCACATTTTTGACGCGCAAGCTCTACTCTCAGTTGATTTATAGTATTTTCAGCCTGTTTCTTGTAAGATTCATGTTTCTTGTTTAAACAAGCAATTTCATTGAAATCAGACTTATCTGAGCTGATCAGAGAAATAGGAGAAGATGATCCATTTGTGAATTGAGATGTAATTGTATTCTGAGATTTAGATGTTTCAGAAATAACAGGCTGTGTATCATCATCTGATTCCAACTGATATGGTTTGACAACATCAGTTGATGATATAGCTGATGCTTCCTTATATTCCACATATCCATCAGATGTGACAACTCTAAAAATCTCTTCTTGAACATCATCTAAACCATCAGAATATAATTTTGAAACTGACTTCTGAGTTATAGATGAATCCTTTGATGCAGAATCACTTTGAGAATCTGGTATGTCAAAAATGGAATTTGACACTGAAGACACTAAATCATCTAGTATTTCAGATACCAAATCTTTGGACTCAGTTTCTGAGGAATTCCAAGTTACAAAATTCTTATTTTTAGAAAGAAGTATGTCATTTTGTTCTGATAACTCTTTAATTTTTCTTTCTAATTTGGAAATCTTATCTTCAAGTTCTAGTGTCGGAACATATGACTTTAATATACCATCATATTCACATGGTGATTCTGACTGTAAAAACATTTCAGAAGTATTCACTGTATTAGGTGACTTAATTCGCAAATTTTCGGAACTATAAACAAATTTAACTCTATGATATTTGTCACCATGGTATAATGGATCATGCTTCTTCATTTCTTGCATCTCAGAAAATTCTTCTCCCATTTCAAAACCTTTCAAGATTGGAAATCTAGCACTCATTCGTAAATCTGTGAGATTGTAAAATGCAGGTTTTTCTTCTAAGGCCTTTTTCAAATATTGAGGATTTTTAAAGCCAAGACCTTCTTTGGAAAATAAATCCCTATCTGCATAAGGTTTGTTTAGGAAAAATGTATGCTCAGACTGACCAATCTTGTAAAGTTTAAAATTCAATTCAGAAATTGTTTTGTTTAAAGAAGTAACATTATCTTTTTCTGAAGTTAAACTGAGAGTTAGAAAATCAATTTCTGACTTCAAAATTTTATTTTGTTGTTTCAGATCCTCAAGCTCAGTTACTGACTTATTCAGTTTTTCAACAGTAGACAAAAGACTATCTCTTTGTTGGGTTAAGTCAGTAATTTCTTGATTCTGCTTAGAAATGACAACTTCCATTTCTTGATTTTTCATATGAATTGGATTTGTCATTTCTAGCAGTTTATTTTTATACTCAATAAATTTAGAATCATTTACCATGAGTGGATCTGAGACTTCTGCTTCCTCTTCATCAGACTCTTCTTCCAGCAATCCCATAAAACACATTTGAGCCTGATCTTCAGTATCAGACACATCCAGCCATTCCTCATCATCTGCCATTAGCACCAACCCTTGCTCCTGCTTTTCTGCCAATTCTAACTTTTTCTTGAGTATTTCAACTTTTGACATCTTCGCTGGACATATCCTTGCCACATGCCCCTTTTTTCCGCACTTGAAGCACGTGATGTTTTCATTTGTCTTCTTCTCCTCAGTACCCTCAGCAGTTTCCTTTTCTTCTTCAACTCCCTTGTTGGCATATTTATCAACATAGTTACCTGAGTTTCTTTGAGCATACATCTGACCTTGATTGAAATTGCCAATTCTGTTGACATTCCTTCCTCTGGATGCAAATCGTCTGTTGTTGGAACTTGGTTTAATGTAGTATTTCTTTCTGTATGCCTCTGTTAAAGTCAGTAAGCTTTGGAACATCAAATCTCTTTCTTCATCCTCACTTTCTTCTTCATCCTCATCATCATCTACTTCAAACACTTTTGCCTTGCCTTTCTTGATAACACCCTTTCCTTTCTTTCTTTCAGTTAGCAGTGCTAGAGATTCTTGTTCAGCCTTTTCTTTCTTCTGTTTTTCCAACACAGCTTCTTCAACTTCTTCCTCAAACAGCTTCAAGTTCTCATATACTTCATATACTTTGAGCTCATTTAGAGCTTTGTGCTGCTTTACAAATCTGGTAAATGGCTTCCATTCTAAAGACAGATTATTTATGAACTTCACACTAAAGTCCATCTCTGATCTAGGAATTCTGTTCTTCTTCATATCATTCATTAGTATAACAAATCTATCATAAGCATCTTCCAGAGATTCACCATCCTTCATCTTGAAGTTTTCATACTTGTCCATTAGAGTAGTTATCCTCAACTGATTTCCCACTTTAGATCCGAGCATTATTTTTTCTAACTGATCCCAGATAGACTTTGCAGAATCATCATAGCTATCAAGTTTTCTGTATATGTCATTCGGGATTGCTTGAATCAAACAATTTTGTGCTTCCAGATCTATCAAGTATTGTGTCTTCTCTGCATCATCCATCTCTTCAACCTCTTTTACTACTCTCATGCCATTAACAGTATGCATAGGCAATGGTTTAGCACCATAGTCAATTGATTTTAAAATCAGATTGCCTTTGTCTTTTCGCTTTATGAATAGTCTGAATCTTGCAACCCATAGCTCATATTCATCTTTGAATAATACTGGTGCTTTTGAGTCAGATCCCATTGCCAAATCTTCCCTTTTGTTAATTGGATTCATTTTGATTCAGGATCTTTTCCACTACTTTTCTCAGATTCTCAACCTTTCAACTATCTCGAGTGTGAATAGTGATACTCGAGATGTCAATAGAAACTCACAATATGAACAGTGGCACACGAGATGATGTCTCGAGTGAATAACCACAGCACTCGAGATACTGTCTCGAGTGATGAACAGTGCGACTCGAGATACTGTCTCGAGTGATGAACAGTATGACTCGAGATACTGTCTCGTGATAGGATCAACTGTTGCGAAGTTGTCTCGAGTGATGAACAGTATCACTCGAGATGATGTCTCGAGTATTTTCACGCGTCACAAACTGACAAACACTCGAATTGCCTTCCTTGTCTTGTACTCTAACAACCCAACTCGAGTCTTATCTCGTGACTTCACCAAACACGACTCGAGATGCCTTCACGTAGTCTCGAGATGAGGCTCGAGACATATGAATATACAAAAGACTCGAGACATATGAAGATACACTAGACTCGAGACATATGAAGATGAACTTTTTCTCAACTTTTTCTCAAAAATCTAGCTAAAACCTTCAATTTTGCCTCAAATCCTATCTAAATCCTGTTCAAAAACACTCAAACATCACTCTAATTCATGAATTCAAACATGAATTCATGAACAAATCATCAAACAACTCAAAAACTCTTCAAGTCTTCATGAACCTCCATTGATGAATATCTTCAAAGTTTCAAATCTTCAAATCTTTGCTTCAATCCATGAGAATCTTCATCAAAAATGTAGTAGATCCAGCTCTGATACCACTTGTTAGTGTGAATGAATCCAAATCTAACACAATCTCAACAAGATTGAGTTAGAAACTCAAGAACATAAGAGAAAACATGTAGAAAGAGAAAGGATGTAGAGAGATGTAGAGAGAAAGTCACAAGTCTATGTCATTGAAAATGAACGTCCCACTTTACAATACAAAGGCATTGGGGTATTTATACCCCAACCCTAGGAAATAGAAAATTACACTTCAAGTCCCTCAACTTCTTATATAAACTCTACATTAACAACCTATCCTAATCACACTAGTATTTAAATTCTCCTATACTTCGAAATCTTATAATTTAAAAGTTTTAACTTATTTTAGAAAAAGGTTGGTTATAGTACTGGTTTTTATGAAAAACCGATGTTCTCTATAACCTATGGCTCTGATACCAAATCTATAACACCCCGCTAAAGCGGAACCGCAAGGTGTGACAGTCTAGATTTCATAGCGATAGGAGATAAATAACACCAATCATTCATACCCAAAAGTAAATAAAGTTTACAGAGTATTACAATCCAACCATAAGTTTAAGTTTACAGACTTTAACATAACGAAAATGACATAGTCTTGATTGGTGATTACAAAATCTCAAAATTTAGCCTTATCAAACCTTCGGATTTCCTGAAAAGCATGTTAAAACAAGCGTCAACTACGAGAGTTGGTGAGTTCACAGGTTTTCATATGCACAAAACAGTTTAAATGCAACAAATTTTTAGTGAACCTTTTTATTCACTCAATTTTTCATAAACCAGTTATAGTGAACCTTTTTGTTCACTACCGATACTAGCCTGAACATTAGTGAACGTTTTTGCTCACTCCATTTCTAGCTTAGTATCACATGTGAGTAAATTTCCCGGGTCAAGTTAATCGCATGATATTTATTCTTTGAGTCACTACTAATCCTGCCATTTATGACATGCTACGCCCCTATTCTACCTCAGCGGTGGGACTAAATCCCACATGTGTAGAATTTTTATTCAATACAGTGCACTTATATTCTCGTCAGTTCAAGGTGGGTATGTCAACCAAATAGCGCTATCCACGTGTATTATAGGCCCATTGTTATGAGTTAATAGCAGTTACCGGGGACTTTTTCATTTTAGACTCACTATATCATGCCGCATAACATATCAAATTTAACTCACAATACATTTCATTTCGTAACATTTTCACAATTATTCACATTCATTTGTAAACATGTTTTTCACCCCAAAACACGTAAAAACGGTAAAAAGTGGGGCTGTGAATACTCACCTGGAGTAGCTTTTGCGTATCTAAACAACCGTTAGTGCGTGATTAAGTCCCGGCTCCGAGTCTATATATGCCCTAACACATACGTAATTGACGTAAGTTCTAAATTCAACGGTCCATATTTAATAAGTCAATACCGATATCCTATATAATGCCTTTACTATATTTTATTAGGTTCATTTTAATACAAAAATATGTTTTTGTTACTTTAATCAATGTCCAAACATATGGGAATTTCTTGATATTTGCAAAACAACCCTTTTTGAGGAAATCTGATTTTGGCAGATTTGTATTGCTTCAAAAATGCTACCATTAATCCTAGTTCCAAAAGGAGTTAGGCTACCAAAATTTTATCCATTAATATTAGGGGTATTAACAACAACCCTACCAAATTTCATGATTTTAGGAGATGATTAACATATTTTAAAAATTCTTGAAAAATCAGTGTGCATGTATTAATCTTGAAAATACAAGTCTGTGGAGTTTGTACCATAGAGATCTCATTACTATTCCAAAATTTGAATTTCAAAAGCGATTTTAAAGCTAACTCAAATATCTAACAAATGAAGCTTGTTTCACATGATTTGGATGATTTTTGAATGAGATATGACCTCATGAATTCAAGCATGTGAATCTGCCATCATTGGGCAGATTACACTCCGAATTTCATTTCATTGGTTGAACATTCAAAACTCCACCAAATCATGTGATTTCAGATTCTTTAGAAAGCCATCTCACTGAACTTGGACTTAGAACCAAGAATCATGCATTTTAGTTAAGTTATCAAGAAGATATGCATGCACGAAGTTGATATAAAATTCTGACTAGAAGCTGATGAACACTAAAAAGTTTCAACATGGTTGAGGGCTCAAAACATGGAATTTTTGAATGATTCAAGTGGGGTTTGAACCTTAACACATAAAATATTGTACCATAAAATTTTCAGAAGAGAATGTATCCAAAGACACCCTTTTTGGGTCGTACAAACAACATGCAACAAATCTGTCAGCACAATCCAGATTCCAAATACACTTTTACCTACCAAAAACACATAAAATCACCAAAATTTGGGTGTTTCTTGGATAATAAACTAAAAACCCTCAACTTATATCCAATAAATAGATGAAATACATTTAGATATCATTGAAACACATGCATGAACTATTATAAAAGTTCAGCCCCAAAAAGAGATTCAAAAACATCAAAGCAAAAGATTTTCACTTCCAATCTTGTGTTCATAAGGAGGATTCATAGAATTTGGCCTTTTTTGAATGTTCTTGCACATTTATAAGGCTCATTCTTGTCCTCAAACATCAAGATTGGTGTTTAACCATCAAAGAGGTTTTAAACCTCAAAAAGAGCATGAAAAAGCTCCAAAATGAGCTAAAATTGACACTAAAACACATAATGTACTATTACCTTTGAACAAACAACTACTAGAGCTTCAAATCTTTGATTATATTTCTTCAAAACTCAGATTTTTGGATGAAATATGGCTGGTTTTTAGAGAGAGAAATCGAAGAGTGAGAGAGTAGAGAGAGAGAGTGAGATTTGAAATGATATGGTGTAAGAGAGAGGTGATGATTTTGTTTCTTGAAGCAAGAGAGAGAGAGAGAGAGAGAGAGAGAGAGATATTAGGGGGGGGGTGGCCGGCCATGTGGGGCCCACCCAACCCTCTCACACTTTTTTTTATATTTTAAAAAGGTTAAATTTTATACTGCTAAATCAAACGCAGTACCGGGTTTTGGTGCGTTTTCGGTAGAAACCGACTTTTCAAAGGTAATTTTAGATTATTTGAATCAGTTTACTTATATTTTTAATAAAGTAACATATTTTTTTTATAAATCAACTTTAAATTTGGCATTATAGGATTTTCGGGTCACTTTGGGCCGGTACGGGATTTTTCGGGCAGTTTTCGGGATTTTTAGGTTTTTGCCTAAATTTTTCACGCAAACTAACCTAGTTTCTTCTAATAACTAAATGACTAATTTTTAACCTACGGAAACGCTACTGAGTGATTTAACGAGTAGCTAACCTGAAGGTCAAAACTGTCAGTTGTCACACTGGCATTACCTGAAGGAATGGATAACTTCGTGGTGTACTGCGATGCTTCACATCAGGGCTTGGGATGTGTTTTGATGCAGAACGAGAAAGTCATCGCCTACTCATCCAGACAACTGAAGATCCACGAGAAGAATTACACCACTCACGATTTGGAACTCGGAGCTGTAGTATTTGCACTTAAGATCTGGAGGCACTATCTTTATGGTACCAAATGCACCATCTTTACGGATCACAAGAGCCTCCAGCACATTCTCGACCAGAAAATGTTGAACATGAGGCAGAGAAGATGGGTCGAGTTGCTCAATGATTACGATTGTGAGATTAAGTATCACCCAGGGAAGGCGAATGTTGTAGCTGATGCGCTGAGCAGGAAGGAAAGAGTGAAGCCTACAAGGACGCGAGCCATGGGAGTGATAGTACAAACCAGTTTGAAAAATCAAATACTTGGAGCCCAGAGAGAAGCTTTAAAGGCAGACAACCTAAAGAAAGAAACACTTCATCAGGTAGAAAAGGAGTTTGAGGTGAAAGGTGATGGAGTGCGTTATTTTAAGAATAAGGTATGGGTACCAAAAGTCGATCAGTTGAGAGCAATGATCATGGACGAAGCTCACCAATCAAAGTACTCAATACACCCAGGATCTGACAAGATGTATAAAGGACTGAAAGAACACTATTGGTGGCCTGGAATGGCGAAAGATGTAGCCACTTATGTGAGCAAATGCCTGACTTGTGCAAGAATTAAGGCGGAACACCAGAAACCATCCGGACTTTTACAACAGCCGGAAATCCCAGAATGGAAATGGGAGCAGATATCAATGGATTTCGTGACCAAGCTACCCAAGACCAAGAAGGGTCATGATTCGATATGGGTAATTGTTGACCGACTCACGAAATCTGCATACTTTTTGCCAATGAGAGAGAGTTATAGCATTGATCGACTTGCGCAACTGTATGTCAATGAGATAGTTATGCGTCATGGAGTACCAATCTCAATCATTTCCGATAGAGACAGCAGATTCACTTCGCGATTTTGGCAGTCACTGCAGACAGCATTAGGTACTAGCGTGGATTTGAGCACAGCTTACCACCCTCAGACCGACGGACAGACTGAGAGAACCATACAAAAGTTGGAGGATATGCTGCGTGCTTGTGTTTTGGAATTTGGAGGTAGCTGGGACGATCACCTACCTTTAGTCGAATTCTCCTACAACAACAGCTATCACGCCATCATCCAGTGCGCTCCGTATGAAGCCCTATATGGACGCAAGTGTAGATCACCACTCAATTGGTTGGAAGTGGGGGAAAGTCGACTAATTAGACCCGATATCGTTCAAGAGACAACTGATAAGATTAAGATGGTTCAAGAGAAGCTTAAAGCGGCTAGGGATCGCCATAAAAGTTACGCTGACAATCGCCGAAAACCGTCGGAATTCCAGGTTGGCGATAGAGTATTGCTGAAGGTATCACCTTGGAAAGGGTTATTATGATTTGGAACGAAAGGAAAACTGAGCCCCCGATTCGTTGGACCATTTGAGATTTTAGAAAGAATCGGACCAGTCGCCTACAGATTGGACCTACCTCCAGAACTCAGCACTATTCATGACACTTTCCATGTGTCCAACTTAAAGAAATGCCTATCCGAAGAGACAGTGGTCCTACCCCTGGAGGAAATCCAAGTTGACGAACAACTACGCACTGCGGAGGAGCCAATTGAAATCCTCGATCGAGAAACCAAGAAGCTTAGGCGCAGTAAGATACCAATAGTCAAAGTTCGATGGAATTCAAGGCACGGGCCAGAGTTTACTTGGGAACGGGAGGCATTCATGAAGAGCAAATACCCCCACCTTTTCACAAAAGACTCCCTTAATAGCGGCAAAAGGTAAATTTCGGGACGAAATTTCTTTTAACAGGGGGTAAATGTGACAACCGACAAATTTAGCTTTTAGGTTAGCGACTCGTTAAACCACTCAGTAGTGTTTCCGTTAGTAAAATTTTAGTCATTTAACTTATTAGGAGAATTTAGGTTAGTTTGCGCGAAAAATTTAGGCAATAACCTAGAAGTCCCGAAAACAGCCCGAAAAAGCCCGTACCGGCCCGAAATCGCCCGAAAACCTTATAATGCCAAATTTTAAGCCAACTTGTATAAAATATGATAATTTATTAGAAATAAAAATAAACTGTTCTAAATAACGTAATTTCATCTTTGAAAAAAGGTCGATGATGTCGAAAAACTATCGCGAACCGACACTGCGTTTAATTTCATCAGTATAGAACCCTAATTTATATTAAAAAAAAGAAAGAAAAGATTAAAGGCTTGGGGTGGGACCCACCATGGCCAGCCACCCCACCCCCCCTACACACCTCTCTCTCTCTTTTTCCAATACATTTAATCATTTCACCTCTTCCCAATTCATTTCATTATTCCAAATTCAAATTTCCATCTCTCTCTCTACTTTCTCTTTTCTCTCTCAAATTCTCTGAAGAAAAATCAGCCATCCTACCTCCAAAAAACTGAGTTTTAGTAGGATTGAACAAGAATAAAAAAGCTCTAATAGTTGTATCATCAAGGTAAGCATAGAATGTATATGGTAGCTTCGATTTTTAGCCTTTTTGGTGCTTTTTCTTGTATTTCTTGAGGTTTAAAACCCTCCCTGTTGGTTGAATGATATTCTTGATGTTTGAAGACGAGGATGAACCATAGAAATGTGTAAAAACATTCAAAGATGGTGAAATTCTATGACCCTTCCTTATAAACACAAGATTAGGGTGAAAAATCACACATTTTGGGGTATTTTGATGCTCCTAAGGGGCTGGAAATTTTTATTATTTCATGCATGCAACTTGATGATATTCAAGTATATTTCTTCTATTTATTTGATATATGTAAGGGTTTTTAATTTAACATCAAATAAACCCCAAATTCTTAATGGTTTATAAGTGATTTTGGTGAAAATATTGAGCATTGAATCTGATCTGATGTTGACATAATATTGCATGTGTGTTTGGACGACCCAAAAAGGGTGTAAATGGACTCATTTTTGTCTAAAGTTTTTCTGGTTTGATATTTTATGGGTTAGGGTTCGAACCCAACTAGAATCACTCAAAAATTCCAAGTTTTGAACCTTCAACCATTACAAAACTTTTTAGTGTGCAAATAGCTACGGGTCAGAATTTGTTTGGACTTGTTGCATGAATATCTCCTTGATAACTTATCCAAAATGCATGATTTTTTATTCTAAGTTCAAGCTCAATGAGTTAGCTTTCCAAAGAACCTGGAATCACTTGATTTGGTGGATTTTTGAGTACTCAACCAATGGAAATAAATCCATGGTGCAATCTGTCCAGAAATGGCAGATTCACATGCATGGATTCAAGAGGTCATATCTCACTCATAAATCATCAAAATAGTGTGAAATTTGTTTCGTTAGTTAGGTATGCATGTTATCTTGAAAACCCCTTTTGAAAATTTAGATTTGGTGTGGTAATGAACTCTCTATGGGACAAACATTACTGACATGCCTTTTCAAAAGTGAAGTATGCACACTGCTTTTGCAAGAATTTTTAAAATATGCTAAACACCTTTAAAAATTATGAAATTTGGTGGGAATATTGTTAACACCCCCAAGATCAGTGGATAAAAATTGATAGCTTTCCCTTTTTTGGACCTAAGCTTAAAGGTGACACTTTTGCAACATTATAAACCTGCCAGATTTGGAAATTTCTTCAAAAGTTGATTTGTGAACTTCAAGACTTTCCATACAATTGGATTTCATTATAGATCTATCAAAACCTATTTTATGCTAAGTTGAGTTAAATAAGTTACGTAAAGGCATTATAATAGGATATCGGTAAGGACATGACTAGATGATGACCGTTGAATTAAGACTTACGTCAATTATGTATGATATAGGGCACTAGTCGACTTGGACTTGGGGATACGCACACTATCGCTTGTCCAAACGCTAAGCTACTCAAGGTGAGAATTCACGGCCCCTATTTTACTGTTTTTAATGAAATTGCGGTGAAAAGCATGTTGTTGATGAAATGTTATGAAATATGCTTTCGAGCAAAAGTTATGCAAATTGTGATATAAACATTGCTTTCGAGCAAGTGATTATGCAAATAATGATATGTATTGAGTAAAATTCACCTTATAATATACACTACTATTAACTCGTTAGGAGCCTATGACTTAGTGGATAGCGCTATTTGGTAAAGAGACCCACCCTACTGACTGACGAGTAGAGGGTGCACTATTTCAGAATTAACGACTGCCGTTGAGGTAGTCGTTGGAAAACGTTCTACACATGTGGATTAGATTCCACCTCTGAGGTAGTTCATTTAGAGCGTTATATCTTACGTGGTTCGCGACCGCCTATGAGATATATCGTTGGGGTGAAACAGTTTGTAGTGGCTCAATCTTACATATCATATGTCTAAATGAGATTTTAGACGTTTATGGTCGTCCAAAGATTCTATTTTTATGATAAAAGACTGCATACAAAACCTTTTCAGGAAATCACCAACTCTCGTAGTTGACTCTTGTTTTAACATGCTTTTCAGGAAATCAGAAGGTGATTGAAAAAGCTTAATTTTGAGCGTTTGTAGACATAAACTAAGACTTCGTATTTTATTTTGCTATGTTTGTATTTATTAAACTCTGGTTGGTTGTAGTACGATTGTAAACTTTAAATATTTTGAAATGAATGATTGATGGTATTTATCTCCTATCGCTATGAAATCTGAACTGTCGCACCTCGCGATTCCGCTTTAGCGGGGTGTTACATTTAACCCTTTATTTACCCAACTAGTACTACCACATTCACAGCTAAGCGTACCTGATCGTGCGTAATATAGTGTAGGAAAGTACCAGGTATCGTTCTTACCACTGGCAACGGTCAAATTATCTAATCAAATCTTTAGAGTATAACTAATTAATCTAAGTAAACTAAAAGGGGGGTTTTATAAAAAGAGTTTTAACTAACTAAGACACAACTGAAAAGTAAATTAATAAGCTTGGACGCAAATAAACAAAGATTGATTTGAATAAATCAAAGACAAATAAGTACTTATTATGGTTATGGAGGTTCCTCATGTGGATGATTCATTAAATTACCGTAAAGATATAGTTTATTTGTTATTGTAAGAATTTAAGCCAAGGCACCCTAACATGCGTCCTGTGATTATCAACCAGGTTGGTCTCCCGGCCCAATTACGGGGACTTATTGTTAGAAAGTCTACTAAAGTCACCTAATCAGTGCTAAGTCGTGCGACCCTACAATCTAGTCTACACTCGGTCTGAGTACACTACTCACCACGTCTCTCCGTGTCACTGGAGTGAAAGGTAAGGGGGACTGATTAACCTATCGGAGTCTGTCTATTTATTGTTAGAAAATAAACACGCCTAGTCAATAAACCAAACAAAACTATTATAAATTAAAACCAACATGAAAGCATCCAACAATCGTAATCAAACCATAATAAGTACCTAACCTAACTACTCACTAAACATACTAGAAGACGGAAACGAAACACATCACGCAGATCGTGAATGGGGGTTGATCGAACACCGGCTAGACGACTCCGGGCGAGGATCGGCCCACGCTAATGGTTCATACACAACTCTCTCTCTCTGACTCTTCTGACTCTATTTTTTACTTTTATTTTTATTTTTTGATAATTTAAAACAATAGGGAGAGACCTGTATTTATAGGCTTAGAAACGACCCACTTCGCGTTCGCGAAGAGGCGTCTTCGTGGCGCGAAGCACTTATGAAACCCTCTCTTTCCTTTTCTACTCATTCCGGAATCTTCCATAGAAAGTGAACACTATGTTCGCGACGCTAAACTTCTGATCTCCAACGCAAAACGGGTGTAAAGCAAGAATCTTCTAGAATTCAATCACATCGCGGCGCGAAAAGGAGGCTTCACGATCGCTAAGGTGCTTATGTCCACTTTTTGATCATTTTTCATGCTTTTTCGCTTCTTTTTGTACTTTTCCGTTCAACGGCCTCTAAAACCTAGAAAACTCATAAACAAGTGCTTTTGAGAGTAAAATGTACGAGTAATGGGTAGAAATGGGATAAAAACATTCAAACCAGAACGACCAAATCATGTACAATTTTGGAGTTATCAAATTTCCACAGTTAAGCTTTGATTGTCCTCAATCACAAAGACTGAAAGATAAAATAAATTACGCCAAATTTATCTCCACCCAAGATCAATTAAAGAACACAGAGATATCAAGTCTAATCAAACACACTATACGCTACAATGAGTAAGCGAATGCCAAGTTCAACCTTTCACCCTCACAATGTATATATCAAGTGTATCTTTTGGGGGGTGAAAGTGTATATATAGAGTGATCACACAAATACTCGACTTATTCCACGCATGCATAAGCTTGTCACCTAATCTAATCTCCACCACTGAGAAGTTGTCAACCGTCAATAGGACTTTAGGGTTGTAATGGTAGGCTTAGGGTAAGGGTAGGATAAATGATATATTTAGTGACTAAGGGTTGTAGCAAAAACCTGAAAAACATAATCAGTTTACGGTCCGACAATTCAAAACATATTTGACTTTTAGAACTTTTCCTTTTTCTCTTTTTTTTATGAGTCGTTTTTTTACTTCTTTTGACTTTCTTTGTTTCTTTTTCTTTTTCTTTTCAATCTTTTCTCAATCCCCTCTTTTCTCTTATTTGTCAGATTTCATAGAATTGGACCAAAAACACGAAAAAGTTTTCAAATTTATGCCACGACCAAAAATATAGATAAAAATAAAAATGGCTAAGGGATATATAGTGATATGGGTTAAGAAACGAAAAGGCTAAGGCTCAAAGGGGTTTCAAGGGATAAAGTGTTAAACATGAACACTTTCAATAAAATGGCTAGGTAAATTAAAAAAACCTTATTATGAGGTTATCTAACGAACGCTAACAAGGGTTGAAACGAAGGCCCCTATCAGTGCAATGGTGATAAATACTTCCCTTATGTGGTCTTGACAAACATCTAAAGTGACAAGTTCTACCTTGGGTCAAAAGTCGGTATCCTCACAAAACGAATAGATATAAACAGTATAGGCTCAAACACTCAAAGAAATTGGGTGAGGCACTTAGGGTGATTAACATTCCAAGGCATTACTCTACTAAAATAACCTTATTTAGTGTTATCCTAAACAAGCATCTAAGTCTCAAAAAGAATCTCAGATTTTGAAAAAGATGGGGTCAAATTCAAAAGCTTTCAAAAATGAAAAGACAAACTTCCCCGGTTTTGAGACTTATGACCATCAGTGAGACTATCCGAAACCATAAGCGGTGCGCTATCATCACAGGATGCAACTATTAGACTATCTTTATCAGCAATCCAATCCAATCCAATCTCAATTAAAAAAATCATTTCTCTCTCTTCCACCTACCAAATTTCAATCTCAATCTAATCTTATATTTTTCACACTTTATTAACAATCCAATCCAATCTCAACTTTTTTATTGTAAGTATATATATATATACATTTAATATATTATCATATATATAATATTTTTATTATTATTCTTGAATATAAAAATATAAAAAAACATAATTATAATTATAAAAAAAAGAAAATTACATTGAAAATAAATAAAACAAGTTACACATAGAAGTACAGAATTACATATTAAAAGGCCTAATGACAGTTAATTATCGGTACCGAATTTTTGCCATATATGCTCAATCAAATCATTTTTTAGAGCATTATGTGCCTCCCTATCTCGAAGTTGTTCCCTATTACTCATATAACTAGCTAGGTTTCCAATTCGTTCGGTAGAGAATGCAAATGGTTGACCATCATCTTCTGTGGGTTGTAGATTTGTGCGCAGATCGTTAAGAAATTCAGTAGGATCATAATAACGGAGGTATGTGTCACGTTCATCTTCAACAATCATATTATGCATGATGATACAAGCAATCATAATTCGTCCCATATTATCTTTGTCCCAAACAAGACATGGGTGTCGAATAAAGGCAAACCGAGCTTGTAGAACTCCAAATGCTCGTTCAACATCTTTTCTGACAGATTCTTGTTGCTGGGCGAACAACTTGTGTTTCTGCAATGTGGGAAACGTAATCGACTTGACAAATGTAGCCCATGAAGGATATATGCCATCTGTAAGATAATAAGCCCTATTGTTTTCGCGACCATTCACGATATAACTAACTTTTGGTGCTCGACCTGCCAATACATCATCAAAAACAGGAGATCGGTGGAGTACATTAATATCATTTAACGAACCTGGTGTTCCAAAGAAAGCATGCCATATCCATAAATCGTATGATGCAACAGCTTCTAAAATGATTGTTGGCTTTCCACTTCTTCCGGCATATTGTCCAGCCCACGCACTGGGACAATTTTTCCATTCCCAATGCATGCAGTCAATACTACCTATCATACCTGGAAATCCACGTTGATCTGCAGCATAAAGTAGTCTTGCCAAATCATCTTTGTTAGGCTTTCGGAGGTACTCATCACCAAAACACAAGATGACACCATTTACAAACTTCATGAGAGCTTCCCTTGTTGTCGCTCCACTCATTCTCAGATATTCGTCAACTGCGTCAACTGATGTCCCATACGCCAACACCCTCATGGCTCCAGTGCATTTTCTCAATGGTGAAAGACCTTGTCTACCCGTGGCGTCGGGTCTTTGTTGAAAATATTCGTCGTTAGTAGTCACAGCATCTACTATACGGCAGAAAAAAGGTTTTCTCATTCGAAATCGTCTTCGGAAGATAACTTCATCATACGTCGGATTGTCTACAAAGTAGTCTTCCATCAAACGTGTTTCACCGATCTCGCGTTGCCTGTCACGATACTTTCTTGTCCGTCTTGGGGGTTGATCTCCTATGGATAGATTGCATGAGTTGATGAGCATGTCTTCGAGCATGCAATCAAGTTGTTGGTTTTCTTGACCAACTCGTGATTGCCATGCTTCAAATTCATCACCTGATTCTGGTGATGAGTTTTCATTGAAAGACATTTTGTAGAGTGTTTGATGAAAGATTGTATGAATGAGTTGATATGAAAGACAATCTAATATATAGGAAGAGTTTGAATTATCAGTGGGGGACAAATGCATGTGATCTTTAATGAATAAGACAATACATTAGTGGGGGGACAAAGGCATGTCATCTTTAATGAATAAGACAACACATCAGTAGGGGACAATGGCATGTGATCTTTGATGAATGAGGCATAAGCTAAATTCCAAGACAATAACAACCATTTATTTAACATAAAGTACAAAACTACTTATACAAAGAAACTACGAAAATACAAATACATAAAATACGAAATTACCAATGCATAGTACATAAAATACGAAATTACAAATACATAATACATAAAATACGAAATGATCCCATCACTATCCATACAACTTGCCATAAAACGCTCTTTCAGGTCTTCTTCTGCCGGTGACAGGTTGTCTTTGGACATTAATACACGCAACATTTTGTGGTCTTGCACACTTTGAAAATTCTCTTGATCAAATGCGACTTTTTTTCTCATGATTTCAAGTTCATTGTTTCTTGTAATCGTTAATGCACGGATATTTTCAGAAAAATCATTAGAAATCGAAGAAGATTGCGATGCCTTACCTTTTCCTTTTTTCTTTGTTGCATCCCTACCCACAGGACGTTGAATTGTTGAAACACCACCCGGAGATTCTTGGTTCATATCAACGGAATCTCCTTCCTCCGTAGTTCTTGATTTTTTCGTGCTTCCACCACTTTCTTCGTTACCCATTTCATACTCCGAGCGTGAACGAGTTGTCTCCCGATGTAACTGTAAGTCCCACTTGGGATGTTTACACATGAGTTCGTTAAATACCTTCAAATGAGTAAACTTTGCCCCACTTGCCTAATAAATTTGATGAGCCATATTCTCCACATCTGTGGTACTTATTCCACTTTTTTTTGACGATGCGCTTCTCTATAAGCACCGATCCACTTGTTTGCATACTAGTTAAGCCTTTGCCAATGACCTTTTATTTGATTTTCGTTCCGGACGTTTAACCCTTCTGGATTTTCTGGTCGAGCGGCATCATAATGTTCTTGCACCCGTGTCCATAACTTTCCTTTCCTTTGGTTTTTGCCACGAGCAGCGTCTTCACTAACGAAGATCCATGCCGACATCAGAACCATATCTTCTCTCGTATCCCATGAATCAACTCTTGAGCCTTTTTGCGAAGTTTGGACATTTTCAGGGATCACAACATCATTATCAGAAGAGGGTAACTGAGAGTTTTCATATTGTGTGTTTGGGTAATTTTGGAAGCTATCGGGATATTCAGAACCTAAGCAGCAATTGGGATAGTATGGATCCATAATAAAAAACTACAAAAAGATGAAGTTTGAGATCTTTGAAGATGAACAGAGTATTGAAAATTGAAGAAAGATTGGTGTGATGAAAATATATCAATATTGGTCTCTATTTATAGGGAATTTAAAAATATGAATTTTGGTATATTTTTTATTTTATAATTTTTTTTGTTAAATTTACGTTTTTAAGACGATAACGTTTGTTCTTTCAAGAAAAAAAAAGAAAGATAAGATTTGAATAAAAAATTAACTTCAACCAATTACATTTTAACATGTGGCAAGTTAATTTAATAAATAGATATAAAGAAATATTGCAACTTGTTGGATGCAAAATCGGATTGTATCCGAGATCACAAGTTGGTGCTCAAAGTGAAGACAAAGGCAAAGTCAAAGTGGTCAAAGAAGTCAAAGCTTGCTTTGTTTGTTTACTTGCTTTATTTGTACTTTGTAATAGTTTTAGTTTCTTAGGGTAGATTGTGTAATTGTTCAATAGTGTAAGGGTTTAGATGTTTGGGTATAAATACCTAAAGTTAGTTCTTTTGGAAGAGACATGCATATTACGCTTCATTGTCAAAGGAGATTGAATTGAGTTAGTTAAGAGCTTTAGTTGTTGTTCCAGATTCAAGCTCTAATCAACATGCAAATAGGTAGAGAATGATTTGAAAGCCATATGTCATTGATTCTTGGAGAATTGAATACACACACTAACCACACCAAGAACACACACACTTAAGAACTTGGCTTCTCTCAATCACTCTCACTTTACAATGATACGTATGCATGTCCTAACTTCCAAACTAACTCACATTGGGTATTTATACCCAAACCCTTACAACCCTTCAACTTTGAACTAATTACACTTTCTACCCTATCTATACAAAACTATTACAAAGCACATATAAAATGACTAAAACTATAAAGCAAGGTTTGACTTTGAAGACCACTTTGACTTTGCCTTTGACTTCAACTTTAGCACCATCTTGTGATCTCGGATACAATCCGATTTTGCACCCAACATTAGTGTGTGTGTTCTTGGTGTAAATAGTGTGTGTAAACTTTTCATCAAGAATCAATGACATATGGCTATTCAATTCAATCTCTACTTGTTGCATGATGATTAGAACTTGAATCTGGAACTACAAGTGGTATCAGAGCTGGAAATTCGTTGAAATTTGGTATGATTTCTTGAGCTTTTTTATGTTTTTTCGAAAATGATATTTTGAGGTTTGATGTTCTTCTTTTGATCATTGTTTGCATGTGAATTTGATTGTATATGGTTAAAATGATGTTTTTACTGTGTTTGTGAGTGATTTGGAGTCAAAATTTGGTGATTTGAGCAGTAATTTTTGAGTTTTTTTACCTTCTGCTCGGTTTTTTGTTCGGTTTTCCGAACTGGTGTTCATATTTTCCGAATCGGAATATTCATAAATTCCGAATCGGAAAATACAAGTTTTCCGAATCGGATTTTTGAAATTTTTCGAATCGGAAAATTTTTTGGACTCGTATTGTTGTTTAGATCTGATCTTACTCGTTTTCCGACTTGGTATTAATCAAATTCCGATTCCGAAAACACCATTTCCCGATTCGGAATTTGACCAAATACCAACTCGAATTTTTTCTCGAAACTTTATCAATTTTGTTTTTCCGATTCGGAAAATTGAAAAATCCGAATCGGAATATAGTGTTTTCCGAATCGGAATAGTTTAAGCAAAAAAAAAATAAAAATTCAGTCATTTTTAAGACTTTCGGGCGTTTTTTCACATAAACTTTTTTAGACTTCTTATCTGATTCTACGGTGAAAAAGTTCAGTCATTTTTAAGGTCAATTTTTCCCGAAAAATGCCGGTTTTTTCCGAGATTTTGGTGATTTCCGAGAGGTTGTATTTGTAACATCCCGTTTTATTTATGTTATTATTATTATTATTTGTATTATTATTATTATTATAATTATTATTATTATTGTTGGTGTTATTATTAATATTATTGTTATTATTATAATTATTATTAGGGTATGATAATAATAATTAGGGTTAGGGTTAATTGAGGATACTTTCTTGTGGGCTTTTTTTTTCTTTTAATTAAATTAGATCACCAATTAGAGGGGGTGGGGCCCACATGTTTCCCCAACACCAACAAAGGGGGGGGGGTAGGGTTAGGTTTTCTTTGACTTTTAAATAGGGATAGCTTTTGTGGGAAGAAAAGAAAAAGGGAGAGAGAGAATAGAAGAAGAGAGAAGACGGGAAAGAAAAAGAGACGAGAGAGAGAGTCGACGAGAGAGAGAGTGACCGGAGGGGAAGAAGAGGCTGCCGGAATCTCGGGTTGCGTCGCCAGCAAGGGTAAGCCGCCGTGGTTCTCCTCCTCTTTTCTTCTTCTTCCGTCTGCGGTGGTGGTGGCCGCCGGCTTTGGCCGGCCTCGGCCTAGCCGCCGCTGCTGTTGTGCACGCCGGCGACGGCCACTGTTGTCGTTGGTGTCGTGGTTGGCCGGCGAAGGTAAGGTGGTAAATCACCGCCGTTGCCATGGCCGCGATGGTGGTTGTGGTTGTGAGTCGAGACGGCGGTGGTGGCGGGATGCTCACCGCTGCCGCTGTTGATGTTAATCCGGCGACGGTGGTGGGTTTCCCGACCGCTGCTGTCGATGTTGATGGCCGGCCGACGGCGGTGGTGGTTCGCATCGCCGCTGCGGCTACCTTGGTTGTTGCTGTCGATGGTGGTGGCGGTTAGTTCCATCGCCGCTGCTGCCATGTGCCGTTTGAACGGCGGTGGTAGTGGCGGTGTACGCCGCTGCCGCCACGAGGTCAGTCCGGCTACAACGGTCCGTATGCGTGGCTGTCCGGCATTGATACCGCGGCTTGCGACGGTCGATTGTGACGTTTATCAGTTTATGTTCGAGTCTTAATTAGTTGCCGATGTTGGGAATCTTTGTAGCATATATACGTGGTTTTAGGGTCGGAAATAGATTTAATAGCGGTAAAGTGTGAATTCTTTCAGGTTACCGTGAGGATTGTTAGTTTTTGGATTTTGGTGACTTATTCCCGTGCTCGATTTGATTACGAGGTGAGTGGGTTACATGCATTATGTTATGGTGTTTATGTGTGTATATGAGTTGGTGATACCTTATGGTTAATTGGGTTGCGTGATGACCCGAAGGGCGGGAAACCGCGGAGGCCGGATTGCGTGATGGTCCGGTGAACGGGAAACCGTTAAGCTGTGATTGTTTGGATGTATGCGTATATGTGCATAATTATCGTGATGTTTTGTATGTGTAACTTACTCACTAAGCTGTTGAGCTTACCCCTCGTGTTAATTATCTTTATAGGTACAGGTTCCGGTGTTGACAAAGGCAAGGTTCCGGCTTGAAGGTTCCGGCTTGACGTGGCGTTCCGATCCGATCGTAGACTTTATGACATTTATTATTTGGGTTATTAGATATGAATGTTAACTTAATCTGGGTTTCTTTTGAACGGTCGTTTATTTAAATCATTAAAGGAAGTTTTTAGTGAATTTTCTTTTATAATTAATAAAATGGGATTGGACTCACCTGGTGAGACGCGTTTTGGGTTGTGACCTGGACTGGGCAACTCCAAAGCAAAAACCGTGAGGGAGTAGGGGTGACTGGTTAGGGCCCTGTGTCTCCAAAGCGGACAATATCGAACCACGGTCGCCTGGGCTGTTACAGATGGTATCAGAGCCAGACCTGGACCGATGTGTACAACGAGGGCGTTGTGTCCTTGAGGGGGGGAGAGTGTAATAACTCGTCCCACATCGGTTGGTGAGGAGAACAAAGCACTCCTTATAAGGGTGTGGATAACCTCACTTGGCATGAGGCCTTTTGGGTGCGTGGACTCGGCCCAAGAACAAAACCGTGCGGGTGACCTGGACTGGGCCCAAAGCGGACAATATCGTGTCACGGGTATCTGGGGGCGTTACAGATGGTTGGTTATAGTAATACGGCGCCAATAATAGTGTTACTATAAGCACCTGTGTAAGGTTGGATTTGATTAAGTTCTGGGGATTTTAACTGACTGACAACGGCTAGGGATTCAGCATGCTATGTGGTTAACTGTTATGTATTACGTGTGATACTTGAATCTGTTGTGTTAGCATGCGCGGTAGAAACTAGTCTTAGGGTTGGCATGATCACTATTACTAGGGTTGCGTGTGAGTACCTTAGTGGTGCATAGTGATGTTCGTTTAAGCTGTGACTAAATATTGTACATCTTCAGAATGGTGCTAACCCGAAGCCAGACTGATGATGAGCCCGGGCAGTCCGATCACATTGCTGCCCAAATCACTGAGACCCTGCAGCAGACGCTGCCGGGGCTGTTTAATCAGATGAGAGACGAGCTGATCCAAACCATGGACCAGCGCATTGATGCGGCCCTCATGGCCCGTAGCTTAGGTACTGGGAGCTCGAGTCAGTCCCAACCTCGTGGGATCACCTTCAAGGATTTTATGGCGTGCCAACCGCCATTATTCGACGGGAAGAAGGACCCCGTGGCTTGCTACCGCTGGTACTCGGCGGTCGAGGGAGCATTTCGCACTTGTGGGTGCCCCGATGGTTCGAAGGTTCTTTTCGCTGTGAACCTTCTTCGTGGAGCTGCAAAGGATTAGTGGGACCTGACCCTCAAGAAGTACACGGAGGCACAGATCACCGCGCTGACCTGGGAGGAATTCCGGACCTTGTCCGACGAGGAGTTCGCACCTCGCATCGAAAAGGAGCGGATAGCATCTGAGTTCTTGAAACTGACTCAGACGACGGAGTCGGTGAACGAGATCACTGCACAGTTTCTGGAGAAGCTGCTGTTCGTACCGGGATACGCGAACGACGAGTCGCTAAAGATGGCTCGTTATTTGGGAGTGCTGAAGCCAGAGATCAAGAAGGCGGTGGCCACGGGGAGGTGTAAGACCTTCGGCGACATGCAGGAGGTAGCACGGGCTCAGGAGCTAGTCTTGGAGGAATTGCAGCAAGGGAAGCGGAAGGCAGAAGATCAGTCGGCACCATCAAAGAAGTTTAAAGGGGCAAGGACTGACACCAGAAGCGGGACCCCAAGTTGCCCGAAGTGCGGGCGTTACCATCGGGGAGAGTGCAGGCCGCGAGAGCTATCGTGTTACAAGTGTGGCAAGACGGGCCACCTCAGCAAGGACTGCAAGGAGACTGCTAGACTCTGCTTCCACTACTACCAGCCGGGGCATATCAAGCCCGATTGCCCTCAGCTGAAGAAGACGCCAGCCCTGGCTCCTGCACCAGCGACGCTTATGATCACTGACGGTACTACCAAGGGGAAGAGCGGAACTGCTACTCGTGGGCGAGCCTTTCAGTTGACTGCTGAGGAAGCACAGACGGCGCCTGACGTGATTACAGGTTTTTCTTGTTATATTTTATGCGATTATTGTTAGTAGCTTGCCTTACTTGTTAGTATTAAGAATAGTGTATCTGTCGTCAATTGTGTACTTTAGGCATATTTCCTGTCAACTCGAAACCGGCTTTAGTGCTTTTCGACACGGGGGCCACGTGGTCCTATGTGTCGCGTAGGTTCTGTAAGGACTTCCAGATCGAGCTCGGTAATCTGGATAGTCCTTAGGCAATCGACGTAGCTGCGGAGGAAGTGCAAGTGGTCGAGCATGTGTACCGGGGGTGCAGTATTGATATCTTCGGAGTTCATTTCAGCATCAATCTCATCCCCATTCCCATGAACGGAGTGGACGTGGTTGTCGGGATTGACTGGATGTTTCCAAATCGGGCGACGACTGACGTAGCAGGGCAGCTGGTACGCATCCAGAATCCAAGTGGGGGAGAACTGGTGGTGTACGGCAAGGGGAGAAGGGTATCTACATCCTTCTGTTCTGTTGCGAAAGCCCAGAAGTACATCCAGCGGGGGTGTACGGGTTTCTTGGTCTATGCTATGGCGGATCAGGCGAAGGAGAAGAAGCTGTCGGTAGCAGAGGTGCCAATGGTCAGCGAGTTTCCAGACGTATTTCCAGAGGATCTGCCTGGCCTTCCACCTGACAGGCAGATCGAGTTCGGCATCGACTTGGTACCAGGGGCGGCACCGATTGCACGAGCTCCTTACCGTCTGGCTCCGCCGGAGCTTCAGGAGTTATCGGAGCAGTTGCAGGAGCTCTCTGGGAAGGGATTCATCCGCCCGAGCAGCTCACCGTGGGGAGCACCGATTCTGTTTGTAAAGAAGAAAGACGGGAGTCACCGTATGTGCATCGATTACCGTGAACTCAACAAGGTGACCATCAAGAATAGGTATCCTCTGCCTAGGATTGATGACCTGTTTGATCAACTTCAAGGGGCTTCGTGGTTTTCTAAGATCGATCTTCGGTCGGGGTATCACCAGCTGAAGGTGAAGGAAGCGGACGTTCACAAGACCGCTTTCCGGACCCGTTACGGCCACTTCGAGTTTTTGGTAATGCCGTTCGGGCTTACCAATGCCCCAGCCGCATTCATGGACCTTATGAATCGGGTGTGTCGCCCGATGCTCGATCGGTCCGTAATCGTTTTCATTGATGACATCCTGATCTACTCGAAGACGAAAGAGGAACACGTGGTGCATCTGCGGGAGGTACTTGAGGTTCTGAGGAGGGAGCGTCTCTACGCCAAATTCTCAAAATGCGCTTTCTGGTTAGAGGAGGTTCAGTTCTTGGGCCACATTATAAACCGGGAAGGCATCAAGGTAGATCCGGCAAAGATCGAGGCGGTTATGAATTGGGAAGTTCCGAAGGCACCTACCGAAATCCGGAGTTTCCTGGGTTTAGCCGGCTACTACCGACGGTTCATCCAGGATTTCTCTAAGATTGCGGTACCTTTGACGCGTTTGACGAAGAAGAGTGAGCCGTACGTTTGGGGTTCTGAGCAACAGATGGCTTTCGACACGCTAAGACAGAAGCTGTGCGAGGCTCCGGTTCTGACCTTACCGGAGGGAGTAGAGGACATGACGGTGTATTGCGACGCGTCTCGGCTGGGTTTGGGTTGTGTTCTGATGCAGAGGGGGCGGGTAATAGCCTACGCTTCGAGGCAGCTGAAGCCTCACGAGGCTAATTACCCCACGCATGATCTTGAGCTTGCGGCGGTTGTTTTTGCTCTCAAGTTATGGAGGCACTACCTGTATGGGGTGAAGTGCACTATTTTCTCAGACCACCGTAGCTTGAGGTACTTCTTGGAGCAGCCGAATCTGAATATGAGGCAGCGGAGGTGGCTTGACGTAGTCAAGGACTACGATTGCGAGATTCTTTATCATCCAGGCAAGGCCAATGTGGTCGCTGACGCTTTGAGTAGGAAGACGTAGCACGCGCCGCTTCGTATCTCACATTTAAAGATGGCGGTGACTACCTCCTTTTTGGACTTGGTTCTACGGGCCCAAGAGGAGGCGAGTCGGGAGGAAAACCAGAACGGGGAACGGATTCGGGGACAGATGGCTGCGTTGGTCAGAGATAGTCGAGGGTTACTGACTAGGTACGGTAGAGTGTGGGTTCCTCGGGTGTGCACGGCACGGCAGACCTTGCTTGAGGAAGCTCATAAGTCTAAATTCTCGATTCATCCGGGAGCTACAAAGATGTATCGGGATCTGCGGACGAGTTACTGGTGGCCGGGGATGAAGAGGGACGTGGCTCGGTACGTGGAGTCGTGTTTGACCTGTCTAAAGGTCAAGGCTGAGCATCAGAAGCCTCACGGCAAGATGCAGCCTCTAGAGATTCCCGAGTGGAAGTGGGAAAACCTCACTATGGATCTGATCACCAAGCTTCCGAAAACCCCTCGGAAGTTTGACGCGATTTGGGTTATAGTGGATCGGTTGACCAAGAGCGCTATCTTCCTTCCTATCCGGGAGAGTTCGACTGCGGAGCAACTGGCGAAGATCTACGTGGATGAGGTGGTGTCGAGGCACGGAGTGCCAGTGTCGATTATCTCAGACCGGGACGTACGTTTTACTTCTCGGTTTTGGGAGATATTTCATTCAGAGTTGGGTACTAGGTTGCATTTTAGCACCGCGTACCACCCTCAGACAGACGGTCAGAGTGAGCGGACGATCCAGACCTTGGATGACATGCTGCGAGCTTGCGTTCTGGATTTCGGTGGCAGTTGGGATACGTATCTACCTCTGGCAGAGTTCTCGTATAACAACAGTTACCACTCGAGTATTGGGATGCCGCCGTTTGAGATGCTCTACGGGAGGAGATGCCGTACTCCTATCTGTTGGGGTGAAGTCGGACAGCGTGTCCTGGGTAGCACCGAGGTTGTACAGAGGACCACGGAGGATATTCAGAGAATCCGGGAGCGGTTACGGACGGCTCAGAGTCGACAGAAGAGCTACGCTGATCGTCGCAGGTCGGATTTGGAGTTCCAGGTGGGAGACCGAGTTCTACTCAAGGTTTCTCCTTGGAAGGGAGTGATTCGGTTCCGAAAGAGGGGCAAGCTGGGGCGCCGTTACATCGGACCGTTCACGGTTCTCGCACGTGTTGGGAATGTAGCTTATCGTTTGGAGCTGCCTGCGGTACTAGGCCAGATCCACAGCACTTTTCACGTTTCGCAGTTGCGTAAGTGCCTCGCCGACGAGACGGCTCATATTCCTTTAGACGATATTCAGGTGGACGAGAGCCTGAATTACGTCGAGAGGCCGGTAGCAGTGATAGACCGGAAGGTGAAGAGGTTGCGACGCAGGGAGATCGGAATCGTGAAGGTGCAGTGGCAGCATCGGAAGGGTTCCGAGTGGACCTGGGAACCAGAGGCAGAGATGTGAGAGCACTACCCAGAGTTGTTCTCAGACTGATTTCGAGGACGAAATCCTTGTAAGTGGGGGAGAGTTGTAACATCCCGTTTTATTTATGTTATTATTATTATTATTTGTATTATTATTATTATTATAATTATTATTATTATTGTTGGTGTTATTATTAATATTATTGTTATTATTATAATTATTATTAGGGTATGATAATAATAATTAGGGTTAGGCTTAATTGAGGATACTTTCTTGTGGGCTTTTTTTTTTCTTTTAATTAAATTAGATCACCAATTAGAGGGGGTGGGGCCCACATGTTTCCCCAACACCAACAAAGGGGGGGGGTAGGGTTAGGTTTTCTTTGACTTTTAAATAGGGATAGCTTTTGTGGGAAGAAAAGAAAAAGGGAGAGAGAGAATAGAAGAAGAGAGAAGACGGGAAAGAAAAAGAGACGAGAGAGAGAGTCGACGAGAGAGAGAGTGACCGGAGGGGAAGAAGAGGCTGCCGGAATCTCGGGTTGCGTCGCCGGCAAGGGTAAGCCGCCGTGGTTCTCCTCCTCTTTTCTTCTTCTTCCGTCTGCGGTGGTGGTGGCCGCCGGCTTTGGCCGGCCTCGGCCTAGCCGCCGCTGCTGTTGTGCACGCCGGCGACGGCCACTGTTGTCGTTGGTGTCGTGGTTGGCCGGCGAAGGTAAGGTGGTAAATCACCGCCGTTGCCATGGCCGCGATGGTGGTTGTGGTTGTGAGTCGAGACGGCGGTGGTGGCGGGATGCTCACCGCTGCCGCTGTTGATGTTAATCCAGCGACGGTGGTGGGTTTCCCGACCGCTGCTGTCGATGTTGATGGCCGGCCGACGGCGGTGGTGGTTCGCATCGCCGCTGCGGCTACCTTGGTTGTTGCTGTCGATGGTGGTGGCGGTTAGTTCCATCGCCGCTGCTGCCATGTGCCGTTTGAACGGCGGTGGTAGTGGCGGTGTACGCCGCTGCCGCCACGAGGTCAGTCCGGCTACAACGGTCCGTATGCGTGGCTGTCCGGCATTGATACCGCGGCTTGCGACGGTCGATTGTGACGTTTATCAGTTTATGTTCGAGTCTTAATTAGTTGCCGATGTTGGGAATCTTTGTAGCATATATACGTGGTTTTAGGGTCGGAAATAGATTTAATAGCGGTAAAGTGTGAATTCTTTCAGGTTACCGTGAGGATTGTTAGTTTTTGGATTTTGGTGACTTATTCCCGTGCTCGATTTGATTACGAGGTGAGTGGGTTACATGCATTATGTTATGGTGTTTATGTGTGTATATGAGTTGGTGATACCTTATGGTTAATTGGGTTGCGTGATGACCCGAAGGGCGGGAAACCGCGGAGACCGGATTGCGTGATGGTCCGGTGAACGGGAAACCGTTAAGCTGTGATTGTTTGGATGTATGCGTATATGTGCATAATTATCGTGATGTTTTGTATGTGTAACTTACTCACTAAGCTGTTGAGCTTACCCCTCGTGTTAATTATCTTTATAGGTACAGGTTCCGGTGTTGACAAAGGCAAGGCTCCGGCTTGAAGGTTCCGGCTTGACGTGGCGTTCCGATCCGATCGTAGACTTTATGACATTTATTATTTGGGTTATTAGATATGAATGTTAACTTAATCTGGGTTTCTTTTGAACGGTCGTTTATTTAAATCATTAAAGGAGGTTTTTAGTGAACTTTCTTTTATAATTAATAAAATGGGATTGGGTGTTACAGTATTTTTGGACTAAGATTTCAATTTCGCGGTCAAAATCAACTTTAAAATTTTTGAAAAATATTTTTTCTCGGGATTTCACTATTCACCGGTTGACTTTTCGACTTTTGTCACTAACTTTTTCCTTGATCAAAAGAAGTGTTCAGATTAGTTACAGATCATCATATTTGCATACCTCAAGAAGTTCGGAAGAAATCTACCAGTTTCAGTGATTTTCGATCATTTTCAAGTTCTACGAAGATGTCTAGAGATCTATTGAGTATGGGTTCAAAGTCGAAGCCTTCGGTTCTTCAGATTGGCGAGTATCCTCAATGGCGTGTGAGGATGATTCAGTTTCTTAACAACATCGACAAGACACTCATGGTGAGCATCCAAGAAGGTCCGATTAAGCCATACATTGATATTCCGGGTACACCCAAGACTGCCACTACTCCCGCAATTGAACCAAGGCGTGTGTTCAAACTCTTTCGGCATTACAATGAGCTTGAAAAGATTCGAGCTGAACTTGATGACAAAGCTCTTACTTTACTCACGATGGCGATTCCGAACGATTTGTTTAATCGTGTTGATAGTAGAAATACGGCAAAAGAGTTATGGGATGAGTTGGAAAAACAGTTTCAAGGGACGGAAAGATCAATACAAGCGAAGTTAAATCAAGCAATCGGAGCTTATGAAGGCTTTAAGGCTTTAGGTGGAGAAACACTTGCTGATTCTTACAGTCGGTTTAACATCATTTTGAATGATCCGAGGAGAAATGGAATGTAAAAGTCTACTTCCGAGATCAACTTCAAGCTCTTGAAAAACCTCAATCCCGAATGGGATCACTATTCAGTTAATCTTCAAATGAACAAGAACTTGGCGGAAGAAGACTTACATGATCTATATTCCATTCTTAGTCAACATGAAGTGAAGGTCAAAGATATTGTGACCAAACAGAAGAGCATTACTGATTCTTTGGCTCTTCTAACTGAAAAGAGTAAGAGTGTTCTCTCGAGTAGTTCAAAGAAGAAAAGTCATTCAAAGGCCTTAGTCACCGAGTTGTCTGATTCCGATTCGGAAACCGTTGAGGATGATAGTTCTGAATCCAATGTTGATTTGAAGAGAGTTGCGGATAAGCTTGCTCTTTTGTCTAGTTCCATCCACAAAAGGTATGGGAAGAAGAAGTTATATTCTAAACCCAAGTTCGAGAGCTACAAAAGAGACAAGTACAAGCCAAAGGAATATGAGAAAAGGCCGGAGAGGAAAACTTATGAGAAAGGCAACACGGATGAGAAAGGAAATGTATGTTTCAACTGTGGCAAACCAGGCCATTTTGTCAAAGATTGTAGAGCGCCGAAAGTCAAGGATTTTGACTACTACTCTAAGAAGGGTCAACTTGCGAAACGTAAGAGTGAAGGTAAAGTCTTGATGGCGGAAGAAGAATGTTGGTATGATGATACTTCTGATGATGAGGACTCTACTCATTTCACACAAGTTCACTACAATCTCATGGCTAGTGTGGAAGAAACCATCAACCTTCACAAAGAGACCGAAGAAACAAATGAGGTAAGTCAAACTCCTTCTGACTCGGATATGTCTGATAATGACGAATGCTCTTTAGAAGAACAGTTTTTAATTTTAAAAACTGAATTTGATGACTTGAAGGAAAAGATTAAATTCGAAAGAGCTCGAGTCATTGAATTTAGTAATGAATGTGAGTTATATAAATGTTTAGCTGAGATTAGGAAAGAGAAAGCCAAACTAGAATCTCAAATTGCTGAGATGAAGAGTGCTTTAGTAAATTTGGAGTCTGAAAACGCTGAATATATGATCAAATATGAAGTTTGTTTTCAAGATAGATCTGAGGCTTATGCCAAAATCAAACAGTTGGAGGATCTTAATATCAAAAGAGGTCAGACTCAACAGACGCTTAAGCTTTTGACAAATAATCTAAAGGATACTAGATTTTACAATCCGAAAATGGGGTTAGGTTTACCTGAAATTGATGTTTTAAAGAAAGGTCCTAAAGGTCTTTATCAGTTTGATAACTTAAGTTTTCCAAAAATAAATGAGACCTTTGTAAAATCTGGTAGTTCATTATCTGATTCTTCTGATAAAGGTAAAGAAAAAGTTGTTGATGACCCAAGTGATAGTTTTTCAGATTCAAAGCCAAAGAGAAAGAAGAACTTTGATTTCACATGTGATTTTCAATATGAGGCTTTAAATCAAAGTTATAACACAAGAAAACCCGAGTTTTCTCATACTCAGTGTGTTTCTTTGTATTCTCAAGATGAAAAGTCTTTTTCAACTGAATCTGAAACGCTTAGTAAAGATATTGAAAATGAGTCAAAGACGTCTGAATCTACTATTAAATCTGAAGATAAGACAAGTGAACTTGAAAAAGAAACGGACTGTGAAAATCTTTTTAAGTTTATACAAGTTAATACTCTTTCAGAAAATAAAAGCGTTTCTGATTATGAGTCTGATTCTGATTCTGATGAGACCAAACCATGCTTTGATTCTGATAATGATGATGATATTGAAGAGGGTTTTGAAGAGCAAAAGATAAATTTTATTTCAAACCCCTGTTTGAGTCTCAAGATACTCCACCTTGTTTTGATCAAAGTTTTAAGCCTGAAGTCACTGATTTAATTACATATGCTGTTATTGACAAAGATGGTTATCTTGTGTACAAAAGTTTAGATAGTATGGTTGAAGGTGATATCCTTAAATCAGAACTCAAACTACCAGATGTGGAATTAGGTGCTGTTTTTGAAAAACCAAAGTCTGGTACACAAGATAAATCAAATGTTGTAAACGTTTCAAGTGATAGTGGAATTTCAAAAGATGAGAAATCCTCATGTACTTTGTCAAAGTCTGAAACTTGTTCAATTAATTTTGATGCAAGTACTTTTGAGGTAGGAAGTACGTCTTGTGCTACACTTGAAACATCTTCAAAAGATTCATCTGATGTATGTTCAGTTCCTAAGACACCTATTAACTCTAGTTCTTCTGATTCTACAGATTTAAAATGTTTTAAACGACATGGCCTAGGGTGGAAGAAGAAAGATTCAAAGAAGAAAAAGAGTTTTGTGAAAAAGTCATCCGTTGATGATGCAAATAAATGTAATCTGAATGTTGGATTCAATAAGTGTCAAAACTCTTTTGAGTCTGCCTTAATGTTTTTTGATATGCAACGTTTGCATTGTACTCATTGTGGTGATAACTCTTTTTCTTTGAACTCTACTCATGTTAACAAGAAGAGATCTAGTGGTGTTTCTCATGATAAATCTCATGCTTACTCGTTTGATCATCGTGCTAAAGTGTTTAGTGCTAAAATAAAAAATCTTTCAAAAGCAAAAGATAAATCAGTTGATGTGAAATTTGTGTGCAAATGGATTCCTAAAGATTTATTGAATGCACAAATTTCAAAGTCTGGTATAAACTGTAAGATTTTAGGTTCATCTTCTGATTTGTTAAAGATGTATGAGACCAACAAGAAAGGACCCATTTGGATATGGGTTCCCAAGATGAACTAACATGTTTCTACAGGCCAGGCATATGTGGTATGTCGATTCCGGTTGTTCAAGACATATGACTGGCTACAAGGAGTTGTTGCACAATTATGTGGAACGACCAGGAGGAACAGTTAGTTTTGGGAATAAGACGACAGGGGTCATCAAAGGTTACGACATTCATACAAATGGTAAGGTATCCATAAAGAAGGTACTTTATGTTGAGGGGATAAGTCATAATCTTTTTAGTGCATGTCAGTTTTGTGATGGTTATAACATTGTTTTATTTTCCATCATTAACTGCCTTATCATTAATAGTGACGGTGTTGAGATTTTTGAAGGGAGAAGGTTTTACAATCTCTATGTGGTTGACTTTCCGGTGATAGATTCATCGAAACCAGTTTGTTTGTTTACAAAGGCAACAAAAGGCGAAAGTTGGCTATGGCATAGAAGATTTTCTCATCAGAATTTCTCAGATATTAGTAAACTAGCTAATGGTGGATTGGTTAAAGGTCTTTCAAAGTTGACATTTGATAGAGATTCTTTATGTCCGGCTTGTCAAATGGGAAATATGAAGAGAAGTTCTCACAAGTCTAAGACAGAATCTTCGTGTCAATCACCACTCGAAATGATCCACATGGACTTATGCAGACCGATGAGAATTCAATCAATTAGTGGAAAGAAGTACATTCTGGTTATGGTTGATGAATACTTACGGTACACGTGGCTAGAATTTCTGAGAATGAAATCTGAAGCTCCCGAGTTGATCATAAAGTTCAATAAGAGGATCCAAGTTCTTTTGCAACTTCCAGTTCGAAAGATTAGGAGTGATAATGGCACTGAATTTAAGAATGCTACTTTAGATGCTTATCTAACATCTGTTGGTATTTCTCATAATTTTTCAGGTGCTTATACTCCACAACAAAATGGGGTTGTAGAAAGAAGAAACCGAACCTTAGTTGAAGCGGCACGAACGATGCTAGCTTACTCCGGATTACCTCTTACCTTTTGGGCCGAAGCTGTTTCAACAACCTGTTTTACACAGAATCGAACCATCATCACTAAGCGCTTCAAGAAAACTCCTTATCATATAATCAACCGTACAGTTCCTAATGTGAAATTTTTTCATGTTTTTGGTTGTAGGTGTTACATTCTTAACAACCGTGATAATCTTGGTAAGTTTGACAAGAAAGCCGACGAGGGATACTTTCTTGGTTATTCGCTAACGTCGAAGACTTTCCGCGTCTACAACCAAAGAACCAAGATGGTTATGGAAACCGTTTATGTCACCTTTGATGAAACCGTGTCGATGACTTCTGAACATAGTAGTTCAGAACTCGGAATTACTAGTCAAGCTTCTACTACGACTTCTGATTCTATTACTGATCCAAATAGTTCAGAACTCGATTTATTGTTTATGGATGCTTTTCTGGATATTTGTGCAGATAATGAAGATCTTATTCTTTCCATAAATCCAAGAGTTGATATTCACGATGTCCCAGAACCTTCAAGTGTGAATGATTCCGAAGCATCGGAGAATATTTGTTCTAACTCTAACTCTGATGAGGCTATTCCAGTTCCAAGTGTTGAGCAATCAGAGTTAACCCCGATGATCAATCAGAGATTCCTGCAATCATTGATGAAAATGATAGTCAGAACAATCTAGATGATCTTGCAATTCTTCCTGCTCAGTTGAAATGGACAAGAGCACATCCACTCTACAATGTGATTGGTGATGTCAATGATGGTGTTAAAACGCGATCTGCATCTGCAAATTACTGCCTATACAAAAGTTTCTTGAGTGTAATTGAACCAAAGAATGTCTCTCAAGCATTAGAAGATTCTGATTGGCTATTAGCAATGCAAGAAGAGCTTCTACAATTCAAAAGAAACAAAGTGTCGCTTGGTTCCGAGACCGCAAGATAAATCAATCATTAAAACTAAGTGGATCTTCAGAAATAAGAAAGATGAATCCGGACTGATTGTCAGAAACAAGGCGCGATTGGTTGCTAAAGGTTACTCTCAACAAGAAGGTATTGACTATGATGAGACTTTTGCACCAGTAGCGAGGATCGAGGCAATTCGAATCTTTCTGGCCTATGCAGCTCACAAGAACATCAAGTTCAAATGGATGTCAAATCTGCATTTTTGAATGGAGTCTTGCATGAAGAGGTCTATATAGAGCAACCTGAGGGGTTCGTCGATCCAGATTTTCCTGATCATGTATGCATCTTGGACAAAGCTTTGTATGGTTTAAAACAAGCTCCAAGAGCATGGTATGAAACTCTGGCTAATCATCTCTTATCCAAAGGATTCAAACGAGGTACGATCGATACTACTCTTTTTCTGAAGAAAGAAGGTGACGACTTGCTTTTAGTTCAAATTTATGTTGACGACATTATTTTCGGTTCTACTAATCCAGATTTGTGTACAAAGTTTTCTAAAATCATGGAGACCGAGTTTGAGATGAGCATGATGGGTGAATTGAATTTCTTTTTAGGAATTCAAGTCAAACAAAACCCTGATGGCATCTTTATAAATCAGTCAAAATATATTAAAGATATGTTGAAAAAGTTTAACATGACTGATTGTTCTCCAATTAAAACACCAATGCCAACTGGAAATCTTTTGGGTCCTGATTTAGCCGGTAAATCTGTTGATCAAAAGATTTACAGAAGCATGATTGGTTCTCTTTTGTACCTCACTGCGACTAGACCGGACATTATGTTCGCCACATGTTTTTGTGCTAGGTTTCAAGCTAATCCTAAAGAGTCACACCTTGCGGCAGTCAAAAGGATCTTACGGTATCTCAAAGGCACTCCCGAGATGGGTCTTTGGTATCCGAAAGATTCTAGTTTTGAGCTAATATCTTTTACAGATTCAGATTATGGTGGATGTAAACTGGATAGGAAAAGCACTTCTGGATCATGTCAGTTTTTAGGTGATAAACTTGTTAGTTGGAATCGAAAAAGCAAAATTGCGTCTCAACTTCTACGGCCGAAGCAGAATATGTGGCCGCCGCAAGTTGTTGTTCGCAAGTGCTTTGGATGAAGACACAACTACTAGACTATGGCTACAAGTTGAAGAGAGTCCCTATCTACTGTGATTCGGAAAGCGCCATTGCGATAACGTCAAATCCGGTTCAGCATTCCAATACCAAACACATCGACATTCGTTATCATTTTATCAAAGATAATGTGGAGAAAGGTAATATCGAAATGTTCTTTGTTCAAACAGATTACCAACTTGCTGACCTTTTCACTAAACCTTTAGATGAAAAGCGTTTTAATTTTTTGATTAGCAAGCTTGGCATGCTTAGTCCAACTTAAATCTGTTTCGCATCTTAATTTAAGGGGGAGTTGCTTAATTATTCTGGATTGGATACTATCTGACTAACATCTAAGGATTCATTTTCAATGAATACCAATTTCTACTTTGTTTTGCAGATTATCAATTTGAGGGGAGTTCTTAAAAGTGATATTCATTTTAGGGGGAGAGTTCAAATAAGCTTTAATGTTTACATATTTGAAAGATGAACAACTTTCAGGTATGAAAAATGTTTTTCAATGGTCAAACTCACTTCTCGATTCTCAAATGTTTTTTTTCGAATTAGAAGTGTGATTTTAAATGTTTTCATATCATGATGAGTTGACGGATATTTTCTAACCGTGTGTATTATCTTTTCATATACTTTTCAGGTATTCATACACACCGGTTTAGCTTCTTTTGACTTAGTTATTACCATGTCTCTATATGACCATATTTTTCGGTGGTAATACACTCGCTTGATATTTCCTCATTGTACTTGATTGTTTCTTTGATTGGATACGTTCTTCAATGTTATATCTATATCTCGTTCGTATAGATAACATCATTTTTTTGTGTGAATCACAGTTTTTTCATGAACATATCTCACATCATATGATGAATCAGTTTTCTCAAACAAGTTTATATCATTCATGATTCTTCTTTTCATATACTTGTTTGACGAAATTCTTATGCTCCTATTTTGTTCATATATATCTTTGTTCGAGCATGCTTCATATTGGCTCATTGATTCGTCCGATGAATCATTGTACTTTCATGTTTAGGAAACTTATTTCATGGGATGTGTGAGCTTAACAGAACTTCTATGGATTTCCAGAACCGGCAATCCTACCCAAGAAGTTATCCTTGAGAAGTGAGTGAGGGGTCTCCATCAAAGAGTGGGGGAGATAACTCCGGTGGTCGAGTTATTCTCATAGTGATTGAGCGAAAAAATATTATATGAGAGATTGGTTAGAAGTGAGGATGTTTAAAAGAATTGGAGGGTGTGAGAACAGAGTTAAAAGAAACATAATACTCTGCACCAACCACTTCTAAGCCGGGCAACCACATCATCTATTGGTTCACATTCTTTGGTGACCGATATTGAAACAAGGCAAAGCCCAATGCCGACTCTCGTTTTTACCCCACTAGCTACTCATTTCCTTCTTAACAAGGAGATGGTTCATTTCATCACGGGGACGCAGCACATAATCTATCATGTTTTCATTTGGAAAATCGATATTGAAACAGAAGGAAGCTGCCCTGCCTTCGAACTTCATTTCTACACATCGAGTCATGAAATATTTTCACATTTTGAGCTTTATGAAAGCACTTGATGCTATTTTCTTTCATCACAAATACACACAAGGAATTTGTTTCTTTCTCGGAACGTTCATAGTAATACTTCTAGTATTTGCGATGATTGAACGGAAGCCCTGGGGAGTGATCATCACTAAAGCTCTTTATATAGTGCATTTGTTGTACTGAGTTGCTTTGTGCTTCTCACAGGCATTCCAACTGATTCATGTGTTGTTTCAGGATTTTCCCACTTAAATCTGAATTTGCAAAGATTCGGATTACTTTATGGAATTGACGATATTTCTTTGGAGTAAAAAGGGGAATTCTGGAGTAACAAGGAGGAGATGGTTATGTGAGATGGTTTTTGATATCTATGGTGGTTTGTTCATATGTTTGTATCTTTAAGTGACGACTTATCTGATCTTACATTTCTATAGATTTTGATGATTATTTCATATTTCATCAAAAAGGGGGAGATGGTTTAGAAATGTAAAGTTGAGAAATGCTTTTTGAAGATACTTTGGGGAGATGGTTCCGAAATGTCAAATCAAAGAGAAGATTACGAGTTATGACAAGAGATGTTTGCAAGAGATGTTTGAAGTTTGGTGATTATCTGAAGATATCTTAATTCGTTAAAGCTTCGTGTTCAAAGTTTGTTAAAGCTTCATGAAGATTTGGATGATTCTTGAAGATTATTACGGAAGCTTATTGTTCAAGAAAGCTTAATTTTGGTGTTTAAAGTGTTGTTGCTTTCTTGAAGACGTTTGCCTAATTCTTTTTGTGATCTCGAATCCAAAGGGGGAGATTGTTGGATGCAAAATCGGATTGTATCCGATATCACAAGTTGGTGCTCAAAGTGAAGACCAAGGCAAAGTCAAAGTGGTCAAAGAAGTCAAAGCTTGCTTTGTTTGTTTACTTGCTTTATATGTACATTGTAATAGTTTTACTTTCTTAGGGTAGATTGTGTAATTGTTCAATAGTGTAAGGGTTTAGATGTTTGAGTATAAATACCCAAAGTTAGTTCTTTTGGAAGAGACATGCATAGTACGCTTCATTGTCAAAAGGAGATTGAATTGAGTTAGTTAAGAGCTTTAGTGTGTGTGTTCTTGGTGTAAATAGTGTGTGTAAACTTTTCATCAAGAATCAATGACATATGGCTATTCAATTCAATCTCTACTTGTTGCATGATGATTAGAACTTGAATCTGGAACTACACAATCCTGATCGAATTGTGATCCATATTGAATTACTGTAGCTTACCTTTTCTTTTTTTAATATTATTTAGTTGTCAGTTTGTTGAGATTGGATTGCAAGTATAACCATTAAACATAGTCTTACCAAAACATAAACAAAAAATGTAAAAAGAACAAAGAAATAAAACCACACATTCAAACAATTAAAACCTAAACAAGTTAATTTAATAAATAGATGAAAAAAAATATTGCAATCCTGATCGAATTGTGATCCATATTGAATTACTGTAGCTTACCTTTTCTTTTTTTAATATTATTTAGTTGTCAGTTTGTTGAGATTGGATTGCCAAGTATCACCATTAAACATAGTGTTACCAAAACACAAACAAAAAATGTAAAAAGAACAAAGAAATAAAACCACGCATTCAAACAATTAAAACCTAAACAAGTCTTAAAAACTAAAATCCTAAGTAAATATAATCAAACGGCAAATTGTTCCAAGCAAACCAAATCAAACAAACAAAAAGAAAAATTGTTTAGACAACCATATCTAATGCAACGAGTTAAAGGGATAAAAGACCAATAGGGGCCACGGGGATGATTGCGCGAATCCTCAAATGATGGTAGTCGGGTGGACTTCGCTCGATATACGGCTACAGTGGAGAAGGAGCATATGAAGGCTCCACATTGAGTCCAAAGTGGGTCGTCATTTTGTTCAGCACCCCAGTTTTGCCAATTAGTTTGGTGAAGCGTCTCCATGGTATTGTACTCCACCCGTTGTTGATGACTAACCTGCGAAAAAGACATACTAAAAACTTGGTTAGTTATCCCTTGATACGCCGTGTACGCATTCCAATCTGGCGGTTGTTGCACGTTCTCCGCCCCACTCGACGTTCCACCATGCTCAAAAGTTCTCTCCGGTACCTCTCTCGGTCCATAAGATCTCGAATTTTCCTCCCATATGTACCATACCCTATAGCTTGTATGAACCGGCTTAACCACCTCCATTCCTCTCAATTGGTCCGTATCAATCAACCCCATCGACCCCAAATTGGTCAAAGATGCTATCGCTTCCGTGGTCAAAATACCAAAGTGTTGGGCTAGACGGGTGATGTATTGGCCCCCGAGCATTTTGCTTCCCTCCGGATAACCGCTCGCCTCTGAAATTTGGACGACGATGATATAGGGAGCATTCGGATATCGATCGTTTGTATTGAGTCGGTCGAAGAGCCAAAGATCGTACATAGAGATCTTCTCTTCGCTAGAGGAACCAGAGTTCACCGCATGCACCAACATGCGGTGTAGAAGTCGGTCAATGGGAGACAACCATCCTTTGACCTTAATGTTCGAACCATAGTCACCATCTCCAACAATTGCCCAAGAATCATGCGGGTTGAAATTCTTAGATCTCTTTTCCGTCGCCACCATGTACTCCTGAAAGCTGGGATCATCAATCTTAGCTTGAGTGTAGATCCTCAAAGGCACACCAAAGTCAGCAAAGGAAAGAGATCGCCAAATCCCGCCAAGATAAAAAGTCATGCAAGGCTCATGGGAATCTATAGATGCTTTGGAGGTAAAACGGCTCATCAATATCAAAGACCCGGCCCCAAGCTTTGCAAATGTAGTACTCAAGACCATTCTCCCCAAAAGCATATTTCTCGAGGATAGCCCGAACTTGGTTGTCAACCCCCAAGGTATTAAGGAGTGCCCAATCGATTCTCCTCGGGATGAGGCTTCGACGATCGAGAATCTGGTTTATGGTATCATGGAGTTCGGTCCTCTTTTTGGTATTCAAAATTGGGTCATTCATTGTAACACCCCGCTAAAGCGGAAACGCGAGGCGTGACAGCTAAGATTTCAATGCGATAGGAGATAAACAACATCAAACATTCATTTCAAGTTCATTGTTACAGTACCAAAAGTTACATAACCAACGATAGTTACAAGGTTCAAATATTACAAAACAACATTACAAAAGAAAAGTTTAGGTTTGATGTCGGTTGCAGCACAAACACTTTCTAATACCTTCTATTTTCCTGAAAAGCATGTTAAAAACAAGTGTCAACTACAAGAGTTGGTGAGTTCACAAGTTTTATATGCACAAAACATTTTCAATGCAGAAAATCTTTATCGTAAAACCAATGTTCAACCTCAACTGTTAAACATAACATTTATGCAAGATATATTCTCGAGCCACTACTAAACCTAAACCTTTGCCCCAACGATCTACCTCAGAGGTGGTGGCGAACCACATGGGTAGAGCGTTCTCGCGAACTACCTCAACGGTGGGACTAAAACCCCACATGTGTAGACGCTGCACTACCTCAGCGGTGGGACTAAACCCCACATGTGTAGTACCACATATGATTACGTGCACCCTATACTCGTCAGTAAACAAGGGTGGGTCCACTCTACCAAATAGCGCTATCCACAATAACCATTGGCTCGAAACGAGTTAATAGTAGTGTATTCAACATGGGACTTTTACTCAATATATATCATGCCTCAAAACATATCAAATTTAGCTCACAATACATTTCATTTCATTTCATTTCGCAATATTTTCACAATTTTTCACATTCATTTATAAACATGCTTTTCACCCCAAAACTCGTAAAAACGGTAAAAACGGGGGCTGTGAATACTCACCTTGTGGTTAAGCGTTTCTAAGCGATTGATTAGTGCGAGGTTAAGTCCCGGCTCCGATTCTACCAATGCCCTAATACAAACGTAATTGTCGTAAGTTCTAAATTTTACGGTCCGTAAATAGTAAATCAATTCCGATATCCATATAATGCCTTTACTATATTTTAATATGTTCATTTTAATATAAAATGACTTTTTGTTACATAAGATTATTATCCAAACACATGGGAATTTTGAATGTTTGTAAAATAACATTTTTGAAAAATTTCAATTCTGGCAGATTTGTCCCAATGCAAAAGTGTCACCATTAAGCCTAGTTCCAAAGAGCGTTAAGTTTAAAAAATTTTACCTACTGAAATTAGGGGTATTAGAAATAATTCCACCAAATTTCATAATTTTTGGAAGTGTTTTACATATTTTAAGAATTTTTGTAAAAACAGTGGGCACCTTTTATTTTCAGAAAAACATGTCAGGAAAGTTTGCTTCAAAAATAATTCATTTCTCCACCAAATCACGAATTTCAAAAGGGATTTTCTAGAGGACACATATAACAAGCTAGTGAGACAAGTTTCACATCATTTGGGTGATTTTTGAGGGAGATATGGCCTCTTAAAGTCGTGCATGTGCAATCTGCCACTAAGGGACAGCCTACACCACTAACTTATTATCATTGGTTGATCCCTCAAAAGTCCTCCAAATCACGTGGTTTTGGACTCTTTAGAAAGCTAACTCAGTGTACTTGAGTTTAGAATTAAAAATAATGCATTTTGGATTAGTTGTCAAAGAGATATGCATGCATGAAGATGATACAAGCTTTCTGACCAAAAGCTGATGAACATCAAAAAGTTTTTAGATGGTTGGATGGGTTTTACTCCGAATTTTTGAGTGATTCAAAAGGGATTTTCTTCCTAACTCATCAAATTTCAATCTATCAAATTTTTGTAGAAAAATAACTCATTTTACTATACCTTTGAGACGTCCAAACACACATGCAAAATCGGACAGATTCTGTCCAGAATCAAAACCTCATTTTCATCCATCAAAACACATAAAATCACAAGATTTCTTGGGGTTTCTTGCTATTAAACCATAAACTCATATCCTTTAACAAATAAATAGATGAAATATGCATTATCATCATCAATAAACATGCATGAACTATCTATAAAGTTCAGCCCCAAAATGATGATCAAAAACATTAACAACAAGACTTTTGAAATCAAACTTGTGTTCTTACGGGGGATTCATGGACATTCACCTTCATAGAATGTTTAAACACAATTCTAAGGTTATGTCTCATCCCCAAACATCAAGAGGATTATAAAAGCATAAAGGAGGGATTAAACCTCAAAGAAAATGGATGAAAACTCAAGAATGAGTCAAAAATCGAATCTACACATGCATACACTACTCTTACCTTTGATAAACAACAATGGTACTTTAAAACTTGCTTGAATCTTCAAGTAAAACTCAGATTATAGGTGGAAAGATGGCTGGAAATTTGAGGGAGATGAGAGAGTTTTAGTGAGAGAAAAGGTTAGAGAGAGAGAGGTGTTTTGAAAAATGAAAAGATGAATGAGGGTTAATGATGATTTATCTTGGAAATTAAGAGAGAGAGAGAGGTGTGATTGGGGGAGGGTGGTGGTGGCCAATCCCCATATTTTTTTTTTTTTTTTAAAAGAGTTAACTTACACTGCTATCTCGAACGCAGTACCGGGTTTTGGCGCGTTTTCGGTAGAAACCGATTTTTCGAAGGAAATTTCGGATCATTTAAATTAGTTTACTTATTTTTAAATAAAATAACTTAATTTTTCTAAAAGTCAACTTTAATTTGGCATTATAGGATTATCGGATGACTTCGAGCCGGTTCGGGCTTTTTCGGGAAATTTTCGGGACTTTTAGGTTTTAGCCTAAATTTTTCACGCAAACTAACCTAGTTTCATTTGAAAACTTAAATGACTAATCTTTAACCTACGGAAACGCTAATGAGTGAATTAACGAGTAGCTAACCTGAGGGTCAAAACTGACAGTTGTCACATTTACCCCCGGTTGAAAGAAATTTCGTCCCGAAATTTAATTCTTGTTGCTTCCACAGGGGTCTTTAGTGAATAAATGCGGGTATTTGTTTTTCATGAAATCCTCCCGCCCCCAGGTGAATTATGGTCCGTGCCTGGAATTCCATCGAACTTTGACAATCGGTATCTTACTGCGCCTAAGTTGCTTGATTTCTCGATCAAGGATTTCAATTGGTTCCTCTGTGGCGCGCAGTTGTTCATCGATTTGTATTTCCTCCCGAGGTAAGACTACTGTCTCTTCCGACAGGCATTTCTTTAGATTGGACACGTGAAAAGTGTCGTGAATATAGCTGAGCTCTGAGGGTAAGTCCAATCTGTAAGCGACTGGTCCGCTTCTTTCCACGACTTTGAACGGTAAAACAATTCGGGGGCTCAACTTCCCTTTCTTTCCAAATCTTATCAGCCCTTTCCAAGGCGATACCTTTAGTAGTACCCTATCACCAACCTGGAATTCCAACGGTTTCCGTCGATTATCAGCGTAACTTTTCTAACGATCCCTGGCCACTTTAAGCTTTTCTTGAACCATTTTAATCTTGTCAGCGGCCTCTTGAACGATATCAGGTCTGATCAATCGACCTTCTCCCACTTCCAACCAATTAAGTGAGGATATGCACTTGCGTCCATACAAGGCTTCATATGGAGTGCACTGGATACTGGTGTGATAGCTGTTGTTGTAAGAAAACTCAACTAAGGGTAGATGATCGTCCCAACTACCTCCAAATTCCAACACGCATGCACGCAGCATATCCTCCAACGTTTGTATGGTTCTCTCAGTCTGTCCGTCGGTCTGAGGATGGTAAGCCGTGCTCAAATCTATGCTGGTACCCAATGCTGCCTGTAGTGACTGCCAAAATCGTGAGGTGAATTTGCTGTCTCTGTCGGAGATGGTCGAGATTGGCACTCCATGTCGCATGACTATCTCATCGACATACAATTTCGCGAGTCTGTCAATGCTAAAGTTTCTCTTATGGCAAAAAGTGCGCAGATTTCGTGAGCCGGTTAACGATTACCCACATCGAATCATGGCCCTTTTTAGTCTTGGGTAACGTGGTCACGAAGTCCATTGATATCCGTTCCCATTTCCATTCTGGGATTTCCGGTTGCTGTAATCGTCCGGATGGTTTCTGGTGTTCTGCCTTGATTCTTGCACAAGTTAGGCATTTGCTCACATAGGTGGCGATATCCTTCTTCATTCCAGGCCACCAATAGTCTTCCTTCAGTCCTTTATACATCTTATCAGCTCCTGGGTGAATCGAATACCTCGATTGATGAGCCTCATCCGTGATCATTTTCCTTAACTGATCGACTTTTGGGATCCAAATTCTATCCTTGAAGTAACGCACTCCATCCGTTTTCTCCTCAAACTCTTTCTCCACCTTGTGTAGAGTCTCCTTCTTTAGATTGTCAGCCTTCAGAGATTCTCTCTGAGCTTTTAATATCTGACTTTTTAGGCTGGTCTGCACTATCACTCCCATTGCTCTCGTCCTTGTAGGCTTCACCCTTTCCTTCCTGCTTGGCGCATCAGCTACGACATTCGCCTTCCCTGGATGATACTTAATCTCGCAGTCGTAATCGCTGAGCAACTCAACCCATCTTCTCTGCCTCATGTTCAACATTTTTTGATCGAGAATATGCTGGAGGCTCTTATGGTCCGTATAGATGGTGCATTTGGTGCCGTAAAGATAATGTCTCCAAATCTTAAGGGCAAACACCACTGCTCCGAGCTCCAAGTCATGAGTGGTGTAGTTCTTCTCGTGGACCTTCAGTTGTCTGGATGCATAAGCGACGACTTTCTCGTTCTGCATTAAGACACATCCCAAGCCTTGATGTGAAGCATCGCAATACACCACAAAGTTATCCGTTCCCTCGGGTAACGCCAGAATAGGTGCATTGCACAACTTATGCTTGAGCAATTGAAACTCTTCTTCTTGTTTCTCTCCTCAAATAAACTTCTTGTCTTTTTGCGTTAAAGTTGTCAGCGGCTGCACAATTTTGGAGGAATTTGCAATGAATCGCCGGTAGTAACCTGCCAAACCGAGAAATTGTCGAATTTCTGACGGTGTCTTCGGGGCTTCCCACTTCTTTATAGCCTCGATCTTGGCTGGATCGACATGTATTCCTTCTTTATTCACCACATGACCCAAAAAGTGTACTTCTCGAATCCAAAATTCGCACTTTGAAAACTTGGCATAAAGCTTTTCAGCTTTGAGTAGTTCTAATATCAACCTCAAATGATGCTCGTGGTCCTCCTTGCTTTGCGAGTAAATCAGGATGTCGTCTATGAAGACAATCACGAACTTGTCTAAATACGGTCGACACACTCGGTTCATCAGATCCATAAATACTGCTGGAGCGTTCGTCAAACCAAAAGGCATGACCAAGAACTCATAATGACCATAACGAGTTCTGAACGCCGTCTTTGCAACATCTTCTTCACGAACTCGCATTTGATGGTATCCGGATCGAAGATCGATCTTGGAGAAGTACGTAGCTCCTTGCAATTGATCGAACAGATCATCGATGCGTGGAAGAGGGTATCGGTTCTTGATGGTGATCTTGTTCAGCTCCCTATAATCGATGCACATGTGAAAAGATCCATCCTTCTTCTTGACGAACAACACGGGGGCTCCCCAAGGCGAAGAGCTAGGTCGAATGAATCCTTTGTGTAGCAGCTCTTGAAGTTGGCTTGAGAGCTCCTGCATCTCGGACGGTGCTAGTCGATAAGGCGACTTTGCTATGGGGCCTGCTCCAGGAATTAAGTCGATGTGGAATTCTACTTGTCGTTGCGGGGGTAATCCAGGTAACTCCTCCGGGAATACTTCGGGAAAATCTCGCACAATCGGAATATCCTGGATTTGCTTCGCCTCTGCTTTCTTATCCACCACGTGCGCCATGAATGCTACACACTCCTTTCGTAGATGGCTTCGCATTTTCATAAATGACACTATCTTAATGTCTTTCCTTGGCTTTTCTCCGTATACCTCGAGTACACCTCCGTCGGGTAGCGCTAGCATAACTATCTTCTCAGTACAACATATCGTCGCTCGGTGGTTAGTCATCCAATCCATACCAACTATTATGTCGAAACTCCCTATCTTGATCGGGATTAAGTCTATACTAAAGTCCTTTCCTGCTAAGCCTAGAGTGCATTTCCAGACTACCTTGCTGGCCTTAACTAACTCCCCGTTAGAATATTCAATTAAATGCTCCTCTTTCAAATTCTGTGATTTCTTGGGTCTTTGCTCCAAAATTTCTGACTACTTTTTCAACTTCTGATTGATTTATCACGAGTCGTTTCCTCTGACTGGTGCTCCAATTTTCTTGCATTACCATCCTTCCATTCGATGGGTATTATGACTTCCTTATTTCTTCTAATTGTGACAAGGTCGGTAGTGACTTTAGTGACTATGGTAGGTACGACTTCCTGGACTTGTTGGGCCATCAGTTGAGCAATGTTGATCGATTAATTCTCACGGTTCACTTTCTAGCTATGTGTGTTTCTTCTGGAAGATACAGTTCTAATTCATTTGTAAAATGTATGTTTAATTAAAAGTTGTCTCTAATAAATGTTCGAAAATATTTGTATTTTTATTTATGACAATTTCTTTAAAATAAAATCGGTAAGAACGTCTTGGTGATTTAATAAAAATTTATTTCGTAAAAGCTTAATACATATCTGAAGAGTTCAAAGTTTGATGCTAATGCATCCTTAAAATATTCTCTTGCCCATACTGGGGTTTTAAATGGAACAACCCAAAAGTGCATTTTTGGAATTCTTTCAAAATCATGAGAGTTACAATCGATAGGATCAACTTTGCCAACAGTATCACCACAACTTGCCAGTTCAAGTCAACTCTCCTAGTCGTCCTTCTTGCCGTCATAACCTTCTCTACAGCATTGGTGGTACCTTCCTCCAAGAGATGCACCAATTTCGTCAACTTAATTATATCCCGGTTCTAACTTGATACTCTGCTTCGATTATTTTGCAGTCCGTCGACGTGTGCTCGGATTGTTCAAGCCTCTCCTAGTGTCATACTGGTAGTACAACCGATCAGTATCCCCGAAAGGATATGAAATGACCTTGCATTAACTGGATGTGTTATCGCCTGTCCACTCCGAATGGTTGCCGCAACTCTCTTTTGAGTTGCCTCATATAAGGTGTTGTGAGGTTCGGAGGTGGATCGATTGAAACGTCTTTGCTCGTTACTCCGATGTCGGAATCGTAATGCCTAGACGGGTCTTTCTCCGAAGTCTAAGTAATGGTGTTCGGCATAGTGATTGTAGTGTCCGCATAACTTATTAACGCGCCTTCAAACTACTAGTGACCTCCTAAGTGCTAACGCAAGAGTGTTCAACAAAGGCGTTACTTTACTTAAACGCGTAAGTGCTAAAGTAGATATCAAAATCATGATGTGCTTATGTGAACTCACACGGTTTATGTTTTTCAGGAAAAAATTTCGAAGGCTCCAACTTTTATTCTCTAGCCGTATGATTGGTTCATAGGTCTTATCCTACTTATATCATGGCTAGGCGTAGGTGATCAGGCTCCGCATATCTATGATATATCAGAATAGCACCTATCCTAATCACACAAGTATTTAAATTCTCCTACTTTGAAATCTTATAATTTAAAAGTTTAACCTTATTTTAGAAAGAAGGTTGGTTATAGTACTGGTTTTTATGAAAAACCGATGTTCTCTATAACCTATGGCTCTGATACCAAATCTGTAATACCCCGCTAAAGCGGAAACGCGAGGCGTGACAGCTAAGATTTCAATGCGATAGGAGATAAACAACATCAAACATTCATTTCAAGTTCATTGTTACAGTACCAAAAGTTACATAACCAACGATAGTTACAAGGTTCAAATATTACAAAACAACATTACAAAAGAAAAGTTTAGGTTTGATGTCGGTTGCAGCACAAACACTTTCTAATACCTTCTATTTTCCTGAAAAGCATGTTAAAAACAAGTGTCAACTACAAGAGTTGGTGAGTTCACAGGTTTTATATGCACAAAACATTTTCAATGCAGAAAATCTTTATCGTAAAACCAATGTTCAACCTCAACTGTTAAACATAACATTTATGCAAGATATGTTCTCGAGCCACTACTAAACCTAAACCTTTGCCCCAACGATCTACCTCAGAGGTGGTGGCGAACCACATGGGTAGAGCGTTCTCGCGAACTACCTCAACGGTGGGACTAAAACCCTACATGTGTAGACGCTGCACTACCTCAGCGGTGGGACTAAACCCCACATGTGTAGTACCACATATGATTACGTGCACCCTATACTCGTCAGTAAACAAGGGTGGGTCCACTCTACCAAATAGCGCTATCCACAATAACCATTGGCTCGAAACGAGTTAATAGTAGTGTATTCAACATGGGACTTTTACTCAATATATATCATGCCTCAAAACATATCAAATTTAGCTCACAATACATTTCATTTCATTTCATTTCGCAATATTTTCACAATTTTTCACATTCATTTATAAACATGCTTTTCACCCCAAAACTCGTAAAAACGGTAAAAACGGGGGCTGTGAATACTCACCTTGTGGTTAAGCGTTTCTAAGCGATTGATTAGTGCGAGGTTAAGTCCCGGCTCCGATTCTACCAATGCCCTAATACAAACGTAATTGTCGTAAGTTCTAAATTTTACGGTCCGTAAATAGTAAATCAATTCCGATATCCATATAATGCCTTTACTATATTTTAATATGTTTATTTTAATATAAAATGACTTTTTGTTACATAAGATTATTATCCAAACACATGGGAATTTTGAATGTTTGTAAAATAACATTTTTGAAAAATTTCAATTCTGGCAGATTTGTCCCAATGCAAAAGTGTCACCATTAAGCCTAGTTCCAAAGAGAGTTAAGTTTAAAAAATTTTACCTACTGAAATTGGGGGGTTTTAGAAATAATTCCACCAAATTTCATAATTTTTGGAAGTGTTTTACATATTTTAAGAATTTTTGTAAAAACAGTGGGCACCTTTTATTTTCAGAAAAACATGTCAGGAAAGTTTGCTTCATAAATAATTCATTTCTCCACCAAATCACGAATTTCAAAAGGGATTTTCTAGAGGACACATATAACAAGCTAGTGAGACAAGTTTCACATCATTTGGGTGATTTTTGAGGGAGATATGGCCTCTTAAAGTCGTGCATGTGCAATCTGCCACTAAGGGACAGCCTACACCACTAACTTATTATCATTGGTTGATCCTCAAAAGTCCTCCAAATCACGTGGTTTTGGACTCTTTAGAAAGCTAACTCAGTGTACTTGAGTTTAGAATTAAAAATAATGCATTTTGGATTAGTTGTCAAAGGGATATGCATGCATGAAGATGATACAAGCTTTCTGACCAAAAGCTGATGAACATCAAAAAGTTTTTAGATGGTTGGATGGGTTTTACTCCGAATTTTTGAGTGATTCAAAAGGGATTTTCTTCCTAACTCATCAAATTTCAATCTATCAAATTTTTGTAGAAAAATAACTCATTTTACTATACCTTTGAGACGTCCAAACACACATGCAAAATCGGACAGATTCTGTCCAGAATCAAAACCCCATTTTCATCCATCAAAACACATAAAATCACAAGATTTCTTGGGGTTTCTTGCTATTAAACCATAAACTCATATCATTTAACAAATAAATAGATGAAATATGCATTATCATCATCAATAAACATGCATGAACTATCTATAAAGTTCAGCCCCAAAATGATGATCAAAAACATTAACAACAAGACTTTTGAAATCAAACTTGTGTTCTTACGGGGGATTCATGGACATTCACCTTCATAGAATGTTTAAACACATTTCTAAGGTTATGTCTCATCCCCAAACATCAAGAGGATTATCAAAGCATAAAGGAGGGATTAAACCTCAAAGAAAATGGATGAAAACTCAAGAATGAGTCAAAAATCGAATCTATACATGCATACACTACTCTTACCTTTGATAAACAACAATGGTACTTTAAAACTTGCTTGAATCTTCAAGTAAAACTCAGATTATAGGTGGAAAGATGGCTGGAAATTTGAGGGAGATGAGAGAGTTTTAGTGAGAGAAAAGGTTAGAGAGAGAGAGGTGTTTTGAAAAATGAAAAGATGAATGAGGGTTAATGATGATTTATCTTGGAAATTAAGAGAGAGAGAGGTGTGATTGGGGGAGGGTGGTGGTGGCCAATCCCCATTTTTTTTTTTTTTTTTAAAGAGTTAACTTACACTGCTATCTCGAACGCAGTACCGGGTTTTGGCGCGTTTTCGGTAGAAACCGATTTTTCGAAGGAAATTTCGGATCATTTAAATTAGTTTACTTATTTTTAAATAAAATAACTTAATATTTCTAAAAGTCAACTTTAATTTGGCATTATAGGATTATCGGATGACTTCGAGCCGGTTCGGGCTTTTTCGGGAAATTTTCGGGACTTTTAGGTTTTACCCTAAATTTTTCACGCAAACTAACCTAGTTTCATTTGAAAACTTAAATGACTAATCTTTAACCTACGGAAACGCTACTGAGTGAATTAACGAGTAGCTAACCTGAGGGTCAAAACTGACAGTTGTCACATTCATGAAATACATAAATGTGTGACTACCATCGGGAGCACGAAAGTTTCTGGCGGAAGTGGATGTGGTTCTTTGTCTCTACGAAAATTAAAAACGATGTCTTAGTTTAATATTCATCATGAAAGGTATCAAGACATAATCCACACTCAATTAAACCAATGAGATAATATCATACTAACCACATGGTTCAAGTATAAACTAATATGCACATGTGAATAAACAAATGGGGATTGGGAAAATCCCCACACTTGAACCAATCAATAATAAATTCTCAATCCATATATGACAAAAGAATAGATGTGGGAATTTTCGAGAAATTCCTACACTTAGAATCAAAGTACACTCATATAGGAACATTCTATCAAATCTAAACAACTCAAGCTATCATCATCAAAGTACATTACCAAATCTAGCAAAGCTAAGCATGATGTATTAAGAATCAAGAATGGAGTGCAATTTCACCATTAAAATGAAATTGAAGCTTAAAAAGTCGAAGTTTCGCGCTGGGAGGAACTGATTTGGTGGCGCCGCACGAGTGTTAGGCTTTTTTTTGAAAAAAAATGAACAGAAAGGCTTTAAAAAGCATTCGGCGCACGACTTCGCCTCACGGAGCCCATGGCTTCGCATTCGCGAAGTGCTTATTACACATGGAAAAAGCCCTAAATATGTCTTTTGCATCGCCAAACGGTATTCCTCGCATCGCAATAATCGAAACATTTTACCTGAAACCCGAAATACTCACTTCGCATCGCGAACTGAAGAGTTTCGCGAACGCGAAGGTGTTTCTGTCTCCAAAATCTCAAAATTTTCATCTTCGGTCAGATTTCCCCGTTTTTGGTTTCTAAGCACTCGGAATGGTTACCTAAGCAATAACGAACAAAAACATGAGATAACACACACATAAAAATCAAAAATTTAAGCAAATGAAAGAAATGCTCGGGTTGCCTCCCGAGAAGCTCCAGTTACAGTTTATTTCTTTCCACGTCGGGCTGAAGAGCCCTTCTTCTTTCTATTTCCCTTCTTGGAAGTCCATGGTGCATTGACAATTGGTGCATTTCCGTTTAAATTCACCGGTTTCTCGACTACTTCCGATTCCTTCGGTCTTGCATGTGGAAGTAGATGTCCATATTTTGTTTTGAAAGACTGAGCTGGATCATCATATGTTTCCCAAAGATGTGACATCGGCTTACCATTTGGATCAAAAAACATACGTGTGTCAACATACCCCATATTAGTCACTTGGTTACACATATCCACATTCACGTGTGTCGTGTGTAAGAATGCCCTTCCAAGAATGATTGGAATTTCCGTGTCCTTTGGAAGGTCGGCCACAATGAAATACGTGGGATAGATAAAGTTTCCAATGCAAACTTTTATGCCTTCCGCAATTCCAATTGGCTTAGTCATGTATCCATTTATGCCTCTATGTTGATATGCCGTTGGTACCAATTTCTTGATTCCGCTTTTCCTGCAATAACCAACAGGCATCATGTTAAGTGCAACACCTATATCAATCAAAACAAGACCATTAAACTTTCCATGAATTGAAATAGGTAAATTGTAACTCCCCGGATCTCCTTTGATTGGCAAGACGTAGGTGCATTTCAAGACATCTTCTCTTTCTTCTTTCTCTTCAAGCATTCCTTTTCCTTTATCTTTTGGTGGGATCACGAGTTTCGCGTAACCTCCTTGCTTGTGGTCATCCTCATCCTTATCTTCCTTATCGTCCAAGTAGATTGGATCTCGTAGTGCCAAATCATCGAGAGAGCAAGTAAGACCCTCCGGAAAATCGGAATCATAGTCCGTGGCGTAATCCGACTCACTATCGCTATCAGATGGTACATACTTCTTTGTGTAGATATTCGTCCATGATTCTTTGGCGCACCATCAACCATCATCACCATTTTTGTAGCTTCCACCTTTGGATTAACTTGCGTTTGTGTCAGAAGCTCTTCTTGCGTCCTACCGCTTAAGGTTTGTGAGATTCGCCCAACCTGCATTTCCAAATTTTGGATTACACTTTGTTGATTACATAAATATGAGCTTACCTCTTCATTGATCTTCTTTTGAGAAGCAATGAATTGGGAGACTTGCTCCTCAAGAGATGTGCATGATTCGCCTTTCGCCCTTTGTTGGTTTTGTTGGTTTGGAGCAAAGAAAGCGAGAGGTCTTTGGTTAAAGTTGCGATTGTTGTTCCACCTCCCTTGATAATCTCCTCGGTTAAGGAAGTTGACCTCCTCGGGTGTCATCATCGGCTTGTTTGGGCAATCCTTCTTAAGATGAGATCCATTAGACTCCTCGCAACCAACCTTCAAAGCATGGACAGACTTAATTAGTTCATCTATCTTTTTCTCAAATGTTACCTGTTTATTCTTCATGGCGGAAATCTCATCAGTTGGATCAAAGTCGGAGACTTTTCCGGCAAATTTTTTAACATGTAAATGCTTATTCGACTTCCAATCGATATTATGAATCAACATGTCCTCGAGGAGGTTGTATCCTTGCGTGGGAGTCTTATACATGAATACGCCCCCGGCGGACGAATCCAATGTGCATCGAGATGGGTAGTTGAGCCCATTATAGAATCTTTGAACTTGCTCCCTTTAGGCCAACCCGTGACTCAGGCACGAATTCATGAGATGTTTATATCTCTCCCAAGCTTCGGAAATCGTCTCCTCATCATCTTGGCAAAAAGTGCGGATATCGGCACGAAGCTTCTCGATCTTTGATGGTGGGAAGAATTGGGACATGAACTTTGAACGCAAATCCTCCCATGTAGTGATAGAACTTGGCTCAAGCGAACGGAGCCACACCTTTTCTTCTCAGATGATGGTGAATGGGAATAACCTTAGACGAATGGCTTCATCCGTGGCGTTTCCAGTTTTGAAAAATTCACAAATGTCAACGAAGCTCTCTACGTGTACGACAAGATTGCTATCGCTTTTTCCGTCAAAAGTCAACTCCTTGAGCATATGGAGGAATTGACCTTTGATCTCTTTCTTCAAATCGGGCTTCGTGATCACTCGTGCCACAACGGCTGGAGTGGTTCTCCAGGCAGTCCACATCGGTTGTTCGTCGCCCATTTCGAAAGTTAAAGTCCTCAGTCGAACTTTTCTGGCTTTAGATTCCTTTTGTTTTTCTTTTTGATTTCTTTTTCGGGTACCGCAAATGGCTCTAACAATTCTGGCGTGAAATCTCTGAAACCACAACCAAAACGATCAACGACAACTTGCGGGATAAAAATTTAAAAACTAAAATTAAGACTAAAAAATAGAAAGGAAATAACTTGCAAGAGATAGACTCTATCACAAGGATCGATTAACTAAACAACTAAAAGATTTAAACTAAATAAACTACCGTTCCCCGATAACGGTGTCAAAAAACTTGATGCGGTAATATATATATATATATATATATATATATATATATATATAACAGAACCAAGTTTAACCCTTTATTTACCCAACTAGTAGTACCACATTCACAAGCAAGCGTACCTGATCGTACGTAATATAGTGTAGGAAAGTACCAGGTATCGTTCTCACCACTGAGAACGGTCAAGTTATCCAATCAAATATTTAGAGTTTAATTAATTAATGTAACTAAACTAAATGGGTTTTTGTAAAAAGAGTTTAACTAACTAAGACACAACTGAAAGTAAATTACTAAGCTAGGACGCAAACAAACAAAGATTGATTTGAATAAATGAAAGGCAAATAAGTACTTATTATGGTTATGGAGATTCCTCATGTGGATGATTCATTAAATTACCCTAAAGATATAGTTTATTTGGTTATTGTAAGAATTTAAGCCAAGGAACCCTAACATGCGTATATGTGATTATCAACCAGGTTGGTCTCCCGGCCCAATTACAGAGACTTATTGTCAGAAAGTCTAGTAAAAGTCACCCTAATCAGTGCTAAGTCGTCGGACCCAATAATCTAGTCTACTTTCGTTCCGAGTATACTGCTCACCACGTCTCTCCACGTCACCGGAGTGAAAGATTAGGGGACTGATTAACCTATCGGAGTCTGTCTATTTATTGTCAGAAAATAAACACACCCAGTCAACGACTTCAAGTAGCCACAGTCTAAACACCAATATAGGAATCAACAGATAAACATTGAATAAACTAAACAAAACTATTATAAACTAAAACCAATATGAAATCATCCAACAATCGTAATCAAACCATAATAAGTACCTAACCTAACTAATCACTGTTGGGTGCAAAATCGGATTGTATCCGAGATCACAAGATTGTGCTAAAGTTGAAGTCAAAGGCAAAGTCAAAGCTTTATTGTTTTAGTCCTTTATTACTTTACTTGTAATAGTTTTGTTTACTTAGGGTAGTTTGTGTAAAAGTTGTAAAGTGTAAGGGTTTGAGTGTTTGGGTATAAATACCCATAGTTAGTTCATTTGGAAGTAGAGAACATGCATACGTATCATTGTGTAAATTGAGAGTGAATTGAGAGTTATAGTTCTTAAGTGTGTGTGTTCTTGGTGTGGATAGTGTGTGTAATCAATTCATCAAGAATCAATGACATATGGCTTTCAAATCATTCTCTACTTGATTGCATGTTGATTAGAACTTGAATCTGGAACAACAAGTGGTATCAGAGCTGGAAATTCACTTGAATTTGTGTTCAGATTAGCTACAGATTCTCAGATTTGTATACCTCCAGAAGTTCGGAAGAAATCTATCAGCTTCAGTGAATTTTCGATCGTGTTCAAGTTCTACAAAGATGTCTAGAGATCTATTAAGCATGGGTTCAAAGTCCAAACCTCCGGTTCTTCAAATTGGAGAATATCCTCAATGGCGTGTGAGGATGATTCAGTTTCTTAACAACATCGACAAGACACTCATGGTGAGCATCCAAGAAGGTCCGATTAAGCCGTACATTGATATTCCGGGCACACCCGAGACTGCCACTACTCCCGCAATTGAACCAAGACGTGTGTTCAAACTCTTCCGGCATTACAATGAGCTCGAAAAGATTAGAGCTGAACTTGATGACAAAGCTCTTACTTTACTCACGATGGCGATTCCAAACGATTTGTTTAATCGTGTTGATAGTATAAATACTGCGAAAGAGTTGTGGGATGAGTTGGAGAAACAGTTTCAAGGGACGGAAAGATCAATTCAAGCTAAGCTAAACCAAGCAATCGGAGCGTATGAAGGGTTTAAGGCTTTAGAGGGAGAAACACTTGCAGATTCTTACAGTCGGTTCAACATCATTCTAAATGATTTGAGGAGAAATGGGATGCAAAAGTCTACTTCTGAGATAAACTTCAAGTTTCTAAAGAATCTCAATTCGGAATGGGATCACTACTCGGTTAATCTTCAGATGAACAAGAATTTGGCAGAAGAAGACTTGCATGACTTGTATTCCATTCTTAGTCAGCATGAAGTGAAAGTCAAAGATATTGTGATGAAGCAGAAGAGTATTTCTGATTCTTTGGCCCTTTTGACTGAAAAGAAGAAGAGTGTGCTCCCTAGTGCTAGTTCAAAGAAGAAAAGCCATTCAAAGGCTTTAGTCACTGAGTTGTCTGATTCTGATTCAGAAACACCTGAAGATGAAAGTTCTGAATCCGATGTTGATTTGAAGCGAGTTGCCGACAAGCTTGCTCTTTTGTCTAGTTCGATTCACAAACGTTATGGGAAGAAGAAGTTCTATTCGAAACCCAAGTTCGATAACTACAAAAGAGACAAGTACAAGCCAAAGGATTATGAGAGAAGGCCGGAGAGGAAGAGTTATGAGAAAGAAAAGACAGATAAGAAAGGAAACGTATGTTTCAACTGTGGCAAACCAGGCCATTTTGTCAAAGATTGTAGAGCACCGAAAGTCAGGGATTTTGACTACTACTCAAAGAAGGCTCAACTTGCGAAACGCAAGAGTGAAGGTAAAGTCTTGATGGCGGAAGAAGAATGTTGGTATGATGATACTTCTGATGATGAGGATTCTGCCCATTTCACACAAGTTCACTACAATCTCATGGCAAGTGTGGAAGAAACCATCAACCTTCACAAAGAGACCCAGGCATCAAATGAGGTAAGTCAAACTCCTTCTGACTCGGATATGTCTGATAATGATGCATGCTCTTTAGAAGAACAGTTTTTAATTTTAAAAACTGAATTTGATGACTTGAAGGAAAAGATTAAGTTCGAAAGAGCTCGAGTCATTGAATTCAGTAATGAATGTGAATTATATAAATCTTTAGCTGATGATCGTGAGCTTGAAAAGGCTGAGATTAGGAAAGAGAAAGCCAAACTAGAATCTCAAATCTCTGAGATGAAGAGTGCTTTAGTAAATTTGGAGTCTGAAAAAGCTGAATATATGATCAAATATGAAGTTTGTTTTCAAGATAGGTCTGAGGCTTATGCCAAAATCAAACAGTTGGAGGATCTTAATATCAAAAGAGGTCAGACTCAACAGACGCTTAAGCTTTTGACAAATAATCTAAAGGATACTAGATTTTACAATCCAAAAATGGGGTTAGGTTTACCTGAAAATGATGTTTTAAAGAAAGCCCCTAAAGGTCTTTATCAGTTTGATAACTTAAGTTTTCCAAAATTAAATGAGACCTTTGTAAAATCTGGTAGCTCATTATCTGATTATTCGGATAAAGGTAAAGAAAAAGTTGTTGATGACTCAAGTGATAGTTTTTCAGATTCAAAGCCAAAGAGAAAGAATAACTTTGATTTCACATGTAATTTTCAATATGATGATTTAAATCAAAGTTATAAAACAAGAAAACCCGAGTTTTCTCATACTCAGTGTGTTTCTTTATATTCTCAAGATGTAAAGTCTGTTTCAACTGAATCTGAAAAGCTTAGTAAAGATATTGAAAATGAGTCAATGACTACTAAATCTACTCCTAAATCTGAAGATAAGACAAGTGAACTTGAAAAAGAAATGGATTGTGAAAATCTTTCTGAGTTTATTCAAGTTAATAATCTTTCAGAAAATAAAAGCGTTTCTGATTATGAGTCTGATTCTGATTCTGATGAGACCAAACCATGTTTTGATTCTGATAATGATGATGACATCGAAGCGGGTGTTGAGGAAGAAAAGATAAATTTTATATCAAACCCCATGTTTGAGTCTCAAGAAACTCCACCTTGTTTTGATCAAAGTATTAAGCCTGAAGTGACTGAGTTAATTACATATGCTGTTATTGACAAAGATGGATATCTTGTGTACAAAAGTTTAGATAGTATGGTTGAAGGAGATATCCTTAAATCAGAACTCAAACTACCAGATGTGGAATTTGGTGCTGTTTTTGAAAAATCAAAGTCGAGTACACAAGATAAACCAAATGTTGTAAATGTTTCAAGTGATAGTGGAATTTCTAAAGATAAGAAATCCTCGTGTACTTTGTTAAAGTCTGAAACTTGTTCAATTAATTTTGATGCAAGTACTTTTGAGGTAGGAAGTACTTCTTATGCTACACTTGAAACATCTTCAAAAGATTCATCTGATGTATGTTCAGTTCCTAAGACACCTATTAACTCTAGTTCTTCTGATTCTACAGATTTAAAAAGTTTTAAACGACATGGCCTAGGGTGGAAGAAGAAAGATTCAAAGAAGAAAAAGCGTTTTGTTAAAAAGTCATCCGTTGATGATGCAAATAAATGTAATCTGAATGTTAGATTCAATAAGTGTCAAAACTCTTTTGAGTCTGCCTTAATGTTTTTTGCTATGCAACGTTTGCATTGTACTCATTGTGGTGATAACTCTTTTTCTTTGAACTCTAGTCATGTTAACAAGAAGAGATCTAGTGGTGTTTCTCATGATAAATCTCGTGCTTACTCGTTTGATCATCGTGCTAAAGTGTTTAGTGCTAAAAAGAAAAATCTTTCAAAAGCAAAAGATAAATCAGTTGATGTGAAATTTGTGTGCAAATGGATTCCTAAAGATTTATTGAATGCACAAATTTCAAAGTCTGGTATAAACTGTAAGATTTTAGGTTCATCTTCTGATTTGTTAAAGATGTATGAGACCAACAAGAAAGGACCCATTTGGATATGGGTTCCCAAGATGAACTAACATGTTTCTACAGGCCAGGCATATGTGGTATGTCGATTCCGGTTGTTCAAGACATATGACTGGCTACAAGGAGTTGTTGCACAATTATGTGGAACGACCAGGAGGAACAGTTAGTTTTGGGAATAAGACGACTGGTGTCATCAAAGGTTACGGCATTCTTACAAATGGTAAGGTATCCATAAAGAAGGTACTTTATGTTGAGGGGTTAAGTCATAATCTTTTTAGTGCAAGTCAGTTTTGTGATGGTTATAACATTGTTCTATTTTCCATCATTAACTGTCTTATCATTAATAGTGATGGTGTTGAGATTTTTGAAGGGAGACGGTTTTACAATCTCTATGTGGTTGACTTTCCGGTGATAGATTCGTCGAAACCAGTTTGTTTGTTTTCAAAGGCAACAAAAGGCGAAAGTTGGTTATGGCATAGAAGATTTTCTCATCAGAATTTCTCAGATATTAGCAAACTAGCCAATGGTGGATTGGTGAAAGGTCTTCCAAAGTTGACATTTGATAGAGATTCTTTATGTCCGGCTTGTCAAATGGGAAAGATGAAGAGAAGTTCTCACAAGTCAAAGACAGAATCTTCGTGTCAATCACCACTCGAGATGCTCCACATGGACTTATGCGGACCGATGAGAATTCAATCAATTAGTGGAAAGAAGTACATTCTAGTTATGGTTGATGAATACTCACGGTACACGTGGCTAGAATTTCTGAGAATGAAATCTGAAGCTCCCGAGTTGATCATAAAGTTTATCAAGAGGATCCAAGTTCTTTTGCAACTTCCAGTTCGAAATATTAGGAGTGATAATGGCACTGAATTTAAGAATGCTACTTTAGATGCTTATCTAACATCTGTTGGTATTTCTCATAATTTTTCAGGTGCTTATACTCCACAACAAAATGGAGTTGTAGAAAGACGAAACCGAACCTTAGTTGAAGCGGCAAGAACGATGCTAGCTTATTCCGGATTACCTCTTACCTTCTGGGCCGAAGCTGTTTCAACGGCTTGTTTTACACAGAATCGAACCATCATCACTAAGCGCTTTCAGAAAACTCCTTATCATATAATCAACCGTCGAGTTCCTAATGTCAAGTTCTTTCATGTTTTTGGTTGTAGGTGTTACATTCTTAACAACCGTGACAATCTTGGTAAGTTTGACAAGAAAGCCGACGAGGGATACTTTCTTGGTTATTCGCTAACGTCAAAGACTTTCCGCGTCTACAACAAAAGAACTGTTGGTCCCAAGTAGGTGACCTTCAAGTAAGGATAGTGTTTGGGATTATAGAAGGGGGGGTTGAATATAATCACACAAATTTCTCACTTTTAAATTCTTGTTTTATAAACAATATGAATTTACAGATTGTTGCGGAAATAGAAAAGACAATTAGTCTAAACTAAACAATCTAAGTTCTTTCACTATGCACTAAGTGAGAAGAGAATAAAGAAAGAAGATAGAGGGATAAAGAGAGAAAGGACTTGAGTAGAATTTGGATCAAGAAGAAGTAGGGAGAACATCTCTTCACGTCCTATTTATACTCCATGCATTAAATGCATGCAGACCTACTATTGTGACGTGTCACAATGTGAGTGGTCTGTTGTACTATTTACTATAAACAAATATTCTTTGCATGGTGTGCAAAAGAGGATGTTTGTAAACAGTTGCCTTATGGTCTGATAAGTATGGAGGGAACAGTAAAGTAACTGCCCTTATGTACTATTGTGTCAGAAAAGGCGTGTAATCCTTTTGTGCATTAGACTAAGACATTGTTCTAATCCTTCAGGATCAGGATACTGATCAGTGACTAGAGTCCTGAAACTGGGGACGTTCAGGGTCACATGTATCCTGATGAGTCTTCAGGATGTCATACGATAGTGAACAGACTGCTATCACTGAGTTCTGTCTTCAGATCACGAGCATGCTGTTCCTGTCATCAGCTATTTCTTCGACGTCGCTGATGGTTCTTTGTGTATGATCTTAATGTCTTCAGGGGGAGGTCTTCACTTCAGTGGACAGGATCAGTAGACTGCAGAACAGACTCGTTAGTCTCCTGATCCTGATCCTGAAATCTATAAAGTTAGGTTACAGCACAAGTAACATGGAATAACACTGAACAGACTCAGTGATAATTCCTCAAGCTATAACAGAAGTAAAAACCTATTTACTAAGTAAAGATTCAGGATCATTATCATTTCATCAGGTCTTAGGAGAGCTGGATCAACAATCTCCCCCTAAATGATAATGATAAGACAACAGAGTAATTGTCTTAATCTAGAAAGGTTAGAAATAAATCTAAGTCTAGAACTAAACAGTAGGAAATAGAACTCATAAAGGTACATGTCCCATTTACTGTTTTGAGGGATCTTTTTCAGTACTATGATGGAATGAAGTACAATGCACTGAATTGCATTCTCATTAATCTCATTAAAATTTTACAAGAGTAAGGAAAATACAATAGTACATGATAGAAGTACTGAAAGAAAAAATTACAAGACAACTAACTATCAGATTCTTCGCTAACGTATTCAGTCTTGACACAAACAGGAACAGGAGTTTCGCTGAAGGCAAGTCTGTGATCAAGTATAGCTCTGACGTTGCGAATGATTTCTTTGTTGTCTGGATTTTTCTTATCCTGTTGTGCAGTGAAGAGAACTGTCAAAAGATGTTCATAAGGCGCTAAGTGTAGCTCACTGAAGCGTTGAAAGCGTAGGATTGAGTTATGGCTAACACAAATGCCATGAACAGGTTCTCTGATTACTTGTCCTTCATAAAGGGTAATTCCTTAAGGGAATGAAAGATCAAGCATCGAGAGGTCCAGAGGTTTAACAACCATTCTGGGAAGACAGGGAGTTGGTCTTCTTGTAGAGGTGCCTGCAGATCTTCGAACAGGCTGCTGAGTTGGGAGTGGAGAGTAATGGAGTAGGTCATCAGGTATTTCAGTTGTCCTTCTGATGCGAGCAATAAGTCCTTCAATGACTTCTTCTACTTCCGCCCGATAGTTCTTGTTGGCTTTGGGAAGCAGGGATCTGATTTCGTTCCACTCTGACAAGTTGTAGCGATCTAACTTGTCCAGAGTGTGCTCTACGTCCTTTACTCCAGAGCGTTTGACTGTGATCCAGGTTTTGCCAGGATTATTCTTCTTGCCTCTTGATCGGCGAAGATGGATCCCTGATATGGCAGCACCATGTTTTCGAAGGTGTAACCGATCTCTGCACCAGTCAAGCTCAGCATTTACTTCTCCAGTTAGTATCTCAGCGTTTTTGTTGAAGACCTTCAGAACAGCCTTCTGTGCAAGGATAGGATCCGCACTTATTTCAGCATCTTGATCTACAAAATCCGATGCAAGCCTTCGAGCGGCTTGAGCAGATAGGAAAGCTTCCTTCTGTTTCTTATTGTGCTCTAGTTGAGCCTGTACAGCCTCGTTGTACTCCTCCTGCGAGAGATAGGCGAACTCAGAGTCACAAGAGGTACGAAGAGGAATTTTTACTCTTGTACTCTCGAGTCGCTCTATCACGGCGTCTAAGCGCCCATCCCTGTCAATGGCAAAGGAATTGTCAGGGTAGTTTTCACCTTCAGATCTGGGAGAGTTTGAGGGAGGTGATCTGGGTGAGGAAGCAGGGGTAGAGAAGTCATCAGAGATGAATTCATCATCTGATGAGAGGCATATGGTTTCAGGAGTGGCTCGGATTTCAGGGGTTTGGGATGAAGAGGCTTCTTGGTTGAAACGGGTTGTAGGACGGGTAGAAATGGTTTCTTGGTTAAGGGGTGTGATCCTGAAGGTCATTTTAGCTAGTTTAGCTCTGGTCTGCTCATTGGGACTATTCTCCATTAGGCGAATATTGTCACCAGTGACAGAGCCAAAGTTGACATCTTGGGTTTCAGGATCGGATTGGTTAAAGGGTTCAGGTTCAGGGTGAGAGGTGGATTCAGGAGTTGGTTCAGGAGAGGGTAGTTTGGGAGGTTGATAGATAACCATTTGAAGGTTATTAGGAGGGGAGTTTTCAGGTGAGGAGTCTAGGGTGATGGTTTCAGGGGTAGGTTTAGATTTAAGAAGTGTAGAAATGGGTTGGTTATCAGAGGTAGAGGGAGAAGATGGTAGTAGAGACTTACCAGAGGCATCAGGGTTCTCCCCCTGAGGTTGTGCTTGCCCTGGAATGGGCGCAGAGTCAGTGGAGATCTTCTCGATGAAGATGTCGTCAGCATCATCATCATCTTCATCATCATCATCGTCGTCTTCATTATTCCCCCGTCTTCAGTGGTTCTCCAGTTTGTAGAGGGGGAATAGGCTGAATGGTCTCGGGGCTGTCTCTCCCCCTCAGCAGGTGCCTGCACTAAGGCAGCTGTTGTAACACTCCGTTGGAGGAGAGAGGCCATGTCACCCAGAAGCTTGCGCTGGATGAAGGACGATGTGATCAGGGACTGCAACACGTCCCTGTCCGCCGAGGTGAAGGACGGAGGCGCCGCAGGAGCAGTGGTGAGGGCGTTGACAGCAGTGGAGAGCCCTTGCACCTGCTCCTGGATGGCTCGGAGAGCAGCTTCCTGAGCATCCAACCTCTGAACCACCGTTGTTTGAAAGGTGGTGAGAGAGTTGGTGCTGTTGATGATGTTGGTGGAGAGTGCAGGGAGTGCCGTGGCCTTCAGGTCATCAATTGATGCCTGAAGATTGGTGGAGGAGGAGGCAACCTGAGACACCTTGTCATGGATATTATCCAGACAAGGGATGGAGAGGGTGACGGCCGTGGGCGGCGGAGTCGCGGCGACGGCGGCAGCAGTGGCACTGGCGGCGGCGGCTTCAGCAGCGGCTGCAGCAGCTTGGGCAGCAACAAGTTCCTGTTGGAGGGACTGGAGCTGTGCCGAGTGCTCGGCCTCCTTCTGCTGGAAGGCTGTGCGGGCCTCCTGCAGGGTCCTCTCAGCGGACTGCCTGCGGAGCTCAGCTGCGTTCAGCTGATGCTCGGTGTCCGTGAGGATGAAGTCGTTGAAGGGATCATCCTGTTGAAGATGCCCTTCAGAACCTGCTCCTAAAGAACCTGTAGACATAGTAACTAAGTGAGCACTAGAAGACTCATTAGTTTTCATAGAAGAAGGAACAGTAATATGTTGCATAGAAATATTACCTGAGGCTTGGAGGGTATCAGGATGATTACCCACCAGATTCTCTGAGGGTTCGAGTTGAACCACCTCAGGTTCTTGTGTAACAGGGGCAGATGTAGAAGTATCTGAAGTGGAAGAACGTTTAGATAAAGGGGAAGGTTTATTAAAGAGCTGGGGCAAGGTAATGTAATATTTCTTACCAGCCGCCTGCGTCTTTTTCTTTTGCGCCCTAGATTTGGCGCGTTTTGTTGGAGGAGGAGGAGTGACAGATGATGGTTGGGGGCGCTTCTGGAGCGCAGAAGATGTGGTTGCAGCTGGGGAAGTCAGTATGGGGTTAGCTACTGACATAGCATGCATAGAAGTAGAAGAGTGTGGTTTGGAAGAGATGATAGAAAACATACCTGCAGTGGGAGCGGTGGATGGTTCAGCATCCTCCTGATCCTGAGCCTGAGCAGGTTCAGGAATGACCAGGACGTCGGAGAGGGGGACGTCATCAGGATGATGAACAACCTGGTCTAGGAACCTGGGTCCCAGAGAGTAGTTGTTGGAGTTCCCAGTCTTGGGGTAGTTCGCCCCCATGTGCATCTCCAGGACGGCCGAGAAGAACCTTGTGAAGGCAACGTTGGCGACCAGATTCTTGCTTCGGACCTTCCTGACCATGTCGTCCCAGATGGAGCGAGCATAGTCGAACTCGCGATTCTTGATCGCAGAGTAGACCATCTGCTGGATGACCATTGGGAACTGCTCCGTGCTCCCTGTTTTGCCCGATAAGCACAGGCCAAACGTGTTCCATATGTAATAGAACACGGCGTTGAGTCCTGACTTATGGACAGTGGCACCGGTCTTGGGCAGCAGGACTCCTTCCTTGTTGACAGGCCATCTGTAGCCGATGGCGTCGAGGAACTCGATGATCTCGTCGGAGGTGGGGACAGGAAGGAAGCGCTTCTTCTTGGGGAAGTTAAGCACGTTCCTGAGTGTTCCGAAACCGAAGGAGATGAGGTTGTCCCTGATTTGGAACTTGATCACCTCGCGCAGGACGCCCTTGGAGTTCTTCTCCTTGGTAACCGTGGCAGTAGACCACAGTTGTTGTAGCATGGGCTTGTTCGGCTTGGGGTCCAAGGTGAAAGCCGTCTTCAGAGGGCTTCGTAGCAGGAAGTCCTTGGCAGGAATTAGATATTCCTTGTTGTCAGGAATGTCAAACAGAGCAAGAACGTTGTTCTGTTTGAATTGAACGTCATGCGCAGGGATGACGATAGGTAGGCTTTCAGAGGATTGTAGTGGAGTAGCCTCAGAGGAAAGTTGAGCGTCCAGAGAAGAAGTAGTAGCAGCCATCCTGTGAGAAACATAAAAATAACATATATGGATGAATAAGAGTCCAAAATATGCATTTTTCTTCATTTTTCAATGAACACAAAGTATGTTCATAAAAATGGTGAAATCCTTTATACTTAGAATAGATTAGATACCAAAATTCACAAAAGGAATGTGTTTTGGTATTAAAAAGAACTTCCATTTTGATGAAAAGATATCAAAATGGGAGTTTATGACTGTTTCTTAAAAGAAATAAGAAAAATCATGTTAAACAGTTTTAACAAAAATCTTTGAAGATTTTGGAAAAACTAAGATCAAACGAAGTGATCTTAGGGTTTTTGGAAAAACGTTTATCAAAATAAGTTGTTTTTAAGAAAGAATACCAACTTAGATTGTAGAGAGAACAAAGAACAAAAGGAAACTTACGTTGATCTTGTTAAAAGAAGTGGTAAGTGTGTGTTCTTGATGTTCTTGAGGATGAAGATTCTTGCTTTTTCTTGCTTGAATGCTTAGAGAGTATTATGTGAGCGTAAAGAGTGAAAAGGATTACGAATGAGGTTTTTATACCTCGTGGTAGGAGAGAGAAAAAGGATGAGAGAGAAAAGAGCGGCTAAATTCAAACGTTATGATGAAAAAGAAGCTCGACGCGCGTTCACGCGCCTGACACACGTAGTGGGGAACAGGAAACGTCCCATTACGTGTCAGTGCAGATGAAAGGTTTGTTTTATTAGAAAAACTAAAAACCACCTTTTCAGGGGATGATTCCAATTTGGTGAAAGATATGATTTATGGGAATCAGAGTACTTATCAGATAAGTACTGTTTTGGGAAAATCCTCTTATCACATTTAATGCGATAAGGTTTCAGTAGCAGAGGGAAGAAATACTTACCTGAGAATCATCAGTATTCGGATATTGAACAAAGATTTTGTAAGTACTGAATAGAGTCATCCTTTGAAGAAGAGTTATTCAGGAGTTGTTAATAAAAGAGGTCCTGAGAGAATATAAGGACTTTAACAACTGTTTGTCCTGAGAACTTCTATTCTTCAGGATTTAACATCCCAAGTTCACTGAGGAGCATATTAAAACGCGTCACATCCAGTGGTTTGGTAAAGAGGTCAGCAAGCTGATATTCAGTAGGGACAAAATGGAGTTCAATATCACCATTCATCACATGATCCCTGATGAAGTGATATCTCACTTCAATGTGCTTTGTCTTAGAGTGTAAGACAGGATTGTTAGCAATGGCTATTGCTGAAGTGTTGTCACAGTAGATAGGAATTTTGGAAAGTTGTATGTCATAGTCCTGAAGTTGATTTCTCAGCCACAGGACCTGAGCACAACATATTCCTGCTGCAACATATTCAGCTTCAGCGGTTGATGTGGACACAGAGTTCTGCTTCTTGCTAGTCCAACTCACCAACTTGCCACCTAATAGGTGACAGCCACCAGTAGTGCTTTTCCTGTCGATCTTACATCCTGCAAAGTCACTATCAGAATAAGCTGTTAGATCGAACCCTGAGTCTTTGGAGTACCAAAGACCCATGTTAGGAGTTCCCTTCAGGTATCTGAAGATCCGCTTTACAGCGGTCAGATGGGATTCTTTGGGTTCAGCCTGATAACGAGCACAGAGACATGTAGAATACATGATATCAGGACGACTCGCTGTAAGATACAGCAGTGAGCCAATCATTCCTCTATAGAGAGTCACATCAACAGGTTTCCCTTTGGAATCCTTGTCAAGAGACAGAGGAGGAGCCATTGGAGTCTTCATCGGTGTACAGGATGTGAGATCAAATTTCTTCAGCATCTCATGTACATATTTACCTTGATTGATGAAAATTCCCTTTTCAGATTGCTTGATCTGAAGTCCTAAAAAGAATGTTAGTTCGCCCATCATAGACATTTTATATTCAGATTTCATGAGCAACTCAAACTTTTCGCAGAGTTTGGGATTTGTGGATCCAAAGATAATGTCATCGACATATATCTGGACAAGAAGGATATGCTTAGGATATTTCTTCAGAAATAAAGTGCTATCAATCTTTCCACGAACAAAACCTTTAGAGAGAAGAAAGGTTGAGAGGGTATCATACCAGGCACGAGGAGCCTGTTTTAACCCATAGAGAGCCTTGTTTAACTTGTAGACGTGATCAGGGAACTTAGGATCTACAAAGCCAGGAGGCTGAGCCACATAGACCTCTTCATTAAGTTTTCCATTCAGAAAGGCATTTTTAATGTCCATCTGATAAACTTTGAAGTTCATATGTGCTGCAAAAGCTAGGAAGAGTCGAATTGCTTCGAGCCTAGCAACAGGAGCAAAAGTTTCATCGTAATCAATGCCCTCTTCCTGCCTGTATCCCTGAGCCACAAGGCGAGCCTTGTTTCGAATGATAGTACCAATCTCATCAAGTTTATTTCGAAAAATCCACTTGGAACCAATGATTGTACGTTTTCGAGGCCTAGGGACGAGAAGCCAGACATTGTTTCTGATGAATTCTGCTAGCTCTTCCTGCATGGCTGAGACCCAGGCAGGATCACGCAAAGCATCATCTATTTCTTTAGGTTCATTTTCAGAGATAAAATTTACATAAAGACAGACGTTACCAGCTTGACGTCTGGTTTTCACACCAGAAGAAGGGTTTCCAAGAACTTGATCAATGGGATGATCTTTGGTCCATCGGAGAGCAGGTGGTTGATACACCTGTCCTGAAGTAGATGCTTCATTGGATGATGGATCAGGAAGAAGATTTGTAGGAGAGGGTTCACTAACAGTGGTTTGAGAGAAGTCTTCACTGTTAGTAGGTTGATCAGGTTCAGGTGGTGTGATTTGAGAGAGAGGGGTGGCATTTATGAGAGGTGGAGTGGTTATATCAGAAGGTGGTATTGGATTTTCTTCAAAACCATCAGGAAGGTCTTGAGGAGAGGGATCAGCAATAGGAGGTTCAGGGACTTGAAAGAAAGAGTCAGCCCACTGATTGATTTCAGTATTATCATTTGGGTGAGGAAAGGTAGGACCCGATTCATCAAACTTGACATGAATCGTTTCCTCAATTGTTTGTCTTCGTTTGTTGAACACACGGTAAGTTTTAGAAATGGATGAATATCCGAGGAAAATTCCATCATCAGATTTGGAATCAAACTTTCCAAGAAGATCTTTGTTGTTCAGGATGTAGCAGACACAACCAAAGATATGAAGATGTTTGATTGATGGTTTCCTGTTACGAAAGAGTTCGTAAGCTGTTCTTCTGAAACGCTTGACAATCAGAGATCTGTTCTGAGTGTAACAAGCAGTATTTACAGCTTCAGCCCAGAACTGAGTGGCAAGGTTGGCTTCACTCAGCATAGATCTAGCAGCTTCGATCAGCGTCCTGTTTCGTCTTTCAGCAACACCATTTTGCTGAGGAGTTCTCACAGAGGAGAAGTTTTGGGAGATACCTTTCTGTTCAAAGAAAGATTCCAGGGTACTGTTTTTGAACTCAGTCCCATGGTCACTTCTTATTGAACGAACAGTAAGGTTGTTGAGTTTTTCCATCTTCCTGACGAACAGGATGATTTCTTCAGGAGCATCACTCTTGGCACGTAGGAAGAAAACCCAAGTATATCTGGAATATTCATCTACGATCACCAGAGTATATTTCTTTCCACCAATGGATTGGACATTAACAGGTCCAAAGAGATCCATGTGGAGAAGTTGTAGAGGAGAGCTGATGGAGCAAATCTGCTTGGACTTGAAGCTAGCCCTGGTCTGTTTTCCTTTCTCACATGCTGAACAAAGAGATTCCTTTGTATAGCGAAAGTCAGGAAGACCAATGACCAGGTTGTTGATGCAGAGTTGGTTCAGCGTCTTGAAGTTGAGATGAGAGAGACGCTTGTGCCAGAGCCAATTCATATCAGTGGAAGCACGTGATACGAAACAGAAATTATCAGTGGAAGTATTCATATTGATGATGTAGATATCTGCATGTCTAACACCATTGAGAATGACTTCCTTTTTTCCTGTTCTTGACTTTGCACTTTTTCTTAGAGAAAGAAACTTTGTGATTCTTATCACACAGTTGACTGATGCTCAGAAGATTATGCATCAGGCCTTCAACATAAGCAACTCTTTTGAAAGTAGTTACTCCGTTGGTCAGAGTGCCATACCCTCGGGTTTGGCCTCTACCGTTTCCGCCAAAGGTCACAGCAGGACCTCTTTCTTCACGGTAGTTAGTGAGGACAGATTTAGAACCAGTCATGTGTCGAGAGCATCCACTGTCCAAGTACCAGATGCCCTTATCCTGAAAAATACAGAGTTTAAGTTTTCTTTGGTACCCATAGAACTATGGATCCAGAAGTATCAGTAGGACTGGTTGAATCAGTGTCAGCCTTTACTGAAGTATCAGTATAGGAGGCTGGAGTCTTGACTGAAGGAACAGTCTTGACAACCTTCTTTCCTTTGACTGATTTCTCAGTCTTGGGAATCTTCTTTACCTTAGCTGATTTTTCAGCTTTGGTAGCATCAGGACACTTACTCGCAATATGGTCATTTAATCCACAGTGATAGCATTTGCGATATTGAAAGCGTTTAGTGTGGTCCAGAAAGTTTTTGAACTTTAGGTGAGCAGGACCTGCACCAAGTATGCCTTTAGCATTGGACATTGGAGGAATTGGTTTCTTCTCCTGTGTCTTTTGCTTCAGGTCAATCTTCAGTCTAGGAGCAGGACTCTGAGAAAGAGACTTAGTTCCAGAGACTGAAGGACCACCACCCAGAACTTTGTTCTTGGGTTTAGGACCCTTGGTCTTTGAAGGTGTTTCAGTTTTGGATTTATCCTTAACTGTATTCTTTTTGCTCTTATGAGCACCTTCAGGGTGAGTGTTAGAAGAAGAAGAAGAAGGGTTTTCAGAGGCATTAGGAAGAGGAATAGAAGAAACAAATTTTCCAAATTTGAGCATGGAACTATCAGACTTAGTTTCTTCTTTCTTGTAACCACGAAAGAATCCAAGACCTCTTTTGCTTTTATCAGGCCTCCCTGAAGCTAATATTTCATCAACTTTTTCAGAGGCGTCACTCCATCCTTTGATGGTGACTTTTTCAGCATTTAATTGTGCAAGGGCCTTCTCTTTGGCAGCAAGAGCCATTTCTCTTTCAGTACAAAGAGTTTTGTTTACAGTGACCTGATCCTTATAATTTTCTTCTACAATGGTAAGCTGTTTTAATTTTTCTTGACATTCTTTGAGTTGTCCTCTAAGGTCAATATTCATTTTTTCAGCAGATGTTTTACCATTTAGGGCTTTGTAAAGGTCAAGAGTGACCAGGTCTAACTGTGTTAAGCTTTCAAGAGGGATGAGAGGAATAGGTACCTGACTGGAAGAATCAGTCGCAGAGGTGGAAGCTTCAGGAGTTGTGGAAGAAGAAGCTTCAGGATCCTGAGGAGGAATCTCTTCAGGAACCTCTTCTATTTTAGCCATGAGAGCTAAGGTAGGTTCCTCAATAATGGCCATGAGTGCCACTTGAGTATCTTCCTCATCAGACGAGTCATCAGAGGAGACATCATCCCAATCGCAGTCTTATGCGATTAAACCTTTGCCTTTACGCTGAGTTTTCATCTTTTTGTACTTTTCCTTCAGGTGTTGGTATTTGGGGTTCTTGGAAGAAGATTTTGCAGAGGAGGGAGCAAACTGACTTTTTCTGTACCTGCAATCATTAGCAAAGTGTCCTTTGCCCTGACAGTTGTAGCAGATAGCAGTAGCCTTGTCAGTAGAATCTGACTTTGGCTTGTCAGTAATAGAAAGATGTTTCTTTTTATGGAAGTTGCCCTTTTTGGCAAACTTTTTGAAGGATCTAGTTAAAAGAGCAAGAGATTCATTGAATTCAGGATCTTCTGACATGTCAGAGTCAGAAGATTCTAATTCAGTAATAGTTACTGAAGAAGAAGAAGCAGCAATAGGAGGAACTGAATCAGAAACCAATGCAACAGATGTGCTTTTGGATTCTTTAGAATCTCTTATGAGATTCTTTTTCAGTTTCTTCTGTTGTTCACGGTTCAGAAGAATACCGTACAGCTCACTTAGAGTGAGTGTCTTTATGTCCTTTGACATAGTTAAGCAGGAGGTGTAGATTTCCCAATGTTCAGGAAGAGCTTCCATGAACTTGGTAACCAGCTCAGAGTTAGAGTAGGTAGTACCGATGGTCTTCAGATCAATCAGAAGACAGTTGAATCTCTGATGTAGCTGGGAGAGAGTTTCATCCTTCTGATGAATAAAGCTTTCGTACTGTCGAACCAGGAAAATCTTTCTTGATTCCATGAGTACGGCAGTACCTTCATATTGAACACAGAGAGTGTCCCATATCTCCTTAGCAGAGCGAAGGTGACAGACAGAATGAAAGACGTCATCAGGGAGAGACATAGCAATGAGAGACCTAGCCTTGGTGTCAATGTTGACCAGGCGTCTATCTTCATCATTCCAGTCAGTTACGGGCTTTACCAGCTGTCTTTCAGGAACAGCAGGTTGACCAGCAGCAGCAGCAATGGGGTGGACGGTTTGTGTAGGCACATGTGGTCCGTTTTCTAGAAAATAAGGAATCTGGGGATCAGAACCAGAGAGGAAAAGTTCCATCCTGGTTTTCCAAAGAGAGAAGTTGTCTTTGTTAAACCGAGGAGGCTTTCCAGCAGAGCCGGTATCAAAGTAGTTATCCTTAGCTTGAAGAGCCATAGAATAAAAAGAGAGAGGATCACAAGATTTTTCTAGAGAAGAAAATGAGAGCTTGTAACTGCTCTGATACCACTTGTTGGTCCCAAGTAGGTGACCTTCAAGTAAGGATAGTGTTTGGGATTATAGAAGGGGGGGTTGAATATAATCACACAAATTTCTCACTTTTAAATTCTTGTTTTATAAACAATATGAATTTACAGATTGTTGCGGAAATAGAAAAGACAATTAGTCTAAACTAAACAATCTAAGTTCTTTCACTATGCACTAAGTGAGAAGAGAATAAAGAAAGAAGATAGAGGGATAAAGAGAGAAAGGACTTGAGTAGAATTTGGATCAAGAAGAAGTAGGGAGAACATCTCTTCACGTCCTATTTATACTCCATGCATTAAATGCATGCAGACCTACTATTGTGACGTGTCACAATGTGAGTGGTCTGTTGTACTATTTACTATAAACAAATATTCTTTGCATGGTGTGCAAAAGAGGATGTTTGTAAACAGTTGCCTTATGGTCTGATAAGTACGGAGGGAACAGTAAAGTAACTGCCCTTATGTACTATTGTGTCAGAAAAGGCGTGTAATCCTTTTGTGCATTAGACTAAGACATTGTTCTAATCCTTCAGGATCAGGATACTGATCAGTGACTAGAGTCCTGAAACTGGGGACGTTCAGGGTCACATGTATCCTGATGAGTCTTCAGGATGTCATACGATAGTGAACAGACTGCTATCACTGAGTTCCGTCTTCAGATCACGAGCATGCTGTTCCTGTCATCAGCAATTTCTTCGACGTCGCTGATGGTTCTTTGTGTATGATCTTAATGTCTTCAGGGGGAGGTCTTCACTTCAGTGGACAGGATCAGTAGACTGCAGAACAGACTCGTTAGTCTCCTGATCCTGATCCTGAAATCTATAAAGTTAGGTTACAGCACAAGTAACATGGAATAACACTGAACAGACTCAGTGATAATTCCTCAAGCTATAACAGAAGTAAAAACCTATTTACTAAGTAAAGATTCAGGATCATTATCATTTCATCAGGTCTTAGGAGAGCTGGATCAACAAGAACCAAGATGGTTATGGAAACCGTTTATGTGACCTTTGATGAAACCGTGTCAATGACTTCTGAACATAGCAGTTCAGGACTCGGAATTCATAGTCAAGCTTCTCCTACGACTTCTGATTCTATTACTGATCCAAATAGTTCAGAACTCGATTTACTGTTTATGGATGCTTTTCTGGATATTTGTGCAGATAATGAAGATCTCGTTCTTTCCAGAAATCCAAGAGTTGATATTCACGATGTCCCAGACCCTTCAAGCGTGAATGATTCCGGACCATCGGAGAATATTTGTTCTACATCTAACTCTGATCAAGCCATACCAGTTCCAAATGTTGAGCAATCAGAGTTAACCCCCGATGATCAATCAGAGATTCCTGCAATCATTGATGAAAATGATAGTCAGAACAATCTAGATGATCTTGCAATTCTTCCTGCTCAGTTGAAATGGACAAGAGCACATCCACTCTACAATGTGATTGGTGATGTCAATGATGGTGTTAAAACGCGATCTGCATCTGCAAATTACTGCCTATACAAAAGTTTCTTGAGCAGAATTGAACCAAAGAATGTCTCTCAAGCCTTAGACGATTCTGATTGGCTTTTAGCAATGCAAGAAGAGCTTCTACAGTTCAAAAGAAACAAAGTGTATCGCTTGGTTCCGAGACCGCAAGATAAATCAATCATTAAAACCAAGTGGATCTTCAGAAATAAGAAAGATGAATCCGGATTGATTGTTAGAAACAAAGCGCGATTGGTTGCTAAAGGTTACTCTCAACAAGAAGGTATTGACTACGATGAGACTTTTGCACCGGTAGCGCGGATCGAGGCAATTCGAATCTTTCTGGCCTATGCGGCTTACAAGAACATCAAGGTATTTCAAATGGATGTCAAATCTGCGTTCTTGAATGGAGTCTTGCATGAAGAGGTCTATATAGAGCAACCTGAAGGGTTCGTCGATCCAGATTTTCCTGATCATGTCTGCATCTTGGACAAGGCTTTGTATGGCTTAAAACAAGCTCCAAGAGCATGGTATGAAACTCTGACTAATCATCTCTTATCCAAAGGATTCAAACGAGGTACGATCGATACTACTCTTTTTCTGAAGAAAGAAGGTGATGACTTGCTTTTAGTTCAAATTTATGTTGACGACATCATTTTCGGTTCTACTAATCCAGAGTTGTGTACAAAATTTTCTAAAATCATGGAGACAGAGTTTGAAATGAGCATGATGGGTGAATTGAATTTCTTTTTAGGAATTCAAGTCAAACAAAACCCGGATGGCATCTTTATAAATCAGTCAGAATATATTAAAGATATGTTGAAAAAGTTTAACATGACTGATTGTTCTCCAATTAAAACACCAATGCCAACTGGAAATCTTTTGGGTCCTGATTTAGCCGGTAAACCCGTTGATCAAAAGATTTACAGAAGCATGATTGGTTCTCTTTTGTACCTCACTGCGACTAGACCGGACATTATGTTCGCCACATGTTTTTGTGCTCGTTTTCAAGCTAATCCTAAAGAGTCACACCTTGCGGCAGTTAAAAGGATCTTACGGTATCTCAAAGGCACACCCGAGTTGGGCCTTTGGTATCCGAAAGATTCTAGCTTTGAGCTAATATCTTTTACAGATTCAGATTATGGTGGTTGCAAACTGGATAGGAAAAGCACTTCTGGATCGTGTCAGTTTTTAGGTGATAAACTTGTTAGTTGGACTTTGAAAAAGCAAAATTGCGTCTCCACTTCTACGGCCGAAGCTGAATATGTGGCCGCCGCAAGTTGTTGTTCGCAAGTGCTTTGGATGAAGACACAACTACTAGACTATGGCTACAAGTTGAAGAGAGTCCCTATTTACTGTGATTCGGAAAGCGCTATTGCGATAACGTCAAATCCGGTTCAGCATTCCAAGACCAAACACATCGACATTCGGTATCATTTTATCAAAGACAATGTGGAGAAAGGTAATATCGAAATGTTCTTTGTTCAAACAGATTACCAACTTGCTGACCTTTTCACTAAACCTTTAGATGAAAAGCGTTTTAACTTTTTGGTTAGCAAGCTTGGCATGCTTACTCCTACTTAAATCTGTTACGGATCTTAATTTAAGGGGGAGTTGCTTAATTATTCTGGATTGGATACTATCTGACTAACATCTAAGGATTCATTTTCAATGAATACCAATTTCTACTTTGTTTTGCAGATTATCCATTTGAGGGGGAGTTCTTAAAAGTGATATTCATTTTAGGGGGAGAGTTCAAATAAGCTTTAATGCTTACATATTTGCAAGATGAACAACTTTCAGGTATGAAAAATGTTTTAAATGTTCAAACTCACTTCTCGATTCTCAAATGATTTTTCGAATTAGAAGTGTGATTTTACTTGTTTTCATATCATGATGAGTTGACGGATATTTTCTAACCGTGTGTTTCCAAAGATTAATACTTGCATATTATCTTTTCATATACTTTTCAAGTATTCATACACACCGGTTTAGCTTTTTTTGTCTAGTTATTACCACGTCTCTATATGACCATATCTTTCGGTGGTAATACACTCGCTTGCTATCTTCCTATTTGTGCTTTATCGTTTATTTGATCAGATACGTTCTTCATTGCTATATCTATATCTTGATCGTATAGATAACGTTTATTCATTTTGTGTACACCAAAGATTTTCAAGAACATATCTCACATCATATGATGGATCAGTTTTCTCAAACAAGTTTACATCATTCATGTTCTTCATTTCATATACTTGTTTGACGAAATTCTTATGTTCCTATATTGTAAATATATATTTGTTCGAGCATGCTTTATATTGGCTCATTGATTCACCCGATGAATCATTGTACTTTCATGTTTAGGAAACTTATTTCACGGGATGTGTGAGCTTAATAGAACTTCTATGGATTTCCAGAACCGGCAATCCTACCCAAGAAGTTATCCTTGAGAAATGAGTGAGGGGTCTCTATCAAAGAGTGGGGGAGATAACTCAGGTGGTCGAGTTATTCTCATAGTGATTGAGCGGAAAAATGTTATATGAGAGATTGGTTAGAAGTGAGGATGCTTAAAAGAATTGGAGGGTATGAGAACAGAGTTAAAAGAAATATAAAACTCTGCACCAACCTTTTCTAAGCCGGGCAACCACATAATCTATTGGTTCACATTCTTTGGTGACCGATATTGATACAAGGCACAGCCCAATGCCGACTCTCGTTTTACCCCACTAGCTACTCATTTCCTTCTTAACAAGGAGATGTTTCATTTCATCACGGGGACGCAGCACATAATCTATCAGCTTTTCATTTGGAAAATCGATATTGAAACAGAAGGAAGCTGCCCTGCCTTCGAACTTCATTTCTACACTTCGAGTCGTGAAATGTTTTCACATTTTGAGCCTTATGAAAGCACTTGATGCTTATTTTCTTTCATCACAAATACACACAAGGAATTTGTTTCTTTGTCGGAACGTTCATAGGAATACTTTTTGTGTTTGCGATGATTGAACGGAAGCCCTGGGGAGTGATCATCACTAAAGCTCTTTATATAGTGCATTCGTTGTACTGAGTTGCTTTGTGCTTCTCACAGGCATTCCAACTGATTCATGTGTTGTTTCAGGATTTTCCCACTTCAAATCTGAATTTGAAAAGATTCGGATTACTTTATGGAATTGACGGTATTTCTTTGGAGTGAAAAGGGGAATTCTGGAGTAACAAGGAGGAGATGGTTATGTGAGATGGTTTTTGATTTCCTTAATGGTTTTTTCACATGTTTGTATCTTTACGTGACGAGTTATCTGATCATACATTTCTATAGTTTTGATGATTATTTCATATTTCATCAAAAAGGGGGAGATGGTTTAGAAATGTTTTTTAAGATACTTTGGGGAGATGGTTCCGAAATGTCAAATCAAAGAGAAGATTACGAGATATGACAAGAGATGTTTGCGAGAGATGTTTGAAGTTTGGTGATTATTTGAAGATATCTCGATTGGCTAAAGCTTCGTGTTCAAAGTTTGTTAAAGCTTCATGAAGATTTGGATGATTCGTGAAGATTATTACGGAAGCTTATCGTTCAAGGAAGCTTATCGTTGATGTTTAAAGTGTTGATTCATTCTTGAAGACGTTTGCCTAATTCTTTTTGTGATCTCGAATCCAAAGGGGGAGATTGTTGGGTGCAAAATCGGATTGTATCCGAGATCACAAGATTGTGCTAAAGTTGAAGTCAAAGGCAAAGTCAAAGCTTTATTGTTTTAGTCCTTTATTACTTTACTTGTAATAGTTTTGTTTACTTAGGGTAGTTTGTGTAAAAGTTGTAAAGTGTAAGGGTTTGAGTGTTTGGGTATAAATACCCATAGTTAGTTCATTTGGAAGTAGAGAACATGCATACGTATCATTGTGTAAATTGAGAGTGAATTGAGAGTTATAGTTCTTAAGTGTGTGTGTTCTTGGTGTGGATAGTGTGTGTAATCAATTCATCAAGAATCAATGACATATGGCTTTCAAATCATTCTCTACTTGATTGCATGTTGATTAGAACTTGAATCTGGAACAACAATCACTAAACATACTAGACAACAGAAACGAAACTGAAAAGAAAGACATTACGCAGACCGTGCAACGGGGGATGATCGAACACCGGCTAGATGACTCCAAGTGAGGATCGGCCCACGCTGATGGCTCGTATACAACTCTCTCTCTCTCTCTAACTCTTTTTACTATATCTTTTATTTTTATTTTCATTTTTTGATGATTTAAAACAATAGGGAGAGGCCTGTATTTACAGGCTAAGAAACGACCCACTTGGCGTTCGCGAATAGGCATCTTTGCGGCGCGAAGCACTTATGAAACCCTCTCTTTCCTTTTCTGCTTATTCCAGAACCTTCCATAGAGAGTGAACACTATCTTCGCAGCCCTAAACATCTGAACGCCAACGCAAAACGGGTGTAAAGTAAGAATCTTCTAGAAATCAATCACTTCACGGTGCGAAAAGGAGGCTTCGCGATCGCTAAGCTGCTTCTGTCCACTTTTTGATCATTTTACATGCTTTTTTGCTTCTTTTTGTACTTTTCCGTTCAACGGTTTCTAAAACCTACAAAACTCATAAACAAGTGCTTTCGAGAGTAAAATGTACGAGAAATGGGTAGAAATGGGATAAAAACATTTAAACCTGAACGACCAAAACATGTATAATTTTGGAGTTATCAGTTGCATATAGAGAAGGAGGAGATAATGAATGAACTCGTGATCATGGTGCTGAAAGACGAGTCGGTTATGTAGATCACCGATTGTTCTAGAAGAAGTCACTATTCAGTTCTGAATAGGTGATTAAGAAGAAGATGAAGATGTAAAGTTATAGAGATGTACTCAAGGTTGATACAGGAGGTGTCAGGACCTAAACCATACCGCGTGGGTAGTTCAAGTCAAATAAGTGTACCTAGAGAGCAGCAAAGCCGGAAGAGGAAGCCGAATCAAAAGCAGGCCTCGATAAACAAGCAAAAAAATTTCAAGCTAGCAGAGAGATCTTCCGAAGAGTAACAAGTGTGGTCGGAATCATTCCGGATAATGTCAATCGGGATATTTCGAGTAGTAACGCCCTATGATTGTGGGTACAACGGTCCAAGCGTCACTATTAGCTACACAGTGGATTATTGACGGTAGATCGAGAAAGAAGAATCGGCTCGGACAAGTTAAGGCAGGACCTTCAATTTATTTACAAGGAGGCCAAGTCAGCATGTGCAGGTAAGTTCATAGATGAAGTCACAGTTTTCTTATTAGTTGTGACATGGCCTTTTAGTATAAGATGATCTCATGATTAGGAGAATGAGATGGTTTCCAACCTATAGGGATAGCTATTGGTAAGTTGGTTTATGCTAGAATTTATAAGGGTTGTTTGATAGAGATTAGTGGAATATAGTTTTCGATAAGTTCTATATCTCATTAGGGTATATCAATGTTGGTGTGATTGTTGGATTGGACTAGTTAAAGCAACATTAGGCTCTGCTAGAATGAGATCGATAGAGGATTCAGGTTCAACCCTAGTGGGGGAGAATTAAGTCTTCAGGGTGAAGGAAGTATTTTTGTGTAAGCGCCTAGTACTTAGTGTACTTAGCATAGAGTCTGTTAGAGGAATAGAGAATTAATGGTTGCGAAGGTGCTAGCTATTATTGGGTTTGTGGATGCAATCCAAGGGGATTAGACTGCAAGATAGAAATTAGAAATTACTTTATCTAAGAGGTAGTGAGGTTTCGACAATTGAGCTTCGTAGAAGAATCCTTGGTTTAGGGTCAGTGAATAGGATGTTCAAGTAGTAGCCATCAGAACCGGATGTGATTAACACGAGTGCATAGTGTTCCTGTACGAACGAGCATACATCTAGTCGCATCCATGAATATGATGATCATGGTAAGTAGACTATTGGCAGCAACAATAAGTGGAGAGGTGTTGCCAAAATGTCTATCTTTTTCCCTAAAACCTTTGTTTTTTGGGATTCATGATCTTGACAGGAAGATGTGTGTAAATGTTGAGATAATGAATGCATGAGATTCAAACATTTGAAATGAGCAGTGTTACAAGAAAGACTTTTAAATTTTGCATTAAAAGTATCAAAGAGAGATACAGAAGTGTTATTTTTGAAGCCCTTCCTAGATTTGGGCTTCTTAGTACAAGATTCCCTATCTAGTCTAGACTCTTTTGTAAAAGACTTATGTTTGTTGACCACCTGTCTTTGTCTTTTCTGAATTTACTGTCATACAAGGTTTATTAATATGAGCCAGTTTTTCCTTTTGCTGCCAATCGTACTTAGGTTCTGAACTCTTGAGGTAGATGTTGAAAGTTTGTTTTCTCTTAAAGTTATTTCCTTTTCTCTTTTCTCAAGATCAAGAGATTTTTTTAACATTGATGCATAAGTCTATGAAATCGGGACATATCATCATACTAGTTCTTTTGTTTGTAAGAGCAATGGTGGTTATAGGCAAATTTATTAGTTCATTGCCAATAGAATTATGTGCAATTATGATAGGTCCAAACAATCAAACAACGAGATGAAAAGAAGAGAAATCAAAGAGATGAAGATGCAAAGTTCTTGAATTTATTATTGAAAGCTTTCAAAACACCAAGAACACACACTAAAACACCTAGTCGACTCTCATAGGAAAATGATTTCACACCTTTCTCTCCAAACCCTAGACCTTATATATAGGTCCATTACACTAAAGCCCAAGCCCAAGCCCAATAAACTAATTAACTAATTAATCCCTCTCAAAGCTTCCTTAATAAAACTTTCTAATTAGGACAATTTGGTCCTAACAATCTCCCCCTAGAGTTTTATAAAGGAAGCATCTCTGATCTTCTCCCCCTAGCTTTCGTGAGAAAACCTTAGTGGCGTTCGGCTACATTTTGATCTCCAAGCTCCCCCTCGATTGTAGCTCTTCATTTTCGGTTTCAACTGAAAGACCAGATCCAATTTGCAATGACCGCGACTGATTGCACAAACTACAGCTCAACCTGTAAATAACTCGACACGTCTGATAACCGCAGAATACAACAGCTTGAACCAGAGCATGTTGATTCATCCAACTATGTTGATCTCCCGCCCAGAAAAACAAAGGGATAGATGCATGTGTGAGTTACCGTGCAGATCAGCAAGAAAAATAAAGGTTCTGTCTTTGACCCCTTGTTGAACAGGAATTCAGCATAAGAGCTTTAAATCTGATAAGCTCACAACTGGGTAAATACCGAAGCTTGGATCACCGAAACACCGTATGGAATGTGAGACTGGGAGTAGATACTGAACGAGATGCTCTGCTTTGATCTCTCTACTGCTCAGAAGGTAGTCGATTTCCTGAAATCTTCCAAAGTGTCAAGTAATCAGATCCAGATCCAGTCTTCTTAGTCAGATGGATGACGACCGTCACTCAGTATTCTAGATCGCAACCGAACCTCCACAACGGTGAAATGGATAGGAATTAAGCACGTTACAACAGTACCATTCACCGAAGCTGGCATCCAGAGGAAAAACTCAACTCGCACTCCATCGAGGAATAATTCCATCTAATAAAAACTCTAGAATAATGGTTGCAGAGCGTCAGGCTTCTGAGTAGTCTAACCAAATGCAGAATCCGATCACCATCGTTCTGAAATCGTTACAAATCTGACATGTCTTCAAAGAATCTGGAGCAGTTGGGGAAATGAGAGAAATTCAATTTTCATGATTGAAAACTGAATATGGGCTAAAAACGGGACTGGTGTGATCTTTGCGAATCAATTGGGAAAGAAAGGTGGCTATTTAAGCGCAGGGGTTTTGAAACATCGCAAGTATTCGAATTTGGGTGGGTCTAGATCGCAGCGGAATATGATCTTGAAGGCTTATCTGAAGATGATACTCGAGTCGGGAAATGCAGTCTCCCGAGTCGGAAATGGTGTTGGGAAAGTTTTAACAAAAATTGAACATAACCTTGACTCAAAGGCGAGTCGAGAAACTCGAAGACCCGAAAGGGTATTTCATGTTTCCCGAGTCGGAAAATAAGGACAACAAGGTAGTTCAAGACTTAAACAAAATTTGAGCATACCCTCGTCTCAAGAGCGAGTCGGGAAAACTAGAAAACCCGAAAGGGTATTTCATGGTTGCCGAGTCGGAAAATGAGAACAAAAAGGCACTCAAATTTTTTTTTTTTTTTTTTTTTTACTATTCATCCGGTTCGGAAATAGTGTTTTCCGGTTTGGAAAAACACTATTCATCCGGTTCGGATTTTTTTTTTTTTTTTTCTATTCCGATTCGGAAAACGATGTTTTCCGATTCGGAAAAACACTATTCATTCGGAATTTTTTTTTTTTTTTTTTGGATTCGGAAAATATGAGTTTTCCAACTCGGAAAACTTGAATATTCAAGTTTTCCAACTCGGAAAACTTGAATATTCAAGTTTTCCAACTCGGAAAACTTGAATATTCAAGTTTTCCAACTCGAAAAACATGAATTTTCAGCCCAAATCTTCAATCCAGATCCAAAAACTGAAGCAACTTGAAAAATAGATCATTTCAAGCTAAAAGATGCTTCAAAACACAACCCAAACACCCATTTTTATCATCTTCAACAAGATCCAAACCCCAAAAACCCAAAAAACCAAAAATGAAACTTTTCAAAAAATAAAGTTTCAAAACCCAATAAAATCATCTCTAGTTGTTTGATTCAATAGGAACAAACAAATCTAATGATTTGTTTGGCTCTGATACCATTTGATAGGTCCAAACAATCAAACAACGAGATGAAAAGAAGAGAAATCAAAGAGATGAAGATGCAAAGTTCTTGAATTTATTATTGAAAGCTTTCAAAACACCAAGAACACACACTAAAACACCTAGTCGACTCTCATAGGAAAATGATTTCACACCTTTCTCTCCAAACCCTAGACCTTATATATAGGTCCATTACACTAAAGCCCAAGCCCAAGCCCAATAAACTAATTAACTAATTAATCCCTCTCAAAGCTTCCTTAATAAAACTTTCTAATTAGGACAATTTGGTCCTAACATTGTTTATCTAATCATACATATAATACGGTGTTAGAAAGTTTACCTGGATTGCTTGAGTTAGATCCACCCGTGATGAACCCTACGAACAGACCTTCTAGCCGGTTACAACTCTGAATTCCCGAACACCTGAAAAACCGAACTTCCTCCGGTTTGGTGGTTGGCGTCAATTACGAGGGAGAGAGAGAGAGAGGTTTTCGGTTTCTATGGTTGGAGTGAATAATGAAAATGAATGAAAAAGGGTTTGCCATAACTGAATATTTATATTGATGCAAACAGTATCTGTATCATATTCAGTTTACTTTTTCCAATAATTATCCATAAATAAACTCTTTCTTTTCCACCAAGAAAGATTAATAGCATATATATTTAGCTAATATATATTAGGATAATTACTATATATATTTATTTAATTAACAAATATATATAAATCAATTAATTAAATCAGTTATATATTTATTTAACTAATAAATATATAATCTTTAATTAATAATAGAAACCTTTAACTTTGGAGTTTCTTACAGAAAACACCCAATATATTTATAATTGACTATTATAAATCTATCCTCTCTTTACTAGAGTTATTTTACTTGTTCGTTTTACAGGTCCTCACAAGTGTGACCCTCAAGTGTCTTATAACATTGGATGTGTAATCTTTGGGTTGTCAACTTCTGCACATAATTACTAACAGACTCCCACTTGTGCAAGTTGGCAATACCAGCTTGACCACACGGACCTAAGGAGGCCCCTAGACAGGCACTTAGGCTAACCAGGTTATAATAACTCTTATACCCAGGTAGGTGATATAATCATCCCTTTTAAAGATATAGCATTTATGAAAAAACTGTTCATAAATTGGGTATAACTAGGCTTTTCCTTTTGCAACACGATATTTCAATTTTGAGTATGAGCATGGATAGAGTCAACTAAGAATACTCAAGATTATGTTCATGACTATCCGACTTCCAACTGATAGGTAAACGACAAAGAACAAATCAGTTCGTTTGTGCATGGCCACACACTTCATCAGTTCTTTCAGTCAGTCAAGGGGCCCGGAAATATCTCTCTTCATAGAAGAGGTGCAAATCCCATGTTGCATATCTGCATTTGTCACCACGACTTCCGCTGAATCTAGTTACGCCCCGTATGACCACCCAGTTACGGCGTGATGTTAGGACGCACTAAGTATCCAGTAGTGCTCATGATTCCAAACCAGATACCTCAGGTATTAACGACAACCTACTGTGAGATTTACTTATGACAGAATCCACGAAGTAATCTCAACCGGCGGATCACATCCGATATTTGCTGCTCTATCGAATATCCGTGCAGTTTTTGGTCTACATCGCTTGTAGCTGTTATCCAATACTCTGATTATAACCAAAAACTCACGATGACTTTAAAACCCTATCAGGTTCCCACCTAGATAAGTTGTCATGGATAAATTTCAAATAAAACTTATACTAGTTTTATTTCCGGATTAAAACATGCAAAATATAAGAGAAAACGGTGAAATTAATTTCGTATAGTCCATATTACACTCTGTAATCAATTACAAAATTAATAATACTTTCAAAGTTGCTTTTATTTGTCTATTCAATGTGTACTTTTCTGATTTAAATGAAGTATTACCTTTTACTTCATTTTAAACCCTTTGATTAGTTGCTTACCTTACTAATCAAAGAAATAACCCAAAACAACACAAGTTTAAACAGTAATTTTAACTTTGTTATGTTAGTTCTGTTTTGCAAACACTTTTAACTAAACTAGACTTATCCTTACCATATTCCTTAAAACATGGAGATACTGGAATAACTCCGAATTTTCCTGGGTATGTAAAGTTAATTCTGCAACTTCCCTTAGTTGTTGTGTAGATAAAAATTTCTACCGGAAATCTAATTTCCATATACCAAACTGGTAAATCCAGGAAATTTATTCTATTGTTCTTACAACACTTGATGGTCTAAAGATATTATAAAATATCTATTATTAGAACACATACAATTATTGATTTTCTTAAAGTCAAAATTGACTTTATATTCTTATGATCTTACTTTTATATCTTACAAGAACAGATCACATTTCTCATGAATTCTTATCCTCTCTGGATTATGAATTCCTAGAAATACAAATCAATAATATAACTTTTATTCTTTATCAGGAGCATAGATAGAAAATAAACTGGGCTCCCACTAACCTATATGAAAACTGATTATTACTTAAATTTAATGTCTCATTGACTTAGTCAAAAATTGACTATTTGGCCAATTATATAAATTTAATTCTTGAATTTTACTATTCATAAAACTTAACTGGATCTTTATTAAATCCCAATTCCAAAACTTGGAATTTCTAGTTTTATAAATACTGATATTATCAACGTCATCTGTGATAATATCCTAAATTCCCTTTTTAAAACATATGAGTAATTTGAACCTGACTATAATATACCTATTATGATCATATTACTCATAAATGTTTTATTCCAAAAACACATTCCTATAAAATAGTACTTTGTGTGTTTTTGACAGTTTTCATATATTACTTCAGATTACAAAAATTTTGAAGTACATTTGTTACTGTGGCAGACAATATCTAGGATCAACAAATTGAATCAAGTCTATCTAGACTTAATCAGATTCAAAACAATATAAATCAACACAATAATTTTAATTTTCAAATCACTAAAAACTTAAAATCGAATAATATTTCCAAAAATATCCAAAATAAAATGTTTTAAAATAAGTTTAAAATGTCTTGATAATATCTAAAATAAATCTTGTCTGATCCTCGGACCCGGGCACTTCATTTCTCCTGACCACTTGTAATCAAACATTTGCTCTAGGTGTCAGTTAACTTGTAGACTAACAAGTAGTAATGATAAACTGAAGCAGTCATAAAATATTCAAGGTGTTTATACCTGTTTCATGATGCTTCGGGCAATTCTGTCTCTAATGTCCGACCTCATGATACCTGAAGCATCGATTTTCGGTCTTCGGTTTGTTGACTTTAACATTTTTGCCCTTGCCCTTTCTATTGTCATCAGTCTTTGGCACACTCTGGCTGACCTGAACCTGGCCTTTGCCTTTGCTAGTGTTCCTTTGCCCTCTTTTCTACTTCACTCCACCATCTTTGACCATCAGAACATCCTTGGTCTTGGTCCCCGTACCCATACTCTGCTCAGCAGTTTTTAACATGGAGTGCAATTCAGCTATGCTCCTTCCCATGTTGTTCATGTTAAAGTTAATCACAAACTGCTTGTAATCGTCAGATAATGAGTTGGGTATAGTATCCGTTGCCAACTGCAACGGAACTGGGTGACCTAACCTCTCTAGGTGGTCAAGTAGCCTCTTCATTTTCATGACGTGGGCACTGACAGAGGTCCCCTTGGCCATTTTGCACGCGTTCAGAACCCTCGTGGCATCATAACGCTCTGTGCGAGCTTGCGTTTGGAACATGTCCCTTAGCTGGCGGATCATGTCGTAAGCATTAGTGTTCATGAGCCATGTTTGGAGTTCTGGGCTCATGGTCGCAAGCATCAGGCAGCCAACATCCAGCAAATCATCCGAACGCTTTTGATAAGCATTTCTAATCGCCGCACTGGCATTTGCTGGTGGGGTCTCACCTAGAGGTTCTTCCAGGAGATACCACTTTTTCTCATGCCTGAGCACAATCTGGAGATTGCGCTCCCAGTCGAGAAAATTTGAACCGGTGAGTTTGTCCTTTTCTAGGATGGAGCGAAGAGAAAGGTTATTGGTGTTGGTAATTGTGTTTTCCATCTGCACATTAAAACTTTGGTTTTAGTACCTTTTGAATAAACAATTTCCAATAAAATCAATAAACCCTTAAATGATTAATTATTGGGCTAGGATCCTTATTTCATACGCCCTGATGTACGGTTTGCTCACGCCCCACCAGGCCCGTACTATTTCGGTAGGTAAGAACTTTTACCAATCATATCTAACTGACATGACTCCTAGATCTTTTCGGGACATCGGATAAAACCGTACATGTTTTAGTCCCTCTAAGTGCTTTTTGGCCCGGTACCACCCGGTGAACTTATCAGAACCAAAACAGATCTCACCACTCGGTTACAGGATGTACTCTGGCCGGTACCACCCGATTATCGCAGAGTCTTTTCACCCCCTTCGGCTTGGGGTTTGAACGTGGGTACCCAAGGTTTGCTCTCTTCGAGTCCCAACGTACCTTACGCCTAAGGTGTCCCCGAGTGGGTTGCACTACTGATCTATGATTTTCTAGGGTTTTATTACTAAGTTTTGTAAAAACTTTAAATTTCCAGTATTTTAAAATTGCTATTAAGAGCTGATTTTTTAAAGGCAATTGTTGTTCTAAAACTAAATGTTTTGAGAAGCAACTGATGTTTAAAAAAACTTCACTGTTTAAAAACATACACTCTGTTTTAAAACTGACTGTTTTAAAACTCACTTGCTAATAAAACTAACTGTTTTAAGAGCATGCCATTTATAAGAAAACAATCTTATATGGTTTTTTTAAAATTAAATAAACTTTTTACCATCTAAAAATATTTATAAAAATGGTAATTTTAATTTTTAAAACCAACCTCGTGATGTAACTAGTTTTAAAAATTAAAACCTAATTTAAAAACGTTTGATAAGACCTAGGCATGTAACATCAATAATCATGAGAAAACAGAATAATCACAACCACGCAGTTTTAATTAAACAAGCATTTATAGAATTTGCCAATTATTTCCTAAAGGACCAAAAATGACCTAAAAACTATTGTGCTCCGATCTCCCCGCGTAGCTCCCACTGGCCTCGGCATCTCAGACGGAAATTCAGGAAGAAAATCTATCCTAAGGGTCATTTTACATATTACCGGGGTTGTAAGTGGCACGCATGCCTCCCCAAATAGATCAAGGGTCTAAATTGGCAATCTATAATTACTTTAATATATATATTAACCAGATATATACAAAATATTCAACCACGCAAGTTTTATAGAGCAATATAAAATAAAGCATATAATAAACATTAAACAATCCTAGATCCGTTAAGATTATTTCGTTTATCACAAACCATGATTTTAACTGATTTATAAAATCAAACTATTTTATAAATCGAAACTGATATTTTAATATCGAATTGATTTTCATAAAATTTCTGGATTTATAAACTATAAATCAATTTTATAAGCCACTATCAATTTTACCAAAAATATCCGCTTTTAATTAACTTTGATTAAACTGACTGTCCCGAACGAACTTGTCGGAACATTAGCCCGTGATATGTGTCTTGATTCGATAAATCGGTCGAAAAAGATATCGGGCCAATTTGACCAAGAAACGGGTCAAATATCTTAGTTTAATAATTTTACTAGGAAAATAAAATTCCTTAATTTAAATTAGATAAAAAACTATTTAAATAATTATCTAATTTGGGTTAAAAGCCTAAACACCCAATAAATCTTATTGGGCCAAGAACGTGGCCCAAAAACTACATGGTTTGGGCTCGTTATCAATTTGATAATCATGGGCCTGAAAAAGATCGAATTGGATTCGTCGGAATCTATCGTATCCTCCGCAGGACAGCAGCAGCATAAACGCCATCATCGCTCGCGGCGCGACAGCCATGGTTGCCACCACCGCTCGTGGCGTGAACGCCGCAACTGTCATCGTCGATCGTTGGTTAACCACGCTGCCGCCGCCAACTGATGTGCGTGTGGCCACCGCCGTAGCGGTGTGACAATAGCAGCGGCAAAACATGACACCACCGTCGCCACCGGTAAATAACAACAGCACCACCGCTAATGCCACCAATCGGTGGTCGTCGACGATAACAATGGCATTCGCCATCGGCATCGCCATCCCGACAGCCGCGATCACGAGCGATGGCTTCCGGCGATTTTAAACAAACTACCGCCGCCGTCGCCACCTAGGGTTTGTCCAAGGCGGTCGGCGGTCGCCGGATCACAACTGCCACCGCTGTGACAGCCGTGCCCCAGCCGGCAGTTGAACACAACTACAACACCATCACCACCCACCACCGTTGCAGTCGCCATCAGGCGAGAGGGGGCTTCGGCCTTATCGGCCGTCGCCGCCGTTACTGGGGGCGCACGACGACAACAGCAACACGCCATCGTCGCCGCCGCTGCCCTCCATCAGCCTCCACACACCATTGCCATTTATGTGGCTTTAGTAGTTCCGGCTTCAAAACAGAAAAACGACCATCGCCGCCGCTAGGCGCGACCGTGAGGCAGCCAGCGGCGGTTGGTCTCAGTCGTCGATTACAACCGTCACCACCGCTGTGGTGGTTGCGGGTTTTTGGTGGTTCCGATTCCAAACAGAAACGAACTCCGCCACCGCTAGGCACGGCCGTGAGGCAGCCAGCGGCGGTCAGTTCCTGTCGAAACGATCCCGCTATCGCCTTTCACCACCGCCACCGTGGTGGCTCCTGGTGGTTGCGTAAACACCACCGCCGCTGCTAGGCGCGGCCGCAAGGCAGCCAGAGGCGGTTGGTCCTTAGCGCGTCGACGAGCACACCGCTGCCACCGCTTGTCTTACGACAGCAGCGGTCGGCGATCAACTGTGGTAAAGCCACTACCGTCGATCACCGTGGCCAACACCAAACTGGTGGTTTGGCCGCGGTTCTGATCACGAATATCGGGTTGCGGTTTGTGGTTCGTGGTTTCTTAGACAACAATCCAATAAACGATAAACTGATAAGGTTTTAACACGAATCTGATAAAAATCGAATTTTATCTAAACTGATAAAATTTGAATCCTTAATCGAATCTGATAAAGATTGAACTTTTATCTTAAACTGATAAAAAATTCATTTTTTATTCATCTTGATAAAAATCGAAATGTTTATACTAACTTGATAAAATTCAATTTTATACAACAAAATAATTTTAGAACGAATCTAAACAGTTACAAGATAAACAATAAGCAAACCTGTGGCTTTGATACCACTGTTGGGTTTTTGTGAGACCTAGGATCAAACTGGTACGAGTCACGGTTCAGAAAAACAAACTGTTAATCCAAACATCAAACCAATCTGGTTTGATCAGCGGAAGTATAAACGTGTAAAAACTCGAAAAGCGCACTAATCGTTTATTGTTTATCTAATTATACATATAATAGGGTGTTAGAAAGTTTACCTGAATTGCTTGAGTTAGATCCACCCATGATGAACCCTACGAACGGACCTTCTAGCCGGTTACAACTCCGAATTCCCGAACACCCGAAAAACCGAACTTCCTCCGGTTTGGTGGTTGGCGTCAATTACGAGGGAGACAGAGAGAGAGAGAGGTTTTCGGTTTCTGTGGTTGGAGTGAATAATGAAAATGAATGAAAAAGGGTTTGCCATAACTGAATATTTATGTTGACGCAAACAGTATCTGTATCATATTCAGTAAATAAACTCTTTCTTTTCCACCAAAAAAAGATTAATACCATATATATTTAGCTAATATATATTAGGATAATTACTATATATATATTTATTTAATTAACAAATATATATAAATCAATTAATTAAATCGGTTATATATTTATTTAACTAATAAGTATATAATCCCTTTTAATTAATAATAGAAACCTTTAACTTTGGAGTTTCTTACAGAAAACACCCAATAGATTTATAATTGACTATTATAAATCTATCCTCTCTTTACTGGAGTTATTTTACTTGTTCGTTTTACAGGTCCTCACAAGTGTGACACTCAAGTGTCTTATAACGTTGGATGTGTAATCTTTGGTTTGTCAACTTCTACACATAATTACTAACAAGGGAGGCAATGACCCTAATAATCATGAGGGGAGAATCAGCCACAACATCAAGCCCCAAAGCCAACTCCTCCAGCAACCACTGTTGTCCCTACAAAACAAGTCTCTGAACAACTTCCATTTGCTGAAAAGAACAAGGGGAAGGGAAAGAAAAGGCCTCTGGACATGCCCATAAAGATTGGAAAGACAACTGTTGCTCTAGTCTCTAAGAAACCCTCCTCGGCCGAAGCAAAGAAGAAGAAGAAGGACAAAGGAAAAGGTATTGCGGTCTCCATGACTCTTTTGCCAGGCTCAAGCTCGGATGAGGATGATGATATTGTTACCGGGCTCTTGCTGATCCCGAGGATAAGCAGCTAATTGCGGTGCTAAAGGAATCCAAGGCAATGGCCTCTGGCAAGATTTTTCCTCATCGTCCTCTGAAAGAAGGTGAAGGTCCTTCTACCAGAATCTTGGGAGTTCCTGAAACCTCTGTAGGAAGATTTGACAATCTAGGAGACTTTGTACAGCTACAACCTGCAGGGGACACTCCAACGCTTCACAACAGAGTTCAGGAAATAATTCAAGGCATGCAGACGCTAAAGCCGGCAGAGACAAGGTTTGTTGATCCCTTAAAGTCTCTGGAAGAAGAGTACCACTGCTGTATTTAGAAGAAGACTTTGAAGCCTGTTTTGACCTAGAATGGGTAGGGCTAAGTACAGAACAGAAGTTCAAGCTCACACAGAAGATCAAGAATGCAGATATGGTGGCATCCAATAAAGCAATCATAGGGCTAAACTGAATACACCTTCTCGATGCTGATCTTCACAATCTAAAGGCATACGATCTCTCCTATGTATTTTGTCTTCTGGATAAGATGCTCGAAAAGAAGAACTCCTATGTTGTCTCTAGAAGAAGGGTAGCAGAGGTCATGAGAGCCCATGTCATGCTCTCAAGTCAAAAGGACTTTCACATGGCTCTCTATCTTGGACAAAGCAATTTCAGAAGCTCTGCTCCACTGATCCGACCATCTTGGATCGATTTTGTTTCCATTAACAGAATTATTGCAGAACCTATGCACGGATTCACCTACCTTGATGAAAATAGTACCCGGAAGTTTTTCAATCCTGAAGATGCACACAAGTATTCGTATGCCACATTATCCAAGATTTTTGGGGTAATGATGAAGGAATTAGACGCAGGATGGTACACCAAACAGGAGCTTGAAGAAATAATTCAAACCATCCTTATGCAGGTGGAATTCAGAAAGCTCATGGTGAAGTTCTATGATATATTGCTGAATGACTCTTTGAATCCAATCAACGACTTCCCAGATGTTCAGAAGTGAAAAGCTGAAAGATAATTGTTTTGTCGTTTCTTACTTTTGTAATAGAATAGATCACTCTGTAGTGAATAGTTCATTTTTCCATACTTAGGGGGAGATTGTTGTCTCTTGCCTTTTCTTGTAAAAAAAGTATGTAAAAATGTCACCAGAGATCTTTTGGAGAGCTCTATAGAGGTCATCAGAAGCAACATTTAGTTCAAGGTCAGAACCACAGAGACTCTAGAAGAGTTGACAGAGGCTTTGTGGTTGCAACCTTTGAGAAAGCTGACTATGTTCTTTCCATCCTGTCACATGTCCAACACATAGAGTTAGATACTACATGATTCTTGATCAAGGGCTTGGATTGGTACACGTGGAAAGGCTTCCTTAAGTCGGCTTAGAACTAGTATAAATAGCTAGTTTCTTCTCTGTTTTCGTAACGGTTTTTCTGAGTTTTTTCATTGTTCCACTGAATTAATGTTGAAGTTTGTATTCATCTTCTTTATAATGAATCAAACACATTTGGAAGCATTTTGATTGTCGATCGTGTAAGTGCAAGAAACAATGGATCAAACAATCAAATCTTCATTCCACCATGTAAATCTTACAATATAAACTTTCTCTCTCTAGATTCTCTCTCTAAAGCATACACATATGAATATTACTATTAAGCTCCCTCTATCAAGTCTACTACTAACACTCCTTATCACTTACTATTTATACCTTTGACCTCACTAACAATTACATTGACATTTCTAATTAAGACTTTGACTAATCTAATTAATACTTTGACTTTTGACTTTGATGCTTGACTTTCTTCTTTGACTTCCATCCTTTGACAATGTTTGACTTGAATATTATTTCCTCATCTTGAGATCTCGGATACAATAATATTTGCTCTAACAATCTCCCCCTTTGTATTCGAGATCACTCTTCAAAATGAGCTTCAGCTTTAACGATCTTCTATCTTCAAGTTAAACAAACTTTTTCCAATTACAAAAGTCATACAACAAACAATCTCCCCATTTATGCAAGCATCATCTTCAGAGCAAAGTCTTCAAACATGAACTTGTCTTTTAGAAAAGCATAATTCTTCTCTTGAATAAAAAACATTGTAGATCACTTGAATCAATCCACTACACTGTCAAGCTTCTTAACCAACTTTGATATCTTTGACCAATCCAACATTCTCATCAATCTTCACAACTTGATATCAACCTTTAAATCCAAGGCTTTTCAACCTCAGATTCAAACAATTCAAATTCAGAATTCTCTTTTGCTCCCCCTTAACCCATGCTTTCTATTTCAAACTCTTTATCAATTATTCCTCTTCATTCATATTTCCTCTCAATCCACCATTAGAATGTTCTTCAAATGTTTTCATCTTCAACTCTTGACACTATCTTCTTTTTCTTCATGAAATATCAACACTTGTAACACGATCAACATTGATACTTGATTTACCCAAACATCTTGAAATCTTCAATTAACCATACTTGATATCTTGAACTCTTCAACATATATCATTTTGAACTCTTACACATAGTTCCCATACCTTCATTGTGTCTTCGCATATGTCTTTGATGAAACTTCTCCCCCTCATGATGATTAGGAGAATCCTGAGCATCATGAACAATCAAAGACATCATCATCAAATATCTCATTCACAGGAACTACTCCCCTCAAAAGTCGGTTTACCATTCAAAGAACCATATGTCCCCCTCAATCAAACATCTCATCCCCCTCAAATCCAACTCAAGTTGCTCCCCCTCAAATGATGGGTAATCGGCTAACATAGAAGCACATTTAGCAACTATTGACACAACAACTCATAGAATTGTGTGGCCTATTTTCAGTGTTGGCAACAGGGTAGCACTGATAGGACTTCCAGTCATCACCAAATCAAAGTTATAAAACTAAGTTCTCAGACTGTTCCAGCAATATCACAAAGATATGCAATTGGAATCACAAAGACTCGTGCAAGTGTCAAAGAAATATCATCATATCAATTAGGCTCAAATATTGATTCAACCTGGGACGCAGATTGAAAATCAATGACTCTTGTGCATAGAATATGAAGTTCGGAGACCGGAGAGGATGTCTTCCTTGTTTCAATATCTAAATCTTCCGAGTGAAGATTAGATAGATGATGTGCTAATTCTCCGTGAGAATTGAAACAAACATCTTTTATGAGATATTTGAGTAGCTTGGTGGGGTGACACGAGTTATCGACACTGGGTCCATGTCTTGTTTCAATATTCATCTCCAAAGAACGAGAATGAATAGATTATGTGGTTACCCGGATAATTGTATAGGTTTGGGAAGGATCTTCTTTTATTCTTTTTGATCCTGTCTCACACTCACCATTTTCTTTTAACTCCCCCTACACTCAAGCTCTCGACATTTTACCTCATGCACACCCTCACAAACTAGGTCTAACCTAGGGATGTGTTTCTTGGGTAGATCCTCCGGCTCTGGATTGATCATAGAAACTTCTATATCCTATAACACATAAGTTGATATCATGAAATGATATTCTTTGAAACGTTGAGTATATTCATACCAGAACGTGATATGATGGTGATTCATATGTGATACAATATGTATATGAGGAACATATGTTGAACAGAAATGGGGAACAAATATTGAAGATATCATATGTTGATGAGAACATATGTTGAAAAGATCATATGTTGAAGAGAAACATTCAATAGCGTAAACAAGGAATGATTGATTTTAGAAATCAAAACTAATGATGGTGAATTCCAATGAACAAAATTCAAGCGCAACTTAGAATGACTCAGTAAGCACAGTGTATTCAAGAAATGAATCAATGATTAGAAAGTTTAATTGTGAAGAACAAATCACAATTAATAATCTGAATAAGAATTGAATCATTGAAATGAAATAACGTGCATTGAAATCAAATAGGAATTCAAGCGAGTGTATTTCCACCGAATAATTTCAACAAATATATGAGATGTGGAAATAACTATGTCAAGAAAATTATAACGCGTGGTAATTCGTGAAACGATGTAAAATCGGAAAGAAACTAACACAAGTAAGTTCCTTATGATGAATCCCACGGTTAACACAGTTAAGCACAAGTTCTAAGCTAAGGGTTTTGAGGGATACTTACATTGAAGCGCATAAATGAAGCACGGGTCCTAAACTAAATGTTTAGAAGCCACCAATAATTGAAGATCGGGTCCTGAACTGAATTATTCAGGAGCCATTATCCTGCAAAATCAAGATAAAACAGATTTTGGTATCCACTTGGATGTGGATCCTCTTTTGTTAGACAAAGATGATTTGTAAGAAGAAATTTTGTAAATTCCAAATCTATCATCTATATAGTCATCACAAACAAAATTATTTGTTTTCAAAGAAGAACCATAAGATTGTCTTTTGAAATGCCTAATATGGTGATTTCTAGAATAAACCAAGTTAGACTTACCAAAAGATGTGTCTTGAAATGATATGGTTTTATGAACTTTTGATTTTGAAACAAAAGATTTTGTTTGATCTATCTTTTGAGTAGAATCCGTGATTTTCCAAACAAACTTACCTTTTGGAGAATGATGATTACCTGAACGATCAACACGACGATCATAGAAGAGATTAGAAGGACGAATCTGAGCACTTGAATTTATATTATGCCGTGGAGCACCATCCACATGAAAGGAATCATGAGCTGTTTTGAAAGAACAAATAGAGTTAGCATCATCATAAAATGATGATTGTAAGATAACATCAAGACTTCTTTGTTCAAGCAAATTAACTTTGAAGACTATCTCTTCAAGTTACTTTACTTTAGCAGATAGTTTGTTTCTCTCTTCAAGAAGATCATCAAGCTTCTGCTGTTGATCAGATCGCATCCGTTGCTCATTCATGATATCAGTTGATAATCCAGATAACTTGCTTGTAAGCTTCTTTATTTCATTCTCAAACAACACCTTTTGATTCTCAAAAACCTTTTCCTCAACACTCTTCCTCTTAGGTTCAGCAATTATCTGTTCCAAAACAGACTTCTCATGCTGAAGCACCTTCTCCTTTCGTTTAAATTGACTTCTTTCATCAGATAACTGATTTTGTAAGTCAACAATCTGCTTTTGAAGCCCAATACTTTTCTTGTCATCAACTTTTCTCTCTGAGTGAACAACTTGGATCTCTTCTTCAAATTCATGCATCATATTCTGATATTTCCCAACACGAAGACTCGGTTTCTTCAAAGAATTCTTCTTGACTAGGATAATCTTCCTCTCTAACTCAGATATTTTCTTTGAAAGATTAACACTTTTCAAATAAAATACCTTTCTTTCTTCTGTTAAAGTATTTTGAAGATCAGAAACTGTCTTTGTAAGCTGCTCAATTTCTGTTTCAAACATGTGTCTTTCTTTTGCAAACTCTAATTCCACAATTTGCTTCTCTTGTCCACCTTTATCTTCTAACAATTTCTGAAGATCAGCCACTGTCCTTTGAAGCTCTAAAATCTCTTGAACATATTCTTCTCTGTCTTTTGCAAACCTGTTTCTTTCATTAACCAGATCATGCTCACTTTCATGCACAACTTGTTGTAGAGACTGGATTTGCTCAAGAAGCATCTCTCTTTCAGCATTGTGCTCAGTCTTTTCTTTGAATTTGAGAGATTCATACTCAGATTAAGTCGTTTTGAGAAGATTTTCAAGATCCACAATCTTCTCTTCTAAAACCAATGTAGGAACATAAGGTTTAGCTTCGACATCTGATTCTTGAGATGAATTAATATCAGGATAAACCAGAAAATCAGAAGAATTAGACGAGTCTTTTGATTTGATTCTCAGAGTGTCTGAATTATATACAAACTTGACCCTATGATATTTAGGATCATAATATAAAGGATCATGTTTTTTCATCTCTTGCATTTCTGAGAATTCTTCCTTCATTTCAAAACCTTTTAAAGAAGGAAATCTGGTGCTCATTAACATACTTGAAAGATCATAAAATGCAGATTTCTCCTGAAAAGCCTTTTTCAACAAATTTGGATTCTCATATCCTAAACCCCATTTAACATCATAAAAATCTATGACTGCATTGGGTTTGTTTAGAAAAATTGTCCGTTCAGATACACCAATTTTGTGAAGCTTCTCATCTATGAATTGAATTATCTTGCTTGATTCCTTAATCTGCTTTTTACATTGAAGCTTTGTCTCCTCAATCTGTTTTTCAAAATCAAGCTCTTTTTCTTTGATCTGATTTTTCATTTGAAGCTCTTTCTCTTTAATCTGATTTTTCATTTGAAGCTCTTGTTCTTTGATATGATTTTTCATATGAAGCTCTTTTTCTTTAAATTGAGCAACTGCTTTTGCAAGCTGTGTTGTAAGACTAGCCTTCTCACGTTCAAGTCTCTTTGTTTTATCCCAATCTCTTTCGTACTGTATTTCATCATCAGAATCCATTGTTATCTGCACAAAAGATAATAAGGATCGTCAACAGAAACTTCGATTAGAAGTGTGAATAGTGCACAAACGATTTATGTCGAACAAATCAAAATTTATGAAGAAAATTGAGTAAAAATAAACTTGAAGTACTAAAAATGACAAAACAAGAAACTTAAACGACTCACAAACTTGAAATCACAAGTACAAGGACTACAAGTGTAAAAATGTGAAAAATTTCAAGTTCAGGGACTAAAAATGATAAACTTTGAAAGTTTAAAAGTCCAGGGGTTGAAAATGAAACTTTTTGAAACTTTAAGTCCAGGTACTAAAAGTGACAAAAGTTGAACGATAACAAACTAACGGACTTAACGGAAACAGGACTAAAAAATGTAATGAAACTAACAAAAATGATAACGGAACATACAAAAGCTTAACAAAACACTACCGAACGACACCGAAAAATTACGCAACGAATACTAAAAAAAATAACCAACTTCCTGGTCTACCAAACCGTAACACCGAGCCACAATCGAAACGACTCGAGGTAGTCCCGAATTGAGCTCGAAAAATGTGAGAAAAATGTTTCTCGTATCACTTTTAACGCGCGTCGAACAACGTCGAGAACTCGCCAATTGGTCCTGAAAATTTTACGAGTCAATACTCTATCAGTCAAACTCTCAAAATAAACGAAAATGATTTCCCGGCAAAGTCATCTTGATCACCGAAAACGTCCCGCAAAATCGTCGTTTGACACAAAAATCACATAAAAACAGTTGAACTGGATAAATCTTGCATGCTCGATTGATCATATAAACGATGTCCCATAAAAAAAATTCTGATAACGAAGCTCTTTTAATCTCGAACCACCTGATACGGGGGTTGAACTGGAACATATTCACAAATATGAAAAGCAGGGACCAATTATGTCATAATCAGAAAACAAATCTGATCTCAAAAAAAATAATGAAAATTGACAACTCAGCTCAAAAAGCTACTTGAACCAAGCCAAATCAGCCCTAAAAAAAAATCAAATCAGCTTCTTGAACACACGTGGACCAATAGAATTTTGACAAGTCAACTCGAGATAACACGTGAACCACTCGAATCATGCCAAATCAGCTCGAAGAACCACATGGACCACTCACAAGTTGACACATCAGCTCGAAAAGCCACGTGGACCAACCAAAACTTGCCACGTCAGCGCTTATGACACCTCAGATTTTCGGTCAGCAAGAGGAAGGAGACGCTGACCGAGCGTCTGACTGAGAATGCAACCTCTGACCGAGCTCTGCTCGAGCTCTGACCGAGAATTATAGCTCTGACCGAGCTTCTGACTGCTGACTCGAGTGCTGACTGACGTTTTGAGCGCTGACCGAACCTCTTACCTGTCCAATTCGAGTGCTGATTGCCTCTTACCAACTGATTTCGAGCCCTTACTCACTATTTCTGCTCGAGACATGGCAAAAATGACTCAAACATTGGAAAAATATGCTCGAGACATCATTATTTGAACCCACAAACAACTTTTTGCAAAAAATTCTTAAACTTTTGGATCAAACTCTCAAATTTTCATCTTTCTCAACAAGAAATCCTCAAGAACATGAAGAACACTTTCAACCCAAAAATTTTTAAAAAACACAATTTTAACCTCTAAAACTAAAAAACAAATTGTAGATTCATGTCCAAAAACACTTTTTAGAAACAAATCTACTCAAAAATGAATCAAAAACACACTAAATCTCACAATCACTCATGACCTCCATTGATGAACTTTGAAGATCTTCAAAAATCAAAACTCAAATTTTGAAGCAAAATTGATCTAGAATGATTGGAGATGATTAAAAAATGCACTAGAAACACAAAAACACACACAAATCTACAAGATCTACAACAAAAATCTACAAATCTACACAAAAATCTATAAAACCCATTTCTTCAAAAAATCTTCAATTCTTCATCAAATTTCTTCAAATCTTCATCAAATTGTGCACAAATCTTCTGCCATAGCTCTAATACCAATTGTAAGGGCAAGAAACAATGGATCAAACAATCAAATCTTCATTCCACCATGTAAATCTTACAATATAAACTTTCTCTCTCTAGATTCTCTCTCTAAAGCATACACATATGAATATTACTATTAACCTCCCTCTATCAAGTCTACTACTAACACTCCTTATCACTTACTATTTATACCTTTGACCTCACTAACAATTACATTGACATTTCTAATTAAGACTTTGACTAATCTAATTAATACTTTGACTTTTGACTTTGATGCTTGACTTTCTTCTTTGACTTCCATCCTTTGACAATGTTTGACTTGAATATTATTTCCTCATCTTGAGATCTCGGATACAATAATATTTGCTCTAACAGATCGGTATGAATTGCTAGCTTATCTCTTTAATCTGTTCTTAAAGTTTATTCCACTGCATTCTGTTTGATCTTTAAGCTAGCTTAATTTGTATTCAATACTAGTACTTGGAATTCATCGATCCAACAATACATGATCATCAGGGAGGCAATGACCCTGATAATCATGAGGGGGAGAATCAGCCACAACATCAAGCCCCAAAGCCAACTCCTCCTGCAACCACTGTTGTCCCTACAAAACAAGTCTCTGAACAACTTCCATTTGCTGAAAAGAACAAGGGGAAGGGAAAGAAAAGGCCTCTGGACATGCCCTTAAAGATTGGAAAGACAACTGTTGCTCTAGTCTCTAAGAAACCCTCCTCGGCCGAAGCAAAGAAGAAGAAGAAGGACAAAGGAAAAGGTATTGCGGTCTCCATGACTCTTTTGCCAGGCTCAAGCTCGGATGAGGATGATGATATTGTTACCGGGGCTCTTGCTGATCCCGAGGATAAGCAGCTAATTGCGGTGCTAAAGGAATCCAAGGCAATGGCCTCTGGCAAGATTTTTCCTCATCGTCCTCTGAAAGAAGGTGAAGGTCCTTCTACTAGAATCTTGGGAGTTCCTGAAACCTCTGTAGGAAGATTTGACAATCTAGGAGACTTTGCACAGCTACAACCTGCAGGGGACACTCCAACGGTTCACAACAGAGTTCAGGAAATAATTCAAGGCATGCAGACGCTAAAGCCGGCAGAGACAAGGTTTGTTGATCCCTTAAAGTCTCTGGAAGAAGAGTACCACTGCTGTATTTAGAAGAAGACTTTGAAGCCTATTTTGACCTAGAATGGGTAGGGCTAAGTACAGAACAGAAGTTCAAGCTCACACAGAAGATCAAGAATGCAGATATGGTGGCATCCAATAAAGCAATCATAGGGCTGAACTGAATACACCTTCTCTGATGCTGATCTTCACAATCTAAATCCATACGATCTCTCCTATGTATTTTGTCTTCTGGATAAGATGCTCGAAAAGAAGAACTCCTATGTTGTCTCTAGAAGAAGGGTAGCAGAGGTCATGAGAGCCCATGTCATGCTCTCAAGTCAAAAGGACTTTCACATGGCTCTCTATCTTGGACAAAGCAATTTCAGAAGCTCTGCTCCACTGATCCGACCATCTTGGATCGATTTTGTTTCCATTAACAGAATTATTGCAGAACCTATGCACGGATTCACCTACCTTGATGAAAATAGTACCCGGAAGTTTTTCAATCCTGAAGATGCACACAAGTATTCGTATGCCACATTATCCAAGATTTTTGGGGTAATGATGAAGGAATTAGACGCAGGATGGTACACCAAACAGGAGCTTGAAGAAATAATTCAAACCATCCTTATGCAGGTGGAATTCAGAAAGCTCATGGTGAAGTTCTATGATATATTGCTGAATGACTCTTTGAATCCAATCAACGACTTCCCAGATGTTCAGAAGTGAAAAGCTGAAAGATAATTGTTTTGTCGTTTCTTACTTTTGTAATAGAATAGATCACTCTGTAGTGAATAGTTCATTTTTCCATACTTAGGGGGAGATTGTTGTCTCTTGCCTTTTCTTGTAAAGAAAGTATGTAAAAATGTCACTAGAGATCTTTTGGAAAGCTCTATAGAGGTCATCAGAAGCAACATTTAGTTCAAGGTCAGAACCACAGAGACTCTAGAAGAGTTGACAGAGGCTTTGTGGTTGCAACCTTTGAGAAAGCTGACTATGTTCTTTCCATCCTGTCACATGTCCAGCACATAGAGTTAGTTACTACATGATTCTTGATCAAGGGCTTGGATTGGTACACGTGGAAAGGCTTCCCTAAGTCGGCTTAGAACTAGTATAAATAGCTAGTTTCTTCTCTGTTTTCGTAACGGTTTTTCTGAGTTTTTTCACTGTTCCACTGAATTAATGTTGAAGTTTGTATTCATCTTCTTTATAATGAATCAAACACATTTGGGAGCATTTTGATTGTCGATCGGTATGAATTGCTAGCTTATCTCTTTAATCTGTTCTTAAAGTTTATTCCACTGCATTCTGTTTGATCTTTAAGCTAGCTTAATTTGTAGTCAATACTAGTACTTGGAATTCATCGATCCAACAATACATGATCATCAGGGAGGCAATGACCCTGATAATCATGAGGGGGAGAATCAGCCACAACATCAAGCCCCAAAGCCAACTCCTCCTGCAACCACTGTTGTCCCTACAAAAAAAGTCTCTGAACAATCTCCATCTGCTGAAAAGAACAAGGGGAAGGGAAAGAAAAGTCCTCTGGAGAAGCCCTTAAAGATTGGAGAGACAACTGCTGCTTTAGTCTCTAAGAAACCCTCATCGGCCGAAGCAAAGAAGAAGAAGAAGGACAAAGGAAAAGGTATTGCGGTCTCCATAAATCCTCTGTGTAACACCACGCTAAAGCGGAAACACGAGGTGAGACAGCTAAGATTTCGTCGCCATAGGAAATAAACAACACCAATCATTTATAATTGAAATTTAAAGTTTACAGTACCAAAGATTACATTCCCAGCGAAAGTTTAGTTTTAACAAAATAAAACAACGATAAAAAACTCTTGATTGATGTTGTCAAACTCGCATAATTAGGCGTTTTCTACTACCTTCTTATTTCCTGAAAAGCATGTTAAAAACAAGGGTCAACAACATAGAGTTGGTGAGTTCACAGGTTTTATATGCACAAAATGGTTTCATATACAACAATAGTTACCATGTAACCATTGTTTAAATTCAATCTTTGAATAACAACATTTATAAGATTCAAAAATATTACAACATTTATGCACATGATATATTATCAAGCCACTACTAAACCTAAATCTGCCCAACGGTCTACCTCATAGGTGGTAGCAAACCACATGGGTAGAGCGTTCTTGCGAACTACCTCAGCGGTGGTACTAAAACCCCACATATGTAGAATATTTATATGACTAGGTTCACCCTCTACTCGTCAGTCAAAAGGGTGGGTCTATATACCAAATAGCGCTATCCACGTAGATCATTGGCTCTTTGCGAGTTAATAGTAGTGTATTCAATTAGGGACTTTTACTCAATAAATCATCACAATGCATATTTTTTTGCTGGTAAACAAGTTTCATAAAACAGATTATCGTTAAACATGCTTTTCACCCCAAACATACAAAACAGAAAAATCGGGGCCGTGAATACTCACCTTGAAGGGTTGCGAAGTAAATGATATTGGAATTCCGCTTCCGAAGCTTAATAGTACCCTAAACAAGTATTTGAGAGTATAAGTCCTAAATGTCGATACTTAAAATCCAACTAAGTCCTTATCGTTTTTCCTTATATAATGCCATAATATACGTATTTTGAACATACTTTAGTATAATTATAGTTTTGTTACAAAATAAGGCTATTTAAGTGAAAACAAGTCTTGAAGGTTCAAAGTTATTGTCTTTGGAAAAATGTAATGCTGACAGATTTGAAATGTTTACAAAATAATCATTTTTAGCCTTTAACCATAAAGATAAAAATTCTCAAAATTTTATCTACTAATATGGTTTCATGCTCAAAAATCCACCAAATTGGGTGATTCTAATTTCTACAGGAAGGTAACTCCTTGAACTTGAGTTTCAAAAGAAAAAACATACGTTTTCGATAATTTTTCAAGGAGATATAAAGAAAACAAGTTGACTCTACAATCTGACCTTGAAGTTGTCGTGCAACAAAAAGTTTTTAGATGGTTAAGGGCTCTAAACTTCGAATTTTTTATTGTTCCAATTGGATTTGAATTCCAACTCACAAAATCTTAATCCATCGAAGTTTTAGACAAAAATACCTTCATTTAGACTCTTTTTGGGTCGTCCAAACATGACACTACTAATCTGTCAGCTTCTGAACTTTACTAAAACAACATTTTCTTAACAAATAGCCTTCAAACTTTCATAAATGGATAATCCATGGCTATGGGGTTATAATACCTTGGCTAATACCATAAAAACAAAGCTAATACAACATTATTTCTATAGATTTTTGCATGCAACAATACCCATTTTCAGATTCATAAGGAATGCATAACAAGAATTTGGGGGTTATTCACATGTGCATGTAACATTTCATAGGTTTACAATGAAAGGATCCTTGGATTCAAACTTCTTATGGATGTTATAATCACCCAAAGTGTTCATCCTACCTTCTAAAACCACAAGAACATGTTTTTAAAAAAATATCTTTAAACATCATAGAGGTAAGAAATCTTGCAAAAGGAAGCATAATGTGCTAGAAACAAAGCCACAATGCAAGAATGAAGCTTACCCTTATAAAAGGACTATTTATTTTACCTTTATACTTGATTTTCTTCTTCTAACAATGGTGATTGAGGGCTGAAATTTGCTGGATTTGATAAGGAGTATGAAGGTGAGAGAGAAGAGAGAAAGTGGATGGTTTCTTGAAGAAGATAAAATGATTTAAAAAATGAAAAAGGAGGCTTTTATACGTGAAATGGAGAGGAGAGAGGCGGGGGGGGGGGGGGGGGGGGAGGGGAGGGAAGGCCATAGGGCCCACCCCCAAGCCCAAAATTTTTTTTTTTTTAAAACAAGAGTCGAAATCGGTTAAAAGTGTGACGGTTCTCGGTTCGCGATGAATTTTCCGATAGAAACAAGTTTTTCAAGAAGAAAAACAAGACAAATGGAATGTTTTATTCTAGTTAGTAAAAATATAATAATTTATATATATAATAGACTTTAATTGAGTCATTTCGGCATTATATAAGGTTTTTAGACGAATGCAGACAAAAACGGGACTTTTCCGGACAGTTTTCGGGATTTCTAAGCTATTCTCCAAAAAATTTAGCACAAATCAAACCTAAGTCTCCCTAAATAGATATGTAACTAAAATTTCACTAAAAATTATACTAATGAGTGTTTAACGGGTTGCTAATCTGAGAGCTGAAAATTGCTGGTTATCACATTTACCCCCCGTTGAAAGAAATTTCGTCCCGAAATTTACTATTTGCTACTTCCAGAAGATTCTTTTGTAAACAATTGGGGATATTTGTTCTTCATAAAGTCCTCCCGCTCGCAGGTAAATTTGGGCCCTTGCTTTGAGTTCCATTGAACTTTTACTATTGGTATCTTGCTACGCCTAAACTGCTTGATCTCTCTGTTAAGGATTTCAATCGATTCTTCTATAATGCGCAGTTGATCATTGACTTGGACGTCCTCTAGTGGTAGGACCACTGCTTCTTCAGGTAGGCATTTTTCCATATTGGAAACATGGAAGGTGTCATGAATGGCACTGAGCTCTGGAGGTAGGTCTAACCTGTAGGTAACTGGTCCGATTCTCTCCAATATCTAGAACGGTCCAATAAACCGTGGACTCAGTTTTCCTTTCTTCCCAAAACGTAGTAACCCCTTCCATGGTGATACTTTTAATAGAACTTTATCGCCCACTTAAAATTCTAATGGCTTTCGGCGGTTATCCGCATAACTCTTTTGGCGATCCCTGGCCGTTTTTAATCTTTCTTGAATCATCTTAATCTTATCCGTCGTTTCCTGAACAATGTCTGGCCTGATTAATTGTCCCTCGCCACATCCAACCAGTTGAGTGGTGATTTGCATTTGCGTCCATAAAGAGCTTCGTACGGCATGCACTGAATGCTCGTCTGATAACTGTTGTTGTAGGAGAATTCAACCAATGGTAGGTGATCGTCCTAGCTACCTCCAAATGCTATCAGACAAGCACGCAACATATCTTCTAAATTCTATATAGTCCTCTCTGTTTGTCCATTAGTTTGAGGATGATAAAAGGTGCTTAAATCTTTTCGAGTGCCCATTGCCTTCTATAGTGATTGCCAAAATCGTGAGGTAAAACAACTATCTGGGTCCGTGATGATTGAAGCAGGTACCCCATGTCGCATAACAATCTCATTATTATAAAGCTACTCGAGTTTGTCTATGCTAAAATCTTCTCGAGTAGGTAGAAAATGTGTGGATTTCGTGAGTTGATCAACAATTTCCCAAATTGAGTCATCACCTTTCTTGGTCCTAAGCAATTTGGTCTCGAAATCTATTGAGATTTATTTCCACTTCCATTCTGAAATCTATGGCTGTTGAAAAAGACCAGATAGCTTATGGTATTCCGCCATAACTCTTGCATAAGTCAAATATTGATTCACATACAAAGCCACATCTTTCTTAGTTCCAACCCACTAATACTGCTCTCTTAGTCCTTTATAATATTCTCAGCTCCTTGGTGAATTGTGTACTCCATTTGATGTGCTTCGTCCATGATTGGTGTTCTCATATGGTTGACTTTGGTACCTATACTCTATCTTTGAAGTAACGTACCCCATATGATCGCACTTCAAATTCTTTTTCTAATTGATGTAGAGTTTCATCCTTAAGATTCTCTGCCTTTAATGCTTCTCCCTGACCTTCGAGAATCTGATTTCTCGAACTTGTTTGCACTAACATTCCCATACCTCGTGCTCTTGACGGCTTCACCCTTTCTTTCCTGCTCAAAACGTCTACTACCACATTTGCTTTTCCTGGGTGATACTTTATCTCACAATTATAGTCATTGAGTAATTCAACCCATCTAGTTTGCCTCATGTTCAACATCTTTTGATCAAGAATATGCTGAAGGCTCTTATGATTTGTAAAGATTGTGCATTTCGTACCGTAGAGGTAATGCCTCCACATCTTGAGTGCGAAAACCACAGATCCAAGCTCTAAATCATGAGTTGTGTAATTCTTTTTGTGAATTTCAGCTGCCTTGACGCATATGCGATAACTTTGTCCTTTTGCATTAATACGCACCCCAAGCCTTGGTGTGAAGCATCACAGTACACTACGAAATTATCCGTTCCTTCGGGTAATGCCAAGATTGGTGCGTTACACAACTTATGCTTAAGTAGCTGGAATGCTTCCTCCTGTTTCTCTCCCAAAAAACATCTTGTCTTTTTACGTTAGGGTTGTCAGTGGTTGCGCAATCTTGGAGATATTAGCAATGAACCGCCGATAATAGCCTCCCAAAACAAGAAATTGCCGAATCTCTGTTTGTGTCTTCGGAGCTTCCCATTTCTTTATGGCCTCAATTTTCGCTGGGTCAACATGGATTCCTTCCTCGTTCACTACATGGCCAAGAAAATGCACTTCCCGAATCCAAAGTTCACACTTTGAAAATTTGGCATAAAGCTTTTCAGCTTTGAGTAACTCTAGTATTAGCCTCAAGTGTTGCTCATGCTCCTTCTCATCTCTTGAATAAATCTTGATGTCATCAATGAACACCATCACGACCTTGTCTAGGTATGGCCGACATACTCTGTTCATCAAATCCATAAAAACTGTTGGAGCGTTCGTTAAGCTGAAAGGCGTGACCAGGAACTCATAATGTTCATATCGGGTCCTGAATGCTGTCTTAGCGATATCTTCTTCACGAACTCTCATCTGGTGATAGCCGGATCGAAGGTCATGCTTGGAGAAATAAGTAGCTCCTTACAATTGGTCGAATAGATCATCAATGCGAGGGAGAGGATAACGGCTCTTGAGGGTTAGCTTGTTCAATTCCCTGTAGTCTATGCACATTCGAAAAGATCTGTCCTTCTTCTTGACGAATAAAACTGGAAATCCCCAGGGTGAAAAGTTGGGGCTGATAAATCCTTTATCGAGCAGCTCCTAAAGTTGTTCCGATAGTTCTTGCATTTCTGATGGCGCTAACTAATAATGTGATTTCGCTATGGGTGCAACTCCTGGGATTAAACCGATGTGGAATTCCACCTGTCTATGCGACATGCGCTAACTAATTAGATACAACTTCCTATACTTGCTGGGCTATCAGTTGAGCAATGTCAGTTGATTAATTCTTACGTTTTACTCTCGAGGTATGTTTTTTTTATGGAAAACACGGATCTAAAGCATTTGTAATATGTTATGTTTGATCAAAAGTTGTCTTTGATAAATGTTCGAAAAATATTTGTATTTTATATATGACAATTTCTTTAAAATAAAATCGATAAGAACATCTTTGTGATTAAATAAAAATTAGTTTCATAAAAACTTAATATATATCTGAAAGGGTCAAAATTTGATGCTAATGCATCCTTAAAATATTTTACTCGCCCAAGCTAAGGTTTAAATGGGACAACCAAAAAGTACACTTTGAAATTCTTTCAAATTCACGAGAGTTACAATCGAAAGGATCAACTTTGCCAACAGTATTACCACAACTTGCCTGCACAAGTCAACTCTCCTAGTCGTCCTTCTTGCCGTCATAGCATTCTCTACAACATTGGTGGTACATTCCTCCAAGAGGTGCGCCAGTTTTGTCAACTTAATTATGGCCCGATTCTTGCCCTCCTTCGACTATCTTGAAATCCGTCGGCGAGTGTTCGCATAGTTTGAGGCTCCCCATGTGTCATACTAGTAATATGACCGATCAATTTCCCCCAAAGGATACGAAATGATCTTGCATTATCCTGATGAGTTATCGCCAGTCCACTCCAAATGGTTGCTGCAACTCTCTTCTGAGTTGTCTCATATGAGGTGTTGGGAGGTTCAGGTTTGGCGTACGAAAAACTGGAGTACGTTGAGGTAAGACAGTTGCTGGGGGTAATCGGAGGTGGATTGATTGAAATGTCCTCACTTGTTACTCCAATGCCGGAATCAAAATGCTTAGATGGGTCCTTCTCCGAAGTCTAAGTAACAGGGTTTGACAAAGTGATTGTAGTGTCCACACAACTTATTAACGCGCATTCAAATTACAAGTGACATCCTAAGCGCTAACGCATGAGTGTTCAACAATGACATTACTTTTTCTTAAACGCGTTAACTATATATCAAGATCATGATATGCTTATGCGAACTCACACAGTTTATGCTATTCAGGAGTTTTAAGAAGTTCCAATTCTAACTAATAAGAGTATTATTAGTTTATAAGTCCCTTTCTACTTATATCATGGCTAGACATAGGTGATCAGGGTTTGTCTACCTATGATATACCAAAACGGCACCTATCCTAATTATACTAATAGTGGAATACTCCTAAATTATAAAAACGTTAGTTAGAAAACTTATTTTTGTAAAAATGTTGGTTATAGTACTTGGTTTTTATGAAAAACTGATGTTCTCTATAACCTAAGGCTCTGATACAAAATCTGTAACACCCCGCTAAAGCAGAAACACGAGGTGCGACAGCCAAGGTTTCATCGCAATAGGAAATAGACAACACCAATCATTTATAATTGAAATTTAAAGTTTACAGTACCAAAGATTACATTCCCAACGAAAGTTTAGTTTTAACAAAATAAAACAACGATAAAAGTGTCTTGATTGATGTTGTCAAACTCGCATAATTAGGCGTTTTCTACTTGCTTCTTATTCTCTGAAAAGCATGTTAAAAACAAGGGTCAAGTACATAGATTTGGTGAGTTCACAGGTTTTATATGCACAAAATGGTTCCATATGTAGCAATCGTTAACGTGTAACCATTGTTTAAATTCAATCTTTGAATAACAACATTTATAAGTTTCAAAATATAACAACATTTATGCACATGATATACTATCAAGCCACTACTAAAACTAAATCTGCCCCAACGGTCTACCTCATAGGTGGTAGCAAACCACCTGGGTGGAGCGTTATTGCGAACTACCTCAGCGACGGAGGGCTTTCTTGATGTGTAAGTTACTAATGAATCAGATAAATCAAATAACCTGAATAATGCTTTTACTTTTAAGAACAAATAAGGCAGTATCCAATAAGAAAACCCAACTCAACTGTAACTCTTCAATAATTATTTTAATTAACAAACTGTTAATTATCTTAATAATTTTATTAATAAATAATAAATAATCAATTAATTATTTATTCTTGTTGGATGCAAAATCGGATTGTATCCGAGATCACAAGTTGGTGCTCAAAGTGAAGACAAAGGCAAAGTCAAAGTGGTCAAAGAAGTCAAAGCTTTCTTTAAATGGTTACTTGCTTTATATGTACTTTGTAAGAGTTTTGCTTACTTAGGGTAGAATGTGTAAATGTGGTAAAGTGTAAGGGTTGTAAGTGTTTGGGTATAAATAGCCAAAGTGAGTTCATTTGTTAGTGTGACATGCCAAACGTGCTTTATTGTAAATGAGATTGAGTTGTGTTAGTTGAGAGCTTATGTGTATGTGTTCTTGGTGTAAATAGTGTGTGTAACCAATTCATCCAAGATCAATGACATATGGCTATCCAATTCATTCTCTACTTGTTGCATGTTGATTAGAACTTGAATCTGGAACTACAATTCATTCTCTACTTGTTGCATGTTTTTTTTTTTCGAATTAGAAGTGTGACTTTAAATGTTTTCATATCATGATGAGTTGACGGATATTCTCTAACCGTGTGTTTCCAAAGATTAATACTTGTGTATTATCTTTTCATATACTTTTCAAGTATTCATACACACCGGTTTAGCTTCTTTTGACTAAGTTATTACCACGTCACTATATGATCATATTTTTCGGTGGTAATACGCTCGCTTGATATTTCCTCATTGTACTTGATTGTTTCTTTGATTGGATACGTTTTTCAATGTTATATCTATATTTCGTTCGTATAGATAACATCATTTTTTTGTGTGAACCACAGTTTTTCAAGAACATATCTCACCACATATTATGAATCAATTTTCTCAAACAAGTTTATATCATTCATGTTCTTCATTTCATATACTTGTTTGAAGAAATTATTATGCTCCTATATTGTTCATATATATATTTGTTCGAGCATGCTTCATATTGGCTCATTGATTCACCCGTTGCATCATTGTACTTTCATGTTTAGGAAACTTATTTCATGGGATGTGTGACCTTAACAGAACTTCTATGGATTTCCAGAACCGGAAGTCCTACCCAAGAAGTTATCCTTGAGAAATGAGTGAGGGGTCTCCATCAAAGAGTGTGGGAGATAACTCAGGTGGTCGAGTTATTCTCATAGTGATTGAGCGGAAAAATATTATATGAGAGATTGGTTAGAAGTGAGGATGCTTAAAAGAATTGGAGGGTGTGAGAACAGAGTTAAAAGAAACATAAAACTCTGCACCAACCTTTTCTACGCCGGGCAACCACATAATCTATTGGTTCACATTCTTTGGTGACCGATATTGAAATAAGGCAAAGCCCAATGCCGACTCTCGTTTTTACCCCACTAGCTACTCATTTCCTTCTTAACAAGGAGATGTTTCATTCATCACGGGGATGCATCACATAATCTATCAGGTTTTCATTTGGACAATCGATATTGAAACAGAAGGAAGCTGCCCTGCCTTCGACCTTCATTTCTACACATCGAGTCGTGAAATGTTTTCACATTTTGAGCCTTATGAAAGCACTTGATGCTTATTTTTTTTAATCACAAATACACACAAAGAATTTGTTTCTTTGTCGGAACGTTCATAGTGATACTTTTAGTGTTTGCGATGATTGAACGGAAGCCCTGGGGAGTGATCATCAATAAAGCTCTTTATATAGTGCATTTGTTGTACTGAGTTGCTTTGTGCTTCTCACAGGCATTCCAACTGATTCATGTGTTGTTTCAGGATTTTCCCACTTAAATCTGAATTTGAAAAGATTCGGATTACTTTATGGAATTGACGGTATTTCTTTAGAGGAAAAAGGGGAATTCTGGAGTAACAAGGTGGAGATGGTTATGTGAGATGGTTTTTCATATCGATGGTGGTTCTTTCAAATGTTTGTATACTACGAGATGATTTATCTGATTATACATTTCTATAGTTTTGATGATTATTTCATATTTCATCAAAAAGGGGGAGATGGTTTAGAAATATTTTTGAAGATACTTTGGGGAGATGGATTTGAAATGTATTGTCAAGAACTGATTCTTGAAGATACTTTGAGGAAGTCGAGAGATAATTACAAGATACTTCAAGATGATCAGAATATTCCAAGTATTGAAGTTTGAAGATTTTTGAAGATTCTTCGTTCATTAAAGCTTCGTGTTCAAAGTTTGTTAAAGCTTCATGAAGATTTGGATGATTCTTGAAGATTATTACCGAAGCTATTGTTCAAGAAAGCTTATTGTTGACGTTCAAAGTGTTGATGCTTTCTTGAAGACGTTTGCCTAATTCTTTTTGTGATCTCGAATCCAAAGGGGGAGATTGTTGGATGCAAAATCGGATTGTATCCGAGATCACAAGTTGGTGCTCAAAGTGAAGACAAAGGCAAAGTCAATGTGGTCAAAGAAGTCAAAGCTTTCTTTATATGGTTACTTGCACTAGTACAAATATGCTTTTTTGCCACGGTTTTGAAATTCATGTTAGTCACATTTAGGTCTAGAACCGTGACTAAAAGTCATAAATAAAATTGGAGTATTGTTTTAGCCACGATGTAACTCAATAACAATGACCATTAGAAAACATGTTTAAACATAATGTCATGGTTTACACAAAACCGTGACTAAATTGTTCCTATGGCCACAATTTTTTTGTCGTGGCAAGTAACAAATAAAAATCGTGGCCATAGACATATATATAGTCACGGTTTTTTTGTGACATTTATTATTTGTGACTTTAGACCGCATATTGCCTCATGAAGTCATTTTTCCGTGACCAAAAGAATATACATATTTAGCCACGAAAAATTGTAAAACGTAGCCATAAGTCACATGTATTTGTAGTCATGGTTTTATTATTTTGTGTGACAAGAAGATAACCAGTAGCCGCTGTTTATTGTATGAAGCGTGGCAATATGTGATGATTTCGTCACAGTTAATATGAAATGTGTGTAGCTATTAATATAGTTAAATCCAAGACTAAAATAATTCTATTGTTACTAAAAGCTGACCAATAGCTACGATTCTACATAATCAATTGTGTGACGAATAAATAGTTAAACGTCATGGTTTTTAATATTTCGCATGACCAAAAGGCATTTAATACTCACACTTCTAAAATATAAGTGTAACTATATGTCTTGAATTAGCAATTGTTTATTATGTGTGTGACCAATAAGATACATATAGCCACGTTTCTAAAAATTAAGTGTAACTATATGTCATGAATTTGCCCATGGTTTTTAATATTTAATGAGATAATTTTAACAAGATCAATATTGTCCTAGTGGTTGGTCCATTCCTTATCAAAGATGAGGTCTCAAGTTCGAGCCTTGGCCACGTCAAAAAAAATATACATGATTATAGAGCGATCATCGGCTACATTACAAAAAATTATGTGGCTATAGATAGTTTATTGTCATGCTTTTTTTTATGTTGTGTGACCAAAAGATAACTAAATGCTACGTTTAATGTGAGTTTGTGTGGCAAAAGGTACTTTATCGCCACGGTTTTAGGTAAAATGCTCCAATACCATAAAATTTGAATATGCCTATAGCTACGGTTTTCAAACTATGGCTATGGTTTTTCATTTCATTTGGTGACACATTTTAAGTGTGACCAAAAGGGTATCAATGGTCACGGGGAGAATAGGCTACGCTTTGATAAAACTGAAAAACCGTGACTAAAGGCCTATGGCCACGGTTTTTAACCGTGGCAAATGTGAATTTTTGTACTAGTGTTGCTTTATATGTACTTTGTAAGAGTTTTGCTTACTTAGGGTAGAATGTGTAAATGTGGTAAAGTGTAAGGGTTGTAAGTGTTTGGGTATAAATACCCAAAGTGAGTTCATTTGTTAGTGTGACATGCAAAACGTGCTTTATTGTAAATGAGATTGAGTTGTGTTAGTTGAGAGCTTATGTGTGTGTGTTCTTGGTGTAAATAGTGTGTGTAATCAATTCATCCAAGATCAATGACATATGGCTATCCAATTCATTCTCTACATGTTGCATGTTGATTAGAACTTGAATCTGGAACTACAATTCTTCCTCTCTTTTAATAATTAAACTCAATTAATTATTTCTCACACTTATTATCCAGATGATCTCGAATCGGATGTGTAGCAGTGTGATCCACTAGTGTCTTATAACGTTTGACACGATAATCCTAGTTACTGTGTTGCACATAATCCTTTCACACTCGCACTTGTGCTAGACAAGTAACCTCACTGTTACCATTAGCCTAAGCAGGTCCCTAGCCAGACACTTAGGTTAACCAGGTTATAAGATCTCTTATATTCAGAGATCCATTTATATTTGAATTGTACAAATGTTTATTCCTTTTACACACGATATTTCTAAAATGAGTTTTAGATATGGAGATGAGAATTTCAATCATGAACTCAAGTATTTCCTGACACTGATTTCGATTGCCTGCAGTTACGGAATTTTCCAAATAACTAATGTTATTCTATCCGAGCGTGGCCACGCGTTTCTGCCAATCTTAATCATCAGGGGGCCCGGAAATATCTCTCCTATAAAGGAGGTGTAAATCCCATATTGACTACCCGCATCTGTAAACATGGCTTCCGCTGCATCTAGTCATGCCCTTTATAGCCACCCAGTTACGGTGCAGCGTTTGGACGTGCTAAGAGTATAGTCGTCCTCATGCTCGCAGACCCAATATCTCAGGTCTAAAGACAACCTATCATCAAGTCAATGCTTATGACATAGGCTCCATGAAGCAGACTTGAAACTAGTCACCTCCAATACTCATACACTCTGATGAGTATTTATGAATGTTTGATCATATCAACTGTACATAAAACATTCATAATAGCGTTATAACCCCACTGAGGTTCCCACCTCAATAAGTAGCTATGGACATTTAGATTTCTTTACAAAACTTAGTAAATATTATGGATAGCTTTAAATATGCAAAAAGTGATTTTTGAAACATCTCATGAATAACAAAGTCTCCTTATTTCTAACACACTGTGAAATAATAATTCTTATAACGTTTCAAAATATCACAGTAATAATCGATAACATAACTAACTACTAGTATCCAAGTACTGCATCCCTATAGAACTAGCATGACCCTCGTGCTTTACTCTAGCTAGCGGCTTTGTCAGCGGATCTGCGACATTCTCGTCAGTCAGAACCTTGCATATTCTCACGTCTCCTCTTCAAATGATCTCTCAGATGAGGTGATACTTCCTGAGTACATGTCTCGACTAGTGATGTTCTCTGGGCTTCTTTGCATGTGCTACAGCTCCAGAGTTATCACAATATATATCTACGGGTCTAGAGATACTAGTTACAACTCTTAGATCCGAGATAAAACTCCTGAGCCAGACTGCTTCCTTTGCTGCATCTGATGCTGCAATGTACTCTGCCTCTGTAGTGGAATCTGCTATGTTGTCCTGCTTCAAGCTCTTCCACGAGATCACGCCTCCGTTTAGGGTAAATACGTATCTTGACTGTGATTTAAAATCATCTCCGTCGGTCTGGAAACTAGCGTCAGTATAGCCTGTGACACTAATCTCATACTCAGATCCTCCAAAGACCAAGAACATTTCATTAGTTCGTCTCATATACTTGAGAATGTTCTTGACAGCCACCCAATGGGCTTCACCTGGGTTCTGCTGGTATCTGCTCGTAACACTTACTGAGTAAGCAACATTAGGCCTCGTACAAAACATGGCATACATGATTGATCCAATTGCAGAAGCATATGGAACCGATTTCATTTTGTCCTGCTCTTCACTAGATACAGGACGTTGTGCTTTGCTTAGCACTATGCCATGCTGCATTGGAATAAATCCTTTCTTGGATTCACCCATCTTGAATCCTTTCAAGATTTTGTCAATATATGTACTTTGACTAAGCCCGATAAGCCGTCTAGATCTGTTCCTATAGATCTTTATACCAAGTATATAGGCGGCTTCTCCAAGGTCTTTCATTTGGAAACATCTGCTCAACCAAGCCTTTACAATTTGTAAAGTCGGTACGTCATTTCCAATGAGTAGAATATCATCTACATATTAGACCAAGAAGGTTACTATGCTCCCACTGAACTTTGTGTAAACACACGTCTCAAACTCACTTTTAGTAAAACCAAATTCTTTGATTCGCACATCAAAATGTAAGTTCCAGCTCCTAGATGCCTGTTTTACTCCATATATGGATTTCAACAATTTACACACTTTATTAGGATTCTTTGGATCTACAAAACCTTCCGGTTGTTGCATATAGACATCCTCTGTTAACTTCCCATTCTGGAAGGCCGTCTTAACATCCATCTGCCAAATCTCATAGTTGAAGTAAACTGAGATGGCTATAAGAATCCTAATGGATTTTAACATTGCTACTAGTGAAAAAGTTTCATCATAGTCGATATCATGAGTTTGCGTGAAACCTTTTGCTACCAGTCTAGCTTTAAAAGTGTGCAAATTTCCATCCATGTCAGTTTTCTTCTTGATAACCCATATACGTCCAACAGCCCTACAGTGTTGGGGTAAATCTGTCAACTCGTACTTGGTTGTCGTACATGGACTGCATCTCTGCCTCCATGGCTTTCTGCCATTGTTCAGACTCACTGCCTGATATAGCTTCTCCATAGGATATTGGTTCATTCAAGTCTCCACCATCCTGAGAGACTAGAAATCCAAGATACCTATCTGGTTGTTGCCTTACCCTAGTGGATCTGCGAAGATCCCGTGTTTGCACTTCCTCAACCTTTTCCGGTCGAGTCTCAACATGTTCTTGTTGAGTGACTCGCTCAACAGTAGTCTTGGGATATCCTACGAAAATGCACTTGTCTGATTTGGGTTTGAGTTTTTCAGAGGTTGGTCGTTTGACGTATGCCTCAGAACCCCAATGTAACACCCCGCTAAAGCGGAAACGCGAGGTGTGACAGTCTAGATTTCATAGCGATGGGAGATAAATAACACCAATCATCCATTGCAAAATATATAAAGTTTACAAAATGTATTACAACCAACCAAAGCTAAAAGTTTACAAACATAACAAAATAAACAAGTCTTGATGGATGACTACAATTGCCCAAATTAAGCTTTATCAATCACCTTCTGATTTCCTGAAAAGCATGTTAAAGCAAGCGTCAACTACGAGAGTTGGTGAGTTCACAGGTTTTTCATATGCACAAAATTATTTGGATGCAACAAATTTTCAGTGAATCTTTTATTCACACAACTTTTGTAAACAATTTGTAGTGAACCTTTCTGTCCACTACCGTTACTAGTTTTATCATTAGTGAACGTTTTTGCTCACTCCATTTCAAAACTTAGTAACAAAACGTGAGAAAATTCCCGGGTTAACGTTAATCACATGATATTTATTCTTTGACTCACTACTAAGCCTGAAATTATGACATGCTACGCCCCTATTCTACCTCAGCGGTGGGACTAAATCCCACATGTGTAGAACTTTTATTCAATACAGTGCACCTATTTCTCGTCAGTATAAGGTGGGTATGTCAACCGAATAGCGCTATCCACTAGTATTATATGCCCATTGTTATGAGTTAATAGTAGATACCGGGGACTTAAACTTTTTCAAACTCAATATATCATGTCTCTTAACATTGCAAAATTTTACTCATATCAAGATTTATATTACAAAATAAATCAACAATTCATTTCATTGAACATGCTTTTCACCCCAAATACATAAAAACGGTAAAAGAGGGGCTGTGAATACTCACCTTGAGTAGCTTTGCGTTTATGACAATTGGTAGTGCGTGAATAATCCCGACTCCAAGTCTACTTATGCCCTATAACATAAGTAATTGACGTAAGTCTTAATTCAACGGTCCATATCTAGTCAAGTCATTACCGACATCCTATTATAATGCCTCACTCAATTTTATTAAGTTCATCTTAGTATAAAATAGTTTTTTGTTACTTTATAATAATATCCAAACATATGGGAAGTCTTGAAGTTCACAAATCAATCTTTTGAAAAAAACCAGATTCTGGCAGGTTCACTATATTACAAAAATGTTACATTTAATCTTGGGTCCAAAAGGAGATAAGTTATCAAATTTTTATCTACTGATATTGGGGGTGTTAACAACATTCCCACCAAATTTCATGATTTTTAAAGATGTTTAGCATATTTTAAATTTTTTTGCAAAATCAGTGTTCATAATTCATTTTTGGAAATACGTGTCAGTGATGTTTGTACCATAGAGAATTCATTACTACTCCAAAATTCAAATTTCAAAAGGGATATTCAAGCTAACACAAATATCTAACTAATGAAACACGTATCACACGATTTTGATGATTTTTGAATGAGATATGACCTCTTGAATTCATGCATATGAATCTGCCATCTTTGGACAGATTGCACCACGAATTTCTTTTCATTGGTTGAGCACTCAAAAATCCACCAAATCATGTGATTTCAGGTTCTTTGGAAAGCTAACTCACTGAAATTGAACTTAGACTCAAAAATCATGCATTTTGGATATGCTATCATGGAGATATTCATGCAACAAGTCCACACAAATTCTGACCAGTAACTATTTGCACACTAAAAAGTTTTGTAATGGTTGAAGGTTCAAAACTTGGAATTTTTGAATGATTCTAGTGGGGTTCGAACCCTAATCCATAAAATATTAAACCATAAAATTTTTAGACGAAAATGAATCCGTTTGCCCCCTTTTTGGGTCGTCCTTCTTGCCGTCATAGCATTCTCTACAACATTGGTGGTACATTCCTCCAAGAGGTGCGCCAGTTTTGTCAACTAAATTATGGCCCGATTCTTGCCCTCATTCGACTATCTTGAAATCCGTCGGCGAGTGTTCGCATAGTTTGAGGCTCCCCATGTGTCATACTAGTAATATGACCGATCAATTTCCCCCAAAGGATACGAAATGATCTTGCATTATCCTGATGAGTTATCGCCAGTCCACTCCAAATGGTTGCTGCAACTCTCTTCTGAGTTGTCTCATATGAGGTGTTGGGAGGTTCAGGTTTGGCGTACGAAAAACTGGAGTACGTTGAGGTAAGACAGTTGCTGGGGGTAATCGGAGGTGGATTGATTGAAATGTCCTCACTTGTTACTCCAATGCCGGAATCAAAATGCTTAGATGGGTCCTTCTCCGAAGTCTAAGTAATAGGGTTTGACAAAGTGATTGTAGTGTCCACACAACTTACTAACGCGCATTCAAATTACAAGTGACATCCTAAGCGCTAACGCATGAGTGTTCAACAATGACATTACTTTTTCTTAAACGCGTTAACTATATATCAAGATCATGATATGCTTATGCGAACTCACACAGTTTATGCTTTTCAGGAGTTTTAAGAAGTTCCAATTCTAACTAATAAGAGTATTATTAGTTTATAAGTCCCTTTCTACTTATATCATGGCTAGACATAGGTGATCAGGGTTTGTCTACCTATGATATACCAAAACGGCACCTATCCTAATTATACTAATAGTGGAATACTCCTAAATTATAAAAACGTTAGTTAGAAAACTTATTTTTGTAAAAACGTTGGTTATAGTACTTGGTTTTTATGAAAAACTGATGTTCTCTATAACCTAAGGCTCTGATACAAAATCTGTAACACCCCGCTAAAGCAGAAACACGAGGTGCGACAGCCAAGGTTTCATCGCAATAGGAAATAAACAACACCAATCATTTATAATTGAAATTTAAAGTTTACAGTACCAAAGATTACATTCCCAACGAAAGTTTAGTTTTAACAAAATAAAACAACGATAAAAGTGTCTTGATTGATGTTGTCAAACTCGCATAATTAGGCGTTTTCTACTAGCTTCTTATTATCTGAAAAACATGTTACAAACAAGGGTCAACTACATAGATTTGGTGAGTTCACAGGTTTTATATGCACAAAATGGTTCCATATGTAGCAATCGTTAACGTGTAACCATTATTTAAATTCAATCTTTGAATAACAACATTTATAAGTTTCAAAAATATAACAACATTTATGCACATGATATACTATCAAGCCACTACTAAACCTAAATCTGCCCCAACGGTCTACCTCATAGGTGGTAGCAAACCACCTGGGTGGAGCGTTATTGCGAACTACCTTAGCGATGGAGGGCTTTCTTGACGTGTAAGTTACTAATGAATTAGATAAATCAAATAACCTGAATAATGCTTTTATTTTTAAGAACAAATAAGGCAGTATCCAATAAGAAAACCCAACTCAACTGTAACTCTTCAATAATTATTTTAATTAACAAACTGTTAATTATCTTAATAATTTTATTAATAAATAATAAATAATCAATTAATTATTTATTCTTGTTGGATGCAAAATCGGATTGTATCCAAGATCACAAGTTGGTGCTCAAAGTGAAGACAAAGGCAAAGTCAAAGTGGTCAAAGAAGTCAAAGCTTTCTTTAAATGGTTACTTGCTTTATATGTACTTTGTAAGAGTTTTGCTTACTTAGGGTAGAATGTGTAAATGTGGTAAAGTGTAAGGGTTGTAAGTGTTTGGGTATAAATACCCAAAGTGAGTTCATTAGTTAGTGTGACATGCAAAACGTGCTTTACTGTAAATGTGAGTCCGATAATCGACAAGAATGCAATGTAATGGATCAAGCAATCAGATATGCAAGTAATATGAAGAACACGACAATACGACAAAGCATATGACTAAAGTTGTCAGTTGCAAGAACATTTAATAACGTTAACTATCGACCCCTATATATAGAGCCGCAGTTACAAAATAACCCCTAGAGTCTATGACTCTTCTAAGAGGCGCACAAAAGTATTGTTTTAAAACTATCTATTACATAATATCAAAAGACGCCCCTGACTTCTTTACAAACACAATAAGTCAGGTTCTAACAATCTCCCCCTTTGGGAAGAAGTCAGAAAGGCGGCGGATACTTCAAAGCTGGTTCCCACTGCGAGAGCTGCAGGTACTCGTCCCATTCTCGGATCGATCTCGTACGGAGCTCCATCGCAGTTTCCACTCTTCTCAGCATCAGTCTTTCTTTAAGCTTCACCTCGATCAGATTCAGGGCCTCCTTCAGCTTTCTCTTCCACTGAGTCCCCTTGTACATTGGCATGTTCTCCTCCATCAGACGACGCTTCATCCCGTTGTAAACATACAGCAGAGTGCCGTCACAGAAGCTAGACAGCTCACTGAAGCGCATGAATCTCCGCTGGTTCTTCCTGAAGGTGATGTACACAACACCATGCTCTGGGAGTTCCGTTGGGAAGTAGGGCATGTATTGGTCCAGTAGATTTGCCTCCAGGTTGGGACGGAGAAGATTTACCTTCTGTTGCTTGCTCTCGATCGCCATCTGATAGTCTGTGAGATGCGCGAGGTTGATCGAGTGGCGTACATATCTCTTGAGGACTTCCAGACCGTCTCTGAAGTAGCCTGGTTTCAGAATCGGGCCCTCAAGGTGTCTGATCAAAGTGAGAAGATCATCGAGATCTATGCTGTCCAGATCGGCTTCAGTGAACATGAAGTCTCTGAGTTCTCCGTCGGGCTTGCCTGGGTTGTACATCCGGACATGGAACTCAAGGAATAACTGGTGTCCAAATTTGTAAGGTCGGACATCAGTTACCTTGGTAAATCTGAGCTTCCGTCTGATCTGCCCATGCTCGCTCCAGCTGAGCTTCCTCTGGTAGATGTACGCGGTACGGCGGCGACGCTTCTTGACATGAGATAGGCCGAAGAAGACCTTCTTGGACCACGAGAAGAGGCGTTCCTGTTGGAAGATCCGTGTGAAGGATTCCTCCAGGAAGGGCCTGAAAATGACGGTGTGGTTCCAACCCAGTCTGATCGGTTGTTGACCTGTGAAAGCTTCTGGCGTCTGTACCGTGGGGAGAAAGGCATCGTACTCCGTACCAGAGACAACGTCATCTGATCTCTTCCAAAACCGAAGGCTCTGGGCATGCTGGTTTAGGATCTTCCTTCCCTCGTCAGAGATACGAAGGTCGGAAGGATCCAACGGCGCGGTGTTTGGATCGATCAGGTCAATGGCAGGAGTTACCTTCTCGTGAGGAAACTGGACGGTCGTACCCACGGGGATAGCCTCATATTTCCAGTTCGCTGCCTCTGCCGGGATCTCTTCATCGGAATCGTCGTTCACAGGATCTGCCGGATCTGCAATATCGGCAGGCTGATCTGCAGGTGGAGTGGTGTCAACTGGTGTGTCATCGGCGGCGGTTCCGGAGCCGGAGGGAAGGTCTAGGCGAGCCCTCTTGGACGGACCCTCCCCCTCATGAGGATTGGCGGCGTCGTCCGGATCATCATGCCCGCGCTTGGAGGGTTGAGCCTGAGACCTGCAAGTTGCCTCAAGCTCGCGGATCCTCCTCAATGCGATCTCCAGCTGCATATCCCTCGTGGCTACCAGCTGCTTGTACTGATCCACCTGTCTCTGAAGGGCATCGTTCTGAGTGGTGAGCTGAGCGATGACAATCTGGTGCTCGGCTTCAGAGACAAAGCCGGGAATCTCCTTAGCTATAGGTGGTGGTTGGAGACGGAGGACGGGAGTAGGAGAGCGGCTCGAATCGCCGAAAGACGGGCGCTCCCCTTCCTGGAACTTGCCTTTGATAAGGCGTCTGGCTTCGTCCAGTTCCTTCTGACGGTCCTCGTCGGCTTTCCGCAGGGCCTCGATCTCGGCTCGACGGGCTTGGTCTTCCTGTTCCTTGACGGCTAAGGCCTTTTCAATAGCCTCTAGACGTCTGTCTTTCGCCGCGTCGGCCTTCTCTATGGCTTCCAACCTGCTTTGGACAGCTTTAAGGATGCCGTCCGAATCCCTGGGTTCCAAACTCGAGAGGGTCAACACCGGTTCATTTGCGAAACCGGTGGACAGGGAAAGCCCCGCAAAGGTGCTCCCTTGGCCCGCGCTGACGACTGGTGTAGCGTCAAGTGCAGCGGGGCCTCGAGTGGAAGTCGCCAGATGTGAATCTAGGGGCTCTAAGACTCGATGTGGTGCGAAAGAAAGCGAGTGCTGGGGATGAGCATCTCTAGATTCAACACCGATCAACTCCGAATGAGTGAAAGGTGGAATAGGTGGTATAGCCCCGTGATCTGATGAAACGACCACCTGTTGGGAGGTGGTCGAGTGGATGGCTTGGGTGTGCATTTGCGTTGGTTGGCTGCCAACGACTTGACTACTCGGCATTGGCCGAGTAGGATCTGTGTGGGATGCCTGTGTGGAGGATAGACTCATGGATGGATGGGTTCCGATTTCTGGCTGCCTAGGGTGGGCCACTTCTACTTCGGCCTCTTGTCGGGTGTCTACCAACTCTACATCCTGTTGGGCCTCTTCTTCTTCGGCCTCTTGATGTACTGGACCCTGGCTCTCTCCCTCGAAACCTTCACTACCCGCACCGATCTTCATCCAAGACTCGCTCTCAGCCTGTTCGGCGGCCTCGGTGTTCAACGTTCGCTCTTCCGTCCCGGAGTAATCAAGTAATTGGACAGAGTCGCTTGCGTTGTGGGAGGAAGTGGAGACATCGTCGTCTAAGGCCTTGCCTTTACCTTTTCCTTTCCCCTTTCCTTTGCCTTTGCCCTTACCCTTTCCCTCTGCCGGGCCTTCCTCTGGATCGGAATCTGGTGGTGGCGTGTCAGACGAGCTGCTGGAAGGATCACCAGAGGGATCCGTCGGGAGTCTAGAGGTGGTGGCCTGAGGGGGCGGTGAAGTATGGGCTGGTTCTTCTTCTTCTGGCGAAGCAGCAGTGACCTCTTTTGGAGATCCAGGAGGTGTAGGTCCAGTGGCATCTCTAGGAGTAGAGGGTTCCTGGTCTTCTGGGGACTCGGGCACAGTCGGGAGCCCTGGAAGTCTCGTCGTGGAACGACGTTGTGGAACGTATTCCTTTACTCGTGGAGTCGGCAACTGTGGATCATCGTTCATTCGTTGGCGAATACGACTGAGCCTTTCTTCTCGAGTCTTTGGAAGATCTGAAGATGTAGAAGGTTCGTGAGCGGTCATGGATCTTCGGATGATACTACCCAGGTTTTCCCTCACGTCAACTCTCATCACACTTCCCGAGCCAGAGGCCCCCCCAGTGGGACCCCGGGTCCTCGGACGTAAGGCCCGAGGACTAGAAGGGACGGGTTGCGCACCCTGGGCAGGACCTTCCGGTTCTGGATGGTCCATAGGTGCGACTCCTAGACCTAAGCGATTCCTATACCTAATGACGCTCGGTGCTCGCTGGTTCAGGCCGTTGAGGACGTGATCAGGAATCTGCATCTCGTACTGGCCTTCTGTGTAATCACGCTTGGCGATCCAGCTGATCTTCTTCGGTTTGATGATAGAATGACCGGAGCGGCGTGGAATGTCCGGATTGCGTTCCATATGGTCACGGATGATGAGACCATAGAACCGCAACCACGGAATGGAGTGATGTCTGGTGCGCTCCCTGATCGTCAGATCCTTGGTTATGTCGAGCCATAACTGGGCGGCGATGTCGATGTGGCGTCCGTAGGCTACGGAGTGAAAGATGTGCCAGAAGGACGTCGTAGCTTTGTCCAACCCTTTCGTCTTCGAAGACAGACACCTGTTCATCAGGTTGTATAGTTGAGCCCAGATTGGTGGTAGATCGCTCGTGGTGATCTGAGACACGCCGTTCACATCCTTGGTGACCCCGAGAGCTAGAAGTTCGCTCAACAGAATGGGCCCCGATACCAGCTCGTCGAACTGCTGGTGGCCGCCATCAGTAGCGGCAGGGAGGCGAAGGATTCGGCGGATGTCCTCCATAGTGATTACCAGTTCGGTGTTATCCACTCGACCAATTATCGAGAAGACTCCGAACCTGGTGTCCAGAACAGCTGTCTTCCAAAACTGCTGCAGATAAATGCCCGGTACATCTGCAGTGGCCGTCATGGCGTAGAGGATAGGATGAGCTCGTAGGATCTCTCGTACGATCGTGTGTTGCATCCGGACAGTAGAGAGGATCACATACTCGTTGTTCTGAAGTATGTGAACCATGTCCGTTGGCTCAATCAGAGCTCGATCAGCTTCTGGATCAATGGGGGAAGAAGGGTGTTCTCTCTGGTTTGCCATTTCTGACATAGACAGATAATAATTGTAAAAGTTAGTCCCTTCTTAACACGAATTATGTGTTCTGACAAAAATTCGGCAGAGTTTCGACTAGTCGCGAGTCAGTTTATCGAAGATTCCCGAGGGAATCTTTAAAACTGAGTCGAACTTGTAAAACGGATTCCCGCGAAACTCATGTCGAGATTTTAATAAAACCCGAAACAGGATTCGAAGCCACATATTCAGGACCGGCTTAGAACTCGAATCGGTCTACGGACAAATCCCGTAAGGTGATTTGTTAAGAACGATTCTCGTTTAAAGCCGAGTCCCGAATCGGGGGATCAAGTCCCGAATCGGGGGATCAAGTCCCGAATCGGGGGTGTCAAGAACACATAATCACGATCAATAATAAAGTCCCGAATCGGGACATATATATCATAATTAAGAGTCCCGAATCGGGAGTACAAGCAATACATATGGACAATATACAGAAGTCCCGAATCGGGAGTTCAATTGAAAAAGTAAAGTCCCGAAAAGGGAAATTCAAATTCCCGAATCGGGAGTTTGAAAGTCCCGATACTTGAGTATAAAAGTCCCGATACAAGAACTTTGAAGTCCCGCATCAAGAACACATGGAGTCCCGAATCAGGACTCCGACGAACCAGACGGGACTGTTCATTTTCCGGACTCTAAATCGATTCAAAAACGATTCTAATCAATCCTAAACTAGTTCTATTAAGTACATTATCGTTTTAAACAAGTTTAGGAACAAGAAAGGATCGATCTAACGTCCCGAAACTCGAATCCAAGGATCTTGGAGTCTCGGGTTTATCCAAAAAGTTTAGGCTTCAATCCGATCAATAAACGACGTTGTTTAGATGAATCTGAATACATTAAGTCGTTAGAAATCTTACCAGGAACGTAAAGAAGTAATCGGATCGACGAACGGATCGATAACGAACGCTCGGGGAAGCCGGGAAGTCGATGGATCGAACGGGGTGTTCTTCGTGTTCTTGATCGTCAGAGAGAAAACTGATAAGCGGTTTTGAATGTTGAAAGTGATAACTGAATGCAGTTATCAATTCCCGCTTTTATATGTTTTGATAACTTATCAGGTTTTTTGAAAATTTTATCTGATAACTGCTCTCACAGATCACGACTATCACGAAACGATCGAATGAACCCCGAACTTAAGTTTTGAAAGAAATTCAAAACTTCCCCTGAACTTGTGGTTTTCAAAAGTTTGCAAAAACGGTCCCTGAACATTGAAGTTTTGGAGACTGGCAGATCTGGTCCCTGAACTATCAGAATCAGAATCTGTCACTTCTAGTCCCCTAACTTAACAAGTTCATAGATTTTACAAGTTCAGCCCCTTGACGTTTATTGAAACGACTAACCTGGAATTTCCGAGATCGGATTAATCACCGAGTCTGACACGAATGGTCAGAAATCTTATTTTGAATCCCGGGTCCTGAACTGAAGTATTCAGAAACCGTGCGTCGGTTCTACAACCTGCAAGAAAAATTAGGAATGGTATCCAATGCAGATTGGATCCGACGGAGTTAGATCTAAACAACATAAAAGGCTCCCCCTAGATATATGCGACACAAGAGCTCCCCCTACACACATGCATGAGTTTAAGTGATTGGCTCCCCCTAGAAATATGCCGGGGGATCTAGCATGCCCAGTTTACTAAGTAAATAGTAATGGCGCTTCTCGTCAAAAGCTTTAGTGAACAGATCAGCTATCTGACGTTCACTTTCAACGAAAAATAGTTCAACGTTACCTTTCTCGACGTGATCTTTGATGAAATGATATCGGATATCGATATGTTTCGTCCGAGAGTGTTGAACTGGATTTGCCGCAATCTGTATGGCACTGCTAGAATCACAGTAGATTGGAATCCGATGCATGGTGTAGCCATAGTCCGCCAGCTGAATTTTCATCCAAAGAACCTGTGAACAGCAACACGCTGCAGCGACATATTCTGCCTCAGCTGTTGAAAGGGATACACAGTTCTGTTTTCTCGAGGACCAACTCACTAACTTGTCCCCTAGAAACTGGCAGGCTCCTGACGTGCTCTTCCTGTTTAACTTACAGCCTGCATGATCTGAATCTGTAAAAGCTGTTAGTTCAAAACCAGAATCCTTTGGGTACCAAAGGCCAAAATTAGGTGTGCCCTTCAGGTACTTAAGGATTCTCTTGACAGCCCCGAGATGTGACTCTCGAGGGTCGCACTGAAAACGAGCACAGACACATGTGGCAAACATGATGTCGGGTCTACTTGCCGTGAGATAAAGCAGAGAACCAATGATCGCACGATAAACTTTTTGGTCAACCGGATTACCAGACGTATCTGCATCCAGTTGGAATGACGTGGACATTGGAGTTGAAGCAGACTTAGGTCCAGTAAAGTCAAAGCGTTTTAAAATGTCAAGAGTATATTTGGACTGGTTTATAAAAATCCCTTGTGGGGTTTGACGGACCTGTAGTCCCAAGAAAAACGTAAGTTCGCCCATCATACTCATTTGAAATCTGGACTTCATTATCTGCTCAAACTCGGTGCAGGACTCAGGGTTTGTAGATGCAAAGATGATATCATCCACATATATCTGTACTACAGTCAAGTGATTACCTGACCTTCGAAGAAACAGGGTAGGATCGACAGTACCCTTTTTGTATCCGGATTCAAGCAAGTAAATGGTAAGAGTTTCATACCAGGCACGAGGTGCTTGCTTCAATCCGTAAAGTGCTTTGTCGAGCACGTAAACGTGTTCCGGGTACTTGGGATCAACAAATCCCTCAGGTTGCTCAACATATACGACTTCTTGAAGTTCTCCGTTCAGGAACGCGCACTTGACGTCCATCTGGAAGACCTTCATGTTCTTGTGAGCTGCATACGCGAGAAAAATCCTGATGGCCTCGATTCTAGCCACCGGAGCGAATGTCTCGTCGTAGTCGATGCCTTCCTGTTGACGGTATCCCTTGGCGACCAGACGAGCCTTATTACGGATAATAAGATCGTTTTCATCTTTCTTGTTACGGAAGATCCACCGCAAGTCAATGATTCTGATTTTTCTTGGTCTTTCTACAAGGCGCCAGACTCTGTTTCTCTCGAATTCGGCAAGCTCATCCTGCATGGCCCTTACCCAGTCAGGATCAGTAAGAGCGTCCTGGGTATTGGTCGGTTCAAATTTACTCAGGAATCCGCCGAAGAGGATTAGGTTTTCATCATTCTTTGAAGAGCGAGTTGTCACTGGAGCAGATGGACTACCGATGATGTTGGTAGTGGAATGGCTTCTGGTCCATTTTCTGGAATGGGGAATTAGATCGTATTCCATGTTGTTTCTTGAGTCATTCTCATCCCGAATGGCAGAGGAGAGAAGACTAGCATCCGTATCAGTATTCAACACAGTCTCCGGACGGGGTTCACGAACCACTTCAGCATAAGTTCTGGATGGAGAAGGTGGCGGAACAACTTCAGGAATTGGTGCAAGAACAGTGGACACTGTCTGTTCTCGGACCGCTTCGACTGCAGTTTCAGGAGAGGGTTGTGTTGAAGAGAGCTGAGAGGGGGAGAGAACAGTTTCCTCAATCAAGGTGTTAGAAGAGGATTCTGTTTCTGTGATTGGGTTAAGTACAGACATCGGTTCTACAGAGTCAGAAGAGGTTTCTCCTACAGCGGTAGAACAGGATGTGCTCTCATTCACGAATGCATCTGCGGATATGGTTGTTGATGAAGGAATGGAATGATTAGCAGGAGCAGGAACAATGATTGGACCAACGAGGGTCGTTAGATCAAATTCTGCTAAGTCAACAAAATCAAATCTAAGCGAGTCAGTAGGAGCAGTTGTGCTCGGTGGTGAAACAGTGTGCAATTCAGGGAAGACAGAACTATCTGAACTAGGGCTGGCACTAGAATACATCTCAGTCTCAGAGAAGTCAACGTACCGACTCTCAAAGATGGATCGGGTCCGTTTGTTGTATACACGGTAAGTCGCTGAGTTATGTGAGTATCCAATAAAGATAGACTCATCCGACTTAGCGTCAAACTTTCCCAGATCATCTCTGTTGTTCAGAAGATAGCATACACAACCGAAAACTCTAAAGAATCTAATATTCGGCTTACGCTTGTTGACCATTTCGTACGCGGTTTTACCAGTCCGCTTAACGATTAGAGTCCGGTTCTGAGTGTAACAGGCAGTTGATACAGCTTCAGCCCACAGGGATAGAGGTACACCAGAATGTGCTATCATGGATCTTGCAGCTTCGACCAACGTACGATTCTTCCTTTCTACGACTCCGTTTTGCTGGGGAGTACGTACAGCAGAGAAGTTGTGAGAGATGCCCACTTCTTCAAGGAAAGACTGGAGTTTCGCGTTTCGAAACTCTGTACCGTTGTCGCTTCTCAGCTTCTTCACCTGACGACCCAAGAGGACTTGGATACGTTTGATGAAGGCGATGATTAGTTCAGCAGCGTCAGATTTGGCTCTAAGGAACTCGAGCCATGTGTACCGAGAGTATTCATCGACAAGTACAAGCATGTATTTCTTGCGTGCAAGACTTTCGACTCTCATCGGTCCACAGAGATCCATATGCAGCATGTCAAGGGGATGGTGACAGTTTGTCTCCATCCTTGGAGGATGCGAACTCTTCTTCATTTTCCCTTTCTCACAGGCTGAGCATAGGGTGTCTTTAGATAGTCGCGTCTCCGGCAGACCATTGACAAGGTGTTTAGATACGAGCTTGTTCATATCCCTGAAGTTCTGATGAGACAGACGCTGATGCCACAGCCAACTTTCTTCCTTAGTTGCTTTTGCGAGAAATACCACCGTTTCCAGTTGTTGAGGAACAGCGTAAAACATTGTGGTATATAGGTGACCGTTCCTTCGAGCGCGTAGAATCACGTTCCCATCCTCATCTTCAATATTGCTCCCTAGAATGAATGTCTTCACAAGATATCCTCCGTCACAGAATTGGCTGGAACTGAGTAGGTTAAAAGGCAGTCCTTCAACATAGCGCACATTCTTGATGACGTGTTCTCCATTCGTCATGCTTCCATATCCTATGATCGGTAGACGTCTCTTGTCTACAAGCTTAACAAAGCCTTCAGCTCTAACGACGTAGTCGAAGAGGATGTTGCGCTGCCCAGTCACATGCCTGAAGGCTCCAGAATCAAAGTACCACATGTGACTGCCCTGCAATGCGCAAGATCAAATTTGTTTAGGAACCCATTGCCACATGGGTGTCCTACCGTTAGAAACAGATAAAGCAACCGGTGAAGTGTCCTTTTCAGATTTCTCCTTAGGCTTAGGAGACTTCACAGGAGGCAAAGCACTTGGCTTTGTCATTTTCTCTTTTCTTTCCCGGTGAGGACTACCTGACTTACTATAAGCATTTGCATTACCAGGCATATCAACACGCATGTAATTATCAAACAAAGAACATATATGATTTTTGAAAGCTGTAAGATTATCAGAATTCGCTGAGCGATTAATGTATACAGACTTTGATTTTATGTTTGAATTACAACTAGGTGGGTTGTAGCCAAAACCAGCATGATCATGACCACCCCATTTAGGGAAAGCATTAAAAGAGTTCTTCTTCTTCCGATATCTCCTTCTTCGTGGCTTCACATTCGCAGTTCCATCACCTGTCCTCGCATCTGCATGAAAAGCAAGTTGTGAGTTGGGTGACGGCTTAACTAGAATGGATTGACCACCTTTGAATTTTGCGGCGGTTTGACAAACTGATTTTATCATTTTCAAAGGTTGTTTAGGTTTGGAGTTCTCACCTACATCAAATGAACTAGAATGAAAGTCTAGTCCCTTAATGGGTTTCACCAAGCTACTTGTATCAGTAGATTTTGAATTCCATGTCCGTGTTACTGTGGGTGTGTGTGGCTTAACTGACTTCCCTTTGTCAGTACCAACACCTTTTGCACCTTCAGTGTTTATCACAGACACTGATGCAAGTGGCTCAGGAGAACAGATTTGCTTTATAGCAGGTGCCTTTGGCAAAACAGGTTTTCTTGGAATATAACCTGAAGGAGGATCATCAGCGTCCAAAAACACCTTCACATCGTACACAACATTAGGATCTAGTACTAGTTTAGGTTTGGTTGACCTAAAGTCTGGTGTGATTGGTGAATTGCAGGTGCACGAATCCCAAGAGTCAGATTCTTCTAAGAAGGACACCCGTCTTTTTAACTGATTGATTTGACAACATTGATACGCGAAAGTTTGACCAAATATCAGTTCCTTTTCATAAAAGAAGTCCTTTTCCATTGTGTTATTAATAAATTGGACGACTAGTTGTGTTTGGAGATCCGCAAATTTGTTTTTAAAACATGAGCAAGAAAACTCTGCGATCTCACATTGAGTTGACATATTAATCCTTTCGGCATTTGCCTCATGATAACTATGTTCCAATGATTTGATATGGCTGTCCTTTTCAGAAAGAGTTGACGCAAAGTTCTTTAACTTATGGCGACAGGCATCAAGTTCTACGGCTTTGGACCTAAGATGGAACAATTCCTTTTCTACACACACTGGGGCAGGAGGCTGAGTTGCGGAAACATCCAAAGGTTGGATAACATCAGCGTCCTCGGATGTATCTATTTCCCTAGTGTCATAGCTAAAGTTTAAGTCCTCATAGTTGATGGGTGGCATTGCTACCTTAGGTGTCCTAGCTTTGATGCCTTCCCAGCTAGTGAAAGTATTCTCTGGATTACTAGCAGGGGTAAAGATGGGACCTTTAGCAACAGGACTGGAAGGTGGACTACTGGTTGAACTATTGGCAGGACTGGTGGTAAAAGATACGGCTTTTCCATCTATTATTTCGGTAAAGGTCACAGTCTGCATCACATAGTTGTCATTGTCTTGTCCTTTGACTGACCTAGGTTCAGGTTTGGAAGCACTCATACTGTCAAAGTTGTATAGATGTGCAGGTGCTTTCTCAAGAATGCTTTTCTCTGAATGTCCCAACCCAGGTTTGGCTTGGTAAAAGGGATGTTGAGTGGTTTGCTTGGTAAGCAGACTCAAGGTATGTTCAGATTGTCCTCTCTTTAAATTATTTTCCTCAAGCTCTTCGATTTTTACAAATAATTTTGTTCTTTCCAAGGAAAGAAGGTGAAACTTGAGCTTGAGTTCTTCACGACTACTTTCAATTTCGTCGTGAGATCTTTGAAGATCAAGGAGCTTGTTTTCGAGGATAGATTCTCTAATCCCAGATTCAAGTTCCATTCTATTAAAGTTCTCGGCGAGGTCCTCTAAACTACTTTTATACACAGCACTCTCTATTCTGAATCTCGCGACGAGAGCTCTTTCCATTAGGAGTTGGCTCTCAAGTCTTAGAGTTTCAGACATAGACAGTTCATCAGGTATTGACAATAATGAACAAGAATGTACCTCAGATTCTTCATCAGTAGAGTCGTTTGGGGAACCAGATATACATGGTTCCTCAAAGTCAGCCATGAGGCAGTGTCCTTGTACGGCTGATGGGCCTTCATCATCTGAGTCTTCTGGTTCCATGATCCAGTCTTCCTCATCAGCTAACAGCACCTTGCCTTGCTCTTTCTTCTTCATCACGGCAGCCTTCTTCTCAAAGTAAGCAGAGTCTTTGAGCTTCTTCTTGCAATCTGATGCATAGTGACCCGGGTCACCACAGTTGTAGCAGGTGGGAACCCGAGCGGGGTTTCTGTATTGATTGGCTGCAGGAGGAGCTTCTAGAGCTGGGAGTTTGTTCTGTTGTGGAGGTTCGGTTCCACCGGTGTTGTTGTGCTGACGACCATCATCATTTGTCTTCTGGTTCTGGTTGTTGTAGTTAGAACCAGATTGGTCGTTCCACCTTTGATTGTAACCACCTCCTTGATAACCTCTGTTACCGTGGTAGTTGTTGGAGTTGTACTCCTGATCCCTTTGCTGTTGCTGGTTGTTGTTGTTGCTTTGTCTTTGATCTTGATAAGATCCTTGATTGTTGTACCCAGACCTATCACGATGTTGATAGTTGTTTGTTCTTCCTTGATCGTTTCTTTGGAAGCTTTCTCTTGACTGGTACCCTCCTTGGCTAGACTGACCTCCCACAAACTGAGGTCCTTGTCTGAATCTGTTGAAGCGTTGGGGATTTCCCCGGAATTTAGCCATCAAGGCGAATGAGTTCTCCAGCTGAAACATCTCCTCTTCGGTAAGTCCATCATCAAGAACTACTGGTTCTTCAACGGTGTAGTTTTCATGAGAGGACGATCCTCTATTTGACAATAAAGCCAAGGTAGGAGGATCAATTGTCTTGTCAGTTTTACCGAATAAGGTTTCTTCATGAGGTAGCATCATGCTATACAGATCATGAAGTCCAAGCTGGCCAAGATTCTGGCTTACTTGGATGCTGATTGTGACAGATTGCCAGAGTTTGTTCAGTCTTTTGAGGAATTTTACATTCACCTCGTACTTGTTCTTCTCTAAGCCAAGTCTCCGCAGATCGTTTACACAGATGTTTAAACGATTGTAGGTTTCAGTCAGCGTCTCTCCCTCGCGAGCACAGAAGCTTTCGTATGCGTTCATAGCGTTCTCCTTTTGGCCTTCTAGTGCCTTGTCACCACCCTGCATTTGCTGTTCAATGCCCAGCCACATTGCTCTGGCATCTTTACAGCTGTCAACTCTTGCGAACATGTCATTAGGTAGAGCCATAGTGAGTAACGTGAGAGCACGTTTATCAATGGCTGCCCTGGCTCGTTGTTCATGAGTGAACATGTCGTATGGTTTTTCAACCTCATATGCAGGTAGATAGGGAGTGACATCGGTTCTGGCTACTTCAGCTACAGTAACCGTTGGTCTGATTGGTCCCTCAGTGATGGAGACCATTAGTTTGTCATCCAGTAAGTCGAGGAAGTTAATCATTCGGCGTTTCCATTGTTGGTATTCGCCGACGACTAATACTGGAGGTCGTGTTTCAGAACCAATACTGATTATTTCTTTTGACATTGCGTCCTCGGAAATAGGATCTGTTTTGAGTAGTTTGTGATTTCTGATTGGACAGAGCTTCCGCGCTTAAAGCGTTCCTTTTATAGAAATTCGAGAATTTCAAAAAGAAAGGCTAAGGCGGGAAAGACTGCAAGTCCCGATTCGGGAGTTGCAAGTCCCGATACGGGAGTGAGAATGAGTCCCGATTCGGGAGATTAAGCCAAGTCCCGATTCGGGAAATGAGAGTCCCGATTCGGGAGTTCAAATTTCCAATTCGGGAGTGGCAAAAGATCTGATTCGGGAGATATAAGTTCCGATTCGGGAGTTTGAGATTTCCAATTCGGGAAATCAGATGTTCCGAATCGGGACACTTGTGTCCAATTCGGGAACTGATGTTCCGATTCGGGAAATCAAAAATAACGTCAGATTTCTGTCCAGAACTACCAAAACGCGAGCTCTGATACCAATTGTGAGTCCGATAATCGACAAGAATGCAATGTAATGGATCAAGCAATCAGATATGCAAGTAATATGAAGAACACGACAATACGACAAAGCATATGACTAAAGTTGTCAGTTGCAAGAACATTTAATAACGTTAACTATCGACCCCTATATATAGAGCCGCAGTTACAAAATAACCCCTAGAGTCTATGACTCTTCTAAGAGGCGCACAAAAGTATTGTTTTAAAACTATCTATTACATAATATCAAAAGACGCCCCTGACTTCTTTACAAACACAATAAGTCAGGTTCTAACAGTAAATGAGATTGAGTTGTGTTAGTTGAGAGCTTATGTGTGTGTGTTCTTGGTGTAAATAGTGTGTGTAACCAATTCATCCAAGATCAATGACATATGGCTATCCAATTCATTCTCTACTTGTTGCATGTTGATTAAAACTTGAATCTGGAACTACAAGTGGTATCAGAGTTGGAAATTCGTTGAAATTGGTATGATTTCTTGAGCTTTTTGTGTTTTTTTTTTCGAAAATGAGGTTTGAGGTATTGATGTTCTTCTTTTGATCATTGTTTGCATGTAGATTTGATTGTGTACGGTTAAAATGATGTTTTTACTGTGTTTGTGAGTGATTTTGGGTCAAAATTTGGTGTTTTAAGCAGTAATTTTTGAGTTTTTTACCTTCTGCTCGGTTTTTCTCTCGTTTTCCGAATTACTGTTCATATTTTCCGAATCGGAAAATACCAATTTTCCGAATCGGATTTTCGAAATTTTCCGAATCGGAATATAGTGTTTTCCGAATCGGATTCTTTTAAAAGTTAAAAAAAAAGTTCATATCTGATTCTACGGTGAAAAAGTTCAGCCATTTTTAAGGTCATTTTTTCCCGAAAAATGCCGGTTTTTCCGAGATTTTGGTGATTTCCGAGAGGTTGAGTTTTTGGACTATTCTTTCAATTTCGCGGTCAAAATCAACTTTCAAATTTTTGAAAATTTTTTTTTCTTGGGATTTTACTATTCATCAGTTGACTTTTCGGTTGACTTTTTGACTTTTGTCACTAACCTTTTTGTTGATCAAAAGAAGTGTTCATATTAGCTACATATTCTCAGATTAGTATACCTTCAGAAGATCAGAAGAAATCTATCAGTTTCAGTGAATTATCGATCATTTTAAGTTCTATTGTTCATTTAGTGAAGATGGCAGATTTAGATGTTAATCATAGATTGTGGAAAGATTGTATGACATATAGTCACCGTATTTTTGATCTAAACAAGGAAAATCAACAATTGAGTGCTGAAAAATCATTTTTAGAAATGAAGATTGTGGATTTATAGAAGTTAATACAGAGTGAAAAAGGGCAAGAATCAGAGAATTCAAAGTTGTCAAATCAGATAACTGAGCTTCAGCAAAGTTTATCCGTTTTGAATGCTGAAAAAGCTGAACTTATTCTTAAAGTTACTAATCTTGAAGAAGATAAGAAGCTTTTTGAAAATAAACTTATATCTTCTCATTCAAGAGTGATAGAACTTTCAAATCAAGTAAATGATTTTGAGAAAAAAGTGATTATCGAGAGAAGTAACTTTGAGAAAGAAAGACGAGCTTTTGAAGCAAAGGTTAACGAACTTTCTTTGAAGACATCAGTTTTTGATAAACCAAAAGACAGCGAGATTTTCAAAGAGTTTTTTGAATCCAATTGTTATGTTAATTGTTGTTATGATGATGATGATTCTAACTCTTATGATGGAATTAACGTTTTTGATTCTCTTGATTCTTGTACCAACAAGAAAATTGTTGTGGATAGTAAGTTGGTTGATTTTGAAAAGATGTTCCAAAATGAGAGAAAAGTTTTTGCAGATGAAAGAAAAGTGTTTGAAGAAGAGAGAAATGTTTTTGAGAAAGAGAGAAAATCGTTTGAATTGAAAAGTTAGAAACTTTTAAAGAAAATTTTTGATTTAGAGCGACAGATTGTTAGTGAAAGAAAAGATTTTTGAGAAAAAGAAGAGTGTCTTTGAAAGTAAGAAGAAGGATTTGAAGAAAAAGTCTCTCCGAGTTGAAAGAGATAAATGTGTTGAGTTTGTTTTTGAGGAAGAGAGTAAAGGTTTTGAAAAAGAAGAAAATATTTTGAAGAAAAGAGTGTTCTATTTAGGAAGAAGATTGCTAATTTAGAAATGCAACTTTCGGATGAAACAAGTGCTTTTAAAAGAAAAGAACACCTTTTAAAGTGTGAGATAAAAGGTTTTGAGCAACTGATTGCTGAACTAAAGAAACCAAGCTTTGAGAAAAATGATTTTCAAGAGGAAAAGAGGGTTTTTGAGACAGAAGTAAGGAAGCTTACATTAAGATTATCTGAATTGTCTTCTGATATAATGAAAGAACAGATTATGAGTTCTAATCTGAAAAAGAAACTTGATGAAATAGTTGAAGAAAAGAATATTTTATCTGCAATGGTGAAAGATCTTGAAGATATTGTTTTTAAAGTTAATTTGAATGAACCAAAGAGTCCCGATGTTATAGTACAATCACCATATGTTGATTATGCTGATTCTGTGTGTTCATTCAAAACTGCTCCAAGTTCTCTTCATGCAGATGTTTCTTCAACAAAAAGTTTTCCACCAACTAATCAGATTCGTCCTTCTAATTTTTTCTATGATTATCGGATTGACGGTTCAGGTAAGAATCATTCCAAGAAAGGTAAGTTTGTTTGGAGAGTTAAAGGGTCTACACCAAAGTTTGATAAACCAAAGTTATTTGTTCCCAAACAAAATGTTCAAAAGAACAATGTTTTTAAAGCTAAATCTTTTGTTAAATCTGATCCAATTTATTCTGTAAATCATATGATCAGATTATCTCAAAAGAAAATATGTTGTTCTTACTGTGGAACAAATAATTTTGTTCGAAAAGAAAAGTCGGAAAGTTGGCATGGTACTTATAATATTCCAAATTATAAACCAACTTCTTTTAACAAAAGAGGATCCACTTTCGAGTGGATACCAAAATCTGTATGATTTTGTTTTTGCAGGTTCCCATATTTTCAATGCATCCTTCAAGGGGGAGTTTCTGCAATATCAAGTGGTTCCTAAATATATCAGTTTAGGACCCGGATTTCGATGTATTCTGGTTTTTAAACAGATCAGTTTAGGACCCGATCTTCAATGTGAAGTGGCTCCTAAATAACCTAGTTTAGGACCCGATCTTAATGTGCAAGTGGCTCCTAAATATCTCAGTTTAGGACCCGACTTCAGTGTGCAAGTGGCTCTTGAATAAATCAGTTCAAGACCCGGTCTTCAATGGTCGTCAAGGTATTATTCTAACTTTGAGGAAGAGCTTTAAATAGAAATAATTGGTTATCCATTTGAGGGGGAGTACTTAAATGCGATATTGTTTTAGTGGAATGAACAGTTAAAAACGTTTTTCATACCTTGTTTTCACTTGCAAGAGATATTATTTTTAGGGGGAGAGTTCAAATAAGCTTTCATGCTTACATATCTGAAATTTTTTTAAATGTTCAAACTCACTTCTCGATTCTCAAACGTTTTTTTTTTCGAATTAGAAGCGAGACTTTAAATGTTTTCATATCATGATGAGTTGACGGATATTCTCTAACCGTGTGTTTCCAAAGATTAATACTTGTGTATTATCTTTTCATATACTTTTCAAGTATTCATACACACCGGTTTAGCTTCTTTTGACTTAGTTATTACCACGTCTCTATATGATCATATTTTTCGGTGGTAATACGCTCGCTTGATATTTCCTCATTGTACTTGATTGTTTCTTTGATTGGATACGTTTTTCAATGTTATATCTATATTTCGTTCGTATAGATAACATCATTTTTTTGTGTGAACCACAGTTTTTCAAGAACATATTTCACCACATATTATGAATCAATTTTCTCAAACAAGTTTATATCATTCATGTTCTTCATTTCATATACTTGTTTGAAGAAATTCTTATGCTCCTATATTGTTCATATATATATTTGTTCGAGCATGCTTCATATTGGCTCATTGATTCACCCGTTGCATCATTGTACTTTCATGTTTAGGAAACTTATTTCATGGGATGTGTGAGCTTAACAGAACTTCTATGGATTTCCAGAACCGGCAGTCCTACCCAAGAAGTTATCCTTGAGAAATGAGTGAGGGGTCTCCATCAAAGAGTGTGGGAGATAACTCAGGTGGTCGAGTTATTCTCATAGTGATTGAGCGGAAAAATATTATATGAGAGATTGGTTAGAAGTGAGGATGCTTAAAAGAATTGGAGGGTGTGAGAACAGAGTTAAAAGAAACATAAAACTCTGCACCAACCTTTTCTACGCCGGGCAACCACATAATCTATTGGTTCACATTCTTTGGTGACCGATATTGAAATAAGGCAAAGCCCAATGCCGACTCTCGTTTTTACCCCACTAGCTACTCATTTCCTTCTTAACAAGGAGATGTTTCATTCATCACGGGGATGCAGCACATAATCTATCAGGTTTTCATTTGGAAAATCGATATTGAAACAGAAGGAAGTTGCCCTGCCTTCGACCTTCATTTCTACACATCGAGTCGTGAAATGTTTTCACATTTTGAGCCTTATGAAAGCACTTGATGCTTATTCTCTTTAATCACAAATACACACAAAGAATTTGTTTCTTTGTCGGAACGTTCATAGTGATACTTTTAGTGTTTGCGATGATTGAACGGAAACCCTGGGGAGTGATCATCAATAAAGCTCTTTATATAGTGCATTTGTTGTACTGAGTTGCTTTGTGCTTCTCACAGGCATTCCAACTGATTCATGTGTTGTTTCAGGATTTTCCCACTTAAATCTGAATTTGAAAAGATTCGGATTACTTTATGGAATTGACGGTATTTCTTTAGAGGAAAAAGGGGAATTCTGGAGTAACAAGGTGGAGATGGTTATGTGAGATGGTTTTTCATATCGATGGTGGTTTTTTCAAATGTTTGTATACTACGAGATGATTTATCGGATTATACATTTCTATAGTTTTGATGATTATTTCATATTTCATCAAAAAGGGGGAGATGGTTTAGAAATATTTTTGAAGATACTTTGGGGAGATGGATTTGAAATGTAATGTCAAGAACTGATTCTTGAAGATACTTTGAGGAAGTCGAGAGATAATTACAAGATACTTCAAGATGATCGATATATTCCAAGTATTGAAGTTTGAAGATTGTTTGAAGATTCTTCGTTCATTAAAGCTTCGTGTTCAAAGTTTGTTAAAGCTTCATGAAGATTTGGATGATTCTTGAAGATTATTACCGAAGCTATTGTTCAAGAAAGCTTATTGTTGACGTTCAAAGTGTTGATGCTTTCTTGAAGACGTTTGCCTAATTCTTTTTGTGATCTCGAATCCAAAGGGGGAGATTGTTGGATGCAAAATCGGATTGTATCCAAGATCACAAGTTGGTGCTCAAAGTGAAGACAAAGGCAAAGTCAATGTGGTCAAAGAAGTCAAAGCTTTCTTTATATGGTTACTTGCTTTATATGTACTTTGTAAGAGTTTTCTTACTTAGGGTAGAATGTGTAAATGTGGTAAAGTGTAAGGGTTGTAAGTGTTTGGGTATAAATACCCAAAGTGAGTTCATTTGTTAGTGTGACATGCAAAACGTGCTTTATTGTAAATGAGATTGAGTTGTGTTAGTTGAGAGCTTATGTGTGTGTGTTCTTGGTGTAAATAGTGTGTGTAATCAATTCATCCAAGATCAATGACATATGGCTATCCAATTCATTCTCTACATGTTGCATGTTGATTAGAACTTGAATCTGGAACTACAATTCTTCCTCTCTTTTAATAATTAAACTCAATTAATTATTTCTCACACTTATTATCCAGATGATCTCGAATCGGATGTGTAGCAGTGTGATCCACTAGTGTCTTATAACGTTTGACACGATAATCCTAGTTACTGTGTTGCACATAATCCTTTCACACTCGCACTTGTGCTAGACAAGTAACCTCACTGTTACCATTAACCTAAGCAGGTCCCTAGCCAGACACTTAGGTTAACCAGGTTATAAGATCTCTTATATTCAGAGATCCATTTTGTTAGTGTATAGTGTATATAGCCCGTGGGCTTGTGGCCCATTCCTCTTTCTTTACATTGTATATATAGATTAGGGTTTCTATTTGCTTTCTTGTAATACACTTTATACTCTCATATCAATATACGGCTAAACCTTTGGCCTCTCTTTCTCTTATGTGTTCATCAACCGCATCCTATTTCTAACATGGTATCAGAGCATTAGGTTGCTCTCTATCGATTCCGTCGCTTCCGTATCGTCATCATCGCCGTCATATCGCCGCCGCCGTCATATCGCCGCCGTCGTCATATCGCCGCCGCCATCGTCACTTCCGTCGTATCGTACTCATCGTCGCTTCTTTCGTCGTCATCACAATCATCACCGCTGATTGTGTTGTTTCCGCCACCATCACCGTCGCTACCATCGATCGTGTTACCGCCGATCGCATCACCGCCACTTGCCGTCTTGGTTCTTTCTGCCATACTTGCTACCTTACAAAACCCTAGATCGAACATCAGATCTATCCTTACCCAAGTCCCAAGTCGAAACCCAAGTCGTTTTCGTTTCCCAAGTCGATACGAAACCCAAGTCGTTTTCCAAGACGACACGAAACCCAAGTCGTTTCCCAAGTCGATACGAAACCCAAGTCGTACGAAACCCAAGTCGTTTCCCAAGTCGATACGAAACCCAAGTCATTTCCCAAGTCGAAACCCAAGTCGTTTTCGTTTCCCAAGTCGATACGTAACCCAAGTCGTTTTCCAAGACGATACGAAACCCAAGTTGTTTCCCAAGTCGAAACCCAAGTCGTTTCCCAAGTCGAAACCCAAGTCGTTTTCCAAGTTGTTTCCCAAGTCGAAACCCAAGTCGTTTCCCAAGTCGAAACCCAAGTCGTTTTCCAAGTCGGTTTCCCAATCCAGTTTCCCAAGTCGAGTTTCCCGAGTCCAAGTCCAGTTTTCCAAGTCCCAAGTCCAAGTCCAATTTCCCAAGTCCAAGTCTGGTTTCCCAAGTCGGTTTCCCAAGTGTGGTTTCCCAAGTCGGTTTCCCAAGTGTGGTTTCCCAAGTCGGTATCCCAAGTGTGGTTTCCCAAGTTGGTTTCCCAAGTTCGTTTCCCCAAGTCCCGTTTCCCAAGTTCGGTTTCCCAAGTCGTTTCCCAAGTCCGGTTTCCCAAGTCCGTCACTTCTGAAACCCAATAACCTACTAATCAATGGCACCCAATCTCACTCATGCTACTGGATCATCCACTTCAAATGGAGCAGTGTCACTAGATCCATTACGTAAAGTTGCACTGATGCAACTCCTGCGTCAAAATCAACATCTCATGCAACTTTTGTTGCATCGACAACTTATGCAACAACCAATGTCATGGACTATGGGCATGCATTCTACGCGATCGTCTACGTTGGGCAATTTCTGGATTTTTGACTCTGGCTGCTTTAACCACATGTCACCGTATCCTGCGGGTTTCATCACTAAGCAACCATCTCAGCATCCAACTGTTCGCACAGCGGACCTTACTCCCAAGCCTGTACTATTCAGTGGGAATTTCTCTACTGACACGATTCAGTTACCCGATGTACTGCATGTACCAGGACTAGCGATAGGGCTAGTCTCACTCACCCAACTTCAGGAAATGGGTCTACTAATATCTTTTGATTTCTCTGGTTGTGTTATACAGGACCCAAAGACAAAGCAGATTCTTGGAAAAGGCCGTAGAGTTGGACGGACCCTTGAAGTTGTCTACCTTCGCTTACCTTTGTCTTCGTCATACACAAACCTTACTGCGTCAGTTTCCACAATTCCTTCTTTTGATCTCTGGCATGCTCGCCTAGGACACTTGTCATCGGCAAGAATAAAGCTATTAGCTAACTCTGGCCTTCTAGGTAACATCACTTCCAATGAAGTTTCCTGTTTGTCCTGTAAACTTGGCAAACACCATGCTCTACCTTTTGAACTCAATGACTATACATCTATTTCTGCCTTTGATCTTATCCATTCCGACGTATGGGGACCAGCACCACATCCATCCATGGGTGGTTGCAAGTACTTTGTTATCTTCGTTGATGATCACACACGTTTCACATGGATTTATCTTATGAAACGTCGATCAGAACTACCTCAGATTTATATTACCTTTGCCCGCATGATACAAACTCAATTCTCAAAACCCATTAAGATTCTTCGAGCCGATAACGCTATGGAATACAAAGAATCTTCTCTCATCGCCTTCCTTCGATCTCAAGGTACTATCTCTCAGTACTCTTGTCCAGGTACTTCTCCCCAAAATGGTCGTGCTGAACGCAAACATAGGCACATCCTTGACACTATTCGTACCTTGCTGATTTCTGCCAAATGTCCAGAACATTTTTGGGGTGAAGCTGCCTTCACTGCTGTCTACACCATTAATCGACATCCAACTCCCACTCTTCATAACAAGTCTCCTTATGAGGCTCTTCATGGCATCACCCCTGCATATGAACTCTTAAAAGTGTGGGGTTGTGCATGTTTTGTTCAGTTACAACCTCATGAGCATACCAAACTTCAACCTCGTTCCCGTCTTTGTCTGTTCCTTGGTTATGGGATTGAGCACAAAGGATATCGTTGTTGGGATCCTATCTCCAAACGTCTGCGCATATCTCGCAATGTCACATTTTGGGAACATGTTCCCTTCTACACCATGCCAAACTCGAACTCTGAAACACCTACCTCTACTGTTCCTTTCTTTACAGATTTATCTATTTCCCTAGACCTACCATCTCCTGTTCCTACTCCAACTTCAGAAGCTCCAACACATGTGGCTTCTCCTATCCCATCTACACATATACCTTCTCCATCTACAACTATTTCTCCTGATCATGTTCCTCCGACTCAACCATCTGTACCATCTCAACAGTCTTCCTCTGAGCCATCTGTGGAGTCTACGGATCCTGGACCATCATCATCAGAGAATGTACGACGTTCAAGCCGGGTAAGGCAAGTACCTTCACACCTTCGTGATTATCATTGCTATGCCACTTTACTATCCAATCATGAACCAACTTCCTACAAGGAAGCCTCTTCGAGTTCTCATTGGCAGGCAGCTATGCAAGAGGAACTTCAAGCTCTTGCCAAGGCACAAACATGGGATTCTGTCCCTCTTCCTCATGGAAAAAGACCCATTGGCTCTAAATGGGTCTTCAAGATCAAGACAAAGTCAGATGGTTCAATTGATCGGTACAAAGCACGTCTTGTTGCAAAGGGCTTTAATCAGGAGTATGGCATTGATTATGAGGAGACTTTTGCTCCTGTCGCTCGTGTCACATCTGTTCGCAGTCTACTTGCCATTGCTGCCACAAAACATTGGCCTCTCTTTCAGATGGATGTCAAGAATGCATTCTTGAATGGCGAATTATCAGAAGAAGTCTATATGACTCCTCCTCCTGGTGTTTCTCTTCCTCCTGGACATGTCTGTCGACTTCGCAAAGCCCTCTATGGACTCAAACAAGCTCCTCGGGCTTGGTTTGAGAAATTCAGCAATACGGTCCTCTCCTTGGGCTTCTCTGCGAGTAACTATGATTCCGGTTTGTTTACTCGCACTACTGATTCTGGTACGATCCTACTTCTCCTCTATGTGGATGACATGATCATTACAGGGAGTGACACTACCGGCATCACTCATCTCAAACAATCTCTCAGTTCTAGTTTTGAGATGAAAGATTTGGGTCTATTACACTATTTTCTTGGGCTTGAAGTCCTATCAGATACTGCAGGCACTTATCTCTGTCAAGCCAAGTACACTTCAGATCTTCTCTCCAGAGCTGGCATTACCGACAACAAGGTGGCTTCTACACCCTTGGAACACAATCTTCATCTGGCACCGAATGCCGGTCCTCCGTTACGAGATCCTACATTGTATCGTCAATTGGTGGGGTCCCTTGTCTATCTCACAGTTACTCGGCCTGATATTGCTTATGCAGTTCACACGGTTAGCCAGTTTATGTCTGCTCCATGCTCTGATCATTATGCAGCTGTTCTACGCATCCTACGGTACCTGAAAGGCACTATGTTTCACGGCCTATTTTTCTCCTCCACATCCTCGTTAATTCTACGAGGATTCTCTGATGCCGACTGGGACAGTGATATCACTGATCGTCGTTCCACTACAGGGTATTGCTTCTTCCTTGGGGATTCTCTCATTTCTTGGCGCAGCAAGAAGCAATCTCTTACCTCTCGTTCTAGTACTGAAGCTGAGTATCGAGCCCTCGCTGACACTTCTCAAGAACTCATCTGGCTCCGCTGGCTACTTTCTGACATGGGCGCGCCTCAGCTGTCACCGACACCTCTTTGGTGTGACAACACCAGTGCCATTCAAATCGCTCACAATGATGTATTTCATGAGCGAACGAAACATATCGAGATAGACTGCCATTTTGTTCGACAACATGTGGTACTCAAGACCATTCAACTCCAACCTGTTTCTACTACTGATCAGCCGGCAGATATCTTCACCAAAGCTCACCTTCCAGGACGTTTTCGTGAACTTGTTTCCAAACTCAATCTGGGTCACTCTTCCCCGATTGAGTTTGAGGGGGGGTGTTAGTGTATAGTGTATATAGCCCGTGGGCTTGTGGCCCATTCCTCTTTCTTTACATTGTATATATAGATTACGGTTTCTATTTGCTTTCTTGTAATACACTTTATACTCTCATATCAATATACGGCTAAACCTTTGGCCTCTCTCTTTCTCTTATGTGTTCATCAACCGCATCCTATTTCTAACACATTTATATTTGAATTGTACAAATGTTTATTCCTTTTACACACGATATTTCTAAAATGAGTTTTAGATATGGAGATGAGAATTTCAATCATGAACTCAAGTATTTCCTGACACTGATTTCGATTGCCTGCAGTTACGGAACTTTCCAAATAACTAATGTTATTCTATCCGAGCGTGGCCACACGTTTCTGCCAATCTTAATCATCAGGGGGCCCGGAAATATCTCTCCTATAAAGGAGGTGTAAATCCCATATTGACTACCCGCATCTGTAAACATGGCTTCCGCTGCATCTAGTCATGCCCTTTATAGCCACCCAGTTACGGTGCAGCGTTTGGACGTGCTAAGAGTATAGTCGTCCTCATGCTCGCAAACCCGATATCTCAGGTCTAAAGACAACCTATCATCAAGTCAATGCTTATGACATAGGCTCCATGAAGCAGACTTGAAACTAGTCACCTCCAATACTCATACACTCTGATGAGTATTTATGAATGTTTGATCATATCAACTGTACATAAAACATTCATAATAGCGTTATAACCCCACTGAGGTTCCCACCTCAATAAGTAGCTATGGACATTTAGATTTCTTTACAAAACTTAGTAAATATCATGGATAGCTTTAAATATGCAAAAAGTGATTTTTGAAACATCTCATGAATAACAAAGTCTCCTTATTTCTAACACACTGTGAAATAATAATTCTTATAACGTTTCAAAATATCACAGTAATAATCGATAACATAACTAACTACTAGTATCCAAGTACTGCATCCCTATAGAACTAGCATGACCCTCGTGCTTTACTATAGCTAGCGGCTTTGTCAGCGGATCTGCGACATTCTCGTCAGTCAGAACCTTGCATATTCTCACGTCTCCTCTTCAAATGATCTCTCGGATGAGGTGATACTTCCTGAGTACATGTCTCGACTAGTGATGTTCTCTGGGCTCCTTTGCATGTGCTACAGCTCCAGAGTTATCACAATATATATCTACGGGTCTAGAGATACTAGTTACAACTCTTAGATCCGAGATAAAACTCCTGAGCCAGACTGCTTCCTTTGCTGCATCTGATGCTGCAATGTACTCTGCCTCTGTAGTGGAATCTGCTATGTTGTCCTGCTTCAAGCTCTTCCACGAGATCGCGCCTCCGTTTAGGGTAAATACGTATCTTGACTGTGATTTAAAATCATCTCCGTCGGTCTGGAAACTAGCGTCAGTATAGCCTGTGACACTAATCTCATACTCAGATCCTCCAAAGACCAAGAACATTTCATTAGTTCGTCTCATATACTTGAGAATGTTCTTGACAGCCACCCAATGGGCTTCACCTGGGTTCTGCTGGTATCTGCTCGTAACACTTACTGAGTAAGCAACATTAGGCCTCGTACAAAACATGGCATACATGATTGATCCAATTGCAGAAGCATATGGAACCGATTTCATTTTCTCCTGCTCTTCACTAGATACAGGACGTTGTGCTTTGCTTAGCACTATGCCATGCTGCATTGGAATAAATCCTTTCTTGGATTCACCCATCTTGAATCCTTTCAAGATTTTGTCAATATATGTACTTTGACTAAGCCCGATAAGCCGTCTAGATCTGTTCCTATAGATCTTTATACCAAGTATATAGGCGGCTTCTCCAAGGTCTTTCATTTGGAAACATCTGCTCAACCAAGCCTTTACAATTTGTAAAGTCGGTACGTCATTTCCAATGAGTAGAATATCATCTACATATTAGACCAAGAAGGTTACTATGCTCCCACTGAACTTTGTGTAAACACACGTCTCAAACTCACTTTTAGTAAAACCAAATTCTTTGATTCGCACATCAAAATGTAAGTTCCAGCTCCTAGATGCCTGTTTTACTCCATATATGGATTTCAACAATTTACACACTTTATTAGGATTCTTTGGATCTACAAAACCTTCCGGTTGTTGCATATAGACATCCTCTGTTAACTTCCCATTCTGGAAGGCCGTCTTAACATCCATCTGCCAAATCTCATAGTTGAAGTAAACTGAGATGGCTATAAGAATCCTAATGGATTTTAACATTGCTACTAGTGAAAAAGTTTCATCATAGTCGATATCATGAGTTTGCGTGAAACCTTTTGCTACCAGTCTAGCTTTAAAAGTGTGCAAATTTCCATCCATGTCAGTTTTCTTCTTGATAACCCATATACGTCCAACAGCCCTACAGTGTTGGGGTAAATCTGTCAACTCGTACTTGGTTGTCGTACATGGACTGCATCTCTGCCTCCATGGCTTTCTGCCATTGTTCAGACTCACTGCCTGATATAGCTTCTCCATAGGATATTGGTTCATTCAAGTCTCCACCATCCTGAGAGACTAGAAATCCAAGATACCTATCTGGTTGTTGCCTTACCCTAGTGGATCTGCGAAGATCCCGTGTTTGCACTTCCTCAACCTTTTCCGGTTGAGTCTCAACATGTTCTTGTTGAGTGACTCGCTCAACAGTAGTCTTGGGATATCCTACGAAAATGCACTTGTCTGATTTGGGTTTGAGTTTTTCAGAGGTTGGTCGTTTGACGTATGCCTCAGAACCCCAATGTAACACCCCGCTAAAGCGGAAACGCGAGGTGTGACAGTCTAGATTTCATAGCGATGGGAGATAAATAACACCAATCATCCATTGCAAAATATATAAAGTTTACAAAATGTATTACAACCAACCAAAGCTAAAAGTTTACAAACATAACAAAATAAACAAGTCTTGATGGATGACTACAATTGCCCAAATTAAGCTTTATCAATCACCTTCTGATTTCCTGAAAAGCATGTTAAAGCAAGCGTCAACTACGAGAGTTGGTGAGTTCACAGGTTTTTCATATGCACAAAATTATTTGGATGCAACAAATTTTCAGTGAATCTTTTATTCACACAACTTTTGTAAACAATTTGTAGTGAACCTTTCTGTCCACTACCGTTACTAGTTTTATCATTAGTGAACGTTTTTGCTCACTCCATTTCAAAACTTAGTAACAAAACGTGAGAAAATTCCCGGGTTAACGTTAATCACATGATATTTATTCTTTGACTCACTACTAAGCCTGAAATTATGACATGCTACGCCCCTATTCTACCTCAGCGGTGGGACTAAATCCCACATGTGTAGAACTTTTATTCAATACAGTGCACCTATTTCTCGTCAGTATAAGGTGGGTATGTCAACCGAATAGCGCTATCCACTAGTATTATATGCCCATTGTTATGAGTTAATAGTAGATACCGGGGACTTAAACTTTTTCAAACTCAATATATCATGTCTCTTAACATTGCAAAATTTTACTCATATCAAGATTTATATTACAAAATAAATCAACAATTCATTTCATTGAACATGCTTTTCACCCCAAATACATAAAAACGGTAAAAGAAGGGCGTTGCGTTTATGACAATTGGTAGTGCGTGAATAATCCCGACTCCAAGTCTACTTATGCCCTATAACATACGTAATTGACGTAAGTCTTAATTCAACGGTCCATATCTAGTCAAGTCATTACCGACATCCTATTATAATGCCTTCACTCAATTTTATTAAGTTCATCTTAGTATAAAATAGCTTTTTGTTACTTTATAATAATATCCAAACATATGGGAAGTCTTGAAGTTCACAAATCAATCTTTTGAAAAAAAGCAGATTCTGGCAGATTCACTATATTACAAAAATGTTACATTTAAGCTTGGGTCCAAAAGAAGATAAGTTATCAAATTTTTATCTACTGATATTGGGGGTGTTAACAACATTCCCACCAAATTTCATGATTTTTAAAGATGTTTAGCATATTTTAAATTCTTTTTGCAAAATCAGTGTGCATAATTCATTTTTGGAAATACGTGTCAGTGATGTTTGTACCATAGAGAATTCATTACTACTCCAAAATTCAAATTTCAAAAGGGATATTCAAGCTAACACAAATATCTAACTAATGAAACACGTTTTACACGATTTTGATGATTTTTGAATGAGATATGACCTCTTGAATTCATGCATATGAATCTGCCATCTTTGGACAGATTGCACCACGAATTTCTTTTCAATGGTTGAGCACTCAAAAATCCACCAAATCATGTGATTTCAGGTTCTTTGGAAAGCTAACTCACTGAAATTGAACTTAGACTCAAAAATCATGCATTTTGGATAAGCTATCATGGAGATATTCATGCAACAAATCCACAAAAATTCTGACCAGTAACTATTTGCACACTAAAAAGTTTTGTAATGGTTGAAGGTTCAAAACTTGGAATTTTTGAATGATTCCAGTGGGGTTCGAACCCTAATCCATAAAATATTAAACCATAAAATTTTTAGACGAAAATGAATCCGTTTGCCCCCTTTTTGGGTCGTCCAAACACACATGCAATATCCTATCAGCATCAATTCAGAATCAAAAGTCAACATTTTCACCATAAACACTTAGAATCTTTTAAAGTTTGGGGTTTATTTGATGATAAACTAAAAAGCCCTAACTTATAACACATAAATAAGAGAAATATTCTTGAATATCATACAAATACATGCATGAAATAATAGGTATTTCCGTCCCCTTGGGAGCATCAAAACACCCAAATTTTGTGGTTTTTCATTTCAATCTTGGGTTTATATGGAAGAGTCATGGGATTTCACCATCTTTGAATGTTTTAACACATTTCATAGTTCATCCTCATCTTCAAACCTCAAGAATGTCATTCAACCAAGAAGGAAGAGTTTAAGCATCAAAGATGCAAGAAAACACCAAAAATAAAGAGCCAAAAATCGAAGCTACAATGCATATTTCATTCTTACCTTGGGGATGCTACTACTTGAACTTTTGAAAACTTGATTAAACCTTCAAAACTCAGATTTTCGGGGGAGTAGATGGATGGAAATCTTGAGAGAAAAAGAGAGAAGAGAGAATGGAAAGGAAATTTGAAAAGGATGAAATGATGAAAATGAATTGGGAAGAGAGGTGGATGATTAATTTTATGGGAAAAATAAAAGAGAGAGAGAGAGAGAGAGAGAGTTAAGGGGGGGAGGGGGGTGGCCGGCCACATGGGGCCCACCACACCCTTGATCTTTTTTTTCTTTTTTTTTGTTCCTAATACTGTTTATATTAAACACAGTGTCGGGTTTCGGTGATTTTCGGTAAAAACCGACTTTCTCAAAGGTGAAATTAGGTTATTTAGAGCAGTTTATTTTTATTTCGTATAAAATATCATACTTTATACAAGTTAACTTTAAATTTGGCATTATAAGGTTTTCGGGTGACTTTGGGCCGGTACGGGCTTTTTCGGGCTGTTTTCGGGACTTTAAGGTTTTTGCCAAAATTTATCACGCAAACTAACCTAAATTCTTCTAACAACTTAAATGATTATAATTTTACCCATGGAAACACTACTGAGTGATTTAACGAGTAGCTAACCTGAAGGTCAAAAATTGTCGGTTGTCACATTTACCATCTGTTGAAAGAAATTTCGTCCCGAAATTTACTTCTTGCTGCTACTACAAGGGTCTTTTGTGAAAAGGTGAGGGTATTTGCTCTTCATGAATGCCTCCCGCTCCCAAGTGAACTCCGGCCCATGCCTTGAATTCCATCGAACCTTGACGATTGGTATCCTACTACGCCTAAGCTGCTTGGTTTCTCGGTCAAGGATTTCAATTGGTTCCTCCGTGGTGCGCAGTTGTTCGTCGACTTGGATTTCCTCCAGAGGTAGGACCACTGTCTCTTTCGATAGGCATTTCTTCAAGTTGGACACGTGGAAACTGTCATGAATGTTGGGGAACCGTAGGCACTAACGGTGCGCAGCGGATAACAAAAACGATTCCCAAACCCGGACCCATCTTAAACCATAACAGATACAATCAAAGTGGGTTTGACGGTTTACCTTTTAGTGAATAGACTTCCGGAAAGCTGGCAGGGGGTACACCGCTACTGAAACCACGCGAGAGGGTTGCTAGACCATCGTGACTGATCGGAAAAATTCCGAACGATGCGTGAGAGAGAGAGAGAAGTCGACGGTTGGGAGAGAGAGAAAGAGAGAGAGAAGTCGACGGTTGGGAGAAGTCAACTGATTCATCAAAGCCTTAACCCTTTATTTATAGGATAGAATAAGGCAATGATTTAACCTGATTATAATTCCCTTTATAGTTATCCTTTAATTAATTCCATAAATAATTAATCCTTTAATTAATTTACTAATTAATTAAAACTAGTAAATAATTATTTAACTAATGATTATTTAATTCTCTCTTCTCATTTATCTCTTTCATACAAATTCTCAATTAGGTGTGCAGCGGTGTGACCTACTAGTGTCTTATAACATTGGACACGGTAACCCTGTTACTGTCTTGCACATAATCCTAACAGACTCCCACTTGTGCTAGACATGTAACTATGCTTGTTACCATTAGCCTAAGGAGGTCCCTAGCCAGACACTTAGGTTAACCAGGTTATAAGATCTCTTACATCCAGAGATACAATTCTCGGTTGAATTCGTACACAGGTTCATTCCTTTTGCACACGATATTTCTAAAGTGACTTTAAGACATGGAGTGGAGGATTCATTTCTTAAAATCAAGTATTTCTTGACTCTGATTTCGATTGCCTGCAGTAACGGATATTACTAAATAACACCTGTTATTCTATCCGAGCGTGGCCACGCGTTTTCTGCCAATCTTAATCGTCAAGGGGCCCGGAAATATCTCTCTTTTGAAAGAGGTGCAAATCCCTTCTTGACTACTTGCATTTGGATCCACGGCTTCCGCTGCATCTAGTCACGTCCCGTATGGCTGCCCTGTTACGGTGCAGCGTTAGTACGTGCTAAGAGTACAACAGTCCTCATGTTTCCAAACCAAGTATCTCAGGTCTAAGGACAACCTATCAAGTCAATGCTTATGACTGAGGCTCCATGAAGCAGACTTGATTACTGGTCACTTCCAATACCCAAACACTCTGATGAGTATCTATAAATACTTGGTCACATCACTTGTGCTTTTATTCTTTACTTCGAATAAATCATCAAGTATTTATAATAGCGTTAAACTTCCTATTGAAATTCCCATTTCAATAAGTGGCTACGGAAATTTTGATTTTCTTACAAAACTTGGTAAAAATCATGGATACGTTAAATATGCGAAAAATAGTTAATTTTAGAACAATCATGAAATTAAAAACCTCTATTTATTACCAACACAGTGTGAAATCAAACTTTACATGATTACATTGTTTCAAAATTATAGTAATAATTCAATAAACTAAAACTATAGTAATAATTCAATAAACTAAAACTAGCTACTGGCGTCCAGGTACTGCATCCCAATGGAACTTGCATGTGCCTCATGCTTTACCCTTGCTAGTGGCTTTGTCAGCGGATCTGCGACATTTTCTTGTGTTGGAATCTTGCATATTCTTACATCTCCTCTTCCAATAATCTCTCGGATGAGGTGATATTTTCTGAGCACGTGTCTTGACTTGTGATGCTCTCTAGGTTCCTTTGCTTTCGCCACGGCTCCCGAGTTATCACAGAATATATCGATCGGTCTCGAGATACTGGCAACCACTCTGAGATCCGATAGAAAGTTCCTTAGCCAGACAACTTCCTTTGCCGCATCAGATGCTGCAATGTACTCTGCTTCTGTAGTTGAATCTGCAATCGTGTCCTGCTTCGAGCTCTTCCATGAGATCGCGCCTCCGTTTAGGGTAAAGACGTACCCTGACTATGACCTGAAGTCATCTCTGTCGGTCTGGAAACTAGCGTCAGAGTATCCGGTGACACTAATTTCATCCTCAGATCCTCCAAAGACCAAGAACATTTCTTTCGTTCTTCTCAGATACTTAAGAATGTTCTTGACAGCCACCCAATGAGGTTCATCCGGATTCTGTTGATATCTGCTCGTAACACTTACTGAGTAAGCAACATCGGGCCTAGTACATAACATGGCATACATAATCGATCCAATTGCAGAAGCATATGGAACCGATTTCATTTTGTCCTGATCTTGACTGGAAACAGGACATTGTGTTTTACTTAACACTATGCCATGCTGCATCGGGATAAATCCTTTCTTGGATTCATCCATCCTGAATTTCTTCAGAATTCTATCGATATACGTACTCTGACTAAGTCCGATAAGCCGCTTAGATCTATTTCTGTAGATCTTTATACCAAGTATATAAGCGGCCTCTCCAAGGTCTTTCATCTGGAAACATTTGCTTAACCAGCTCTTTACACTCTGTAAAGTTGGTACATCGTTTCCTATGAGTAAAATGTCATCTACGTACATGACCAAGAAGGCTACTATGCTCCCACTGAACTTAGTGTAGACACACAGCTCGAACTCACTTTTGGTAAAACCAAACTCTTTGATTCGCTCATCAAAGTGTAAGTTCCAGCTTCGAGATGCTTGCTTCAATCCATAAATGGATTTTAGCAGTTTACACACCTTATTAGGATTCTTAGGATCTTCAAACCCCTCTGGTTGTTCCATATAGACGTCTTCTGTTAACTTTCCATTCTGAAAGGCTGTCTTGACGTCCATTTGCCAAATCTCGTAGTTAAAGTACGCTGAAATGGCCATTAGAATCCTAATTGACTTTAACATGGCCACTGGTGAAAAGGTTTCATCATAGTCGATACCATGAGTTTGCGTGAACCCTTTTGCGACCAGTCTGGCCTTGAAAGTGTGCACATTCCCATCCATGTCGGTTTTCTTCTTGAAAACCCATTTGCGCCCAACAGCTCTACAGTGTTGTGGCAAATCAGTCAACTCCCAAACTTGGTTGTCGTACATGGATTGCATCTCGGCCTTCATGGCTTCCTGCCATTGTTCAGACTCATTGCCTGACACAGCTTCTCCATAGGATGTTGGTTCATTCAGGTCTCCACTGTCCTGACAGACTAGAAACCCAAGATACCTATCTGGTTCTTGTCTCACCCTACTGGATCTGCGAAGGTCCTATGTTTGCACTTCCTCAATCGGCTCTGATTGAGGTTCAACATTGCTATGTTGAATTTCTGGCTCAACAATCGGTGCAGTGTTTACTTCGTCTACTACCTGTAGATCTACATCCTTTCTGGTGTTCTCTAATTTGAGAAACCTTTCTTCCAGAAATTTTCCATTTCGAGCAACAAAAACTTTGTTCTCTTCAGGGTTGTAGAAGTAATATCCCACGGTGGTCTTGGGATATCCAACGAAGAAACACTTGTCGGATTTGGGCCTGAGTTTTTCTGAGGTGGGTCGTTTGACGTAAACCTCACAACCCCAAATTTTTAGAAAAGATATGTTGGGTTTCTTACCCTTCCATAGTTCATATGGAGTCTTTTCTACCGACTTTGTTGGCGCTCTGTTCAGTATGTGTGCTGCTGTTTCGAGCGCATGTCCCCAGAATGATATTGGTAGCGTAGAGTGACACATCATCGTTCGTACCATATCAAGCAAAGTACGATTTCTCCTTTCTGATACACCGTTCATCTGAGGTGTATACGGAGGTGTAAGTTGGGATACAATCCCACACTTCATCAAATGATTGTCAAACTCATCACTAAGATATTCGCCACCACGATCCGACCGCAAGAACTTGATCCTCTTGTCAAGTTGATTCTGTACTTCATTATGAAATTCCTTGAATCTTTCAAAGCTTTCAGATTTAGGTCTCGTAAGGTAGACATAACCATACCTACTGAAATCGTCAGTAAAGGTAATGAAGTACCGGTATCCTCCTCTTGCCACATGACTGAAAGGTCCACACACATCTGTGTGGATTATTTCAAGCAAGTCAGTAGCCCTTTCATTTTCATTGTTGAAAGGTTGCTTTGTCATTTTGCCAGATAAACAAGACTCGCAATTATCAAAAGGTTTATAATCGAAATTGCCAAGAAAACCTCCTTTTAGGAGTAGTTCAACGCGTTTCTTGTTTATGTGGCCCAAACGACAATGCCAGAGGTAAGTCTGATCCTCAATGTCCTTGGATCGTTTACTTATATGATAGATTTCATTGCTGTTGTCTTGTAGATTTACTGTATATAGACCATTCACAGGTGTTGCTTTAAAATAGAAGATATTACTTTTAAAGACAGAAAGCATTTTATAATCGTATTTGTAATAAAATCCTTGGTCTACTAACAAATCAAAAGACAAAACATTCTTAATCATATTTGGAATATAATAACAATTATCTAGTTCCAAAACTAGACCCGAGGGTAAACTAAGACTATAAGATCCCACGGCTTCAGCAATCAGCGGAGTGCCTTCGCCAACTCGTAGGTTCGAACGGTCTTTCCTCAAAGTCTTTCTTCTAGTGAATCCCTGTAAATGATTACAAATGTGTTTACCACTGCCTGTATCAATTACCCATGATTCATAAGAAGTGATTAAGCAATCTATCATAAAGATACCTGGAGCATCGGGTAAACCGATCTCTATCTGGTCGATATTCATCGAGTGCTCGCAAATATCCTCGCTGCCGCACTCTGGGCAACTCAGATCTCCCAGCTCATCAATTATATCAGTGTCCATGAGATCTGCAGGTTCGGGTACTGGCTCTAGACTGGCCAGAATATCTTCATGAACTTTATCCACATCGTTCTTTGGTTCCTTCATGTAGGCACTAGCTGTGTCCTGAAATTCTTTTGTGAGGGAAAACCACATGAGATACACTAACTCTTCCTGAGTCATCTTGTACCCCAGACGTGATAAACATTTAAAGAGCCTTCTTATTTCAATAAGATGGTTTTTAACTGACTGACCCTTTTGCAGCTTCAGGGAGAAAATCTCTTGCATGATCAAAAGCTTACCCGTATGCTTGTAGAGACCTAACTGGTTCTCCACATTTTTCACAACCTCGTGACAGAATTTGACTCTTAAATCTCCCGTGAACTCGGGTGACATAGAGAAAATTAGAATGGACATTACATCCGATTCATCTGCCATGAATCTAAAATACTCAGCAAATTCCTCTTCAGGGGCATTGCTCTTAGGTCGTGACATAGGCTTATTGATCACATAAAGCTTACCCTGGGCACTAAAAACATTCTGTAAATGTAACTTCCAAACTGGAAAGTTCTGGCCCGTAAGCTTCCACTTGCCCATAATAAGGCGAAGTGATTCCTCAGGTGAATAAAACGGAATGCTAATTGGAGACATCTACAGAAGAATATAAATTCCAATTTAGTTTATAATTATAAAATTCTAATAAATTATTACCCTTAAAATAAATTTATTAGACTAGAATCCATATTTCACATGTGTCGGGAAGCATGTAATCATGTCAAACCGACTCATGCGATTTATGGTAGGTAAAACTATACCAATCGTATTCTAACTCGAAAATACGACTTCTAGATCGTCGGGACGTCAGATATATAGTCCGTGCATATTTAGTCCCTCTAGTGCATTTTGGCTCGGTACCACCCGGTGAATAAATAATTACCAAAATAGATTGCACCACCCGGGACCTGGACAAACTCTGGCCGGTACCACCCGGAGATAATTCGCAGAGTTTTATCACCCTCCAGTTTCGGTTTGAACACGGGCGTTCATAGTATGTGCACTTACAACGCCCTATGTACCTTACACCGGAGGTGCCCCTAAAGTGGGTTGCACTTACTAATCTATGATTTTACAAGGGTCATATATGCCAGTTTTTTCAAAACTTTGGATCCAAACACAAACTGTATTTTGTTTCCAATTTTACCTTTTAAAAATATTTAAATTTTAAAAAGCAAATGTTTATATTTAAAAATTACGTAACTTAAGCAACCACGCAATATAACTGATAAATATAAACAACCACGCAACATGTCATAGTCAAAAACCCTTAACTATTGTCGTTTCGTGAGCCAACACAAAACCGACGGTCCTTATTCCTAAGGGACAAAACTTCTCGGTGCTCCCACTGGCTCCAAGCTCCATGGTTGACTCCTTGGCTCCGTCTTCAATTCTCGATTACAAAAATAATATTACAAATAATCGGGTTGTAAATGGCACGCAGGCCTCCCGTAACCAGTACTTGAAATAAATAAAATACAAAAACACAACCATGGGTCAAAGGGTTTGACTATGACAACAAAATCTTGAATAGATTTTATTTGATTAAAACAGAAGTAATTAAATTTAATTAAACTAAATTAATTTAATTATTTAATTAATAAAATTAATCCCTAGGGTTCTAAACCTTATCTGGTTTAGGATAAACCCATATCAGTTATCGTTACCAAATCTGGCATTTATCGATACCGATCCAGATCCAAACATGAACCGACCATCGTTGATCTTTCGCCGGTGGTTGTATCCTTAATCGCCGCCGACCCCACCATAGATCCGCCTAGCGGTCGTCGATCGGTGGTAGGGGGTCGCCGGCGACAGCAACGGTACGAATACCGCCACCCTCGCCGTTTGGTACGGCGATCAAACAATCAACCACCGTCATAAAACAATTCGCAGGTGACGACAATAGCGGCTTATGCCACCATTGCCCCCACTTGGAAACATCGAACGATGGCAGCGGCTTGACGCCACCACCATAGTCGCGACGACGGCAACCAGCTGGCCACCATCGCCGCTCCGGTGTCCCCACAAAACAATCGACGACGGCAGTGGCTACTGCCACCGCCGCCGCTAGTTTTTCCGGCGAGTTAAACGAGACCATCATCATCACCTTGGTCGCTTGTGGTGGAGATATCAATCGACGGCAGCAGCAGTAGCATCTGCCACCACCACCGCCGCCCTCTTCTCGACGATCCAAACGCCACTACCACCACCGCCAACGACGGCGGCATCAGCCACCACCGCCGGCTGGTGGTTGTTTTGATTATCAATGGCAATCGCCGCCACCACCATACGGTGGTGCGGCTTTCGTTCGCGAAGGTCAAACAGCCACCACCACCGCCTTGGCTCGGCCTTAGGGCAGCCGGCGGTTGGACCGATGGTTTGTGGTTCAGCCGATGACAACGGCCAAGGCCGCTGCCACCACCACCATCCTCGGTGGTTTTTATCACCATCGATCGCCACCGCCACCACAATCGGCGGTGCGGTGGATACAATCGACCACAGCCGCGACCACTACCTGTGGTGCGGCGCTGTGGTTGTGTCGAGAGGACTGCCGCTGGCTACCACCATCTGTGGTGTTGCCGGTGGCCGCGGTGATTTGGTGATTACGGTGGTTCGGTCGGCTAACTGCCGCCGTTCCACCACCAGCTTCCGATTCGTTAGGTTTTTTCTTAAAAAATTCAATTTTTTAACAATTCAAAACATATAAAAATCAAATTTTTAAACCTAATCAACAAACAATTAAACCTGATCTGTAGGTTTAAGAAGTGGCTCTGATACCACTGTTGGGGAACCGTAGGCACTAACGGTGCGCAGCGGATAACAAAAACGATTCCCAAACCCGGACCCATCTTAAACCATAACAGATACAATCAAAGTGGGTTTGACGGTTTACCTTTTAGTGAATAGACTTCCGGAAAGCTAGCAGGGGGTACACCGCTACTGACACCACGCGAGGGGGTTGCTAGACCACCGTGACTGATCGGAAAAAATTCCGACCGATGTGTGAGAGGGAGAGAAGTCGACGGTTGGGAGAGAGAGAAACAGAGAGCGAGAGATTTTCGTAGGATTAATCAACTGATTCATCAAAGCCTTAACCCTTTATTTATAGGATAGAATAAGGCAATGATTTAACCTGATTATAATTCCCTTTATAGTTATCCTTTAATTAATTCCTTAAATAATTAATCCTTTAATTAATTTACTGATTAATTAAAACTAGTAGATAATTATTTAACTAATAATTATTTAATTCTCTCTTCTCATTTATCTCTTTCACACAAATTCTCAATTAGGTGTGCAGCGGTGTGACCTACTAGTGTCTTATAACATTGGACACGGTAACCCTGTTACTGTCTTGCACATAATCCTAACAATGAATAGTGCTGAGCTCTGGGGGTAAGTCCAATCTGTAGGCGACTGGTCCGATTCTTTCCAAAAACTCGAATGGTCCAACAAATTGGGGGCTCAATTTTCCCTTCTTTCCAAAACGTAATAACCCTTTCCAAGGCGATACCTTCTGTAGTACTCTATCGCCAACCTGGAATTCCAACGGTTTTCGTCGATTATTAGCGTAAGTTTTCTTGCGATCCCTGGCCGCTTTAAGCTTCTATTGAACCATCTTAATCTTATCAGTGGTTTCTTGAACGATGTCAGGTCTGATCAGTCGACTTTCTCCCACTTCCAACCAATCAAGTGGGGATCTGCACTTGCGTCCATACAAGGCTTCATATGGAGCGCACTGGATACTGGTGTGATAGCTGTTGTTGTAGGAAAACTCAACTAAGGGTAGGTGATCATCCCAACTACCTCCAAGTTCCAACACATAAGCACGCAGCATATCCTCCAATGTTTGTATGGTTCTCTCAGTCTGTCCGTCCGTCTGAGGATGGTAAGCATTGCTCAAATGCACGCTAGTACCTAATGCTGCCTGCAGCGACTGCCTCGCGAAGTGAATCTGCTGTCTCTATCGGAGATGATTGAGATTGGTACTCCATGACGCATAACGATCTCATTGACATACAATTGCGCGAGTCGTTCAATGCTGTAACTCTCTCGTATTGGCAAAAAGTGCGTAGATTTCGTGAGTCGGTCAACAATTACCCATATCGAATCATGTCCCTTCTTGGTCTTGGGTATCTTGGTCACGAAATGCATTGATATATGCTCCCATTTCCATTCTGGGATTTCCGGTTGTTACAGAAGTTCGGACGGTTTCTGGTGTTCCGCTTTAACTCTTGCACAAGTCAAGCATTTGCTCACATAAGTGGCGATATCCTTCTTCATTCTAGGCCACCAATAGTGTTCCTTCAGTCCTTTATACATCTTGTCGGATCCTGGGTGTATCGAGTACTTTGATTGGTGAGCTTCGTCCATGATCATTGTCCTCAACTGATCGACTCTTGGAACCCAAATTCTTTCTTTAAAATAACGTACTCCATCCGCTTTCTCCTCAAACTCCTTCTCCATCTTATGAAGAGTTTCTTTCTTTAGGTTGTTTGCCTTTAAGGCTTCTCTCTGGGCTTCAAGTATCTGATTTTTCAAACTGGTTTGTGCTAACACTCCCATGGCTCGCGTCCTTGTACGCTTCACTATTTCTTTCCTGCTCAGCCCATCAGCTACAACATTCGCCTTCCCTTGATGATACTTTATCTCACAGTCGTAATCATTAAGCAACTCGACCCATCTTCTCTGCCTCATGTTCAATATTTTCTGATCGAGAATGTGCTGGAGGCTCTTGTGGTCCGTAAAGATGGTGCATTTGGTGCAGTAAAGATAATGTCTCCAAATCTTGAGGGCAAACACCACAGCTCCGAGCTCCAAATCATGAGTGGTGTAATTCTTCTCGTGGACTTTTAGCTGTCTGGATGCATAGGCGATGACTTTCTCGTTTTGCATCAGAACACATCCCAAGCCTTGATATGAAGCATCACAATACACAACGAAGTTATCCGTTCTTTCGGCTAATGCCAGTATGGGTGCATTGCACAACTTATGCATGAGTAACTGGAATGCTTCCTCTTGTTTCTCTCCCCAAATAAACTTCATGTCTGTTTGCGTTAAGGTTGTCAGTGGTTGCGTTATCTTGGAGAAATTTGCAATGGATCGCCGGTAGTTGTGACAACTGACAGTTTTGACCTTCAGGTTAGCTACTCGTTAAATCAATCAGTAGCGTTTCCGTAGGTTAAAAATTAGTCATTTAAGTTATTAAATGAAACTAGGATAGTTTGCGTGAAAAATTTAGGCTAAAACCTAAGAGTCCCGAAAATTGCCCGAAAAGCCCGTACCGGTCCGAAATCGTCCGAAAATCCTATAATGCCAAAAATTTAAAAGTCAACTTATAAAATAAAAGACTTTGTTAAAAATATAAATAAACTGATCCAATTGATCCAAAACTACCTAAATTTCTCGGTCTGGCAGGCTATTACCGACGATTCATTGCAAATTTCTCTAAGATTGTGCAGCCGCTGACAACCTTAACGCAAAAAGATAAGAAGTTTATTTGGGGAGAGAAACAAGAAGAAGCGTTTCAATTACTCAAGCATAAGTTGTGCAATGCACCCATACTGGCATTACCCGAAGGAACGGGTGAAGCCTACAAGGACGCGAGCAATGAGAGTGATAGTGCAGACCAGCCTGAAAAGTCAGATACTGGAAGCTCAGAGAGAAGCTCTGAAGGCTGATAACTTGGAGAAAGAAACTTTACACCATATGGAGAAAGAGTTTGAGGAGAAAGCGGATGGAGTGCGTTATTTCAAGGATAGAATTTGGATTCCAAAGGCCGATCAGTTAAGGAAAATGATCATGGATGAAGCTCATCAATCGAGGTACTCGATACACCCAGGTCCGGACAAGATGTATAAAGGACTGAAGGAACACTACTGGTGCCCTGGAATAAAGCAGGATATCGCCACTTATGTGAGGAAATGTCTAACCTGCGCAAGAATCAAGGCAGAACACCAGAAACCGTCTGGATTATTACAGCAACCGGAAATCCCAGAATGGAAATGGGAGCGGATATCAATGGATTTCGTGACTAAGTTACCCAGGACTAAGAAGGGCCATGATTCGATTTGGGTAATCGTTGATCGACTCACGAAATCTGCGCACTTTTTGCCAATAAGGGAAACTTACAGCATTAATAGACTTGCGAAATTGTATGTCGATGAGATAGTTATGCGACATGGAGTGCCAATCTCGATCATCTCCGATAGAGACAGTAAATTCACTTCGCGATTTTGGCAATCGCTGCAGACAGCATTAGGTACTCGTGTGGATTTGAGCACCGCCTATCATCCACAAACCGACGGCCAGACAGAAAGGACCATACAAACGCTGGAGGACATGTTGTGTGCCTGCGTGATGGAATTCGGAGGAAGTTGGAACAATCATCTACCATTGACTGAATTCTCTTACAATAACAGTTACCATACCAACATTCAGTACGCTCCATACGAAGCTCTTTATGGACGTAAATGCAGATCACAACTTAGTTTGTTAGAGGTTGGAGAACGACAACTAACTAGGCCCGATATCGTCCAAGAAACGACGGACAAAATTTTAAAACGATACAGCAAAGGCTGAAAAGCAGCCAGGGATCACTATAAGAATTATGCGGATAATCGCAGGAAGCCTTTGGAATTTCAAGTGGTGACAAGGTACTTTTGAAAGTATTACCATGTAAAGGATTAATAGGGTTGGAAAGAAAGGAAAACTGAGTTCTAGATTCGTTGGACCATTTGAGGTACAAAAGCGAGTCGGACTAGCTGCATACAAATCGAGTTTACCTTTGGAACTTAGTGCCCTCCATGATACCTTCCATGTTTCGAATCTGAAGAAAAGATTGTCCATGGAAACAGTGGTTCTACCGTTAGAGGAAGTTCAAATCAATGAGCAGCTACAAATTACAGAGGAACCAATTGAAATTCTTGACCAAGAAGTCAAGCAGTTAAGGCGTAGTAAGATACCAATTGTCAAGGTCGACCGGAGTTTACCTGCGAACGAGAAGCTTGTATGAAGAGCAAGTACCCTCACCTGTTTACAAAAGAGCCTCCTGATATGGCAAATAGTAAATTTCGGGACGAAATTTCTTTCAACAGGGGGTAAATGTGACAACTGAGAGTTTTGACCATCAGGTTACCTACTCGTTAAATCAATCAGTAGCATTTCCGTAGGTTAAAAATTAGTCATCTAAGTTAATAAATGAAACTAGGATAGTTTGCGTGAAAAATTTAGGCTAAAACCTAAAAGTCCCGAAAATTGCCCGAAAAGCCCGTACCGGTCCGAAATCGTCCGAAAATCCTATAATGCCAAAAATTTAAAAGTCAACTTATAAAATAAAAGACTTTGTTAAAAATATAAATAAACTGATCTAATTGATCCAAAACTACCTTTGAAAAAGTCGGTTTCTACCGAAAACGCGCTAAAAACCGATACTGCGTTGAATTAAGCAGTATAATTTAAATTACTTAACAAAAAAAAAGAAAGAAAAATGGGGATTGGCCAAAGATGGCCGGCCACCCCCACCCTCCAATCATCTCTGTCTCTTTCTCATTTTCAAGACAAAATCATCACCACACCCTCTCATCTCTTCATTTTCAAAACACCTCTCTCTCTCTCTAGCTTCTTTCTCTCTCTAAACTCTCTCATTTCTCTCAATTTTCCAGCCTTATAATCATACAAAATCTGGAATTTGAAGATTTAAAAACTAGTTTTAGAAGTGCTATTAGTGTTATTCAAAGGTAAGATGTGTTGCATGTTAATCTAACTTTAATTTTAAACCCATTTGAGAGCTTTTTCTTCTTTTCTTGAGGTTTAAATCCTCTTTGTTGGATGAACATCATCCTTGATGTTTGAGGAAGAGATTGAGCCATGACAATGTGTTAAAACATTCGAAAATGGTGGAAATCTATGACTTCTCCATATAAACACAAGATTGATGCGAAAAATCACTCGTTTTTGTTGTTTTGATACTCATTTGGGATTTAAAATCGTATTGGTATTGCATGCATGTGTTTTGTTGTTATTCAAAGTTTATTTCATCTATTTTTATGTTATATGGATGGGGGATTGAAGTTCATAACCATTAAACCGCAAAAATCCCAAAGTTCATGAGTGTTCTTGGTGAAAAAGTGTTAGTTTGATTTTGAAATGTTGCTGTCCGATTTTTCATGTGTGTTTGGACGTCTCAAAGGTATAGTAAACTGAGTTATTTTTCTACAAAAATTTGATAGATTGAGATTTGAGGAGTTAGGAAGAAAATCCCTTTTGAATCACTCAAAAATTCGGAGTAAAACCCCTCCAACCATCTAAAAACTTTCTGATGTTCATCAGCTTCTGGTCAGAAAATTAGTATCATCTTCATGCATGCATATCTCTTTGACATCTTATCCAAAATACACAATTTTTAATTCTAAACTCAAGTTCACTGAGTTAGCTTTCTAAAGAATCGAAAATCACGTGATTTGGAGGACTTTTGAGGGTTCAACCAATGAAAACAAGTTAGTGGTGTAGGCTGTCCCATGGTGGCAGATTGCACATGCACGACTTTAAGAGGCCATATCTCCCTCAAAAATCACCCAAATGATGTGAAACTTGTCTCATTAGCTTGGTATATGTGTTATCTAGAAAATCCCTCTTGAAATTCGTGATTTGGTGGAGAAATGAATTCTTTATGAAGCAAACATCCCTGACATGTAAATCTGAAAATAAAAGGTGTCCACTGTTTTTGCAAAAATTCTTAAAATATGAAAAACACTTCCAAAAATTATGAAAAAATGTGGGATTGTTGTTAATATCCCAAATTCCAGTAGGTAAAAATTTTGAGACCTAACTCCCTTTGGAACTAGGTTAAATGGTGACACCTTTGCATTGGAACAGATCTGCCAGAATTGGAATTTTTCAAAAATGTTATTTTACAAACATTCCTAATTCCCATGTGTTTGGATCATATCCTTAAGCAACAAAAGTCATTATATATCAAGATTGAACTTAACAAATGTGGTAAAGGAATTATATAGGGTATCGTTACGATTTATTAAATTATGGACCGTTGAATTTAGAACTTACGTCAAATACGTATATTATAGGGCAATTCTAGATTCGGAGCCGGGACTCGTACACGCGTTAACGATTGTCTAAACGCTAAGATCACTCGAGGTGAGTATTCACAGCCCCACTTTTTACCGTTTTTACGTGTTTTGGGGTGAAAAGCATGCTTACAAGTGATTGTGAATAATTTTGAAAATGTTGCGAAATGAAATGTGTTGTGAGCTAAATTTGATATGTTATGAGACATGATATATTGAGTAAAAGTCCCATGTTGAATACACTACTATTAACTCGTTTCGAGCCAATGGTTATTGTGGATAGCGCTATTTGGTAGAGTGGACCCACCCTTTGTTTACTGACGAGTATAGGGTGCACGTAATCATATGTGCTACTACACATGTGGGATTTAGTCCCACCGCTGAGGAAGTGCAGCGTCTACACATGTGGGGTTTTAGTCCCACCGTTGAGGTAGTTCGCGAAAACGCTCTACCCATGTGGTTCGCTACCACCTCTGAGGTAGATCGTTGGGGCAAAGGTTTAGGTTTAGTAGTGGCTCGAGAATATATCTTGCATAAATGTTATGTTTAACAGTTGAGGTTGAACATTGGTTTTACGATAAAGATTTTCTGCATTGAAAATGTTTTGTGCATATGAAAACCTGTGAACTCACCAACTCTTGTAGTTGACACTTGTTTTTAACATGCTTTTCAGGAAAATAGAAGGTATTAGAAAGTGTTTGTGCTGCAATCGACATCAAACCTAAACTTTTCTTTTGTAATGTTGTTTTGTATTATTTGAACCTTGTAATTATCGTTGGTTATGTAACTTTTGGTACTGTAACAATGAACTTGAAATGAAATGTTTGATGTTGTTTATCTCCTATCGCATTGAAATCTTAGCTGTCACGCCTCGCGTTTCCGCTTTAGCGGGGTGTTACAGATTTGGTATCAGAGCCATAGGTTATACAGAACATCGGTTTTCTATAAAACCAAGTACTATAACCAACATTTTTACATAAATTATATAACTTTTCAAAATCAAAGATTTCAAAATTTAGGAGAATTTTACTGCTAAGATGATTAGGATAGGTGTTATTCTGATATATCATAGATATGCGGAGCCTGATCACCTAAGCCTAGCCATGATATAAGTAGGATAAGACTTATGAACTAATCATACTGCTAGATTTTAAAAGTTGAAACTTTCTAGAGATTTCCTGAAAGACATAGACTGTGTGAGTTACATTTGGCATGCACAAAATGTATTTTGTTTGAGATATATATATATTCTATGTATGAATATGGATATTATGCGTTGGATGGTTTAAATGCAGAAGGTTATGGATGTTGCTACTATTGCCAATGAATACATGTTTTTCGTATAATTGCTTAAATTCTAAGTAATATGTTAATTCGATAGCTTAGAAGCGTATAACACTTGAGCTATGAGAATTAACTAGTTGCGTAACCACACTTAGATTTTTTTTGGGAAGTTGCACTAAAACCCTGATTGTGGATATGATTTAGAATCATGCCTCCAAGACGAGAGGACCCTGAGCTTGCAAGGCTAGTGTCGAAACAAGTACTAGCATCTTTACCCAATATAGTAAGCCAAGTAGCGGCAGGTTTAAACACCAACCAGGGAGCGAATATCGCTAGGAACCGTGAGTGTACCTATAAGTCATTTAGGTCGTGCAATCCCAAAGAATTTCATGGGACCGAAGGAGCAGTTGGATTGTTAACTTGGATAGAGGGTATGGAATCCGTTATCCACATCAGCAAATGTACGAAAAGGAACAAAGTAGAATACGCCGCATGTCTGTTGCAAGGACGAGCACTAACATGGTGGAACACCCAAGTCCATACCCGCGGCCGTGAAGCAACCGGTCAGATTTCCTGGGAAGATTTCAAAAAGATGCTCAAGGAGGAGTTCTGCCCTAGGAGTGAAATACAGAAACTGGAAGCCGAGCTATGGCACCATGAGATGAAATGAAGTGATGTCACCACTTACACCACCCGTTTCCATGAACTGGCCAAGCTAGTGCCACACCTAGTAACACCTGAGCAGAATAGAGTGGATCGTTATGTCTGGGGATTATCTCCAGTTATCCGAGGGAATGTAACTACAGCAGACCCAAAGACTCTGCAAGTAGCAGTCAACCTAGCAAACCAACTCACCAACAATGCTGTCCGATCAGGGACGCTTCCGAATGACAGTGTGAAAGGGAAGAGGAAGATGGAAGAGCCGGTGGAGGGTAAGTTCGGACAGAGGGTTAATAAAGACCGGAAAGTGGCAATGAACTTTGGGATTCAGACGCCGACCCCGGAAAAAGGGAAAGGGCCACAACGTGTGTGTGATAGATGTCATCAGCAACACAAGGGGAGATGCATTACCTGCTTCAAGTGTAACCAGGCGGGGCATGTTGTTCGGGATTGTAAAACCGGACAAAGACGAGCCTGTTATGAATGTGGAAGCCCGGACCACTACCGGAACATGTGCCCCAAAAGAAACCAGAGGTCTGATGCAAACCCAACTCCACCAGCAAACCAAGGAAACCGAGGAGGTTTGGGTCGAGGAAGAGTGTTCGTGATAGGAGCAGAGGAGGCGAAGCAGAATCCCGATGTGGTGACAGGTACGTTCCTGCTGAATAACTATCCTGCATCTGTACTATTTGATTCTGGAGCAGATAAAAGTTATGTGTCATTAGAATTTAGACCTAAGACAAATAAGAAGTCACAAAATTTGAAAGAGGAGCACATAATTGAATACTCTAACGGAGAGTTAGTTAGGGCTAACAAGGTAGTTAGAAAATGCAGTCTAGGCTTATCAGGAAAGGACTTTAGCATAGATTTAATCCCGATCAAGATAGGGATTCTTGACATAATCGTTGGTATGGATTGGATGTCTAACCATCGAGCGACGATATGTTGTGCCGAGAAGATAGTTGTGTTAGCACTACCCGAAGGAGGTGTACTCGAAGTATACGGAGAAAAGCCAAAGAGAGACATCAAGATAGTGTCCTTTATGAAAATGCGAAGTCATCTACGAAAGGAATGCGTAGCATTCATGGCACACGTTGTAGATAAGTAGGCAAAGGAGAAGCAAATCCAGGATATCCCCGTAGTGCGAGAATTTCCCGAAGTATTCCCGGAAGAGTTACCTGGATTACCTCCACAACGACAAGTAGAGTTCCACATTGACTTAGTTCCAGGAGCGACCCGCATAGCAAAGTCACCATATCGCCTAGCACCGTCCGAGATGCAGGAGCTGTGAAATCAACTTCAAGAGTTACTTGATAAAGGATTCATCCGGCCCAGCTCATCACCCTAGGGAGCCCCAGTCTTGTTCGTCAAAGAGAAGGACGGATCCTTTAGGATGTGTATAGACTATATGGAGCTGAACAAGATCACTATCAAGAACCGTTACCCTCTTCCACGCGTCGATGATCTTTTTGATCAATTGCAAGGAGCAACTTATTTTTCCAAGATCGATCTTCGATCCGGATACCATCAAATGAGAGTTCGTGAAGAGGATATTCCCAAGACAGCGTTCAGAACTCGTTATGGTCATTACGAATTCTTGGTCATGCCTTTTGGTTTGACGAACGCTCCAGCAGTTTTCATGGACCTGATAAACAGAGTATGTCGACCGTACTAGGATAAGTTGGTGATTGTCTTCATAGATGACATCTTGATTTACTCGCAAAGCAAGGAGGACCATGAGCAACACTTGAGGTCGATACTAGAATTACTCAAGGCTAAAAAGCTTTATGCCAAATTCTCAAAGTGCGAATTTTGGATTCGAGAAGTACACTTTTTAGGTCATGTGGCGAATAAAGAAGGAATACATGTTGATCCAGCCAAGATTGAGGCTATGAAGAAGTGGGAAGCCCCGAAGACACCGACAGAAATTCGACAATTTCTCGGTCTGGCAGGCTATTACCGACGATTCATTGCAAATTTCTCTAAGATTGTGCAGCCGCTGACAACCTTAACGCAAAAAGATAAGAAGTTTATTTGGGGAGAGAAACAAGAAGAAGCGTTTCAATTACTCAAGCATAAGTTGTGCAATGCACCCATACTGGCATTACCCGAAGGAACGGGTGAAGCCTACAAGGACGCGAGCAATGGGAGTGATAGTGCAGACCAGCCTGAAAAGTCAGATACTGGAAGCTCAGAGAGAAGCTCTGAAGGCTGATAACTTGGAGAAAGAAACTTTACACCATATGGAGAAAGAGTTTGAGGAGAAAGCGGATGGAGTGCGTTATTTCAAGGATAGAATTTGGATTCCAAAGGCCGATCAGTTAAGGAAAATGATCATGGATGAAGCTCATCAATCGAGGTACTCGATACACCCAGGTCCGGACAAGATGTATAAAGGACTGAAGGAACACTACTGGTGCCCTGGAATAAAGCAGGATATCGCCACTTATGTGAGGAAATGTCTAACTTGCGCAAGAATCAAGGCAGAACACCAGAAACCGTCTGGATTATTACAGCAACCGGAAATCCCAGAATGGAAATGGGAGCGGATATCAATGGATTTCGTGACTAAGTTACCCAGGACTAAGAAGGGCCATGATTCGATTTGGGTAATCGTTGATCGACTCACGAAATCTGCGCACTTTTTGCCAATAAGGGAAACTTACAGCATTAATAGACTTGCGAAATTGTATGTCGATGAGATAGTTATGCGACATGGAGTGCCAATCTCGATCATCTCCGATAGAGACAGTAAATTCACTTCGCGATTTTGGTAATCGCTGCAGACAGCATTAGGTACTCGTGTGGATTTGAGCACCGCCTATCATCCACAAACCGACGGCCAGACAGAAAGGACCATACAAACGCTGGAGGACATGTTGTGTGCCTGCGTGATGGAATTCGGAGGAAGTTGGAACAATCATCTACCATTGACTGAATTCTCTTACAATAACAGTTACCATACCAACATTCAGTACGCTCCATACGAAGCTCTTTATGGACGTAAATGCAGATCACAACTTAGTTTGTTAGAGGTTGGAGAACGACAACTAACTAGGCCCGATATCGTCCAAGAAACGACGGACAGAATTTTAAAACGATACGGCAAAGGCTGAAAAGCAGCCAGGGATCACTATAAGAATTATGCGGATAATCGCAGGAAGCCTTTGGAATTTCAAGTGGTGACAAGGTACTTTTGAAAGTATTACCATGTAAAGGATTAATAGGGTTGGAAAGAAAGGAAAACTGAGTTCTAGATTCGTTGGACCATTTGAGGTACAAAAGCGAGTCGGACTAGCTGCATACAAATCGAGTTTACCTTTGGAACTTAGTGCCCTCCATGATACCTTCCATGTTTCGAATCTGAAGAAAAGATTGTCCATGGAAACAGTGGTTCTACCGTTAGAGGAAGTTCAAATCAATGAGCAGCTACAAATTACAGAGGAACCAATTGAAATTCTTGACCAAGAAGTCAAGCAGTTAAGGCGTAGTAAGATACCAATTGTCAAGGTCGACCGGAGTTTACCTGCGAACGAGAAGCTTGTATGAAGAGCAAGTACCCTCACCTGTTTACAAAAGAGCCTCCTGATATGGCAAATAGTAAATTTCGGGACGAAATTTCTTTCAACAGGGGGTAAATGTGACAACTGAGAGTTTTGACCATCAGGTTACCTACTCGTTAAATCAATCAGTAGCATTTCCGTAGGTTAAAAATTAGTCATCTAAGTTATTAAATGAAACTAGGATAGTTTGCGTGAAAAATTTAGGCTAAAACCTAAAAGTCCCGAAAATTGCCCGAAAAGCCCGTACCGGTCCGAAATCGTCCGAAAATCCTATAATGCCAAAAATTTAAAAGTCAACTTATAAAATAAAAGACTTTGTTAAAAATATAAATAAACTGATCCAATTGATCCAAAACTACCTTTGAAAAAGTCGGTTTCTACCGAAAACGCGCTAAAAACCGATACTGCGTTGAATTAAGCAGTATAATTTAAATTACTTAACAAAAAAAAGAAAGAAAAATGGGGATTGGCCAAAGATGGCCGGCCACCCCCACCCTCCAATCATCATCTCTGTCTCTTTCTCATTTTCAAGACAAAATCATCACCACACCCTCTCATCTCTTCATTTTCAAAACACCTCTCTCTCTCTCTAGCTTCTTTCTCTCTCTAAACTCTCTCATTTCTCTCAATTTTCCAGCCTTATAATCATACAAAATCTGGAATTTGAAGATTTAAAAACTAGTTTTAGAAGTGCTATTAGTGTTATTCAAAGGTAAGATGTGTTGCATGTTAATCTAACTTTAATTTTAAACCCATTTGAGAGCTTTTTCTTCTTTTCTTGAGGTTTAAATCCTCTTTGTTGGATGAACATCATCCTTGATGTTTGAGGAAGAGATTGAGCCATGACAATGTGTTAAAACATTCGAAAATGGTGGAAATCTATGACTTCTCCATATAAACACAAGATTGATGCGAAAAATCACTCGTTTTTGTTGTTTTGATACTCATTTGGGATTTAAAATCGTATTGGTATTGCATGCATGTGTTTTGTTGTTATTCAAAGTTTATTTCATCTATTTTTATGTTATATGGATGGGGGATTGAAGTTCATAACCATTAAACCGCAAAAATCCCAAAGTTCATGAGTGTTCTTGGTGAAAAAGTGTTAGTTTGATTTTGAAATGTTGCTGTCCGATTTTTCATGTGTGTTTGGACGTCTCAAAGGTATAGTAAACTGAGTTATTTTTCTACAAAAATTTGATAGATTGAGATTTGAGGAGTTAGGAAGAAAATCCCTTTTGAATCACTCAAAAATTCGGAGTAAAACCCCTCCAACCATCTAAAAACTTTCTGATGTTCATCAGCTTCTGGTCAGAAAATTAGTATCATCTTCATGCATGCATATCTCTTTGACATCTTATCCAAAATACACAATTTTTAATTCTAAACTCAAGTTCACTGAGTTAGCTTTCTAAAGAATCGAAAATCACGTGATTTGGAGGACTTTTGAGGGTTCAACCAATGAAAACAAGTTAGTGGTGTAGGCTGTCCCATGGTGGCAGATTGCACATGCACGACTTTAAGAGGCCATATCTCCCTCAAAAATCACCCAAATGATGTGAAACTTGTCTCATTAGCTTGGTATATGTGTTATCTAGAAAATCCCTCTTGAAATTCGTGATTTGGTGGAGAAATGAATTCTTTATGAAGCAAACATCCCTGACATGTAAATCTGAAAATAAAAGGTGTCCACTGTTTTTGCAAAAATTCTTAAAATATGAAAAACACTTCCAAAAATTATGAAAAAATGTGGGATTGTTGTTAATATCCCAAATTCCAGTAGGTAAAAATTTTGAGACCTAACTCCCTTTGGAACTAGGTTAAATGGTGACACCTTTGCATTGGAACAGATCTGCCAGAATTGGAATTTTTCAAAAATGTTATTTTACAAACATTCCTAATTCCCATGTGTTTGGATCATATCCTTAAGCAACAAAAGTCATTATATATCAAGATTGAACTTAACAAATGTGGTAAAGGAATTATATAGGGTATCGTTACGATTTATTAAATTATGGACCGTTGAATTTAGAACTTACGTCAAATACGTATATTATAGGGCAATTCTAGATTCGGAGCCGGGACTCGTACACGCGTTAACGATTGTCTAAACGCTAAGATCACTCGAGGTGAGTATTCACAGCCCCACTTTTTACCGTTTTTACGTGTTTTGGGGTGAAAAGCATGCTTACAAGTGATTGTGAATAATTTTGAAAATGTTGCGAAATGAAATGTGTTGTGAGCTAAATTTGATATGTTATGAGACATGATATATTGAGTAAAAGTCCCATGTTGAATACACTACTATTAACTCGTTTCGAGCCAATGGTTATTGTGGATAGCGCTATTTGGTAGAGTGGACCCACCCTTTGTTTACTGACGAGTATAGGGTGCACGTAATCATATGTGCTACTACACATGTGGGATTTAGTCCCACCGCTGAGGAAGTGCAGCGTCTACACATGTGGGGTTTTAGTCCCACCGTTGAGGTAGTTCGCGAGAACGCTCTACCCATGTGGTTCGCTACCACCTCTGAGGTAGATCGTTGGGGCAAAGGTTTAGGTTTAGTAGTGGCTCGAGAATATATCTTGCATAAATGTTATGTTTAACAGTTGAGGTTGAACATTGGTTTTACGATAAAGATTTTCTGCATTGAAAATGTTTTGTGCATATGAAAACCTGTGAACTCACCAACTCTTGTAGTTGACACTTGTTTTTAACATGCTTTTCAGGAAAATAGAAGGTATTAGAAAGTGTTTGTGCTGCAATCGACATCAAACCTAAACTTTTCTTTTGTAATGTTGTTTTGTAATATTTGAACCTTGTAATTATCGTTGGTTATGTAACTTTTGGTACTGTAACAATGAACTTGAAATGAAATGTTTGATGTTGTTTATCTCCTATCGCATTGAAATCTTAGCTGTCACGCCTCGCGTTTCCGCTTTAGCGGGGTGTTACAGTAGTATCCTGCCAAACCAAGAAATTGTCGAATCTCCGTCGGTGTCTTCGGAGCTTCCCATTTCTTTATAGCCTCAATCTTAGCTGGATCGACATGTATTCCCTCTTTGTTCACCACATGACCCAAAAAGTGTACTTCTCGAATCCAAAATTCGCACTTTAGGAACTTGGCATAAAGCTTTTCAGCTTTGAGTAATTCCAGTATCAACCTCAGATGTTGCTCATGGTCCTCCTTGCTTTGCGAATAAATCAGGATGTCGTCTATGAAGACAATCACGAACTTATCTAGGTACGGTCGACAGACCTGTTCATCAGATCCATAAAAACTGCTGGAGCGTTCGTCAAACCGAAAGGCATGACCAAGAATTGATAATGACCATATCGAGTTATAAACGCTGTCTTGGCAATATCTTCTTCACGAACTCTCATCTGATGGTATCCGGATCGAAGATCGATCTTGGATAAGTAAGTTGCTCCTTGCAATTGATCGAACAGATCATCGATGCGTGGAAGAGGGTAACGGTTCTTGATGGTGATCTTGTTCAGCTCCCTATAGTCGATACACATGTGAAAGGACCCATCCTTCTTTTTAACGATTAAAACGGGGGCTCCCCAAGGTGAAGAGCTGGGTCGGATGAATCCCTTATCTAACAGCTCTTGAAGTTGATTTGACAGCTCCTGCATCTCGGACGGTGCTAGACGATATGGTGACTTTGCTATGGGGGCCGCTCCTGGAACTAAGTTAATGTGGAACTCTACATGTCGTTGTGGAGGTAATCCAGGTAGCTCTTCCGGGAATACTTCGGGAAATTCTCGCACCACCGGAATATCCTGGATTTGTTTCTCCTTCGCCTTCTTATCTACGATGTGCGCCATGAATGCTACGCATTCCTTTCGTAGATGACTTCACATTTTCATATATGACACTATCTTGATGTCTCTCCTTGGCTTTTCTCCGTGTACTTCGAGTACACCTCCTTCGGGTAGTGCTAACATAACTATCTTCTCGGCACAACATATCGTCGCTCGGTGGTTAGACATCCAATCCATACCAATGATTATGTCAAAACTCCCTATCTTGATCGGGATTAAATCTATACTAAAATCCTTTCCTGCTAAGCCTAGAGTGCATTTTCTGACTACCTTGTTAGCCTTAACTAACTCCCCGTTAGAATATTCAATTATATGCTCCTCTTTCAATTTATGTGATTTCTTGATTATCTTAGGCCTGAATTCTAACGACACATAACTCCTATCTGCTCCGGAATCAAAAAGCACAGTAGCAGGATAGTTGTTGAGAAGAAACGTACCTGTGACCACATCAGGATTTTGTTTTGCTTCTTCCGCTCCAATCACAGACGCTCTTCCTCGAGCTAATCCTCCACGATTTCCTTGGTTTGCTGGCTACGTCGGTTTCGCGTATGGCCTTTGATTCACTTTGGGACAAGCACTTCGGTAGTGATTAAGGCTTCCGCACTCACAATAGGTTCGCCTTCTGCAATCCTTGTCAACATGGCCTCCCTTGCCGCACCTGAGGCATATAATGCATCTTCCGGTATGGTGATTCCCGCACTTGCCATACTTCGGGTATGTTCCTTTCTCCTTCTCTGCCACCTGAGTCTGAATTCCGTAGTTTCTGGTCACTCTTCTGTCCTTGCCTGACCTTCCTTTGAACTGCGGTTTGGTAGATTCCTCCATCTTCCTCTTTCCCTTAGCCTTGTCGTTGGAAAACGTTCCCGATCGGATAGCGTTGTTGGTGAGTCTGGTTGCCAGGTTTACTGCTTCCTGTAAAGTCTTAGGATCAGCTGCTGTCACATTTCCTCTGATTTCGGAGGAAAGCCCCCAAACATATCTATCAACCCGGTTCTGCTCCGGTGTTACCAGGTGTGGTACCAGTTTGGCCAACTCGTGGAATCGAGTGGTGTAAGAGCTGATGTCGTTCCCCTTCATTTCATGATGCCAAAGCTCGTCTTCTAACTTTTGGATCTCACTCCTAGGGCAGAATTCTTCCTTGAGCATCTTTTTGAAATCCTCCCAAGAAATCTGGCCAGTTGCGTCACGGCCACGGGTTTGAACTTGAGTGTTCCACCATGTTAGAGCTCGTCCTTGAAGTAGACAAGCGGCATACTCAACCTTGTTTCTCTCAGTGCACTTACTAATGTGAAGGACAGACTCCATGCCTTCAATCCATGTCAATAAAACGACTGCTCCCTCAGTCCCGTGAAATTCTTTAGGATTGCAACTTCTGAAGGATTTGTACGTACAATCCCTTTCTCTCGTCCCCTGGTTATTGTTTTGATTAGTATTTAGCCCGGCAGCCACTTGGCTAACTATGTTGGGTAGCGAACCCATTACTTGCTCCGACACGAGTCTTGCCAAATTCGGATCCTCTCTTCTTGGAGGCATGTTTCTAAAACAATACCATATTAATCGTTTTAGTGACATCTTATATAATCTAAGTGTAGTTACGCCTCTACTTACTTCTCACAATTCAAATGCCATACTATTCTATGCTATCGAATTAACATAGTACTTTAAAATTTCAAACAAAATACAATAAGCATGCATTCTTTGACAATAGTAGTAAATAACCATAGCATTTGTATTTCAAATCAACCATAGCATAATTTTTGGGTTAATATAACCATCCAAACCAAAAATAACCCAAAATATCATTGTAGCCATACAGTTATCCAAAATAAAACCATAAATTGTTCAAAGACTAGGCATCATGCCCCAAAATAGCAATTCTAAAAGTTCCATCATCAAAAGGTCTACCAAAGATCCCATCTCCTAAAATCTAGCCCCCCAAAGCAGTCCAGGCCATCAGGATCACAACCAGAGAAATCACCATATACACAATGGTGTACAGGTGACTGAGCGAGGCCATCGTGTGGCTAAGGAGAGCTACCACTCGGGTCAACTGCTGACTATCAGCTACGACCACATCGATAAGAGAATCGATCATGTGCTTGTGGTGATCAATCATATGCTCGTGAATACCCTGGCCTCGGGCTAAACGCGCGACCTCCTGGCGCTCGGTTGGAGTCATTCCCCTCAGGCACAAGACAGGGGCTCGAGCTACCGGCGGGTGTCTAGGAACTGGGGCTACCGGTGGCGGTCGGGCGACGGGCGGTGGTCGTGGAACTGGGGCTACCGGTGATGATGGTCGGTAGGGCGGTGGGGATGACGACGACGACGATTCGCCCTGGCCTCTAACCCGAGATGGTCCTGTCCCATCCCAGTTGGGATGCGGAAGGTCATCCGAGTAGGCATGGGCACGCTCTTCCGGCGGTGGTACGAACCCTTAGTCCGGTTCGGGTCGCAGGGACGGGTCGAGCGGGAATCCGGTGGGAGTCAGCGTCACTGTCGCTATATGGGTCGCGCTCCTGGGCAGCGGTACGGGATCGGGGAGCACCAGTCTCACTCCTAGGGTGCTCAGGGGATCCGTGGGATTGGTACTCGGATGGGTCAGTCTCCTGAGACATATTAGCTGCGATAAAAGAATTTAATCAATAAACGAAAAACACTTTTGAAAATTTTGTACAAGTCATATGCAAACTCACACAATTTACGTTTTTCAGGAAATTTCTAGAAAGTTTCAAATTTTATTTTCTAACAGTATGATTAGTTCATAAGTCCTATCCTACTTATATCATAGCTAGGCATAGGTGATCAGGCTCTGCCTATCTATGATATATCAGAACAGCACCTATCCTAATCACATTAGTATTTGAATTTTCCTATACTTCGAAATCTATAATTTAAAAGTTTTAGCTTATCTTGGAAAAATGTTGGTTATAGTACTTGGTTTTATGAAAACCGATGTTCTCTATAACCTATGGCTCTGATACCAAATCTGTAACACCCCGCTAAAGCGGAAACGCGAGGTGTGACAGTCTAGATTTCATAGCGATAGGAGATAAATAACACCAATCATCCATTGCAAAATATATAAAGTTTACAAAATGTATTACAACCAACCAAAGTTAAAAGTTTACAAACATAACAAAATAAACAAGTCTTGATGGATGACTACAATTGCCCAAATTAAGCTTTATCAGTCACCTTCTGATTTCCTGAAAAGCATGTTAAAGCAAGCGTCAACTATGAGAGTTGGTGAGTTCACAGGTTTTTCATATGCACAAAATTATTTGGATGCAACAAATTTTCAGTGAATCTTTTATTCACACAACTTTTGTAAACAATTTGTAGTGAACCTTTCTGTCCACTACCGTTACTAGTTTTATCATTAGTGAACGTTTTTGCTCACTCCATTTCAAAACTTAGTAACAAAACGTGAGAAAATTCCCGGGTTAACGTTAATCACATGATATTTATTCTTTGAGTCACTACTAAGCCTGAAATTATGACATGCTACGCCCCTATTCTACCTCAGCGGTGGGACTAAATCCCACATGTGTAGAACTTTTATTCAATACAGTGCACCTATTTCTCGTCAGTATAAGGTGGGTATGTCAACCGAATAGCGCTATCCACTAGTATTATAGGCCCATTGTTATGAGTTAATAGTAGATACCGGGGACTTAAGCTTTTTCAAACTCAATATATCATGTTTCTTAACATTACAAAATTTTACTCATTGAACATGCTTTTCACCCCAAATACATAAAAACGGTAAAAGAGGGGCTGTGAATACTCACCTTGAGTAGCTTTGCGTTTATGACAATCGGTAGTGCATGAATAATCCCGACTCCAAGTCTACTTATGCCCTATTATAATGCCTTCACTCAATTTTATTAAGTTCATCTTAGTATAAAATAGCTTTTTGTTACTTTATAATAATATCCAAACGTATGGGAAGTCTTGAAGTTCACAAAAATGTTACCTTTAAGCTTGGGTCCAAAAGGAGATAAGTTATCAAATTTTTATCTACTGATATTGGGGGTGTTAACAACATTCCCACCAAATTTCATGATTTTTAAAGATGTTTAGCATATTTTAAATTTTTTTGCAAAATCAGTGTGCATAATTCATTTTTGGAAATACGTGTCAGTGATGTTTGTACCATAGAGAATTCATTACTACTCCAAAATTCAAATTTCAAAAGGGATATTCAAGCTAACACAAATATCTAACTAATGAAACAAGTTTCACACGATTTTGATGATTTTTGAATGAGATATGACCTCTTGAATCCATGCATGTGAATATGCAATCTTTGGACAGATTGCACCACGAATTTCTTTTCGTTGGTTGAGCATTAAAAAATCCACCAAATCATGTGATTTCAGGTTTTTTGGAAAGCTAACTCACTGAACTTGAACTTAGACTAAAAAATCATGCATTTTGGATAAGCTATCATGGAGATATTCATGCAACAAGTCCACACAAATTCTGACCAGTAACTATTTGCACACTAAAAAGTTTTGTAATGGTTGAAGGTTCAAAACTTGGAATTTTTGAATGATTCCAGTGGGGTTCGAACCCTAATCCATAAAGTATTAAACCATAAAATTTTTAGATGAAAATGAATCCGTTTGCCCCCTTTTTGGGTCGTCCAAACACACATGCAATATCCTATCAGCATCAATTCAGAATCAAAACTCAACATTTTCACCATAAACACTTAGAATCTTTTAAAATTTGGGGTTTATTTGATGATAAACAAAAAACCCCTAACTTATAACACATAAATAAGAGAAATATTTTTGAATATCATCCAAATACATGCATGAAATAATAGGTATTTCCAGCCCCTTAGGAGCATCAAAACACCCAAATTTTGTGGTTTTTCATTTCAATCTTGGGTTTATATGGAAGAGTCATGGGATTTCACCATCTTTGAATGTTTTAACACATTTCATGGTTCATCCTCATCTTCAAACCTCAAGAATGTCATTCAACCAAGAAGGAAGAGTTTTAAGCATCAGAGATGCAAGAAAACACCAAAAAGAGCCAAAAATCGAAGCTACAATGCATATTTCATTCTTACCTTGGAGATGCTACTACTTGAACTTTTGAAAACTTGATTAAACCTTCAAAACTCAGATTTTTGGGAGAGTAGATGGCTGGAAATCTTGAGAGAAAAAGAGAGAAGAGAGAATGGAAAGGAAATTTGAAAAAGATGAAATGATGAAAATGAATTGGGAAGAGAGGTGGATGATTAATTTTATGGGAAAAATATAAGAGAGAGAGAGAGTTAAGGGGGGGGGGGAGGGGGGTGGCCGGCCACATGGGGCCCACCCCACCCTTGATCTCTCTTCTTTTTTTTTGTTCCTAATACTATTTATATTAAACACAATGTCGGGTTTCGGTGATTTTCGGTAAAAACCGACTTTCTCAAAGGTGAAATTAGGTTATTTAGAGCAGTTTATTTTTATTTCTTATAAAATATCATACTTTATACAAGTTAACTTTAAATTTGGCATTATAAGGTTTTCAGGTGACTTTGGGCCGGTACGGGCTTTTTCGGGCTGTTTTCGGGACTTTTAGGTTTTTGCCTAAATTTTTCACGCAAACTAACCTAAATTCTTCTAACAACATAAATGACTAAAATTTTACCTACGGAAACACTACTGAGTGATTTAACGAGTAGCTAACCTGAAGGTCAAAAATTGTCGGTTGTCACACCCAAATCTTCAGAAAAGACAATTTAGGCTTTTTACCCGTCCAAATTTCGTACGGGGTCTTTTCTACCGATTTAGTTGGAACTATGTTCAGTATGTGGGCCGCTTTTTCGAGCGCGTGTCCCCAAAATTATACTGGTAGTGAGGGACGACACATCATTGATCGTACCATATCTAGTAATGTCCGATTTCTCCTTTCTGATACACCATTCATCTGAGGTGTGTACGGAGGTGTGAGTTGTGAGACAATCCCACATTCCATCAAATGATTGTCGAATTCCTGACTGAGATATTCCCCACCTTGATCTGACCGCAGAAACATGAGCTTTCTATCAAGTTGGTTTTGTACTTCATTCTGAAATTCCTTAAATCTTTGAAAGCCTTCAGACTTGTGTCTTGTTAGGTAGACATAACCATACCAACTGAAATCGTCAGTAAAGGTAATGAAGTACCGGTGTCCTCCCCTAGCTTCATGACTGAAAGGTCCACACACATCTGTGTGTATTATTCCTACCAATTCATTTGCTCTTTCATTATCCTTAATGAATGCCTGTTTTGTCATCTTACAAGATAAACAAGATTCACAATTACTAAATGGTCTAAAATCGAAAGACCCCAGAAGTCTTCCTTTCTGGAGTTGTTCTATGCGTTTTTTGATTATATGACCGAGACGACAGTGCCAGAGGTAAGTCTGATCCTTAATTTCTTTGGATCGTTTACTTATATGATAGACTTCTCTATTTTCTTGTAGATTTAATATGTATAGACCATTACTGGGAGTTGCTTTGAAATAAAATATATCATTTCTTAAGCAAGAAATAAGTTTATAATCATATTTATAAAAAAAACCTTGGTCTACTAATAAATCGAAAGAAATAACGTTTTTGATCATTTTAGGAACATAGTAACAATTCTCAAGTTCCAAAACGAGACCCGAGGGTAAACTAAGATTGTAACATCCCACGGCTTCAGCTTCAAGCATCGTGCCTTCACCAACTCGTAGGTTCGAACGATCCTTCCTCAATGTCTCCGTTCTTTTTGAACCCCTGTTAATGATTACAAATGTGGTTACCACTGCCTGTATCGAGTAGCCGTGATTCATAAGAAGTGGTCAAACAGTCTATCCTAAAGATACCTGGTATATCGGGTAAACTGATGTCAAGTTGGTCGATATCCATCGAGTGAGCACAAATATCCTTGCTACCACATTCTGGGCAACTCAGATCTCCCAGTTCGTCAATCCAATCGCTGTCCATGAGTTCAGCAGCTGCTGCAGGTCTTGGCTCCAAACAGGCCAAAATATCCTAATGAAACTTTGCCACGTCCATCTATTGTTGGATGCAAAATCGGATTGTATCCGAGATCACAAGTTAGTGCTTAAAGTGAAGAAAAAGGCAAAGTCAAAGTGGGCAACAAAGTGAAAGTTTACTTTTATTGTTTTAGTCCTTTGTAATAGTTTTCCTTTATTAGGGTAGATTTTGTAATTGTTGTATAGTGTAAGGGTTGTTAGTGTTGGGGTATAAATACCCAAAGTGAGTTAGTTTGGTAGTAAGATCATGCATGTACGTATCATTGTGTAAGAGAGTGAATTGAGAGAGTTTATGTTCTTAAGTGTGTGTGTTCTTGGTGTATTGAGTGTGTGTAAATTTCATTCAAGAATTCAATAGATTACTCTTTCAATTCATTCTACAATTGTGTGCATGTTGATTAGTGTTGTCCCAAATAACAATGAAAGAACAAAGAAATGGATGGAAATCAAGAAAGTGTGATTGAAATCATATAAAGCTTGAAGAACTAGCAACAATGGAGTTTTTGCCCAAAATAGATAATGTATGAAATCAAATTTTAAAAAACCCTAAACATCTCTTACCTTTTATAGGTAAGAGAAGGTTACACAAAATGACAATAAAGGCCCCTGAGGTTCCAAACCTCAAACAAGGGCATACAAAACTGAAATGTTCACAACTAAAGGAAATTAACTGAATTAACCTAGAAAGCATAATAAAGATAGTGGTTTCTGATTCTTCACAACACAAGGGTCCAACAATCTCCCCGTTTGTGAAGATATCAGAAAGGTGGTGGAAGCTCCAGTGCTGGTTCCCGCCCTTCGCTGGTTCAGAAAGTTGGAACTCGGAGTCTGACCCGTAATCCACCTGCTCTGATTCGGTGGCCTCGTCATCGGGCTCACGACGGTCCGAAGGAGTATGTTCTGGAGACTCATGACCGTCGGAGTCATTGCCGGAAGGATCGCCGGATGGTTCTGCTGCTTGAGTAGTGACGGCCGCCGAAAGTGATGGTGGAGAGACGTGTGCTTGTTCTTGTGGGGAAGCTTCCACGTCCTCCCCAATAAGTTGTTGCGGCGGTGTCGGCGATCTGCGCTCTTCCGATGACGAATGGATCGGGGACTGTTGAAGGACGCCCATGTACTGCTTCACCCGGAAATGGCTCGTGTACTCGCGTGTGCGGATGGCATCAGAAGTTTCCTCCACAACAGTAGGAGTGCGGGCACTAGTGGCTCGGTTCTGGATCATCGTCTGATATGCACCGGCTCGAGAAGTGTGTGGAGTGGCAGATGTACCAACTATTCTACCCTCTCCTCCCCTAACGTCAACGCTCATCACTCCCGAGCCAGAAGCTCCCCCACTGGAGCTCTGGCCCGCCGTACCAGAGGCACGGCTTCTAGGTAGGACGGGTTGCACGTCTTGGGCAGGGCTCCTCGGCTCTGAGGAGTCCGTAGACGTGTCTTCTAAGCCTATGGAGATTCGGTACATCCTAACACTCATGGACCTACGGTCTGCCATGTTGAGCACGTTTGCAGGAATGTGCATTTCTACCTGACCAGGCCTCAGATTCTTCTTGTTGGCACGGCCGATCTGCTGGCTTTCGAAGCGGAGATGGCTTGATCTGCGTCGGACAGCACGGTTCTGAGTCATGTGATCTCGGATAATCAGGCTGAAGAAGCGCATCCAAGGGATGGATGTGTGTTTCGCACGTGCTGGCCCAGCTCTGACGTCATTGATGATGTCTGCCCAAAGTTGTTGAGCAAAGTCGATCCGCCTCCCGTAGGCGACCGCATGGATGATGTGCCAGAACTGGGTGGATGCCTTGTCCACGCCGTGAGTCTTGGAAGAGAGCGTGCGGTTGAGGATGTTGAAGAAAGAGTACCAGATCGGGGGCAGCATACCCTGAGTGATCTGAGAGATTCCTTTCGGCCTGTTGTTTTCGGTGTAGTGGACCCCTAGGGCGAGCACTTCGCTGAAGAGCTCAGGTCCAGACACGAGAGGGTCAAACGGGGCCTCCGGAGTTGCAGCTGGCAGACGAAGGATTCTCCGAAGATCCTCCATAGTGAAGACCAGGTCAGTTTGGTCCACTCGGCCGATGATAGTTGGCACTCCGTCCCGGTTCTCGACACGTGAAGTGTTCCAGAACTGCTGTAGATAGATCATCGGGATGTCAGCAGTGGCTTGCATCGCGTATGCAAGGGGATGAGCTCGGAGTATCTCGAGGACCACATCGTCTTGGACTGGGAAGTTCGCCAGGTCGACGAACTGGTTGTTCTGGTGGATCTCGCGGATTTCAGTCGGGTTGATGAGAGCGAGATCAGCAGCATTGGCGACAGGTGAAGTAGGAGCAATAGGTTGTTGATCAGCCATTTCTGCAAGACATTAAGTGTTAGAAACAATGCAACGTGAAAAGACTATACCCTCGACTAAGCGCGAGTCGGAAAACCTCGAAAACCCAATAATGAGTATTTCGTATTTTCCGAGTCGGAAAACGAGCAAACTATACGAGGGGAGTTTTCCGATTCGGAAAAGAGTGTTTTCCGATTCGGAAAACTCAACACTTAGGAAAGATAGCACAAGATTAAAAAAGACAAGCTTTCCGATTCGGAAAAGGCAATTTTCCGAATCGGGAAACTCCTACACTTAGAAAAATTTTGAGATAAAACACGTAGGTTTTCCGATTCGGAAAACATGGTTTTCCGATTCGGAAAATGTCTCAACACTTAAAAGAAAAATTTGGCAAGACTTGGTCTCTCCAACGAGTCGGAAAACCTTGGAAACCCATAAGGGTAGTTCCATGTTTTCCGAGTCGGAAAAGATACACTTAAAAACCGGAGACCAAGACAGATTCGGAAAACCCGATAATCCGATTCGGATTTATCTGGTTTTCCGAATCGGAAAATACCAAGAACAGTCATCGTCCTTGAATGCGGAAAACTTGAATGTTCAAGTTTTCCGAATCGGAAAACTTGAACATTCAAGTTTTCCGAGTCGGAAAACCGAAACTGTTCGCATTCCAGGCTTAAAAACCGTCCAGAAACTACTGATTTTGTACTCTAAACTATCTACGAAAGATCTAGAATGATAAATAACAAGTTTAGAAGCATAATGGGATCGAAATAACACCCCGAAATCCTATTCCAAGAAGTTTGGGTTTCGGGTAAGTTTTAAAACTTTTAGGCTTCAATCCAGGCCTTAAAACAGAAGATATAGATGTTATAACTATATAAGGGTTGATCGTTTACTTACCAGGAATCCGAATATGTAAAAAGATCGACGATCGGAGCACAAACGAACGAGATTCGAAATCGAGCGCGAAGTGGGTTCGGGTGAGAATCCAGAGAGAAGAAGATGAAAATTTGAAATTTGTGAAAAGTTAATCTTGAAATCCGGTATTTATATTTTTACCGAGGTTTGGGTCAAAAACACTGTGTTTGGCTCTCCTTTTGGCTCTCTTAACCCGACTTTCACCATTTGGCAAAAACCACCCCTGGACTTGAAGTTTGGGGAAACTTACAAACAAGTCCCTGAACTTGTATTTTCAGAAAGTTTCAAAACAGACCCTGAACTTTCAGAAACAGAAAGTGGCAAAGTTAGTCCCCGAACTTGTAAGTTCAAGACATGGACTCTACCGCCCCCTGAACTTTCAAGTTCACAAAAATTTACAAGTTCAGCGCTCGACTCCCGAGAAACGAGACTTACCTGGTACGTCTCGACAAGGTTTTGCGTGAGTTCTGATCTGAAGTAACCAGAAGTCTTAGTGAGGATCCACACCTACAAAATAGAATATAAGAATGGTATCCAAGGTGATGTGGATCCGAGAATGTTAGTGATCACACCAAATATTAAATACAGGACTTAGTACTCCCCCTCGATTCAAGCAATATCTACAGAGTGTCTACAGACTCCCCCTACACACATGCATACACTATAAGAACTCCCGACTCCCCCTAGACCTCAGGCTGGGAGGTCTAGCATTCCTAACTTGCTTAGGAGGAAAAAGTGACGCTTCTCGTCAAACGGCTTGGTGAACAGATCAGCAAGCTGATAGTCACTCTCAACAAAGTATAGTTCAATATTACCTTTCTCGACGTGATCTTTGATGAAATGATATCAAATGTCGATATGCTTCGTCCGAGAATGTTGAACCGGATTTGCCGTGATCTGAATCGCACTTTTGGAGTCGCAGTAGATGGGAATTCGATGCATGGTGTATCCAAAGTCCGCTAGTTGGGTTTTCATCCACAGAACTTGCGAGCAGCAGCAAGCGGCAGCTACATATTCTGCCTCCGCGGTGGATAGGGAGACGCAATTCTACTTCCGGGATGACCAACTGACCAACTTGTCCCCGAGAAATTGACAGGCACTAGAAGTGCTTTTCCTGTTTAGCTTACAACCTGCATGGTCTGAGTCTGTATATGCAATTAGTTCAAAACCAGAATCCTTTGGGTACCAAAGGCCAAAATCCGGTGTGCCCTTCAGATACCTAAGGATTCTCTTGACTGCAGACAGATGTGAATCCCGTGGGTCACACTGAAAACGAGCGCAGACACCCGTGGAAAAAACGATATCTGGTCTACTGGCCGTGAGATATAAAAGGGAACCAATGATTGCCCGATAGGTTTTCTGGTCAACCGGTTTACCAGAAGTATCTGCAGATAGTTGAAAATTTCTGGGCATTGGTGTGGCCGCAGAGTTTGAGCCATCGAAATCAAATCGTTTTAACAGATCTTGAACATATTTGGCTTGATTTATAAAAATGCCATCAGGGCGTTGTCGAACTTGAAGTCCTAAAAAGAACGTCAACTCGCCCATCATGCTCATTTTGAATTGGGATTTCATGGTGTTCTCAAACTCTTGGCACATCTCAGGCTTCGTAGATGCAAAGATGATGTCATCCACGTATATCTGAACGATAATTAAATCTTTACCTGACCTCTTGAGAAACAGAGTGGGATCGATTGTACCTTTCTTGTAGCCAACTCCGAGTAAGTAGTCAGTGAGAGTTTCGTACCATGCCCTCGGAGCTTACTTGAGACCATAAAGCGCCTTGTCCAAAATGTAGACGTGATTCGGAAATCGGGAATCGACGAACCCTTCCGGTTGTTCTACGTACACTTCTTCTTGAAGAACGCCATTCAAGAAGGCACATTTGACATCCATCTGATAGACTGTCATGTTTTTGTGTGCAGCATACGCAAGGAAGATTCGGATTGCTTCGATTCGGGCTACTGGCGCGTATGTCTCATCATAGTCGATACCCTCTTGTTGGCGATAACCCTTGGTGACCAGGCGAGCTTTGTTCCGGATGATGAGATTATTCTCGTCGGTTTTGTTCCGGAGTATCCACTTGAGGCCGATGATAGTCTTTCCCCATGGTCGTTCTACCAAGCGCCAAACTTTGTTTCTCTCGAATTCAGCCAGCTCATCTTGCATGGCGATCACCCAGTCGGGATCGGTGAGAGCTTGCCAAACATCCGATGGTTCAAAATCGCTCAAGAACCCACCGAATAGGATCAGATTTTCAGTGTGCTTTGCAGATCGAGTAGTTACAGCTTGTGAGGGACTCCCGATGATCTGGGAGGGGGGATGATCTTTTGTCCATCTGCGAGTGTGAGGGTGAGTGACATAAGTTTGTCTGTTGTTGGTGGCGTCGTTCTCATCTTGCACGGCGAAGACCTCTTGCTGGTTTCTACTTGATGATCCGGCCGTCGGATTATTCTGCGGTGATCAACCGGGGCTCACGCACTACCTGAGCATAAGTTCTTTGAGCTGAGCTAGGTGAAGGTAGTGGAGCATCTTCTGGGATGGGAGCAAGATCAGGTTGAGGAGTCGGCTCTTGGAAGGGTTCCGGTGAGGCAGATGAAGAGATTTCAGGGGTAGAAACCGCAGTAGATTCCGGAGATACTGAGTTTGTTGATGTACTTGTAGATGGCTCAGTGATGAAGGCGTCGGAAGTCACGGAAGTAGAAGTTGAGCCAGCATGAGCAGGAACTATAATCGGACCCGTGAGTGTGGGTAGATCATAATCTGCGAGGTCTAAGAAGTCTAGAGCAGAAAAGTTAGTGGAAGAATATGTGCTCGGTGGTGCGGTGAATAGTTCAGGAAAGGCAGTATGTTCATTACTTGAGCTTGCCACAGAATAAGTTTCGGTTTCTGAAAAATCAACATTTGAGCTTTCCAGGATGGTTCGGGTCCGTTTGTTGAAAACCCTATAAGCCTTAGAGTTATGTGAGTATCCAATGAAGATAGACTCATCTGATTTGGGTTCAAACTTTCCCAAATCATCCCGGTCGTTTAAAACATAGCATTTACATCCAAAGACTCGAAAGTAATCGATGTTAGGCTTACGCTGTTCGACCATCTCGTAGGCGGTTTTACCGGTCCGCTTGACGATTAGAGTCCGATTCTGCGTGTAGCATGCTGTTGATACTGCTTCAGCCCAAAATGATTGAGGAACTCCAGAATGAGCCATCATGGAACTCGCTGCTTCGACCAACGTCCGGTTCTTCCTTTCTACTACCCCATTTTGTTGTGGTGTGCGCACGGCTGAGAAGTTGTGAGAGATTCCCACGTCTTCTAGAAAGGACTGCAACTTTGCATTGCGAAACTCGGTTCCGTTGTCACTTCTCAACTTCTTCACTCGGCGACCCAAGAGGACTTGAATTCGCTTGATGAAGGCAATGATTCGATCGGCAGCGTCAGACTTGGCTCGCAGGAATTCAACCCATGTGAACCTAGAGAACTCATCAACGAGAACTAACATGTATTTCTTTCTGGCTAAGCTCTCGGTTCTGGTAGGTCCACAAAGATCCATGTGAATCATGTCAAGGGGACTTTTGCTACTTGTATCCATCCTCGGTGGATGAGAGCTTCGTGTCATCTTTCCCTGTTCGCAAGCAGGACACAGTGTATCCTTGGAAAGGCGAGTCTCTGGTAGTCCCTTGACAAGATTTTTCGAAACCAACTTGTTCATGTCTTTGAAATTCTGATGGCAGAGTCTTCGATGCCATAACCAACTGTCCTCCTTTGAAGCCTTCGCGAGCAGACAGATTGCATTCCTCGGATCAGAAATTGCTGCAAACTGAGGGTGAGTCTGAGGGATTGAACGGAATATGGTAGAGTAAAGATTGTCATTCCTTCGTGCACTGAGGATGACGTTGTTATCTTCATCATTCACGTTGCTTCCGTATTGAAATTGCTTTACCCAGTATCCGTTGTCGCAGAACTGGCTGGAGCTGAACATGTTGAAACCTAATCCCTCGACATACCTTACATCTTTAATGATGTATTTCCCATCCGTAATTTTCCCATAACCCACCATTGGCCTAAGCGTCTTGTCGGCTGTTTTAACGTATCCCTCGAACCTTTCAACATAGTCGAAAAGGAAGGATCTCTGACCAGTCATGTGTCTATATGCGCCGGAGTCGAAGTACCACACATGACTGACCTGCAAGACAATTAAGCTTGTTTAGGGACCCATTGCCAAATGGGTTCCTGTGGGTTAGATACAGATAAATCTGTCGGTGAAGTCCCCTTTTCGGATTTCTCCTTAGGCTGAGGAGACTTCACTGACGAGGAGGATTTTGCTTTTCCTCTTTTTCTTCCCCTTCTCTTTCGGGATTTGACATTAGAATTGGGAGCATAGAAAGAATTAGGCACACCATAACGCAGGAAATTATCAAACATAAAGCACATGTCATTGCGAAAAGTATTAAAAGCATCGTTCAAGTTGCGATTAGAATTAACAGGCATGTTCAAATTCTTTCCTACACTAGGTGGAACATAGCCTAAACCCGCACGGCTAGGACTATGTTTCTTAGGGAAAGCAGAAAAAGAGTTGTTCCTCCCATGATGATCCTTTCTTGGTGGCTTCACATTCGGTCCACCATCTTTCCTCCTCGCATATGCATGAAAAGCACGGTGTGAGTTAGAGGACGGTATTGTGGGAATGGAGTTACCACCTTTTCCAGACGACTTTTTAGAAAATTTAGGTTTAATGGAATTGAAAGGTTGATTTGGTTGTAACTGAGATGTCTCACCCACTTCAAAGGAACTAGAATGAAATTCAAGACTTTTAATGGGTTTGACTGAGTTACGAGCATCGTTAGACTTTGAATGCTTTTTCTGGAGTCCTTTGGGTGCGTGCGGCTTAACTGACTTGCCCTTGTCAGTACCTACACATTTTCCACCCTCTGGATTGCTTTTCTCAGAAATAGGAGCTCGTGACTCAGCAGATTGCTCACGTTTGATAACAACAGATTTTGGCTTCTTTGGAATAAAGCCTGAAGGATCATCATCCTCATCTAAAAACACCTTCATATCATATTCAACATTTGGGTCCTGGACAGTCTTGGATTCGGCTATCCTATGGTGTGAGTTAGGGGGTTCATCATCATCTGATATTATGGAGTAATAGTCCTCAGTATCTAAGACAGGTTTTGGTTGGGGAGCGACTATTGGATGGTTGAGGATTGGAGCAGTCTTATCATCAACTGAGTTTGAAAAGTAGAGATTTTCAAGATTCATCACTTTCCTTTTTAAAATGGAGTTAGATATCCGTTGGTTGGTTAAAGATTGGCGATACTTTATCCGTTCATCATGATCAAGTTCTTTTAAAAGTTCAAAGTGGATATCTAGGATAACGTATCGAGCCTGAAGATCCGCAACCTTGATTTGAAAATCAGTGAAAGCTGAGGTTGCGGTCTCACATTCTGAAGAAAGCCTAATTCTTTCGGCATTTGCCTCAAGCAAGTCTTTCTCCAGATTGCGAACCAAGGAATCTTTCTCCGACACAATGACCTTCAGATTAGGATCTGATGTTGACATGCATCCAAATCCATGGCTTTTAACCTAAGAGCAAACACCTCCTTTTCTAGCCTGACTAGGTCGGGACACTTAGTTGCGGAAGTATCCTCGGGTGGGATAACTAAGGTCTCCTCTGAAAGTTCCATTTCCCTAGTCTCATAGCTTGAGTTAAGGTCTGTGTAGTTGATGGGAGGCATTGCTACTCTAGGGGTTCTGGCCTTAATGCCTTCCCATGTGGGTTTAGAGTTGGTTGGATCACTAGCCGGAACAAAGATTGGTCTATTTGGAGGGGGACTAGTGGGTGGACTGCTAGAGGAGCTGTTTGTTGGACTGATGGTTGTGGTTATGGTCTCACCGTTTATGACTTCGGTGTATGTGACAGTCTGCCTAACAAATTCTTCGGTCACATGTCCTCCTACTATGGCAGGTTTGGGTTTGGAGGCTGCCATATCCTCAAAGTTGTATAGATGAGAAGGTGCTTTTTCTAAAACGTGGTTTTCAGACAGACCTAGGCCGAGTTTAGCTGTGTAAAAGGGATTCTTTTTGGCATGGTGAGTGAGGATACTTAAAGTCTGTTCAGATTGTCCTCTTTTAAAATTGTTGTCCTCAAGCTCTTGTATTTTTGAAAACAACCGAGTTCTCTCTTCCGAGAGCAACTGGAATTTAATGTTGAGCTCCCCATGGTTACTGTTAAGTTCCACATGGGCCTTTTGAAGACAACTAAGTTTATTTGCCAAATTGGACTCTCTAATTCCAGACTCAAGTGTTTCACGGTTATAGACTATTGTCAAATCCTCGAGAGAGTCTTTATAAATTGCACTGTCGATTCTAAATTTCGTGACAAGAGTCCTCTCCGATTGGAGACATCTCTCCAATTCACAAATTTTAGATTCCAACATTGCCACAGTGTCAGTTATATCAGGGATAGAGGATACCTCAGACGGATCTATGTCCTGATAAGTGCTTGGTCCAACGGCTTCCGATCCCTCGAAGTCAGCCATCAAGCACGGTCCTTGCACCAAATGATTCTCCTCGTCTGAGCTCTCCTCTTCACAGACCCAGTTCTCTTCATCTACCATCAAAGCTACCCCCTTTTCTTTCTTCCTCATCAGTGAGGCCTTCCTCTCAAAGTACGCGGCATCCTTGTACTTGACAGAGCAATCACGAGCGTAGTGTCCCAACTTTCCACACTTGAAACAAGTGGTAGTGGGACTTGCGGTTTGTTGAGGAGTGGGGTTCTGGGTTATGGGACCCTGAGGATGATTTACCCGTTGAATTCCTTGATCAGTTTGAATCGATTGATCTTCCCTCTGGGCTTGCCTGGAACTGGTTCCCTTAGAATCACCTCCTTGGTAGATGCCTTTCCCCTGATTCACTCTCTCATCTTGCCTTTGATCACCCCTATGCTGCTCATACCCGTATCCTGGCCCTTGATCTAGCCTTTCACTCTCATATTTTCCTCCATATCCAATCTCGTATCCCTGACGTTCAATATACCCAGATTCCAGAGTGTATTGCCTCAAGCTATTCCGGTAGTTGATGTCTGAGACTTGTCCTCTCCAATCTCCTTGACTACCTTGACCTCCTTGGTAGTCAAGATAAGTGTTGTCTCTCCTCGGCTGATCTCTATATCTGCCTTGATCTTCTCTGAACCTTCCCTGGTTGCTTCTATAACCTCCTTGGTCGTAAGCTGGCATACCCCCTTGTTGATAGCTTCCTCTCCCTTGATTTCCGTACTGACCCCTTTCAGGTTGATAATGACCTCCTCTACCTTGCCCCATTCTTCCTCCACTGGGAAAACCGGATCCTCGTCCACGGTTGTAACCACGATTTGCGTTCAATCGTTGTACGCTGTGTGAAATGAGGGCAAGGGACTCATTCACATGGAAGAGTTCATCATCAGAGATGGAAATAATCACCGGTTCGTCGGGATGTTGTACGCTTGAGCCATAGTTCGGGTTGAACTCTTGACTGTATTCTTCAGGATAGTACTGGGGAGAGACGCTGTTGTATGGCATAGGTTGGACGGGAGCAGTGTTTGGTCCTCCAAAAGGCACGGCCGACAATGCCAGAGGATCAACTGCTCTCTTGGAGCGTCCGCCGGTGATGAAATCTTTGTGTTGTACCATCATACTGAACAGGTCATGTAGACCTAATGTTCCCAGATTCCGGCTAAGCTGGATGTTGATGGCCATGTTTTGCCATTCTTGGTTGAGATTCTTCAAGAATTTCACATTCACTTCATACTTTGACTTCTCAACCCCGAGCCGTCTCAAGTCGTTGACGAAAGCGTTCAATCTTTGGTAAGAGTCAGTGAGGGATTCGTTTTCCCTGGCTTTGAAGCCTTCGTAAGCATTGAGGGCACTTTCCTTCTGACTCTCCACAGCAGAGTCGCCTCCCTGCATCTGTTGTTCAATTTCCAACCAAACGTCTCGTGCGTTGGTTAGACTGTCCATTCTTGCGTACATATCATTTGGGAGAGCCATAATCAGGAGGGTCAGTGCACGCTTGTCAATGAGATGTCGGGCTCTTTGTTCGGGATTGAACATCTCAACAGGCTTCTCGACCACGTACGCCGGAAGTTCGGGACAAGTATCGGTCTTTGGTACGGCAGCGACGGTGACGGTCGGTCAGATAGGTCCTTCTCGAATGGACTTCATCAGGTTTTCATCAAGCAGGTCGAGGAAGTGAATCATCCTGCGTCTCCATTGTTGGTACTCGCCCATCACCAGGACGGGAGGGCGAGTTTCGGAACCTATCCCAAGGATTTCCTTCGACATTTCAAAAAGAATGAGACCTCCTCGTACGATTCGCTTGGCTTAAAACAGAAGAAAGGTTTTTGAAAAACGGGAATTTTGAGCGCCTCGGGACACAAAAAGCTTGGAAAAAGTAAAGAGTTTTGAAAGCAAGCTTAGTGTCGGATTTGAGAAACAAAACTACAAGAGTTTCGGCTCAAAGAGGCGAAATCCGACTTGGAAACAGATGTTTTCCGATTCGAATTTGGCTCAAAATAGCTGGGTGCGGAAAACAGGCTTTTCCGATTCGGAAAATACAATTTTCCGATTCGGAAAAGTAGGGTGCGGTAAAAGGGAAATTTTGAAAAGAGACTTTTCAGGAGCAAGACCCCAAGTCAGAGACTCGTTCTCCGATTCGGAAAACAGTGTTTTCCGATTCGGAAAAGGAGAGTTCTCCGATTCGGAGAAAATGCAATTTCCGACTCGGAAAATTTGAGCTGAAATTTCAGCTCTTGTTTTCCGATGCGGAAAACCTGCACAGAAAACTCCGAAAAATTTCTCAAAAACGCTTAAAACCTCTTAAAAATCAGTGTTTAGACCCCCAAATTGTAGGAAAAAGCTTAGAAATCATTGAGGAATCACTTAACACTTAATTTTACCCTTTTAAAACCACCTTTTGGATTGAAAACCCAAAAGTTTTGAAAAACCCAAAACTTAAAAACCTTTTAAAACCTTATCAAAATTCAAAAACAAAACCAAGGAATCAACAAGGTTGGCTCTGATACCAATTGTTGTCCCAAATAACAATGAAAGAACAAAGAAATGGATGGAAATCAAGAAAGTGTGATTGAAATCAATAAAGCTTGAAGAACTAGCAACAATGGAGTTTTTGCCCAAAATAGATAATGTATGAAATCAAATTTTAAAAACCCTAAACATCTCTTACCTTTTATAGGTAAGAGAAGGTTACACAAAATGACAATAAAGGCCCCTGAGGTTCCAAACCTCAAACAAGGGCATACAAAACTGAAATGTTCACAACTAAAGGAAATTAACTGAATTAACCTAGAAAGCATAATAAAGATAGTGGTTTCTGATTCTTCACAACACAAGGGTCCAACAATTAGAACTTGAATCTGGAACAACAAGTGGTATCAGAGCTGGAAATTCATTGAATTTGGTATGATTTCTTGAGCTTTTTTATGTTTTTTTCGAAAATGGAGGTTTGAGTTTTGATTTTCTTCATTTGATCATGATTTGCATGTAAATGTGATTGTTTGTGGTTAAAATGATGTTTTTACTGTGTTAGGAAGTGATTTAGAGTCAAAATTTGGTGATTTGAGCAGTAATTTTTGAGTTTTTTTTCCTTCTACTCGGTTTTTCCTCGTTTTTTCCGAATTACTGTTCATATTTCCCGAATCGGAATATTCATAAATTCCGAATCGGAAAATACCAGTTTTCCGAATCGGATTTCTGAAATTTTCCGAATCGGAAAATTTTTTGGACTCGTTTTGTTGTTTAGATCTGATCTTACTCGTTTTCCGACTTGGTATTAATCAAACTCCGATTCGCAAAACATCATTTTCCGATTCGGAATTTGCCCAAATACCAACTCGAAATTTTTCTCGGAACTCTATCAGTTGTGTTTTTCCGATTCGGAAAACTACATTTTCCGATTCGGAAAATTGAAAAATCCGAATCGGAATAAGTTGTTTTCCGAATCGGATTAGTTAAGTAAACTTTTTTAAGACTTCTTATCTGATTCTACGGTGAGAAAGTTCAGTCATTTTTAAGGTCATTTTTTCCCGAAAAATGCCGGTTTTTCCAAGATTTTGGTGATTTCCGAGACGTTGTATTTTTGGACTAAGATTTCAATTTCGCGGTCAAAATCAACTTTCAAATTTTTGAAAAATATTTTTTCTCGGGATTTCACTATTCACCGGTTGACTTTACAGTTGACTTTTTTACTTTTGTCACTAACATTTTCGTTGATCAAAAGAAGTGTTCAGATTAGCTACAGATTCTCAGATTTGTATACCTCCAGAAGTTCGGAAGAAATCTACCAGTTTCAGTGAATTACCGATCATTTTCAAGTTCTATGAAGATGTCAAGAGATTTATTAAGCATGGGTTCAAAGTCCAAACCTCCGGTTCTTCAAATTGGAGAATATCCTCAATGGCGTGTGAGGATGATTCAATTTCTTAACAACATCGACAAGACACTCATGGTGAGCATCCAAGAAGGTCCGATCAAGCCGTACATTGATATTCCGGGCACACCCGAGACTGCCACTACTCCTGCTATTGAACCAAGACGAGTGTTCAAACTCTTTCGGCACTACAATGAGCTTGAAAAGATTAGAGCTGAACTTGATGACAAAGCTCTTACTTTACTCACGATGGCGATTCCGAACGATTTGTTTAATAGTGTTGATAGTAGAAATACTGCGAAAGAGTTGTGGGATGAGTTGGAGAAACAGTTTCAAGGGACGGAAAGATCAATCCAAGCTAAGCTAAACCAAGCAATCGGAGCGTATGAAGGGTTTAAGGCTTTAGAGGGAGAAACACTTGCAGATTCTTATAGTCGGTTCAACATCATTCTGAATGATTTGAGGAGAAATGGGATGCAAAAGTCTACTTCTGAGATAAACTTCAAGTTTCTAAAGAATCTCAATCCGGAATGGGATCATTACTCGGTTAATCTTCAAATGAACAAGAATTTGGCGGAAGAAGACTTGCATGACTTGTATTCCATTCTTAGTCAACATGAAGTGAAAGTCAAAGATATTGTGATGAAGCAGAAGAGTATTTCTGATTCTTTGGCCCTGTTGACTGTAAAGAAGAAGAGTGTGCTCCCTAGTGCTAGTTCGAAGAAGAAAAGTCATTCAAAGGCTTTAGTCACCGAGTTGTCTGATTCTGATTCAGAAACCCTTGAAGATGAAAGTTCTGAATCCGATGTTGATTTGAAGCGAGTTGCCGACAAGCTTGCTCTTTTGTCTAGTTCTATTCACAAACGTTATGGGAAGAAGAAGTTCTATTCGAAACCCAAGTTCGATAACTACAAAAGAGACAAGTACAAGCCAAAGGATTATGAGAGAAGGCCAGAGAGGAAGAGTTATGAGAAAGGTAACCCGGATAAGAAAGGAAATGTATGTTTCAATTTTGGCAAACCAGGCCATTTTGTCAAAGATTGTAGAGCACCGAAAGTGATTTTGACTACTACTCTAAGAAGGCTCAACTTGCGAAACGCAAGAGTGAAGGTAAAGTCTTGATGGCGGAAGAGGAATGTTGGTATGATGATACTTCTGATGATGAGGATTCTGCTCATTTCACACAAGTTCACTACAATCTCATGGCTAGTGTGGAAGAAACCATCAACCTTCACAAACAGACCGAAGAAACAAATGAGGTAAGTCAAACTCCTTCTGACTCGGATATGTCTGATAATGATGAATGCTCTTTAGAAGAACAGTTTTTAATTTTAAAAGCTGAATTTGATGACTTGAAGGAAAAGATTAAGTTCGAAAGAGCTCGAGTCATTGAATTCAGTAATGAATGTGAATTATATAAATCTTTAGTTGATGATCGTGAGCTTGAAAAGGCTGAGATTAGGAAAGAGAAAGCCAAACTAGAATCTCAAGTTTATGAGATGAAGAGTGCTTTAGTAAATTTGGAGTCTGAAAAAGCTGAATATATGATCAAATATGAAGTTTGTTTTCAAGATAGATCCGAGGCTTATGCCAAAATCAAACAGTTGGAGGACCTTAATATCAAAAGAGGTCAGACTCAACAGACGCTTAGGCTTTTGACAAATAATCTAAAAGATACAAGGTTTTACAATCCGAAAATGGGGTTAGGTTTACCTGAAGTTGATGTTTTAAAGAAAGCCCCTAAAGGTCTTTATCAGTTTGATAACTTAAGTTTTCCAAAAATAAATGAGACCTTTGTAAAATCTGGTAGTTCATTATCTGATTCTTCTGATAAAGGTAAAGAAAAAGTTGTTGATGACTCAAGTGATAGTTTTTCAGATTCAAAGCCAAAGAGAAAGAATAACTTTGATTTCACATGTGACATTAAATATGATGATTTAAATCAAAGTTATAAAACAAGAAAACCCGAGTTTTCTCATACTCAGTGTGTTTCTTTGTATTCTCAAGATGTAAAGTCTTTTTCAAATGAATCTGCAAAGCTTAGTAACGATATTGAAAGTGAGTCAAAGACTACTGATTCTACTCCTAAATCTGAAGATAAGACAAGTGAACTTTAAAAAGAAACAGATTGTGAAAATCTTTCTGAGTTTATTCAAGTTAACAATCTTTCAGAAAATAAGAGCGTTTCTGATTATGCGTCTGATTCTGATTCTGATGAGACCAAACCATGTTTTGATTCTGGTAATGATGATGATATTGAAAAGGGTTTTGAGGAAGAAAAGATAAATTTTATTTCAAACCCCATGTTTGAGTCTCAAGAAACTCCACCTTGTTTTGATCAAAGTATTAAGCCTGAAGTGACTGAGTTATTTACATATGCTGTTATTGACAAAGATGGATATCTTGTGTACAAAAGTTTAGATAGTATGGTTCAAGGTGATATCCTTAAATCAGAACTCAAACTACCAGATGTGGAATTTGGTGCCGTTTTTGAAAAACCAAAATCGAGTACACAAGATAAACCAAATGTTGTAAATGTTTCAAGTGATAGTGGAATTTTAAAAGATTATAAATCCTCATGTACTTTGTCAAAGTCTGAAACTTGTTCAATTAATTTTGATGCAAGTACTTTTGAGGTAGGAAGTACGTCTTGTGCTACACTTGAAACATCTTCAAAAGATTCATCTGATGTATGTTCAGTTCCTAAGACACCTATAACTCTAGTTCTTCTGATTCTACAGATTTAAAAAGTTTTAAACGACATGGCCTAGGGTGGGAGAAGAAAGATTCAAAGAAGAAAAAGCGTTTTGTTAAAAAGTCATCCGTTGATGATGCAAATAAATGTAATCTGAATGTTAGATTCAATAAGTGTCAAAACTCATTTGAGTCTGCTTTGATGTTTTTTGCTATGCAACGTTTGCATTGTACTCATTGTGGTGATAATTCGTTTTCTTTGAACTCTAGTCATGTTAAAAAGAAGAGATCTAGTGGTGTTTCTCATGATAAATCTCATGCTTACTCGTTTGATCATCGTGCTAAAGTGTTTAGTGCTAAAAAGAAAAATCTTTCAAAAGCAAAAGATAAGTCAGTTGATGTGAAGTTTGTGTGCAATTGGATTCCTAAGGATTTATTGAAAGCACAAACTTCAAAGTCTGGTATAAACTGTAAGATTTTAGGTTCATCTTCTGATTTGTTAAAAATGTATGAGACTAACAAGAAAGGACCCATTTGGATATGGGTTCCCAAGATGAACTAACATGTTTCTACAGGCCAGGCATATGTGGTATGTCGATTCCGGTTGTTCAAGACATATGACTGGCTACAAGGAGTTGTTGCACAATTTTGTGGAACGACCAGGAGGAACAGTTAGTTTTGGGAATAATGTAACACCCCGCTAAAGCGGAACCGCGAGGTGTGACAGTTAAGATTTCATCGCGATAGGAGATAAACCACACCAATCATTCATATTATAAATTAAAATAGTTTAAAAGTATTACAACCCAATCATAATTTAAGTTTTACAGACTTAAACAAAATAAACATTTTCTTGATCGGTGACACAACATTTCCACTAAAGACCTGATCAAACTTTCGGATTTCCTGAAAAGCATGTTAAACAAGTGTCAACTACAAGAGTTGGTGAGTTCACAGGTTTTATAGATGCAAAACAGTTATGTACAATATCCATTTCGATAAGACGTTTATTCGCAATAAGTTTTGTAAACAGTTTGGTGAATCAGTTCATTCACCCCAAAAATAGCAGTTTGGTATCAAACAGTAAGTAAATTTTCCAAGTGATGTGTTAATTACATGATATGCATTAGTGAGTTACTACAATCCTTCATTTTATGACATAGCTACGCCCCTATCCAGCCTTGCCGGGGGAAAACTAATTCCAGCCGGGGTGAATATTTTTCAATACAGTGCACCTATATTCTCGTCAGTCAAGGTGGGTATGTCAAACCAAATAGCGCTATCCACGTGTATCATAGGCCCAATTTGTAAGGGTTAATAGTAGTGCAGGGGACATTTTCATTTATTGCTCACTATATCATGTTTCAACATATCGGAAATTTTATCTCATAAAACATTTCATTTCATTTCATTTCGGTATTCGAATTCATTTCATTTCAATTCATTTCAATACGTAAAGCATATTCCAATTCACTTCATTTCAATATACACAAAACATTTCATTCAATTCATTTCATTATCATACTCTCATTTCAATTTATTTCATTTTATAAAAACATTTCATAACATTTCAAATAAACGATTCATTTCATTTTGTCACCATAAATCATTTCATTTCACAACAAGTTCACAATTAAACACATTTTATTCATAGACATGCTTTTCACCCCAAAACTTCGTAAAAACGGTAAAAACGGGGCTGTGAATACTCACCTCGGGTGTTTAGTGCGGATTTGAAAGGGTTGATGCGTGACCTAAATCCCGGCTCCGAACTAGGGTCGTCCTATCAAACACGAAATTTTAATGTAAGTTCTAGGTCCAACGGTCCTTATCTAAAATCGTACCGAAATCCATATAATGCCATTATATTACTTTTATAGTCCAACTTAATAAAAATTCATTTTGTCACAAATGAAAGTCTTCCAAACATTTTAGAAGTTCAAAATTTGTAAAGTTGGGTTTTTAAGAAATTTCCAGAATCTGTCACAAATTTTGAGTTGTAAAAATTGCTATTTTGAACTTGGGTCCTCTAAATATTAAATCTTTAAATTTTTACCCTCTGAATTAGGGGATGTTAGGAACAACTCCACCAAATTTCACAATTTTTAGAGTTCTTTTACTATTTTTAAACAAGTTTACAAAATCAGTGGTAAGGGCTGAAATTCCAGAATACCTTTTGGTAAAGTTTAATTCATAGATTATTCAATACACCACTAATTCACGAATTTCAAAAGGGATTTTCTAACCAACACACATACCAAGCTAATGAGACAAGATTCAAATCATTAGAGTGATTTTTGAGGGAGATATGCCTCTTTGAAGTTGTGCATGTGGTTCTGCCATTATGGGACAGATTGCACTATCAATTCATTTTCATTGGTTAAACCCTCAAAACTACTCTAAATGACTTGATTTTGGATTCTATAGAAAGCTAACTCAGAATACTTGAGTTTAGAATCAAAAAGTTTGTAATTTGGATGATTTACCAAAGAGTTATGCATGCATGAATGTGACTTAAGTTTCTGACCAAGTGCTGTTGCACACGAAAATGTTTTTGGATGGTTTGGACTCAAATCTTAGTGTTTTTATGCAAATCCAGTGGGGTTTGAACCCTAACACCTTAAATTTCATCCCATAAAAATTTCATAAAGAAATGAATACAACAAGACCCTTTTTGAGTCGTGCAAAGTGCATGCAAAATTTTTGACAGAATCTGTCTCAATACTAACATCAAATCCATCAATAAAACACATAAAATCATAACTCTTTGGGGTTTTTCTTACCATTTTACCCCCAAATCAGATTGTATACATGAAAAACAAACTAACCATGATTTGATACCATCAAAGCTCATGCATGAACTATCAAGTAAGTCTAGCCCAAGATTGATGGTCAAAAACAACATTTAACAAGAATTTTTGCATCCAAATGGTGTTCTTATGGGGAAATCATAGATTCTCACCTTCATAGATTGTTTTTCCAACATTTCTAAGGTGGAATCTCTTTCCCAAACACCATAAGGATTAAGAATCCATAGGAGGAGGTTTAACCTCAAGAAAACACGAAAATAAAGCTTGAAAGGGTTGAAAAACGAATCTAAACTTCAACCTAACTACCTTACCTTTGAGATTGTGATAATATAAACTTTGAATGTGCTCTTAATCTTCAAGAATCTGATCTTGAAGATGATTATGGGGCTGGAATTGAGAGAGAAATGAGAGAGTTTTAGTGTGAGAAAAGTTTAGAGAGAGAGAGAGAATTTTGAAATGGATGGGAAATGATGATGATGATTAATTTTGTAGGGAAAAGAGGAGAAGAGAAAGAGGTAGGGGGGGGGGTGGCCGGCCCCTAGTGGGTCCCACCTCTCTCCTCTCATTTCTTTTATTATTTTTTTTTTGAACAATCTTACACTGATTTTCCGATACGGTACCGGGTTTTTCGGCGTTTTTTTTGGCGAAAACCGACTTTTCGAAGGTGGTTTTAGATCATTTGGGTCAGTTTACACATATTTTAAACAAAATAACTTAAATTTCCAAGAATTATTTTAAATTTGGCATTTTAGGATTATCGGGTGATTTCGGGCCGGTTCGGGCTTTTTCGGGCAGTTTTCGGGACTTCTAGGTTTTAGCCTAACTTTTTCACGCAAACTAACCTAGGTTATCCAGGCAACTTAAATTCTACCTTTTTCATCTACGGGAACGCTACTGAGTGAATTTAACGAGTAGCTAACCTGAATGTCAAAAATTGACGGATGTCACAGTTACCCCCGGTTGAAAGAAATTTCGTCCCGAAATTTAATTCTTACCGCTACTGCCGGGGTTTTCTGTGAAGAGATGCGGGTACTTGCTTTTCATGAAGGCCTCCCGCTCCCAAGTAAACCTCTGGTCCGTGCCTAGAGTTCCATTTCACTTTGACTATCGGTATCCTGCTGCGTCGGAGTTGTTTGATTTCTCGATCAAGAATTTCGATTGGTTCCTCGGAGACGCGCAGTTGCTCATCAATTTGAATCTCCTCCAAAGGCAGAACTACTGTCTCCTCCGACAGACATTTCTTTAAGTTGGACACGTGGAACGTGTCATGAATTGAGCTCAGCTCTATAGGTAAGTCCAACCTATAGGCAACAGGTCCGATCCTTTCTAGGACCTCGAATGGTCCAACAAAACGAGGGTTCAGTTTCCCTTTCTTTCCGAACCTTATTAGCCCTTTCCATGGTGACACTTTTAGCAGCACCTTATCACCCACTTGGAATTCCAACGGCTTTCGCCGATTATCGGCATAGCTTTTCTGGCGATCCCTGGCCATTTTCAGCTTTTCTTGAACCATTTTGATTTTGTCGGTGGTCTCCTGCACGACATCAGGCCTAAACAATCGATTCTCTCCCACTTCCAACCAATTAAGTGGGGACCTACACTTGCGTCCATACAGTGCCTCGTATGGCGCACACTGAATGCTGGCATGATAGCTATTGTTGTAGGAGAACTCGACTAAGGGTAGGTGATCGTCCCAACTTCCTCCAAATTCCAACACACAAGCACGTAACATATCCTCTAGTGTTTGGATGGTTCGCTCAGTCTGTCCATCGGTCTGAGGATGGTAAGCCGTGCTTAGATCCACACGAGTGCCCAAAGCTGCTTGAAGCGATTGCCAAAATCGCGAGGTAAATCTACTGTCTCTATCAGAGATGATCGATATCGGGACTCCATGTCGCATGACAATCTCACCGACATACAGCTGCACAAGCTTATCGATGCTATAAGTCTCCTTTATTGGCAAGAAATGAGCTGATTTCGTGAGTCTGTCAACGATTACCCAAATCGTATCATGACCCTTTTTAGTCTTGGGTAGCTTAGTCACGAAATCCATCGATATCTGCTCCCATTTCCATTCCGGAATTTCCGGTTGCTGAAGAAGTCCGGACGGTTTCTGGTGCTCTGCTTTAACTTTTGCGCAAGTCAAGCATTTACTAACGTAGATGGCGATATCTCTTTTCATACCGGGCCACCAGTAATGCTCCTTCAGTCCCTTGTACATTTTATCGGATCCTGGATGTATCGAATATTTCGACTGATGAGCTTCATCCATGATCATCTTCCTCAATTGCTCCGCCCTCGGAATCCAAATTCTTCCCTTGAAGTAACACACTCCATCCTCTTTCTCCTCAAATTCCTTTTCTATGCCGTGAAGAGTTTCCTTGTTTAGGTTGTCAGCCTTCAAAGCTTCCTTTTGTGCTTCCACTATTTGACTTTTTAAGCTGGTCTGCACTACCAATCCCATTGCTCGTGACCTTATGGGCTTTACCCGCTCCTTTCGGCTTAACGCATCAGCGACAACATTTGCTTTCCCTGGATGATACTTAATCTCCAGTCGTAGTCGCTGAGCAATTCCACCCATCTCCTTTGTCTCATATTCAACATCTTTTGATCAAGTATGTGCTGGAGGCTCTTATGATCCGTAAAAACGGTGCATTTGGTGCCGTAGAGATAATGTCTCCTATCTTAAGGGCAAACACCACTGCTCCAAGCTCCAAATCATGAGTGGTGTAGTTTTTCTCGTGAACTTTCAGCTGTCTGGATGCGTAAGCGATGACTTTCTCGTTTTGCATCAAAACACATCCCAAGCCTTGATGTGAAGCATCGCAATATACCACGAAGTTATCTGTCCCTTCGGGTAATGCTAGAATGGGTGCGTTGCACAATTTATGCTTTAACACCTGGAACGCTTCTTCTTGCTTCTCTCCCCAAATGAACTTCTTATCCTTCTGCGTTAAGGCTGTCAGCGGCTGCGCGATCTTGGAAAAGTTTGCGATGAACCTTCGGTAATAACCTGCCAGACCAAGAAATTGTCGAATTTCCGTCGGTGTTTTCGGGGCTTCCCATTTCTTTATAGCCTCGATCTTAGCTGGGTCAACATGTATTCCATCTCTATTCACTACATGTCCTAGAAAGTGAACTTCCCGAATCCAAAACTCGCACTTTGAGAATTTGGCGTATAGCTGCTCGGCCTTTAGCAGTTCCAATATCAGCCTCAAATGATGCTCGTGGTCCTCCTTGCTCCTAGAGTAGATTAGGATGTCATCAATGAAGACAATCACGAACTTATCTAAGTATGGCCGACATACTCGGTTCATCAAATCCATGAACACTGCCGGAGCGTTCGTCAAACCAAAAGGCATGACTAAGAACTCATAGTGACCATAACGGGTTCTAAACGCTGTCTTTGCGATGTCTTCCTCGCGAACTCGCATTTGATGGTAACCAGATCGAAGATCGATTTTGGAGAAGTACGTTGCTCCTTGCAGTTGATCGAACAGGTCGTCGATGCGCGGAAGAGGGTAGCGATTTTTAATAGTGATCTTGTTCAGCTCTCTGTAATCGATGCACATACGAAAAGATCCGTCCTTCTTTTTGACAAACAACACAGGGGCTCCCCACGGTGATGAACTGGGTCGGATGAATCCTTTGTCTAATAACTCCTGAAGTTGATTTGACAGCTCTTGCATCTCGGACGGTGCTAGTCGATAAGGCGACTTTGCTATGGGACCTGCTCCAGGAACTAAGTCAATGTGAAACTCCACTTGTCGTTGCGGAGGCAATCCAGGTAATTCTTCCGGAAATACCTCTGGAAATTCTCGCACAACTGGAATATCCTGAATTCGCTTCTCCTTTGCCTTTGTATCTATGACGTGTGCCATGAACGCTATGCATTCCTTCCGTAGATGACCTCGCATCTTCATATATGACACGATCTTGATGTCTCTCTTTGGCCTATCTCCATACACTTCGAGTAGTCCTCCATCAGGTAATGGTAATGCGACTATCTTCTCAGCACAGCATATTGTTGCTCGATGTTTGGACATCCAGTCCATACCGACGATTATGTCGAAGCTCCCTATCTTAATCGGGATCAAGTCTATGCTAAAATCCTTTCCAGCTAAACCTAGAGTGCATTTTCTGATTACTTTGCTAGCCTTAACTAATTCTCCGTTGGAGTATTCAATTACATGATCCTCTTTCAGATTCTGTGACTTTTTATTTATCTTAGGTCTAAATTCTAGCGACACAAAGCTCATATCTGCTCCGGAATCAAAAAGCACAATAGCAGGATAGTTGTTGAGAAGAAACGTACCTGTAACCACGTCTGGGTCTTGCCTTGCTTCCTCCGTCCCAATAACAAACGCTCTCCCCGAGCTAGTCCTCCTCGGTTTCCTTGGTTTCCTTGGTTCCCTGGATTCGCCGGCTGTGCCTGATTCGCGTAAGGTCTCGGATTCAACTTAGGACAAGCATTCCGGTAGTGATTGAAGCTTCCACATTCAAAACAGGCTCTCTTTCTACAATCCTTGTCAGTATGGCCTCCCCTGCCACATCTGGAACAGACAACACATCTCCCAGCATGAAGATTCCCACATTTGCCACACCTCTGAGACATTCCCTTTTCTTTTTCTGCTACTTGAGTCTGCATTCCGTAGCTCCTAGTCACTCTTCTATCCTTTCCCGACTTTCCTCTGAATTGCGGTTTGGTAGTCTCCTCCATCTTCCTTTTTCCCTTTGCCTTGTCACTCGCAAACGTTCCTGACCGGATAGCGTTGTTGGTAAGGCGGTTTGCTAAATTAACTGCCTCTTGTAGGTTCTTTGGATCAGCTGCCGTCACGTTCCCTCTGATCTCAGGGGATAAACCCCAAACATACCTATCGACTCGGTTTTGTTCCGGCATCACCAAATGGGGTACTAACTTAGCTAACTCGTGGAATCGGGTAGTGTATGTGGTGATGTCATTTCCTCTCATCTCATGGCGCCATAGTTCAGCTTCCAACTTTTGGAGTTCGCTTCTTGGACAAAACTCCTCCTTCAGCATCTTCTTGAAATCCTCCCAGGTGATCTGACCGGTTGCGTCACGGCCACGGACTTGCACCTGGGTGTTCCACCAAGTCAAAGCTCGCCCTTGGAGCAGACAAGCAGCATACTCGACCTTGTTCCTTTCCAGGCACTTGCTTATGTGAAGGACTGATTCCATACTTTCAATCCATGCTAACAATCCAACAGCTCCCTCTGTTCCATGGAACTCTTTGGGGTTGCAGCTTTGGAAGGATTTGTATGTACAATCCCGTTCCCTTGACCCTTGATTGTTGTTTTGATTGGTGTTCAGCCCAGCAGCCACCTGGCTGACTATGTCGGGTAATGAAGCCATCACTTGCTCCGATACGAGCCTTGTCAAGTCCGGGTTCTCTCTTCTTGGAGGCATGTTTCTAGAACAACAGCATGCCCACAAGTTTTAATGACACTTTCCGTTTTCTAAGTGTAATCGCAATTCTACTTATTTTTCGCAATTTAAATGCCATACTAACTCACGCTATCATTTTGACCTAGCGTTCTTAGACATTTCAAACAACCATAATAAGCATGTCAATTGTATAGTTAATTTCTAACACATAAGTGAAGCATAGATAAAATCATAAAGCTTCCCTTCATTTAAGCATAATACGAGTCATAATATCATCAAAATAAATTCATAATACGATAATATCCATACAATCATCCATCATAAATCATAAATAGTTCAAGTCTAGGCATACTGCCTCAAAAATAAGAGTTTTTATCCAAAAGATCGATCACCGACTCCACCTCCTAGGTCCTAACCCTCCAAACAGCCCACAGAAGCAGGAGCACCACCACGGTCACCACCAAATACACCACCGTATACAGGTGGTGGAGTGACGCCATGGTGTGGCTGAGGAGAGCCACTATCCTGGTCAACTGCTGGCTGTCCGCTCCAGCTACACCCAGGAGGGAGTCTATCATGTGGTCATGGTGGTCCAGAAGGTGCTCATGGATGTCCTGGCCTCGGGCTAGTCTAGCGACCTCCTGTCGCTCGGTCGGGGTCATGCCCCTCATGCAAAGGACCGGGGCATGAGCCATGTGCGGGTATCTAGGAGCTGGGGCTAGCGGTGGTGGTCGGACATCGGGCGGTGGTCGGGCGACGGGCGGCGGTGGAGGCACTCGAACGATCGGCGACGATGGTCGGTAAGGCGGCGGGGATCCGGACGATGAGGACGACGAGGACGACGATGACCCACCCTGGCCCCTGACCCGTGATGGTCCCGCCCCATCCCCGGTGGGAATGCGGAAGGTCATCCGGGTAGGCAGAGGCACGCTCTTCCGAGCGGTGCGCCTGCCTCTGAGACCATAGCGCGTCTTAGGCCCAAAGGGTCGCGCCGGGCTGGCGGACCGGGCAGGGACCTGATGAGAATCAGCGTCACTGTCGCTATAGGGATCCCGCTCTGGCACGGTGGTCCGAGATCGGGAGTTACCGTTCTCGCTACCGGGGTGCTCAGGGGACCCGTGAGATCGGTACTCGGATGGGTCTGTCTCGTGAGACATGATACTGCGATAAAAGAATTTAGTTAATTTACGGAAAAATAAAATTTTTCTGAAATAAGTAATTTTGTACATGTCATATGCAAACTCACACAATTTCACATTTTTTTTCAGGAAATTTTCAGAAAGTTTCAACTTTTAAACCCTAACAGTATGATCGATTTATAAGTCTTATCCTACTTATATCGTGGCTAGGCGTAGGTGATCAGGCTCCGCATATCTATGATATATTAGAATAACACCTATACTAATCATACTAGTATCTAATTCTCCTATTCTTTGAAATCTTAAAAGTTTTAACTTATTTTGGAAAAAGCGGGTTATAGTACTTGGTTTTTATGAAAAACCGATGTTCTCTATAACCTATGGCTCTGATACCAAATCTGTAACACCCCGCTAAAGCGGAACCGCGAGGTGTGACAGTTAAGATTTCATCGCGATAGGAGATAAACCACACCAATCATTCATATTATAAATTAAAATAGTTTAAAAGTATTACAACCCAATCATAATTTAAGTTTTACAGACTTAAACAAAATAAACATTTTCTTGATCGGTGACACAACATTTCCACTAAAGACCTGATCAAACTTTCGGATTTCCTGAAAAGCATGTTAAACAAGTGTCAACTACAAGAGTTGGTGAGTTCACAGGTTTTATAGATGCAAAACAGTTATGTACAATATCCATTTCGATAAGACGTTTATTCGCAATAAGTTTTGTAAACAGTTTGGTGAATCAGTTCATTCACCCCAAAAATAGCAGTTTGGTATCAAACAGTAAGTAAATTTTCCAAGTGATGTGTTAATTACATGATATGCATTAGTGAGTTACTACAATCCTTCATTTTATGACATAGCTACGCCCCTATCCAGCCTTGCCGGGGGAAAACTAATTCCAGCCGGGGTGAATATTTTTCAATACAGTGCACCTATATTCTCGTCAGTCAAGGTGGGTATGTCAAACCAAATAGCGCTATCCACGTGTATCATAGGCCCAATTTGTAAGGGTTAATAGTAGTGCAGGGGACATTTTCATTTATTGCTCACTATATCATGTTTCAACATATCGGAAATTTTATCTCATAAAACATTTCATTTCATTTCATTTCGGTATTCGAATTCATTTCATTTCAATTCATTTCAATACGTAAAGCATATTCCAATTCACTTCATTTCAATATACACAAAACATTTCATTCAATTCATTTCATTATCATACTCTCATTTCAATTTATTTCATTTTATAAAAACATTTCATAACATTTCAAATAAACGATTCATTTCATTTTGTCACCATAAATCATTTCATTTCACAACAAGTTCACAATTAAACACATTTTATTCATAGACATGCTTTTCACCCCAAAACTTCGTAAAAACGGTAAAAACGGGGCTGTGAATACTCACCTCGGGTGTTTAGTGCGGATTTGAAAGGGTTGATGCGTGACCTAAATCCCGGCTCCGAACTAGGGTCGTCCTATCAAACACGAAATTTTAATGTAAGTTCTAGGTCCAACGGTCCTTATCTAAAATCGTACCGAAATCCATATAATGCCATTATATTACTTTTATAGTCCAACTTAATAAAAATTCATTTTGTGACAAATGAAAGTCTTCCAAACATTTTAGAAGTTCAAAATTTGTAAAGTTGGGTTTTTAAGAAATTTCCAGAATCTGTCACAAATTTTGAGTTGTAAAAATTGCTATTTTGAACTTGGGTCCTCTAAATATTAAATCTTTAAATTTTTACCCTCTGAATTAGGGGATGTTAGGAACAACTCCACCAAATTTCACAACTTTTTAGAGTTCTTTTACTATTTTTAAACAATTTTACAAAATCAGTGGTAAGGGCTGAAATTCCAGAATACCTTTTGGTAAAGTTTAATTCATAGATTATTCAATACACCACTAATTCACGAATTTCAAAAGGGATTTTCTAACCAACACACATACCAAGCTAATGAGACAAGATTCAAATCATTAGAGTGATTTTTGAGGGAGATATGCCTCTTTGAAGTTGTGCATGTGGTTCTGCCATTATGGGACAGATTGCACTATCAATTCATTTTCATTGGTTAAACCTCAAAACTACTCTAAATGACTTGATTTTGGATTCTATAGAAAGCTAACTCAGAATACTTGAGTTTAGAATCAAAAAGTTTGTAATTTGGATGATTTACCAAAGAGTTATGCATGCATGAATGTGACTTAAGTTTCTGACCAAGTGCTGTTGCACACGAAAATGTTTTTGGATGGTTTGGACTCAAATCTTAGTGTTTTTATGCAAATCCAGTGGGGTTTGAACCCTAACACCTTAAATTTCATCCCATAAAAATTTCATAAAGAAATGAATACAACAAGACCCTTTTTGAGTCGTGCAAAGTGCATGCAAAATTTTTGACAGAATCTGTCTCAATACTAACATCAAATCCATCAATAAAACACATAAAATCATAACTCTTTGGGGTTTTTCTTACCATTTTACCCCCAAATCAGATTGTATACATGAAAAACAAACTAACCATGATTTGATACCATCAAATGCTCATGCATGAACTATCAAGTAAGTCTAGCCCAAGATTGATGGTCAAAAACAACATTTAACAAGAATTTTTGCATCCAAATGGTGTTCTTATGGGGAAATCATAGATTCTCACCTTCATAGATTGTTTTTCCAACATTTCTAAGGTGGAATCTCTTTCCCAAACACCATAAGGATTAAGAATCCATAGGAGGAGGTTTAACCTCAAGAAAACACGAAAATAAAGCTTGAAAGGGTTGAAAAACGAATCTAAACTTCAACCTAACTACCTTACCTTTGAGATTGTGATAATATAAACTTTGAATGTGCTCTTAATCTTCAAGAATCTGATCTTGAAGATGATTATGGGGCTGGAATTGAGAGAGAAATGAGAGAGTTTTAGTGTGAGAAAAGTTTAGAGAGAGAGAGAGAATTTTGAAATGGATGGGAAATGATGATGATGATTAATTTTGTAGGGAAAAGAGGAGAAGAGAAAGAGGTAGGGGGGGGGGGTGGCCGGCCCCTAGTGGGTCCCACCTCTCTCCTCTCATTTCTTTTATTATTTTTTTTTTGAACAATCTTACACTGATTTTCCGATACGGTACCGGGTTTTTCGGCGTTTTTTTGGCGAAAACCGACTTTTCGAAGGTGGTTTTAGATCATTTGGGTCAGTTTACACATATTTTAAACAAAATAACTTAAATTTCCAAGAATTATTTTAAATTTGGCATTTTAGGATTATCGGGTGATTTCGGGCCGGTTCGGGCTTTTTCGGGCAGTTTTCGGGACTTCTAGGTTTTAGCCTAACTTTTTCACGCAAACTAACCTAGGTTATCCAGGCAACTTAAATTCTACCTTTTTCATCTACGGGAACGCTACTGAGTGAATTTAACGAGTAGCTAACCTGAATGTCAAAAATTGACGGATGTCACAAATAAGACGACTGGGGTCATCAAAGGTTACGGCATTCTTACAAATGGTAAGGTATCCATAAAGAAGGTACTTTATGTTGAGGGGTTAAGTCATAATCTTTTTAGTGCAAGTCAGTTTTGTGATGGTTATAACATTGTTCTATTTTCCATCATTAACTGTCTTATCATTAATAGTGATGGTGTTGAGATTTTTGAAGGGAGACGGTTTTACAATCTCTATGTGGTTGACTTTCCGGTGATAGATTCGTCGAAACCAGTTTGTTTGTTTTCAAAGGCAACAAAAGGCGAAAGTTGGCTATGGCATAGAAGATTTTCTCATCAGAATTTCTCAGATATTAGCAAACTAGCTAATGGTGGATTGGTGAAAGGTCTTCCAAAGTTGACATTTGATAGAGATTCTTTATGTCCGGCTTGTCAAATGGGAAAGTTGAAGAGAAGTTCTCACAAGTCAAAGACAGAATCTTCGTGTCAATCACACTCGAAATGCTCCACATGGACTTATGCGGACCGATGAGAATTCAATCAATTAGTGGAAAGAAGTACATTCTGGTTATGGTTGATGAATACTCACGGTACACGTGGCTAGAATTTCTGAGAATAAAATATGAAGCTCCCGAGTTGATCATAAAGTTTATCAAGAGGATCCAAGTTCTTTTGCAACTTCCAGTTCGAAAGATTAGGAGTGATAATGGCACTGAGTTTAAAAATGCTACTTTAGATGCTTATCTAACATCTGTTGGTATTTCTCATAATTTTTCAGGTGCTTATACTCCACAACAAAATGGAGTTGTAGAAAGACGAAACCGAACCTTAGTGGAAGCGGCACGAACGATGCTAGCTTACTCCGGATTACCTCTTACCTTTTGGGCCGAAGCTGTTTCAACGGCTTGTTTTACACAAAATCGAACCATCATCACTAAGCGCTTCAAGAAAACTCCTTATCATATAATCAACCGTCGAGTTCCTAATGTCAAATTTTTTCATGTTTTTGGTTGTAGGTGTTACATTCTTAACAACCGTGACAATCTTGGTAAGTTTGACAAGAAAGCCGACGAGGGATACTTTCTTGGTTATTCGCTAACGTCAAAGACTTTCCGCGTCTACAACAAAAGAACCAAGATGGTGATGGAAATCGTTTATGTGACCTTTGATGAAACCGTGTCGATGACTTCTGAACATAGCAGTTCAGAACTCGGAATTCATAGTCAAGCTTCTACTACGACTTCTGATTCTATTACTAATCCAAATAGTTCAGAACTCGATTTATTGTTTATGGATGCTTTTCTGGATATTTGTGCAGATAATGAAGATCTCGTTCTTTCCAGAAATCCAAGAGTTGATATTCACGATGTCCCAGAACCTTCAAGTGTGAATGATTCCGGACCATCGGAGAATATTTGTTCTACATCTAACTCTGATCAAGCCATACCAGTTCCAAATGTTGAGCAATCAGAGTTAATCCCCGATGATCAATCAGAGATTCCTGCAATCATTGATGAGAATGATAGTCAGAACAATCGAGATGATCTTGCAATTCTTCCTGCTCAGTTGAAATGGACAAGAGCACATCCACTCTACAATGTGATTGGTGATGTCAATGATGGTGTTAAAACGCGATCTGCATCTGCAAATTACTGCCTATACAAAAGTTTCTTGAGCAAAATTGAACCAAAGAATGTCTCTCAAGCCTTAGACGATTCTGATTGGCTTTTAGCAATGCAAGAAGAGCTTCTACAGTTCAAAAGAAACAAAGTGTATCGCTTGGTTCCGAGACCGCAAGATAAATCAATCATTAAAACCAAGTGGATCTTCAGAAATAAGAAAGATGAATCCGGATTGATTGTCAGAAACAAAGCGCGATTGGTTGCTAAAGGTTACTCTCAACAAGAAGGTATTGACTACGATGAGACTTTTGCACCGGTAGTGAGGATCGAGGCAATTCGAATCTTTCTGGCCTATGCGGCTCACAAGAACATCAAGGTATTTCAAACGGATGTCAAATCTGCGTTCTTGAATGGAGTCTTGCATGAAGAGGTCTATATAGAGCAACCTGAAGGGTTCGTCGATCCAGATTTTCCTGATCATGTATGCATCTTGGACAAAGCATTGTATGGTCTAAAACAAGCGCCAAGAGCATGGTATGAAACTCTGACTAATCATCTCTTATCCAAAGGATTCAAACGAGGTACGATCAATACTACTCTTTTTCTGAAGAAAGAAGGTGATGACTTGCTTTTAGTTCAAAATATGTTGACGACATTATTTTCGGTTCTACTAATCCAGAGTTGTGTACAAAGTTTTCTAAAATCATGGAGACCGAGTTTGAAATGAGCATGATGGGTGAATTGAATTTCTTTTTAGGAATTCAAGTCAAACAAAACCCTGATGGCATCTTTATAAATCAGTCAAAATATATTAAAGATATGTTGAAAAAGTTTAGTATGACTGATTGTTCTCCAATTAAAACACCAATGCCAACTGGAAATCTTTTGGGTCCTGATTTAGCCGGTAAATCCGTTGATCAAAAGATTTACAGAAGCATGATTGGTTCTCTTTTGTACCTCACTGCGACTAGACCGGACATTATGTTTGCCACATGTTTTTGTGCTAGGTTTCAAGCTAATCCTAAACAGTCACACCTTGCGGCAGTTAAAAGGATCTTACGGTATCTCAAAGGCACACCCGAGTTGGGCCTTTGGTATCCGAAAGATTCTAGTTTTGAGCTAATATCTTTTACAGATTCAGATTATGGTGGTTGCAAACTGGATAGGAAAAGCACTTCTGGATCATGTCAGTTTTTAGGTGATAGACTTGTTAGTTGGACTTCGAAAAAGCAAAATTGTGTCTCCACTTCCACGGCTGAAGCAGAATATGTTGCCGCCGCAAGTTGTTGTTCGCAAGTGCTTTGGATGAAGACACAACTACTAGATTATGGTTACAAGTTGAAGAGAGTCCCTATCTACTGTGATTCGGAAAGCGCCATTGCGATAACGTCAAATCCGGTTCAGCATTCAAAGACCAAACACATCGACATCCGGTATCATTTTATCAAAGATAATGTGGAGAAAGGTAATATCGAAATGTTCTTTGTTCAAACAGATTACCAACTTGCTGACCTTTTCACTAAACCTTTAGATGAAAAGCGTTTTAACTTTTTGGTTAGCAAGCTTGGCATGCTTACTCCTACTTAAATCTGTTACGGATCTTAATTTAAGGGGGAGTTGCTTAATTATTCTGGATTGGATACTATCTGACTAACATCTAAGGATTCATTTTCAATGAATACCGATTTCTACTTTGTTTTGCAGATTATCCATTTGAGGGGGAGTTCTTAAAAGTGATATTTGAAAGATGAACAACTTTCAGGTATGAAAAATGTTTTAAATGTTCAAACTCACTTCTCGATTCTCAAATGATTTTTCGAATTAGAAGTGTGATTTTACATGTTTTCATATCATGATGAGTTGACGGATATTTTCTAACCGTGTGTTTCCAAAGGTTAATACTTGTGTATAATCTTTTCATATACTTTTCAAGTATTCATACACACCGGTTTAGCTTCTTTTGTCTTGTTATTACCACGTCTCTATATGCTCATATTATTCGGTGGTAATACGCTCGCTTGCTATCTTCCTATTTGTGCTTCATCGTTTATTTGATCAGATACGTTCTTCATTGCTATATCTATATCTTGATCGTATAGATAACATTCATTCATTTTGTGTACACCAAAGCTTTTCACGAACATATCTCACACCATATGATGAATCAGTTTTCTCAAACAAGTTTATATTATTCATGTTCTTCATTTCATATACTTGTTTGCAGAAATTCTTATGCTCTTATATTCTTCATATTGGCTCATTGATTCACCCGATGAATCATTGTACTTTCATGTTTAGGAAACTTATTTCATGGGATGTGTGAGCTTAACAGAACTTCTATGGATTTCCAGAACCGGCAATCCTACCCAAGAAGTTATCCTTGAGAAATGCGTGAGGGGTCTACATCAAAGAGTGGGGGAGATAACTCAGGTGGTCGAGTTATTCTCATAGTGATTGAGCGGAAAAATATTATATGAGAGATTGGTTAGAAGTGAGGTTTTTTAAAAGAATTGGAGGGTGTGAGAACAGAGTTAAAAGAAAAATAAAACTCTGCACCAACCTTTTCTAAGCCGGGCAACCACATACTCTATTGGTTCACATTCTTTGGTGACCGATATTGAAACAAGGCAAAGCCCAATGCCGACTCTCGTTTTTACCCCACTAGCTACTCATTTCCTTCTTAACAAGGAGATGTTTCATTCATCATGGGGACGCAGCACATAATCTATCAGGTTTTCATTTGGAAAATCGATATTGAAACAGAAGGAAGCTGCCCTGCCTTCGAACTTCATTTCTACACATCGAGTCGTGAAATGTTTTCACATTTTGAGCCTTATGAAAGCACTTGATGCTATTTTCTTTCATCACAAATACACACAAGGAATGTGTTTCTTTGTCGGAACGTTCATAGTGATACTTTTTGTATTTGCGATGATTGAACGGAAGCCCTGGGGAGTGATCATCACTAAAGCTCTTTATATAGTGCATTTGTTGCACTGAGTTGCTTTGTGCTTCTCACAGGCATTCCAACTGATTCATGTGTTGTTTCAGGATTTTCCCACTTCAAATCTGACTTTGAAAAGATTCGGATTACTTTTTGGAATTGACGGTATTTCTTTGGAGTAAAAAGGGGAATTCTGGAGTAACAAGGGGGAAATGGTTACGTGAGATGGTTTTTTATTTCCTTGGTGGTTTGTTCATATATTTGTATTTTTACGAGATGAGTTATATGATCATACATTTCTATAGATTTTGATGATTATTTCATATTTCATCAAAAAGGGGGAGATGGTTTAGAAATGTAAAGTAGAGAAATGCTTTGGAGATATTTTGGGGAGATGGTTCCGAAATGTCAAGTCAAAGAGAAGATTACGAGATATGACAAGAGATGTTTGTGAGAGATGTTTGAAGTTTGGTGATTATTTGAAGATATCTTGATTCGTTAAAGCTTCGTGTTCAAAGTTTGTTAAAGCTTCATGAAGATTTGGATGATTCGTGAAGATTATTACGGAAGCTTATCGTTCAAGGAAGCTTATCGTTGATGTTTAAAGTGTTGATGCTTTCTAGTAAACGTTTGCCTAATTCTTTTTGTGATCTCGAATCCAAAGGGGGAGATTGTTGGATGCAAAATCGGATTGTATCCGAGATAACAAGTTGGTGCTTAAAGTGAAGAAAAAGGCAAAGTCAAAGTGGGCAACAAAGTCAAAGTTTACTTTTATTGTTTTAGTCCTTTGTAATAGTTTTCCTTTATTAGGGTAGATTTTGTAATTGTTCTATAGTGTAAGGGTTGTTAGTGTTGGGGTATAAATACCCAAAGTGAGTTAGTTTGGTAGTAAGATCATGCATGTACGTATCATTGTGTAAGAGAGTGAATTGAGAGAGTTTAAGTTCTTAAGTGTGTGTGTTCTTGGTGTATTGAGTGTGTGTAAATTTCATTCAAGAATTCAATAGATTACTCTTTCAATTCATTCTACAATTGTGTGCATGTTGATTAGAACTTGAATCTGGAACAACATCTTTGGTTCTCCCATGTACTCACTAGCTGTGGTATGTATCTCGTCCATGAGAGAGAACCACATGAGATGTACTAGTTCCTCCTGAACCATCTTGTATCCCATACGCGACAAACTCTTAAAGAGTCTTCTCATTTCCAGAAGACGATCTTTAACGGATTGACCCTTTTCCCACTCTTCTTATAGAAACCTACCTGGCTTTCTATATTCTTCACGACCTCAAGGCAATACTTAACTCTTAAATCAGTCGTGAACTCGGATGAGGTAGAGAAAGATAGAATTGACATCACATCTGATTCATCCGCGATGAATTTGAAGTAGTCTGCAAAATACTTTTCAGGAGAATTGCATTTGGGTCGTGAAATGGGTTTCTCAATCACATATCGCTTACCCTGTGCATTCAAGACATTGTCGATATGCATTTTCCAAACTGAAAATTTTTGGCCTGTAAGCTTCCATTACCTTAGAACAATAATTTTATTAGACTAGAATCCATATTTCACACGATTTGACAAGCGGTTTGATCACACAAGTCAACTCATGCTATTTCTGGTAGGTAACAAGTTATACCAATCGCGTCTTTAAACGAGGATACGACTTCTAGATCATCGGGACATCGGATAATAAAGTACGTGCATATTTAGTCCCTCTAGTGTGTTTTGGCCCGGTACCACTCGGTGAATTGTAACAAAAACCAAAATAGACCGCACCATTTTGAACTGGATGTACTCTGGTCGGTACCACCCGATTATCGCAGAGTCTTTTCACCCCTTTCGGCTTGGGGTTTGAACGCAGGTGCCCAAGGTTTGAGCTATTCGAGCTCCAACGTACCTTACGCCAAAGGTGTCCATAAATGGATCACACTAACCGATCTAAAATTTTCCTAAGGATTTTAGTAAGTTGTAATTTCTTTTAAAAACAACTGATTCGAAAAACAAGCTGTAATCGAACCTCTTTTAATTCATTAGATATTTTTTAAAAGTAATTTGTTTTATCTAAATCAGGTAACTACAACAAACCACGCAAGATAAAACAAAACAATGACATAGCTTTGCCCAAAACTAATGTCAGTTTCGTGAGCCAACACGAGAACTAACGGTCTAAATCCTATGTGACTAAAGAAACCACATGGCATGAAATCTTGGTGCTCCCACTGGCTCCAATATCTTCGGTTGTGTCTTCATAACTCCGTCTTCAAATTTCGACCGTCTTAAAGAATTTAAGCACAATGAAATCGGGTTGTAAGTGGCACGCAGGCCTCCCGTCTAAATTAACTAATATTTAAAATACAATAGGGTTGTAAATAGCACGCAAGCCTCCCTTACCAGAACGAGATAGAACAAGAACTTAAAAACACAACCACAGATCTTAGGGGCTTAGCTATGACAACTTTTAAACAGTTTACAGATTTAATAATAATAAAAAATAACAGTTGTGATAAACAAGGATTTCGTAAAACAAATTTCATTTTTATGAGGAAATTAACTATTAGC